>CM045445.1:7739638-8443816 GCA_024666655.1 Dascyllus trimaculatus | reverse complement strand
GTAGAGAGAGGATGAAAAGTCAAAGATGAGGAATAACAAGGAGCACCAGCTGTGGAGCCTGACCCTGCACTGGACAGCTTTATTAGGTTGAATACAGAAGCAACGGGAAACCACTGCCTTTTAATTTCACACATTTTCCCAATAACTCAGTAGAGCTCATCTGAAAACAGTCTGTGAAGCCAGTGTTAAACTGTCTGTTCATTAACACTGTGCTGTGACATTATGGCCAAAAGCAGCAGCACGCCTGATGTTCCAGTGTTTTCAAAATGAGACTCAAAGCAAAGTTCACCACGGCTGGCTTACAGTGCCACCTGTTGTGTCTGTAGGTGCAGCCTGGTGACTTGTCCATATGCTGGCAGAGACAACAACACAGATGTTGAAAGTTTTAGAAAAGCAGATGGTGTTGTACATTCTATTATCCCACCGTTCTTCTCTCATCTTTCAACCATTTTAAAGTATAAATTTAGGCAAACATCTGATTGGGAGTCACTGTGTGAAAACAGAACTGACTGGAAAAGGATAAACCAATACTGTTGAAGTGCTGCTTACCAAAATCACCTTACTAAGTCTCCACCCAGGCTGACATCAGATTTCATGCGATTACAAAGCTGAACAGGCAACACACCTTGTCAAATTTGACCCTGAACTCTCGTCCACACTCCAGTGGGGTTGTGAAGGCATCGAGGTCCTGGCCCCAGAAGGCAAAGAATTTCTCTATGCGTAGGCTCCTCAGTGCGTAGTACCCTGCATTACGAATGCCATACTTCTGACCCACTGACATCACCTCGTTGTACACATGCAGCGCATACTGAAAGAAGATAGGCAACATAGTCATGTTAGACTTGATGTGTCATAGAATACATAATGCTTTCCTAACCCTCAAATGCATTGGTTGTTTTTCTAATGCTATTACATACTTTGAATCCCTGATGAAAAGCTAAAACAAGCCATATATAATAAAACCATACTGCTAGTAACCTTTCACAATAACCCCCAAAAATCAGTTTTCCTCATTACTTGTCAATGTCACGATTAGTTTTTTCATATTCATAATAATTTCTCTGTAGGCTGATATATTAAATGTTTTTATGGTCTTATCTTGTACACAGCCTTCTCATAGTAGAGCAACATCTACCTAACCTATATCAGCCAGCAGAGTATTTAGTTACAGGACAAAGCTCCACTGTTGTGCAGTTGGGTGACATGGACAGATCGAGCAGTTCCAGTGTTTTTGTGGGAGTTTTTCTGTTTTTTGTTTTTCATTCACCCTACATCCTCTGGCTTTCCAAATTGTATATCCAAGAAAACTGCATACTTTTGCACTTATAACAGCAATGTAGAGGTAGTTGAGGCAACTATATGTGACTCCCTCATTAGTCTCAACTTCTCTCAGGACGTCAGTTTGACATATTTTGACTCTTGTGCTATAAATGGCTTAGCCATTCTCATGCTCTGTTTCGGCTTTTACATAAACCAATTTATGAATGATACAAAAGTTGATTCCTCATAATATGTAGCCCGGTACACCTTCATTTGCAAAGCAGCTGTCACAGAGTCACACAGTCACTAAAAAATGCTGTTCTGAACTAAACCCAGCTGTGGCAGTATCATGTTATGGTGACAATAATACAAAGAGACACAGTTCTGCATCATGTGTCAGAGTTTAAGTCTTGGAATAGTGAGACACCACTGAAAATCACAAAAAATCCCTCTATTATTTCCATTCAGCATACTATTATTAAAAATAAAGATTATCTCACATTTATGCTTTCTTATAATATACATATTTTACCATTTGATATTCGGACACTAAAAAATTGTTAAAGACGAATAGTTTGAGGAATAGCAGGGAGGTGAATGTTGAACTGAAAAATACGAATGAATTACACAGCATGTAACATAATTCAAAGTTGTTAAGAGTTAGGATTTATGTTACCAACCATCCTGTGGAATAGTGACTAGGCAAATTTGTGTGTGTGCAGGCGGTACCTCTATTGGGATGTAGAGCATGAAACCCGGTTCTCCAGTGTGGGTCATACTCATCACTCTGATCCCATTGGCATAGCCCACACTCATCTCCTGTAAACACACACAAACAGGGTCAGTCACTCCTCTTGGCAATGTGAGGAGACGGACAAAGAACAAAAGTCCGCCGTCAACTTTGTTGCAACTAGCCTTTCCTACCTTACAGAACATGGAGGGGAAGTGGTCAGGGGTCATGGAAACATATGACAGCTCAGCCAGAACATCCATTGCACGTGGTCCAATTAGATTTAAAGCTATGGGTAAAAGATCAGAGTTATAACCAACATAAGATTTAAGTACTTTCACCCGACAGTTTCCTAAATGATAGGCCTGAGACCTCCATAGTTGATGTATATTTTCTATGTAAACAGAATGTAGACCCAGTATTACCAGCATTACAATTACATAAATCACACTTTGTACATGTAATTAACAAGACTCCCAACCACCCATTCGGTCCCCTTGGTATCCAATTTTCCAAACAAAAAACCAGGGTACCTAAAATAGTGTTTAAGAGCAGACAGTGGGTTTAGTTTGTGTGAATGGCTTCCACCTTTAATACTGTGTGGACACTAGATGGCGACATCACTGCAAGAGTTCATTAATGGCACTGTTTACGTACCTGTGTACTTCCAGCTGACATCCTCTAGATGGAGGTGTGGGTCATTGGGCATGTGTTTCTTTATCCAGGACCAACAGTGGACCTGCTGGTCTGTCGGAGAGATGATGAAGAAGCTGGAGAGCCATAAAAAATGTGAGTTATTTTAGATAGTCATTATTAACTAAATGTTTAAAGTAATATTGTACAGATGTTTCAAACCTGTTCTTGCTGAGGCGGACCACACTGCAGTCATTCTCATAGCCTCCCTTCTCATTCAGCATGCCGGTGTGGACGATGTGTCCAACAGGAACATCCAGGTCATTGGCACACAGATGTTGCAACAGCTCCAAAGCATGGTCCCCTGTTGACTGAGGCATCAGGACAGAGCAGAAGATGAAATTTAAATCATTTAAGCACAGTGGATTAATTACTAATCATCCCTTTAAAATGAAGGAATATATTACTGCTGCATCAGTGGCTGCCAGTTGACAAATAACTGCATAATATCAAAACTGCATAATATAGATATTATTTCCTAAAACAGAAATAATATCTATTTGAGTTTTAGCACAAATAGACATAAAACTGACGGACAACGCATGCTGTCATCATTGTGACCAGATGAACCTTCTAAACTTCTAAGTCTGAATCCACAGATGACAGGATGGCAGCACTTTTTCCTATGTAACCAAGTGTTAATTACAAGGTGTTCATAGTGTTTCATGACTTACAGTCAGTTCAAACTTGGTGAACGAGGACATGTCAATGACGCAGACTGCCTCTTTGCAGCATTTCACTTCTGCTCCAACAATGTCGAACCAGTCTGGCTTGTAGAAGGTCTTACTCTGGTCCAGAGATAGCAGATCTGCAAAGACAAACAAATCAATTAAATCAGGTGATTTCACTCTTTCAACAATTCTACACTTCCGCAATCTGCAAATAGTTCTGAAAATCCCTTGAAGCCCATGCCTGTGTATATAATTGTACATTTGAAATTTCTGATATCAAACAATAACAAAATAGAGTACAACTTTTTAGTGAAATCACCTGCTTGATACAAGTCACAAAAGCCACCTTATTCATAAAAATTTTGGGAAATCAGAGGGAAGTAACTAATATTAATGTGACAGAAGCGCCAAAACATCTGAAGGGTTTAAACGGAACAGTGTTTCACTGATTTGTAGATTTTTCGGTCAGGGGAAGCAATTTATGAGAATAGTGCAAACATTCAGTCATTTTTGGTTGTTTAATTTAAAAAAAAACTGATTTCTTATGAGCCATAATGGGAAAGATTGTAACCGGCAACATTACCAAGATGTTTAAAGCAAGACCTGAGCATACAATGAATCATCAGCTACTAACCTTCACTGCACTAGAAAACTGTCTCATTAATGATTTTAATGAAAAAAAATTTGAATCTTCAGGCTCACTGATGACTTCAAACAAAAAGAATGCTGTGTTGCTGCTCAGTGATCCATACCTTTTCCTGGAGGAACAAAGTATTTGGGCCTTTCAAAGCCATGCTTCTCCATCCATCGGGCCCCCTGGGTGTCCAGACGGTCATACAGAGGACTGGTCCTCAACTGACGTCCAGTCTGAAAGTCCCACCGAGGAACCTTCAATTCATACAGCAGGGCTGGACAAGGAAACACACACATTTAACGATTTTACAGACTCCAGACAGACACTACACACCAGTGTACCAATGTGGCATATAGGGGAGTTGAACAGTTGCTTACAGCTGTGCAACAGAATTTTTCGTTCCGATGCGAACAGCCAACATATAATCTGCAAAGAGTTAAGTACTCACGCATGACTTCCATCACTCTGTGTCGCAGGAAAGTTCGACTGCTCTGCAGGTTGCCAAAGCGTTTTATGTCCAGCGGCCAGACGTTGGCAGTGGGATAGCCATAGGACATCCACTCTGCCAGGTACCTGAATACCAAACCACACAACAGGCCATTTGTGCTTCATTGTAATGCAATCAAAGCATGTTCAGTGCCGATCACTACAAATAATGAGCTGTGGCTAAGTGATTTTATGTAAACCTTCTAAATAAAGTACTTTGATGGAGAATAAAGTGCAGTCTAGCTTTCTAAACCATTGGGTAATGTTTCTCCTGAGGTTTACTGTAGGCCATCCTCTTGCAAAATACTTTTTTCACACTTACTTGCCAGCTCCTCCTGCGAAGGCCAGGCCCGAGGAGTTCATCCCTGCAAGCACATAGTAGCCAGACACACCCGGCGTCTCCCCCATCAGACAGCGCATGTCAGGGGTGAAAGACTCTGGACAGTTGACCAACTGATGGATCTCAGCTGACTCAAGACCTGGCATTCTTCTCAGCAGGGCACTGAGCATTGGCTCTGAAGGTAGAAGAACACAGGTTACTATACATTCTGTACTGACAGATGCTCTAAAAAGTACATAGTATCTCCATATCCATGTGTTGCATTTTGAATGCTATTATATACAGTAATTAACATGAGCAAACCACACCACAGTGGCAAGTCTTAGTATCTCTCAGTTCACATTTACAATTAACCTCAGTGCTTTTTTCCACAAAAAATGTTGCTACTTGTACTCGTTATTCACTACAGCCTCCCTCATTTGCTGAAAAACAAAAACACTGAACTCTGCTTTTGACTGCCTTTTGCAAAACCTCCACCCACCAAAAGACATTTAAAGCAGAAACTGTGCCCTTTTCCCATGTTGTTCCATCAACAGTACAGTATGTTATTCCTACATAAAACTTGACTCAACAGCAACAACGTAAAAATGTGAAAGATGTGATGGACTTTATTCGTCTATCACTTACTGACACCAAAACAGAACACCTTTAACTGTTTTCTTGACACAACAGCTGACCTACATTATAAAAGGGCAAACTCTTGAGACTATACTGAGACTGCAAATAACCGTTCTCTTCCTAATTAATTTGCTGATTTATTTCCTTGAAAAACAAATTCATCATTTGCTTTATAGCCAAAGCGACATCGTCAAGTGTCTTCTTTCATCTGCCAACACTCAAAAATCTCAAAAAATTCAGTTTAATACAAGAAAAATAGAAGCAGCAAATGTTCATATCATATAACAAGATGTAATGAGAGATTTCTTTCCAACTGATTAAAAAATACTTCAATAAATGACCAAACTATAATTACTAATTATTTTTCAGTCTGACTGTTGACAGAAAAATAATCCTCACACTGATTCATTGACTAATTGTTGCAGCAATTGCTGTAGCAATGAATTGGGGCTCAGTCAAATATTTTCCTTCACATGCACTAAGGAGAGAATGTATTTATTTTGAACGTGTGAAAAATAGTTGGAACTGCAAAGCAACCTGTGACAGAGGTCAGATAGGCACGTATGTTACTGTCATTCAGGGTTGGCTGGTGACAAATCTGTTAAGCTGTATGTGAAATCTCCAAGGCCAAAAGACAGGTGTGTGTGTGTGTGTGTGTGTTTACATGTGTGCAGAGAGGTGTGCAGGGTCAATACCATTTGCGTTGGCCTAAAACAGAGTAGCCTAAAAATAAACATGAACTGTCTTACTATAAAACGATGACATTCTAAGACGCGCTCTGTAACTGCTGCTACATATTTTAAAAGGGTCTGCATAATATTATACCTAAATTATCATTTCTGCACTCGCCAAAAAATAAATAAATAAATACACTTACAGTGCAAGTGAATTTCTTTTTGGGATGCATCTGCAAATGTTACGATAAATAACTTCTCTCACTTCACTTATTAAAGGCACTAAACCCACATTGTATTTATGCTACATTATTGACAGCTGAGTGGATCGAGTGATCTGTCTGTCTTATTTTCAACTCATTTATCTCTAAGCAGTGGCTGACAAGAAGTTTAAAACTGTCACTCCTCACATTAAATTTCCATTTCAGAGAGATTGACACTAGACCCGACGTTTAATAATAGTTTTGATTATCACAATCTTTTCCTCTCTGATTAAATGTGGCTGCCTCAAAAATAAAAAAAAAATATTAATCATCAGCTAAATGCCCAGGAAACACCAGTGCATAACAGCTGCTTCTTTTAGCAATAATAATTTAAAGCCAGCTCTCCTCCCTCTTTCCCGTCCCACCCTCCTTTACCGAAGTGATCCCAGTCCTCCTGCATGTTCTGGATCTCCAGTTGGTTGCGGCCCTCAGTGAAGATGGGTTTGGGGTTCTTCTCAAAGCCTCCTGAAAGAAGGCCTCCCTGCCACGGCCGTGCATATATCCTGCCGTCCATATCGATCACCACTGCAGATCAGACACATTCCTAGTTAAACCACCTCATCTGGGCTTGTTTGTACCATCATTTAATACGTAACATGAAGAGGAAGCTTTAACAATTAAAAACAATGTTTATTTGCCATGTTCTGTATGATCAATTTCAACATATAAAAAAGTCAAGTCCTTTGACTAGGGGACTAAAAGAAAACACAAGGTGATACACTGTGCATTAAGTTACTCTATCACCTATTTTGCCAAGAAAAAAAATCAAAAAGAGTAACTTCTTCTCTTTTACAAACATAATTTGTAGCTGGCTAAACACTTTAAGTGAATTGAGTTAACATCTACTGCAAAAGAAGCTATGTTTCCTGAGTGTCTGATATGTGAGACCTGGCGAGCTGGGTGAAAGTGGCTCTTGGAGAGGTTTGGTGAGGAGGTAAAAGTGTTCACAGCCATGAAGAGGAACCGACACCTTCGTCTCACTAGCTTGGCCCAGCTCATAAGCCCACTGAAGTAGAAACAGACAGAGAAAATACATCTGTTTGCTGAACCTAGATAATTTGGCTGTACCAACCTACAAATTAAGATGCACTACTGTAGGGACTTAAATTCAAAACAAGGGACTAATGCTCTACGTAGCAAATTCCACTGAACTGACAGCAGTTCCCATTAAAGTCATAGGACATGTACACAACTAATTTTCTGTGAGAGACACTGCAGCCTGTCCTGCAGGTCCTCTCAGCCTGCTTATTTAGACCATCTTTTACATTAAATTATCGTAGAAACAAAGTTTTTCCCTTACAAATTCCAAAACTTAAGCTGCAACTGGGAATTGCCATAATTTGTATCACATAATTCCACTCAGACGTTTACCTGTCCAGCACAGTTGACAAAATATTCACACTCAATGGAGCCACGGTCAGTCTCCACAGCCATGACATGACCTTTCTCTACCAGAACCTGCTGAACACTGGTTCGCTCCAGGATCTGAACCCCTGGATAGAGCAAGAAAGGCAAGGAGGACGAAGAAGAGGAAAAATATTAAAAAAGGTAGGACACATGGAGGAGATGACAATGAAGAGGAGAATGAGCAGCGGTCAGAGGGTTAGAGATGCTTGTCAAAACTTTTTTTTTACCAAAGCCAAGTTGTGAGTTGAAGTTACCTTGTCCAGCAGCAGCCACAGCCAGGGCATGGTTAACTTCAGGTGGAGACACCACAGCATCCCCAGGGAGGTGGAGTGCCCCCACCAGGTCATGAATGTTAACAAGAGGGTGAAGTTTGGCCACCTCTTTAGGTTTAATGATGTTACAGCTGATCCCCATTACCCTGAAAAAAGTGAAACGTTAGAGTTCCTCCTTTTGGTCAGCAAACAGGACGCACAGTTCAATCAAGTGCAAATTTGATTTTGTACCACAAAAAGAAAACATCTAGTCAAAGTAGACAAATCGTTTGTGTTGTTTACATGCTTGCAAAACTCACTGGCACCATCATTCAGGCACAAAGTTTACAGCATTTCTTTCCCACTACCCACACAGACTCTGCCAGGCTGTAGACACTGCCAAAGGTATTTCTACTAAAGATTAACTTGTGGCCTTACTTAAGTCTCGATGCCAAGCGCTTAAGGGAGATGAAACGATCCTGATTCTGGGCCAGACACAAAGACCCTGTCTTCACATAACCTGCAACATTAGCACACATACACCAAAACACATATTACTGACTCAGCGAGATTCAAACTAGTCAAGCCTCCTCCATGCTCAAATTAGGTAGGGGATATTATCATGATCATTCTAGCTTTGGAAAACACAAAAATATACAATTAGTGTTATGCCAAAGAACAAAAATACGATATCTAGGACTTCAGTAGGAAATGGCTAGTAGTGTACATGTCATGGAAAAAAGTTTCAGATGCATTACTGTAAAAAATACTGCACTGAGATATAGTATGATGAGTATGGTGTGTTTTATACATATTTCATAAGTTATACACTAGAGAGATAAAATTATAAAAGACACTTAAATAGATTAGTAAATCAATAAATAAAAGAGCAGGTGGTCATATATGTTTGGGAACTATGTACAGTAACTTATTAGCAATACAAATAACATTAGTTATATAATAAAACTTTTTCTTCATGAATAGCAACAGGTAAGGTAAATATAAATAAAGTTATGTCAAAGTGTCTGACCTGTTTTAACCCCCGTCTCCTCCTCCAGCTGCTGGTAAAGACTGTTGGAGTAGTTGGCCATTTGACACTCAATGGAAATAGGTTTGGCCACGCTGACAATGCCGGCACATAGTCTGGTTGTTCCCGCACCAAGTCTGATTGGAACACAGGAGCATTAGCAAAACAATATATGATCAAACAGTTCTCCTTACAGATCAGCTATGACGTCCTAATGCTCTCTATCCTGCCCCCACCCAACACTAATATCAGCGTTCATGCTGATCACAGCAGGAACAACTGACCCAGAGGGAATTCAGTCTCTCTCTCTCTCTCTCTCTCTCTCTCTTGGCCAATTTAGTAGGACAAAATAAGGCTTAACCTTAGCTCATTAAAGAAAGGCCAGGCCGATGCACACAGACCTTGTAACATTCCCAACAAATGAAAGCTTACAGACCTTTATCTCACCTGCCCTGCTCAAGTAGCACAATATCAGTCCAGCCTAGTTTGGCCAGGTGGTAGGCCACTGATGTTCCCACAATACCTCCTCCACAGATCACAACCCGGGCCTGGCTGGGCAGGGGGAGCAGCTGGGAGTCTCCGCTGACAGCCAAACACTGGGGGGAGGTCCAGAGGCTCCTACTGGCCAATCTGTACCCCGTCTGGGGAAGCAGCAGCCTGGGGAGCAGGACAGGGGACAGAGCCCTGGAGCTCCGCACACAGCTGCACATAGCTGTGTTTTCTGTAACTACATACACACAAACACACAGTCTCATATAGTAGTCAAGTATTTCAGAAATAGAGATTACCATAAAACTGGTTAAACTGTCAACACTGCAACTGTCACTATCTAATTTCTGTAAGGTTACTTGAAGATGCACTGCTGTTCCTAATATAGATGCACATTTTAGGAGACTAGGAATGCTATTCAAGTTACTCTGTTTAGCTCAACTAACGCAAGTCTACATTACATACAACACTAAACACACTGTAACGCACACAGGGCCGAAGAAAGCGGCAAGGTTAACTTGCTGAAGTCCCTCAACTGTCACAATTGCATTATAGACTACTGTTAGCTCTAAAGCATCGCTGTAGTTCACCCTTAGCGGCACAGCTAGCTTTAGCTTGCGGTACGTTGTTAGCTTTGTATCATTCAGAAACTTAAGCTTTGTGGGTAACAAGCCTTGACTGACCTGTAGATTACCAAAGGTACGTAGAAGGTTTCGTGACATTTAAGGTGTTTCGTGTTGGTTAAAGTTGCCGTTAGTAGTAACGGTAGCTACAGAGCATAGCTTAGCTACCGTAGAGCTAGCTAGTGTTGATTACTTTGCTAACTCTGTAGCCAAACGACAACCGTGTTGACAACCAGCTTCTCTGCTGCTCCATTTACTGTTCACAACTACTGGAAACTCACCCAGCCAGCCAAGTCCAGTCGGAGTGATGTTTGGTGGACTAAAGTAAACAGCAGTGACAGCGGTATGACTGAAAGTGTTGTTTGGGTGCAGCAGTCGGAATCAATGTCAACCAGCCTCAATAACGAGCAGCACGTCCGCTCTCAACCTTCAAAATGAAGCTCCGCGGTCTGCTGCGGTGTCTGGATTTAACGCAGCAATAAGTCAACTAGCAGGTAGCTGTAAGTAAATTATTTACTGGCCTGCTTTAAATAAAATTTCTGTAACGGTTTGGATTTGGTTGCTTATAAGGAAAAGCTGTTAAACTGCTTTATTTGTGCTGTACTCTTTGGCTTTGGAATTTCTGTGAAATTTTACTGATCCCCTTATTTTTTCACTCACATTTCCACAACTTCAGCTTCAAGGAAACTATTCTGGGGAGACCGGGTATGGTTGTAACACTTCTTGCTTCAGCACCTATAACTCACTGAATTTTTGAGTTAGAATTCTCAAACTTTAATACAAAGTACCCACATTTTTTTTACTACGAATGGCACAAATTCAAACCTCTGCAAGAATATCGCAGACCTCATGAGATGATGTCAAATACATGGTGGTCCTTTGTTATAACACATGCTGGGGTAAGTTGTAACAATTAGACAAAAAAAAAGCAAAAACAGAGGCCACACCCTGTCATATGCTTCAAAAAGAGGTTTAGTGAAATAAAAGAACAATCCAGAGCAATGTCTCTCTCTCTCTGTGACTGACCGTAACTCAAATCCACTTCCTGTTTGACTCAAGAGTGTGTATGTATAAACTAGTCTAGAACAAACTTCCTTAATGGTATGTATGCTTGATGAACATTACAATGTAGCTGTGCAAAAAACATGTAGGTCTAACAAAAAAACAATATGTGTGTGTGTCTGTGTGTATATTTTAATTCAGAGTCACAATGGTGACCAATGAATGTAACCCTGGAGTGC
This sequence comes from Dascyllus trimaculatus, assembly GCA_024666655.1. Classification (NCBI taxonomy): domain Eukaryota; kingdom Metazoa; phylum Chordata; class Actinopteri; family Pomacentridae; genus Dascyllus; species Dascyllus trimaculatus. The sequence goes on along the minus strand of CM045445.1, from coordinate 8,432,409 downwards.
AGGCTTGGCGGGCCCAGAGACGGCATAGGGCAGTTTGGACTCCTTATTGACAGGCTTGGGTGCCACCTCATAAAGAATGTGAACCAGTCAGGCCCTGCCATCTGATTCTCATCCTCTATCTGTGGGTGTTTGATGTTATGTTATGTATTACTGTCAGTTGATATGCAAACTTTCTGACCTAAAAGAAAGTGAAATAGAAACCCTGAATACATACCCTGGCACCTACACTAGTGTTCTATTCTACTCTGGTCTCCAGTAACTAACCTGTCATATGATTACCTCACGTGGACTCAGTCCATAATACAGGTCTGCAGCCTGAGTCAAATAATCAGCTAATATTTCCTCCTGCACCTCAGAGAAAACTTTGTTGCTGTTCCAGTAACCTGCACTGGGAAGATCACTGGACCCTGGTCTGTCAGTTTCTGCAGTCATTTGCAGTATCTGCTCAGTGTTACATGGCAGATCCCACGTTCCATTGCAACTGATTTGACTGACTTGCCCTTCTTTTGTGACCTCATCAGATGCTTTTTAAAAACATCTGCAGGTACACCTCTGTCAGTCTTTCTTTTCCACTGCCTATGCATTCTGTAGCATTATTAAAATCAATAAAGTGTTCTTAGTTGTATGGAAGGGGGTGGTTGTAACACTTTTTAAAGATGTGTTACAACCCACCCCACCCCTGTCAGCCATCGTTTAGCTAGTTGTATTAGCATAGTGGTTTGAAATTAGCAGGAGAAAAATGCATCACATTTTGCCCGAGAAACTACAATTTATTCTAATATAAGTCACATGGTTTTATCTGCAACAGTATAAGGACTAAACAAAATATAGTCTAGGACAAAAAAATTACTTTCTTACCTCAAAATCAGTTTTTTCTCTATAGAATCTGCATGCAGCCTTGACAATCACCATGTGTGATCAGGGAGGAAGTGGGTAAATACTGAAATGATCATATAACTCCCATCTTATCCCTGATTGGAGGAATTGGTGGTGTTAAAACTCTCCCCATGTTACAACCATACCCGGTGGTTGCACTGTGCTACATTTACTACTAGATCATCTCAGTGGTGTTGTTCATGTTTTATGTCCAATTTGCCTGAATTCATCTTGAAATATCAGGCATCAAGGCTGGAGGACCAGGATTTATACTGTTATTCTCCAAATTCATGCTGTCCTCCTTTGTTTGAAAGACACACTTTTTATGGTGTCTCATGTGGTGTCATATCCGATCACATGTGTTCAAGCTGTTACTCAATGAATAGTAAACTGAAGCATGACCTAGAAATTAGATTGCAGAACAAATCACAGTTACAACAGCTGTCAGTAAAATCACAGTAACACATTTCCCCCAAATCTTTCTGATGTATCCACTGGGCAGCATTGGGTTGAGATTCAGTAATTGGTACTGTTTTGCAAGGAAGTGACCAAAACTGTCACTTTCAAGTGTGTAAAGCATTCTTGAACAATCATTTAAGCATCAGCTTGAAGGCCAGTCTGATTGTAGTTGTCTTCGGATGATGAAATAAGTCACCGTCTGTCTAAACGCTATTTAAATTAGGGGTCAAGGATAAAAGATAGACACACCTAAGAGCTTATTTGCTGCCAGTGTCATTTTGCATGCTGAGATGATAACATTCTCCTGGCTTAAGCATGCTTAAGTGAAGTCTGCAGCATCAGATGACTGAAAGTGTTCTGATAGGTTTACTGTAATCTGCATCAAAATAAAAACAGCGACTAGAAATGGTTTTAAAAAGGTCTCCAGTGCAAGCAGAAACAAAGCCTCAGATGTACTGTTTGTTTCTGCATGTTAAGTGGTCCAGCTAAGAGATATTACCACAACCATCAGCATGCATAGTAAACATGAGGCACTTACAGTGAAATGTCTGTGAAGATTCTCAGTCATCCAGGTCATGGTCATCCTCGTAGTTTCAGTCGTAGCATCTGGACTTGCTTGAGTTTCTTGAAGACGTTTCACCTGTCATCCAAGAGGCTCCATCAGTTCTAAACTGACTTTGTAGGAGTTCCAGATTTTTATACTCTTCAGGAGCCATTGACACTTTTGGAAGTCACTATTACAGTGAAATTTGAGCTCCTGTAATATCATAGAGCCACCACTAGGGGGCGCCAAAAGCCTGCTGTCACTGTTTTGTAGTTTGTAGAGACTGTTCTGTCTGTATGCATCTGTAGCTGCTGGAGTGTTTCATTAAAAACTTGAGTCGAAAACAGGACCCCCAAACTCATCGGTATCCACAACAGGAAGGATTACAGAGGTACCTCCTTGTGTAAGTCAGATGAATAAAGGACTCACACAGGGTTGGTGAGCCTGCCAACTTCTCCTGCAGTGTTAATAAAAAACACACAACTCAAATGTATCATACCTGAGTATTTTAGAATGGAGGATTTATTATCTTTTTCTGCCATTAGCAGACAATTCAACTCTGACGGGAGACAGACATTTTATTTTACAGTTATATTCTTATTAAAACACAGTTTATCTCCACGTATCCAAAGGCCCGGCCTCTCTGCCGTTTTCTATTTCTTTTACTTGAGAAGGGAACAGATAGAGTGAATGTATGTTGGCATAATTCTCTTGAGCTTCAACAGTTTTTGGAAAAATATGTTGCAACTGAATTTTCTATGTCATTTTTTAATGTTGTGCCACAATCTTAATACTATTCATTCCCACTGCACTTGTGAAATTTCAGTCAGATGTCTCAAACTAAACCTAGCTATCTAGATAGTGAGCATTAGGGAGACAACAGAGCATTTTCAACTGTTTTTATATTTTTTGTGTACGTATTATTACTATTATTATATTTGTAGTAGTAGCAGCAGCAGTGGTAGTAATGTTTCTATCATTGTTTGCATTTAATCCATGGTTTAGGAAACACCGACAGTCTTGCTATTAGTAATAACTAAAGTAACTACAGTAACTCATAGGAGTATAATGAACTGAGTTTTCATTATTAAGCCTACACAGTGTTGTCTTATTTTTATATCCTCCACCAAGAACATTATGTTTTCATTACTGTTTGTCTCTCCTTCTCCAGGTTTGCGCAAAAGCAGCTAGGCCAATTTTCATGAAACTTGCTGGAAAGGTGGAAGAATCCATTAAATTTTAATGAGGATCCGGGTCACTTTCTTTAAAACTGCACGACGGGGTCTTGGCCTTGCCAGAGGTCTGAGAACCTCTTGAGTTCACCTCTAGTCAGAAAGTGGAAAAACCCACAAGCATTTATTAATGGACTACCAAGTACTTCATAGCTTCATTGAAAGGACAAAAATGAGCCCGAAAAAGTCATTATGTAAATCTAAAACAACTTAAAAGCAACCTACTGCCACTTCTGGCTTTACTATGCTAATACTGAGAACAAAACACCTCAAGACACAGAATCATTTGCTGCATGACAAGCCACGAAGGAAATAGTAAACTATATTTATTGAAATGTTTAACTTAAGCTATTTACAATTTCTCATAGTGGGCAACAAAAACATTTCACATCAGTACAGTTCAGAGACCCAGTACTGTTTGTACATACAGGAATCTGGCATCTGGACACAAGAGCCAGTCTTAGATGTTGCTCATTTGTACATAACAGGAGTTAGACACATCAGTAGCATATATGTATGACTTTTAAGTGCTCTGTAATCTTTTAATTCAGCATTTATTGAAATTTGCCCCAGTAGCCCTGTGTCAGCTGTGTTTTGACACAGTGATAAATGAACAGGTTTTGGCTGTGTTTTTACATTTTTTAAATTTATTTACCACAAATCACATACAGTATACTTTACATTACTGCGGATGTTACCCTCACCATAAAGCCAAAACATGAGAAAACACTGGTATTATTCTTTCAGAGAAGCTAAGTTATGTTCTTTGCCACATGATGGTGGTATAATAAAGAGAGAGGATCTTAAGTATTTTCAACAAGTAGGGATTCCCAAAAGAAAAAGGGATTGTAAGATATGTCAAATGAAAGATTTTCAAAACATGGCTGAGCCCAAATGTGTATTGTAAAGATCAAATAATATCATACAAGGGAACAAAAATAACAACTTTTATTGTTGATTTATCTGGTAGATTGCATTTCAGAGTAAAATATATCCTGTCACATCTTGCATATGACTTCCAAGAATGACCAAAAAGAGTTTCCTTCAAAGGTCATGAGGATAAAGGTTTGGGCAACTAATCAAATGTGCACCCCACAAGGGGCACAGAATGGGAAGTCTCAACAATGGCCTTCAGGGGGGGGGGATTTTCAAGTACCTCCACTGGAGGATCAAACTGGATGGGAATTTATATAAGTACAAGAGATGGAAAACAAAAACAGCCATTCTTATGTCTTGGGACAACAAGACCTTCGTCTGGAGTCTTAAACTAGAGGCCTGATTTTTGGTAATTTACTTCAATAAATCAGCTTTGATAACGTTAGTTACTTTGACGTGTCAGTGATTGGAGTACAAAACAAGATCAGTGAAAACACATCAGGAAATAGTTTTATGGCAGTGGTTTAAAGGTGCGCTCCGCTAAACCTCATTCTGTTGGGTGAGGTCTTCTGACACGCTGTTGAACTCAGTGGCCCGAGTGCTCATCCCCAGATACTGCTTCAGGAATTCACTGAATCGTTTTTGGTTGTTCCACTTGCGGGCCGACTTTCGAATGCCGATGAAGCCACCATACCGCTTCTGGTACGACCTTCCCGGGGACATCAGTTTCCTGTAGTCATGCCTCCCTTTGATGAAGCCGCCAAACCTCTTGGAGACGCTCAGCCCTACGTCACCTTGTCCTCTTGCTACCACATCAGCATCCCCTTCTTCCTGCCTTGCCTCCTCATCCTCATACTCATTCTCAAGCGACAGGGCATTCTGGGAATTGTAGGCAGAGTTCAGCTGACTGCCCTTGCCACCTAGATCCCTGTCGTCCACGCCAAGCGCCCGGGCCACATGATCAAACCTCTGTAATGCAACAGGCAGCAACAGACTTCCCTCCATGTTCTCCTGCTGCTCAGGAAACAGGGCCGCTACCTCCTCCTGAGATCTTTTCCGCATGGTACCACTGAGTGAGGAGAGGGGAGAGGCCAGCGCTTTACGACAGAAGTCCCAGGAGAAGGATGGAGAGACACTGCCTTCACACTCAAGGAGACACACCTGACCAAAACAAAGACAAGAGATTCTCTTCATTTTCTTTCTAAGGTCTTTTCAGATTGGTTTACTTGCATCATAAAAAGGACAGACCTCATGATGGACAGCTGTTAGCTTGCTACCACTGTGGCTCTAGGAATGATATTGTCAATGATGCTATAAACTTGTTCCAACACACTAACCTAAGATTGTGAAAATTATATCTGTTAAACATGGGTGTGGTAACATAGTATAGACTGCATATAAGAGATGGACATAGCAACTGTGATGTCAACCACTAGTTTGTGGACTACCGTTGTGGTACCAGATGTAATGAGTGAGGGGTGGATCTGACGAAGACACTAGAATATCAATAGGGTAGCAACCTGTCAGTCACAAGGTCACGCCACCCTAAATTATACCCTCCTTTATCATCAATTTTACTCTAAATGGGGCCATCATTTCCTAAGTGAACATGGATTGAAGGAGACTTGAAACTAGTGACTGAGACCATAAATCAATACATCAAGGAAGAAGAAGAAGAAGAAATACAACTGACAAACACCACAGAGGGAGTAAATAGACATTTTTTGTAGCTGAACTGAGTCAAATGATTATTTTTGCACAACTGAAAACACATCAAATTTCCACATCAAGTGCATAGAGCCTTGAACACATGCTATAGGGTTCCTAAAACCATCTGATTTGTAAGGATTGTTTAAGTGGAAAGTCCTTAACTCATCCATAACACAGAAAAAACTAAAATCGATTTTACAAAAGGTGATTGATTAGATTTCTAGCTTGTTTATCACCTATATCTTCCACCTGAATGGTTCAATGGGCTTGTGTGTGTGTGTGTGTGTGTAGTCATGCTTCCATCACTTCAGAGCCCATTACATGGATTTACAACTATTTTCTTGAAGCCTGCCCTAACCCTATCCTTTACTACCACTTGCCTGATCTTGATCCTTTTGTTAATATAATGCTACTCTAACACTAACTTGTTTTTGTTCGTTTGTTTGTTTGTTTGTTTTGGAACAAGTGCATGTGTCAGAATAAGACTGTGGATTGTCACAGTGCATGAAATACAGCATTGCTTTCAGGGCATCAGTTGCTGTTTCCATGACGCAGGCTAATTATGGAAGCTCTAGTCCCTTATTGATTTACATGCAAAATGCTTTTCATCTAGGAAGGAGAGATAAAAGAGATGAGAAAATTAAAATAACCAAAGGAGGTATTTATTCCAAGAAGGGGGAGGTAAGTCAGCAGATGTCTTTAAGGAGCCCAATTCAGCAGGCTCGCTTGAGGTCCCTTTAAATACCACTGTGACCTAAGTGCCGAACAGTACCAGTTCATAGTTTATGTTTAAGACATCTGCTCTTCTTCTAGTGGACTCCCTGCAAAAATGTCGGAGAAGCAGACATGTCATTAAACAGAGAGAAACAACCACAAGGCAACAGCACGGAGAGGAGAAACACACATTTATCCCCAGGAATCAATTAGCCACAACAAATTAAATTTCAAATGCCAAAAGGGTAATTTGTTGAGTCAGAGACAGTGAGGGAGCAGTTCAGAGGACGGGTAGAATAGAGGAGGGTGGGGTGAGGAGTTTCCACTTATTTTATCACCAAATGAAAAGAGTCCCAGTAGAAAGATTGTGTTTTGCATGAGCTGGATTATTCATGTGACTGCAGTCTAGTTTTGTCTGAATGAAATGCTTGCTTCTCAACATTTTGGAACATGATTTATTTTCCTTTATTCTCTAAAAAAATACTTTTGCTACAAAAGATTTTAAATGTGCAACAGAGACAGTCACTTCTTGCCTTTTTACCGAAGATATTTTGACTTGTTGTAGCAGGAAAAACACATTTGTTACTGATGAATGTAGCAATGGCCCAGTAAGCCCTGACAGTGGTGCAGTGAGCCATCATGAACAGTACCTCAACACTGAAACTGAAGCAGCTAAATGGAATTCAGCCGTGAAAAGAAACAGTTTTAAAGTTTGCACCTAATACTTCAGGTTGAATTAAACTTTTAATTGGATGTCATATTTGTCTTTACTGTGGCCCATCTTTACAATCTGCAATGTGTCTTTGTTTGTGTGTGTGTGTGTGTGTGTGTGTGTAGACTCCTCACCATGGTGTTGAAACTGAGCTGTTTGGGCAGGATGTTGCTGCAGGACAGGCAGTCAGCCTGACAGTCACTCTGTGCTGGGTTACACAGGCAGAGCAGCAGCAGAGCCACCACGGTCTTCATGGTCCCACCGTCTGCTGCACAACACAGGACACACAAAACGCACAGGTTCAGTCCAACAGTTCGTCACAGCCACTGTATAAATTCAGTAGTATCCGACGATGTATTTTGACGTGTGACTGGTCTGTGAATGTTTGCTCAAGTTAAGGTAGATTTAAAAGACACTTGAAGTGAACTGAAATGAAGGCAAAGTATCTTGCTATGTGGTGTTGTGTTTCTTATGGCATCCACCAATAAATCCAAACATCATATGGGCTTGTTCAGTGTGAAGTGGTTCATGTACGAGGACTGGACTTGGCAGATGAAGCTAGTCTGTAAGCCACCATGTCATTAGCCATGTCCCAATTCAGAGGCTACATCCTACCAAGGTTGCACCCTTCGCGTCCTTCAAAGGACAGGTCCTTTGAAGGACGCGAAGGCGGACATTTTTACATCGAATCACAGTACAGATGTAGGTAGAGAGTGCATCAGTCACTATGCCTTCAGTAGCCCGTCAAAGTAGCTTTAAGCATTGGGCTTAGTGACTATACACTCCTTTCTCTTTGTTTTTTGTCTCCACTGTGTTCTCCACAATCTCCTGAGGAAACATCTGGCTCTTAAATGTGCCACTGTGCTCACCTGCGAGTTGCTAACTGTGCCTGTCTGCCATTTGGTGCTGAGCAAGTAGTGAACAGTGCATTTCCAAAGCTTTGTCTGGGAAAACATCAGCCTGCTGTGGCTGAAAATGACATTATGAGAGTAGTAAAAATGAACTAGTACATTTGTGCAACTTTTTCATTGTTTCATGCATGACATTCATTTTTATTAAGTAATACATTCACAAAATTAAAGAAAATGTATTTTTGTTAGATTTTTCTTGACTTTAGAGGACACAGACAGCTTGGCAAGCTGTGTCCTGGTGCTGAACCACGAATAGCCCCAATGCTTTAGACACTTACAGCTTGGTTATACTCCCTTGTGGCTGCACACACAGACTGTTGCACATAATGCAGGTTGCAAGCTGTTCTTTTTATACTGCTTTCTATTCTGCTTGGAGTCTCCTTGGAGGATGTGTTCCAGCAATGCACAGTAAATCGGTGTCTATGTATTCCCATGTGCAGCTTGTGCCTTTGTAGCATGGTGACAGGGGACATCCACACAGAGCTTTTGTACACCCTCTGATGACACAATTGATCCTACTCAGACTACAACGGAGTGTCGCAAATGTGGAAAGTACACCACTTGCCTAAGAATGTCCTATAGCTACCTCTAACTAAATGCAAATGGAAATCTTCTCTTACTCTGGATGAGGAAGCAAACACATTTCACAAAAACACTGGAATGCTCTTTTAGAGTTGGTTTCAGTCATAGAAATAAGCCACACATACATACAACCACCAGTCAAACATTAGTCAGCAAGCTATTTGTCACATGACACAATAATAGTGAACAGAGATAAAGGTTACAGTTGATTAATATTACATAAGTACAATTACTATAATTAAGAACTTCTACTAGTCACTCATTATTATGTTATATCACAATATCACATAGACAGTATGAAGGCATTTATAGACATATAGGGCAGAGACACAATTAAGAGGGAACAATTAAAGATGAGAAAACGACACAACTGAAGTGAAAGACAGGAGGGATAAATTAATTCACGGTGGGCATAGCAAACACAGATAGCAACAAAACAGAGGGACATTAAATGGTTTGACCTTATTTTGGTAGGAACAGCCCAGTCTGGTGAGTCTGACGTCAGAAACACAACCCGGGTTTTCATCTCATTAAACAAACTCGTTAAGTCCCTTAATTGATGCCTCAATTAATGCCTCTGGCAACAAACTGAGTCATTGTTTCTTGCCGACAAGTGCACACACACTCAAACTCACAAAACATGCACAGCACACAGAGGCGCACACACTTGCACGGCACATAAACACACACGCATGCCTCCTCACACCTTACGTCCACACTGTGCACTGACACACACTGCTCGTTCTGCTGCAGGTTGTCAATATCCATTGAACTGACGTGGCAGAAAGTAAAACTAATTTGTCGTTCAAACACTTTAATAATGTCTTAAGAATCTGGAATTTATTAAGAGTAATTAAAAAACTGATAAAAGTGCAACTGCTCTACAGTCCATGACAATCTCTGCCTGCACATAAAACAGTAGCCTTGCTAAATTAATCACATTTAATCAGACTTGTGCAGAAAAAATAACAGTGTGTCAAGTATTCTTTTTTTAAAAGTCTGACAGGAAAGAGGATGGGTTTATCAGTGAAGGACAAAAGAAGAACATTTCAGGCAGGAATAAAAGGGCGGGACTCGATTGGCAGATGGTAGAGGAACAGCTTGGGTGCCTTCATTTGGCCACGGCGAAGCTCATTCTCCATCTTCTTGTCAGTGACTTTGTTGACTTGGCTTCCAAAAACAGGATGATAATGCATGAAGGAGCCGTCACATCTTCACATCTCTGGTCACTGCTCAGGTGTGGCCAGAGGATGTAAGTACATCAGAATCACAAATATCAACCAAAGTCAGTGATATTCAACCTGTAGGAGCCGAGAATGGAGCTGAGTAAGACCACGAGCCACTAAAAATGACCTTTAAAAGTTCTTTGCTAAGTGTAATATTAAATGTTTACCTCTAGAGTTCAGGACGATTCTTTACCCTGTTTTAAGAATGATTTTTATAATAATCTTAACTTTGTGAAACATGTTTCAAAATGAGCCGGAGAACATGTCTAAACAGCTGTTATTGGAGGTTAAAGGAGCAGCCTCAGGGTGTTAATACAGCCAACAGCCAACTTTAGAGGCAACGTTGAGTACCGCCAGTTCCTGTCCTAACTCTCCGGATATTACAGATATGTGTGCACACGCAGGTACTCTGAAAGCATTCTTTATCTGTTCTTCTGTTCTCTTGTCTATAAAGTACACTGTGCTGCTGAAAGCACTATAAAATGAAGTGTCTCAACAGCTGATCTTCACTGTGGTCCTATATTAACGTCTGCCAGGCTCTCTTGAGAGCCGTTAAAAGCCAATTACTCTACTTTTAATTAACTGATTAACCACTAAATAAACCAGTTAATTAAGTCATTACTGTGTGGAGCTGCACCGAGGCGCTGCTGATGGAGGTCTCACCGTCCAGCACATGGTGATTAAGACCATCTTTCAGATGAAAAGAAACCTCTGTCTTAGTATTTCTCAAACACCAAAAAGTTAGAGTATGCAGCGTCATCCAGGCTCTGTGGGCAAAAAAAAATGAGTGGTGTGGAAACAGCAGCATAGAGTCTGTAGTGTGTCGTGTAAAGTATCCAGATGTGTAACTGTAACAGCTTTTGGGAGTGGAAAAAGTAGTAAACATCATGGCCATCTTCAAACCGCTAATTAGAAAGTACACCTAGTCAGTCATTAATAAGTACTGTTAATGTTAAAGAAGAGCTTTACGGTGAATCCCAATCAGATTCACAGTCTTATAATCCAGTAACACACAACTCCCACTAAGAACAGCCTTCAGAATTCTCAAACTGTCTCACACAAACTGTTATCAACTGTTTCCACCATTATTTTCCTCCATTATTGCCAATTTCTCATCAAGAATAGGAAATATAAAATAAATTACTCCCAGCCCGGAGCACGACTTAAAGCCGGATTATTCACGCTCAGCTGAACAGAGAAGTCGTGTGCATCAGTCTTGGAGTGCATTTTTATTTTTAAAGCTGAACTGCAGATGTTAGAGTGACTTAAATAATAACCACAATATTGTCAGATTCACGTCAGCGCACCGTGCCACCACCTCCGCTCGGCTGTAACTTCCTACTTTGCGTATCCTCTATAATCCTGGACATGATGCAGCTGTGTTCATGCAAGAACACAAACAAATCCCTGATTAATGGTTTAAGTGATGCAGAGGCTGTGAGAGGACATGTGTTTCACACTATATGCCAGCCCAGTAATTTCAACATCTGATGATATGATTGCATTAAGCTTTATGTCTGGTAATAACTGCTGTCAGCACATTACAGGGACATTATTCAGGACAGTAAAATTGTGCAGACGTGCTCCTGAAAGTACTTACGCATACACATGTGAATGAACTGAAAACCTACTGAGGGATAACTCACATATTTTACATTCTGAGCCTTAACTTTTCCCCTCTGGAATGGGAAAATGCAAAATCAATCACCTCAATCTCTCCATGTGTTTTTATTGTCTCTTTACCTTTATTTATTTGATCCATACATCATTTATGTTGTTTATTCACTTGGATATTTAACTTAATTACCAACATGATCTCAATCTAAACGACAACACATTTTTTAAGAGGCCAGGTCACTAAGCCCTTAACTGGAATGTATTATTTGCCTTTGGCTTTAATTACATGTCATGTAGTTTTGATGAATGACTGCTGGTGGATGCCACCAAGAAAACGGAGGAGTAAGTCGTTGCAGGATGGAAAAGCTTGCTTTGTAACACTCGTATAAGATTGGAATACTTGAACCCAAATTATGATCTTTTCCTAAACCCATTTGTGCGCAAACTGAGTGGCAACCTGAAACCCTAAAAATGCGGAAGTGCCAAATACTGCAGTTCCTGAAATGGCCACTGAAAGCTGACTCCACAAGTGAGTCAATCCTCATAGACACTTCATGTTTAAAAGCCCAACATTACAGCGGAAGTGAAAATGTTTATAACCTGGTACAGAGAACAGTTTTGTTCTCTATGGTTCATTTCCTTATTCATGACAACTGTGCAGAAGGAGACTTTTTATTTAACTTACCTATTTAAATCATATTGCAATCTAAAGTGATGCATAAGTAAGGGTATAGCCACTTTGAGTGACAGGTAGGTGTGTAGGAGATGTTTTGTGCTCTACCTTTTTGCTAATTTTTAGATTACCCTGGAGTTAGGGGGAGTCACAGAGTATCTTAAATGATGTTTGTTGACATCCATCACTTCTTCTCCTTAGATAGAAGGATCTTTTTGGTCCAGTGCCAAAGGTTGAGACCAAGTGTCCATATGTGATGAATTGAAAATGAGAATGTGTTGCATTTAAGGACATAGCTTCATTTACACATCTGGTTTTTCATAGTTACATTTTTTATTTGTTTTATTAGGTAGGATTAGCATTATCCTCTTCATTATGGGTACTTGTGGCACATATGCTGACTTTTGTACCAAACGTACGTGCTTACAGTTGGTGGTATTACACCCTTCTAAATCTGTAATTATTTAAAGGCTCTCCTAAGTGCTAATGCCAAAAACAAACTTCACAACCAATAATAAAGTGTGCAGTAGAACAATAGCATTCAATAATTAAAAGAGCGAGGAGCAGCATATTAAAGAAAACAGTTAAAACTGAATAATTACTGTGTACTCATGATGTTGGTATTGTTAGTTGATGAGTCAGTTTGACAGGTAATTAAATGGTACTTAGTCTTCTGCCTGCAGCCAGAGTACTTCATCTGTCAGGACAGTCACTTTGACTGACAACCTGTCCCAGGCCCACTCAAAATACATTGTGCTCTTTGCTGTAATATTGATGTCTAACTGGCAAAATGGCAGAGTGGTCATTGATTTGACACATTTCAGGACAGCAGATCTATGCTACAGTCATGTTGAATAAAATTATCTAATCAATATGTGAATTTTTCCTTCCTACATACGTTATCTACCTATTCTTTTCTGTTGTCAGTTTTCTTTTCCTCTGAGACTAACACCTTCTGGGTGCTTCTTTAAGTCTCCTTCTTACAACTGCGGGCCTATTCTTCCCCTGTTTCTTCGTTATAAACTTTCTGATTTCTTCCTCTTGGAACACAACCCCTTTGGTTCAAGAGTTTCGTTCAGGAATGCCCCCTATTCATGTCAAATGAGCTATGCACAAAATCCACTCTTTAAAAAACAGGAAGCTACTTTAGACTCTTTATTTAGCCCTGTAGTACCAGAGCAGCAAGATAGTAATTAGCCCTAAAGTACCACATATATAATGCATATGATTTCTTAAGGAGAGGTCTGTCATCCAAACTTCTTCCTTTTTTTATTAATTAATAAAACATGGATTAAATGGAAGAAAAACCTTCACAACAGTTTGCAAAAGGTATCATTTTTAATGATCCTGTTCATTGTTTCCTGTTCAGAGATCATCTGAGCTGCACAGATGCTCCCAGATGTGTCTGCAGAGTGGGCGTTTTGACAAATCTCACGTCACAAGAAGCATTTAGAAGAAACCTTTGGTGTTTTTTATAAGGTGCTCCCAGTCAATCAGACTGTATGTGATGTGGCAGCTGAAGCCATTACAGGCAGACACGCTAAGCTAAATCAATTTCCTTTCTCAATGCATCTAATCACCTAAGGTCGACTGATGGTTAAGAGGTGGCTCGCACATACACATACCTACAGAGGGTTCACACCACACTCACTGCATATTGATTTTTTGTTTATGCTTGAAGATGAGCAGACTCGCTGTAATTTTTTAATATACCATCCGGCATAAATTCAACCTTGCTTCTCCCTTGTATATCTGCAGTATTAGTGATATGGTGTTGTGATATTTAGAAAAACTGTAAGGACTCCAGTACGTTTAGTTTGTACTCGACACCACCTTAACCAAGGTCCAGACCAGGACCAGAATAGTCTACTTCCCACACAGCATCAAACACTTAAAATAAAATGGAGATCATCCAAAGCTATGTTCCAACATTTTGCATAGTAGTGTTGAAGCATTATTCCAAGATGGCTACCTCCTTTACTGCTAGCTGTGTAGTCGCAATAATTAAAAAGCCTAATTTACTTTTGTAATGGGACATGTTTGTAGTCCTTAAGTATTTGTTCAACTATATCTAGACTGTAAATGACTTGTTTTGATTTGGTGTTAGTATTGAATTTAGTCAATGCTTCTATTTAGTTTTATCAAACTGGCGATACTGTCATTGTCAGAAATTCCTATACTGTATATCAGACTCTGCTTTACAACTTGGATACGGGTGAGAATCTTTTTAGCTCAGGTTTGCTGTCCCTTTTCCTAATTCCAATTCTTTGCTAGGCCTCAGGAAACTTTTACAAATCTAAATTTTGTGGGTTTAAAATTCCCCTCTGTCAATGGGCGAAATGCTTTTTGAGCAAGATTTTCTAATTATACAGCACAATATCTGTGCCCATTATGCTTTTGGGTCAATTTAATCACTAGCTGCATTGCATTCACCATGTTCATAGTGGTTTATGAACAGTATCGCTGCTGGCAGGAGGTGGCTGGGGTGGATGTTGGGCATACAAAGCACTTGACTAACACAAGCGACACAAGCAGCAACCTCAGGGGATGAACAATTAAGCCAATGTGGAAGTGCCAGTTCTTTAAATGTCCACTTGAGGCTTTTATCTTTTGCCTTAGACCCCCAAGGTAAAATGTCCAACTTTACAGCAGAAATAAACATGTTTACCGCCTTGTACAAGAACTGTTTTGGTCTTAATAGCTAATTTCCTTGCTCATGACATGCATGAGGGATGAATTTTTATATAACTCACCTGTTTAAATTACATTAAGGCTTAAAGGTATTCATAATCAATGGTGTGGCTGCTTTGAGTGACAGGTGGGTGGAGTCACAGGAGAGTCCACTGTACACCTCAGCTGTACTTCTTTGCTCATTTTTGGATTAGGAAGGAGAAGTCAGGCACTGCCAAGATAGCAACAGCCAGAGTCACCACACTGAGTCTGAAATTTCCCTTTAGGAAACCTTTGGGTGACATCACTGAGGGTTTGTCCATCTTTATGTACAGTCAATGACCTCACACTATAGACTGTGGTTAAGGTCTCCGATACTGTCTGTGGTTATGTTTTAGGTAACAAAAGCATTGTAAGGTTAGGAAAATGTCATGGTTTTGGTAAAATGTCAATAAATGCCCGGTGCTTCAAATCTTTTCTGTATTAAAGTGAAATACAAGCTTTTTGTAGCCTAAGCCAAGTTCCTAACTAGAAAAGCGCTCAGAGAGTACATACCTCCCCCAGGGAGCTTCAGTCCACCCCCAGCACAATCTCCCAGTTCACATATTTTGTATGGAATATTACAGATACAAATGTAACTACAGACACTTCAAATTTCCTACCGACAATGCGTTGTTCACCCCATCTGACTTCATGAACAGGTGCGGCCTCTAGCTCCTAACAGCCTCCCAGTTCTTAGACAACCGGAGATAAAAAATGCCGGCCCAACCGAGGGTATGTCGCTCAGGAAGGAAAAGAAAACTCTGTCATTTTGCTGTCTGTCGCGTAGAGACCCAAAATCTCGTGTGGTCAGAGGGGGTTACCCCAAAAACAAGAGTGCCCTCTGGTGGCTTTTAGAGTAAACCGCATTTAATTGTCTGCCTGGTTACACTTACATTTTTAAAAAAATCCTGTATGGAGACAGTGATCCAGATCAGTCCCAAAATTTCATCATTTCTTCCTTGTCCCATTTCACACATTTCCTGAAAATTCCATCTAAATCTGTGAGTCACTTTTTGAGTTATTTTGCCCACAAACAAACAAAGAAACAAACCAATGGCGGCCATCACATAACCTCCTTGGCGGAGGTAAATATCACCATACAAAATGTATAATACTGTAGTCACTATGACTGAACATTGTACTGCAAGATCAGATATTTTGGCCGAAAAAAAACTACTCAGTAGAAAACGTAATCGAGGTGCAATTAAGTTTCCTCCAATACATGCTTGCTGTTGCAATTTAGCTGTGAAGAAACATAATTTTTAGACGGTAGGGCTGTGGTTAACTGTGGTTAACTACTCCAGCTCTCGTAATGCATCCTTGTGTCAAAGACAGAGAGTAACTTTGAACATTTTATCTAAGTGACACTAATCACGACTTCCAGTTTGGCTTTCAAAGATATACTGTTTTTCAGTTCCTCCATTACCAAGATTACCAGCCAACAAATGAAGGAGCCTGAAGAAAGGTCAGGGCCATTGGTGTTTTGACAGAGGGGAAAGGAGGAGCACTTGAGGGCAGCAGAGAAACATGACGAAGGATCTGCGACATCCTCCCAGCATAAAAGGATGGACGGGGACCCTGCTGTGGTAGGAACATTGTATCCTTGGATTAACTCCACATGTTTGCAGTCAATTCAGTGCAGCCTTCAGAGCAGTGCGCACCAGAGTTACACCATGTGACCCGCGATCAAGCACTCCTTTTCCTCCCTCTATTTTCTCCATCTAGTCTTTGAATGAGAATAGTCTACAGGGGTCAGGGAAGTTTATCCATAAAGCTAATGAGGTGTGCTGCGTTGTGGAGGGAAGCAACAAATTAAATGATACTGAAGAGGTGAGAGGAGATGGATTAAAAGGGATTCTTAGGCAATGAGCCTCATGAGGTGTGGACTGTGGAAATGGGGCTGCAGCTCAGTAAAGTGCTCCTAATGCCTGGTGCATTCAGGGTTTTCTTTAATGTGCAGTTTGGGTTTGTGTTAGTTTCTGCTAGTACAATATGTCTTAATAAGTACACATCAGATTTACAGCTCTTCATCAATTTACCCCAAACAAGCCAGAAATTAGTAGCAATTGGTTGCTTGCATGTGGGTTTTGATACATTTTGATGCAGTGTAGGTTAAAAATAACAGCAACTGGGATTTTTAAATCTTAAAAAGCAAGAGATGTAGCACTCTTCCCTTTGCTCAAAACACAGCTTGTGTTGTCTTGTTGTTTTTTAGTGCCTTCTAATCGATTCTGGTTTCAAACCCATTAGATTAGGTTCAAGTCTTTTTCCCTTTACAACTCAGAGGAACATGCACCATAAGGTTTAAAGAGTTTTGGCAAATATTTAAAACATTTTGCATCTGTGATTCTATTGCAAAGGCGTTGAACTCTCATCTCCCTCTGTCAGCCCCCTGTGTCATTGCCACCTCATCAGTGTTTGTCCATGCAGCTACCTGTGACACAGTCAGGCTGCCCACAAATAAATAAAGAATGTTCATCAGCAGACGATAATGTGTTTCAGGATGGAGCTGAGCTCAGCTGAGATATGGGACGATTGGATTTTGCACACATAGCTCTCTGTTAATATTGAAGTCCAGTTACCTAACAACAGCTATGTGTCGGAGGCTCGATTTCTTCCGATATTATTCATCTCGGGTTTCAAACAGTAAACATTTAAGCTTGCTTAATTTCTCTGCTCCTATTCTCTCCATACAGCCTCTTATTTATGGAGCCAATACGAAAAAAAACTCAAAGCCATTCAGAAGTAAATATCACACCCAGTTCTGTTGCAGTCACATGAAGAAGTATTTACCCTAAAGTGTGAAAAAAACAGCCTCTAGTTTTCCTCTGCATCAGTTAAACATTCAACCTGACGCTATCAGTAGATCTGCTTCTCTGGAGATATGCCAGAAACTTAGATAAATATAAGCCGCTACCTGCACTTCCAAAATCAGGTATCATAAACAGCTGATGAAAATGGTCCTTTTGCATTAGCTTACTCGAGAAAATCCATTTTGAACAGTGTCTCTGTTGATGGAGTTTATGTCAAGGTCAAATGAAAAGTGAGCCCGAGGCTGAATGCAAACATGAGGTTAATTATTCATTGTAAAAAAAAAAAAAAAAAAAAGTTTAAAAACTGAAACCTCATTTTAAAGTTTGTTATTGACTTCATAAAGGTTTCTTGACAGCTTTAAAAAGAGCACGCACCTCCTCGTAATGAGTTTTACACATAAAAGCCTGAAGGCACAAGGAGAATAATATGAAAAGAAATACATCAGAAGTAGGCTGATGCTACTATATCTGCTACACCTACCAGCACCATTACTGTGATTAATAATAACAATAAAAACCCTCAACCTTTAAAGTAATGGTTTGTGTTTTAGATTAAGTATAATGTATAAGGTATGATCTATGAAACTTGATTAAAGATCTGACCCTTTGAATCAATCCCATTGACTCTGGTCCATTACTCCAGCTTTCCGATGGTTCAGGCTCATAAAGATCATACAGGTCTGCAGCAAGACTATGAGCCAGATGTGGCCAGATGCTTTATATGTGATCAATAAAATCCATTCATATTACTTCCTTTAATCTTTTACCACCATTCATACCAGGTATTGCTTCTTAAGTATAGGTGGCAGGTTATGAATGTCAACAACAAACCTGCCAGCCCAAGATTAATTCACATTTACTGCCAGTGAAACAGTTGATTTCAGGAAGTCAGTCGATGAGTAGATTCTGTATGAGAACTCATATTGCATGTATTTAATTAACTTTAGGGAATTTTCCGAATGAATAAATTGGCAGGGAATTGTCATTTAAGTAGCATCCTTCAGGGAAATGCCTCTTACCCTCTAAAAATAGCCCCGTGACAGAGTGAGTTCTGTAAATCTTACCTTGATTAGGTAACGTGCACTCACCTAAATTACCTTTCATTACTCTGTCAGTGTAAAGGCAAACAGAACCTTTCTGTAAAGACTCCCCCTTTTCATTCATGGAACACACCAGAGTGCAGCAGTAAGTCAGGCCTTAAAGATTAATGACTAATCAGGACCAGCGATTTATGACCTTTCTCTCCCTCTTTGTGAAATACCAACACACTTACAAAACAAACCACATGTGCAGTCCTGTGATGCACCTTGTAACTCTGTCCTGTCTGTTGTGTACATCAGCGCTGCCTTTTAACCCACTCAGACAGGTAGTATTTAACAGTGGCCATTATGGGGCCGGAGTTGCTCTTTTAGAGGATTCAATAAACGCAGAATCGAAGACCTGAGACACTGTTAGAGCGCTCCGTGCCATTAAGCCACCTGTCTGTCAACTGCGGTCGACAATGGGTTCAAGCTCAAAAATCTTTGATCAGCGTCATTAAGAGCACTCAGCCCAAAGGAGCTCAAAGGTCAGAAGGTCACAGCACTGCAACACTAAAAGCAACGATTACCCCGTGACGCTCCAGCAGGTATGATAGATGGTGAAGTGATCAAGGTGTAGACTAATTGTTGATAATAAAGCATTGCTCCTAACAGGGCTACAAGAAAGCATCCAAGCATATGGCTGGTTTTCTTTTTCCTTCCTTGTGTATTGTTGTTTCTGTTAAATTACACTACTATTGTAATCTGACTGACCCTGTAACATCACTGGCAGTAAAGCCAACTAGTTAGGAAAAGTGTCGTCCTACTTATCCCAAAATGCAAGCAATTATGAAAAAAAACTAAATCACAAAGGGAAAAATTCTGTATCAAAGGTCAGAGGTCAAGCAGTTTCTCGTCCCCCTCCACCCCCTCCCTCCTCTTCTTCCCCAGGGTCTTCTTACCTGTGATACCGTCAGTGCCAATAGGGGGTCCCTCGCGTGCAGGTTGCAGTTTGTCAGCGTATGTTTCCCTCCCTCAGTCTCAGCGTGGTTCTTCTGGCTACGTGGAGGCTGGAGGCAGCTGCTCTTATAGGGACCCACCCCTCCACTTCAACCTCCTCCTCTCATTCTCTCCCCCCCCCAACCCCCCCTCTCTCTTTTTCAAAAGTCCCTCTTTCATTAGAGAGAGGGATGGAAAACAGAATGAAGGAGGGAGGAGGTAGAGGACGGGGGGGTGGGGTGGGGGGGGCAGGGAGCGAGGGAGGTGGGCGGCAAGGAGGAGAGAAAGATTGGAGATCGGATAAGAAGGAGAAATAAATGGAGGAAGGAGGGAGGGGGATGGAGAGGAAGAGTGGGAGAAGACGAGTAGGGGTGCAGACAGGAGAAAGGAGAAGACTTTTAAAAAAGGGGTGGATTGAGGAAAATTCAGATTTTCACTTTTCTGGTTGGGCTACATGACAAAACAACATTAATGAATGTCTCTCAATACTGGCAAAATGCAAATGAAACAAATAACTTGCAGACGCAGGAAATGCTTTTTTTTAAATGGTGCATTCGGTGCGTGCAAAGTGGTTCAAACATTTCGTTCCAGATGTGTATTTTGTTACACAAACACACCATGCTTTGATTAACAATTTATGTTATATAATAACGTGTTCTCCACAAAAAAGAAAAAGCTGTAATAAGCCTGTTACAAACTGTTGAAATGGTGTCCGTCCAGTCCACATGTTCAGGTTGTGTATGAGAACATACTGGCTGTCATAACAAACTGGAGTCATGCTTGTACACACTGACTGAGCTCAGTGGTGGGATGTTACGACAACCAGGTTCATCGACCACCAAAAACATTACACTTTCTAATTACTGTGATACATAGACTGATGCTACAGGTGTGTTATTTTTACAGACCAAACTCTACTAACTGGATCATGACAGTAGAATGTACTCCAATTATAAAAACTGGCAGGCACCACAAGTTGAGTAACTTCACCAATCGTAGAAAGTAGAGTACATTTAGCTGAGGTATTTGTGTACTTCATTGTTTCATTTTATGTTTCTTTATACTTGGGTTAGGGTTCCTGTATCAAAATCAGAGTTCAAGCAGTTGCTTCTCCTCCTCTACCATACTTTCACCTCACTACATTTCAGAGGGACATATTACACTTTCTCCTCCACTACAGTTCCAGTATATGATAGCTTAAGTTACCTGTATGATTAAAATTGTACAGAATAGTTAATATGACAAGCTTTTACAATTCAACACACTGGCAACGATTAGAGCAGTGTAGTCCAGCTCACATTTTAGATGTCTATAAGTTGTTGGCAGCTCCACCAAATAGCAATACCTGGGAAAACATTTGCATGGCTTTCAGTCCAATAAATATTCAACTATATTTCAATATGTCACCAAAATCCAAGATAAGAGAAAAAGTCAAAAAACTCTTATATTAAAAAAATGTATTAGAACTTTTGTCTTCTGTCCTCTCCTATTCATCATGTCTCAAACTCTCAGATTTATCTGCTGCCCCTCTATATGAAACCGGAGTTCAAACCAGCTCCACCTGCAGCAGCTACAACAGTAACATGCTGCTGACTCACTGATGCTTCACTGTTAATAACCTAAAAATGTCATATCAGTCAGAGGCACTTAACCAGTAATTTTACTTAAATATTGTATTTAACTGTTAATACTTATGTACTTTGATGCTTTTGTCTGTAACAGAGTATTTGTACCTTGCCGTATTCAGATACAGAATCAGAATACTTATTCCACAGCTGAACTTAACAAAACCACAACAGCAGCGGGGATCAAGAGTAATATCCACAGGCTAACAAACCAACAAGACTTCTGTCTCACTCCATTACAGCAAAAGATGTGACGAGCCCAGTAGCTTCTAAGTCATCTGTTCAGCGTTCTCCAGAGTACTGACTGCTGTCGGTCATGGACAGGAGCTGAAGATAAGGGTTTGTAGTAGTGAAAGGTCTCAGCAATGAGCACATACAGCGACATTAAGCCCCGAGGGAGAAAACATCTATCAGCCAGTCACGACCCTCACTGCTTAAAGAAAGCTCGACTTTGTTACACAGTACTCAAGTGACTTCTGAACACCGTTTAGGGTTGCATGTGCTTCCATTTGTATGGCTGACTGGTAGATTGGTAACATGTGAAAGTGGAGGAGGCAGGAGAAGGTGAGAGCTTTATCATGTCACATGTCAGGGTGTGAGCATACGGTTCATTGTTGAAGGCAGAACGTACCAGTTTAAATGTTTGTTGAACCATCAGAAATATCAGTTCAGTACAGTCAATGAACGATCAGCAAAACACATTTTTAAAAGTAGAGGAAGACCTGCATTTTTACAGGCATGTCTGAACCTGATGAAACCTTATTCCCTTCCTGGTTGAAAACATCTCTAAAATAAAAGAATAAAATTGAGGAGTCCTGTACTGTGCCATGTTTACAGTGTGTACACAGTCCTCGGTGATAAAAGTACTATTTAAATGTCTGCTATCTATGTCAAGAGTCCAAGTCTCTGCCACAGTCTGAAGATTATACTGTCTGTTTTGCATGAGGCTAAAACCATTTGCTCAACATAAAGAGAAATCCATTAATAGAAACAAAGTGCACAACACCCCTGCTGGATGTTTCATTTAACTGTGGCTTTAAGCTGTTTATTCCTCACTACACTTCCAGTAGTGATAACTGCTCGTGTTAATTTACTCATACAGTACATAATGTACTGTTACCTCCTTAAAGAGGCATTAAAAATGTGATATTTACTGGTTGATCATTTTTGAGAAAAGGTTGGAGGACATGTGGCTGTCACTCCTCCACCATGATGTGGGAGTGACAGTCACATGTCCTCCAACCTGTCTTCAGGCGGTGGCAGGACTGCATTACTGTCACTCTGCTCACAAACAAAACTCGGAGCTGGAAACAAAAGAATCACGACAAGCGCGCGTTTGAGACTTTCTGATTACGTGTTTGTCCGGCTTTCATTATCAGGAGGATGCACACTGTCCCCGTCTGATTGGGGTTACTTTACTTTGGCCATGCCTTTGGATGCAGGATGAAACAAAATGAAACACACAAGTGACTGTAAGAATAAAACAATGAACAAATAAGGAACCAAGAGGTGTGATCTGGAATGAAACCAAGGACTTTTATATATGTGTGGCTGTAATATATAAAACACAACATGCAGTTTCACCTAAATGTGAAATGATTCAAAATTCTATCTCCTTACAGTAATTGCATAACGTCTGAGTTGAACAGCAGGGTATGTGCTCTTATGTAGAATTAGGAGCTAACAGTCTAGATTCACTAAATTAAAAATACAGACCCCACAGTAGGAACTCATTACACTTCATTACTGAGATTCACATCTTATATTTTCTCAATACTTTGTTTGTCCACCTTTATTTTTAATTACAGACTCAATCCTCCTCATCATGGAGGATATAAGTGCACATTTCCAGAGAGATGTTCTGTCATTCTACAGACTAATTTTGTTCAGCTGCACTGTGCTGGAGGAATTGTGTTGATGTGTTTTTTTTATTGGGTTCAAGTCAGGTGATATACTTTGCCATGTCATAGTTGTCACTTTTTTTTATTTAGAAACCCTTATTTGATTTTATCAGTGTGCTTTGGAATATTTCTATCCCACCAATCTTCTGTAGACTGGGAGTCGTCTTGTCTGACCTTATTTTGGTGTCTCCACAGGCATACATGCAAAACCTTTTGGACTCATGCATTGCCACGTTATCACACTCGCACCTCTTTGTTTCACTTTGAGACTATTCATTCACTGCAAACAGCAGCATCTGGGGCTGAAAAATGAAGCCAAGGCAGAAATACCACATACAAGTTCAGCGAAAGGCCACTTGAAGCTGGCTTCAAAAGTGAATGAGCCCCAATAAACCCCCATGTTAAAATGCCCAACTTTACAGCAAAAAGACATGTTTACAGCCTGGTACAGACGGTGTTGGAGTCCATTGAGAATATTCCCATTGGATGCGGCAGCTCTGACTGACAGGTGGGTATCATCACAGGACGGTCCATTGTCCAAAGACTTTTGCCATTGAGGCTCTTTTTTGGATTAGCTGGGAGTCAGATGGAGTCAGGTACTGTCATGATGATGACAGCTGAAGCCACCACACTGGGCTTCAAAAGTGCTTTTCAGGAAACATATGGGTGACATTTCACCAAGCATGGTTAATCCCCTTTGAGCTGGAGACATTTATTTTAGTCTCATCTGGCCAAATCATGTTCACCAAGTCTTCATCAGGCTTCCTTTTATATTCTTCAGAAAAGTTTTGTTATGTGAGCAAGTTTTTTTTTCTTGGATGCCACCCATAGGGGTTAATGTTATGCAATGTCCTTCACTCGGTCTGATTTTCATTTATAACCACTATGCCAAGTCTGAAGCACTTCCTTGTCTATTTATTCTGAGCTAGATTGTAGAGTGAAATAGTGAAGTAGTCCTATGGCTCTTTCTATACCTCCTGATTACTGCTGCAACTGTGTTTCCACTGATTTGTACTTGCTCAGTTGATCTTCTTTTTTTGCATCCTTTTCTTTGTGAATACTCACAATCAGATTTTTCAAACCCTATGGCAATTATTTTCCAGGTAAAGCTACGATGCTGACATGCAGACACAGAAAGTTCTGGTGTTCGTGGGTCTATTGTAAGTGTGTTCATGGAATTAGACTAAATGGGAATTACAGGTATACTCCAATTGACTCCAGTGATGACAGGTTTTCTTACTTGAGTGTCAGTGACTACAAGTGTGTGTTGTATTCACCTTTGTTGTCCAAACCCAAAACATTCTAGCTGTGAAGCAACAGCAGTAACCCTTTAAAAAAGAGTTTTATTTTGTAATGTCAGGTTGGTCTTAACATGTTTTTGCACAATTAATCAGGCACAAAAGGCAGAGTGAATTTATTTATGGAAACTGTAGTCATTTTTAGAGGAGCTGAAGCGACCCAAAATAGGTTTTGTCAAATGGTCATTCCTCATGAGGAATCATGCCAACCTAGTGGGTTAAGAGCACTTCCTGCAGCAGGTGTTGTCCATCATGTTTGGCTTCCTTAAGTCAACAGAGACTCTGTGAGATGGGATCTAAAAACTGCAGAGAGGCTGCTTCATCAGTCTCTGTACACACACAGTACACACACACACACACCAACACACAAGCTCAGCTTTCTGATGGACAGACAATCTGTCGCTGTTTTTGGAAAGGTTCACTTTATAATTCTCGGCAACCCTCACTAAAACTTGGATGAGAATTAGATCAGCACCTTTCTCATATCTGCCTGGTAAATATGAAGCGGTTAACAGGTGGAAACAGCTAGCTTGGCTCTGTCTGACGGCAAACAAGTCATAAAAGCATGTCAAATATCAAAGCGATAAAATGTAAAAGTGAAGCTGCTGTGAGGTTCAACCAGAGAGCCAGAGGAGAATCCGGAACATCACTGTGTCCTACCAAGAATAGCCCCCATAAACCCTCATCTTGTTTGTTATGAACAAACAGATGTGATACAGCATATTAATTTGTAAACCTTGAAGTTGTTGATATGCAGATTTAGTTAATTTTTAACAGACTGCTCTGTCACTTGGCTTTTGTTTTATATTAAAGAGGCAGAGTCCTATCGATAGTGTTGTCTAACTCTTGGCAAGAAAGCAGATGGCAGAAAAAAGGGCACCAATTTCTGTAGATTAGTTGTTCTCACTGACAGTTGCTGGTAAATGACAAGATAAAGGGTTACTGCTGAAGGTATAGTCAAAAACGTTACTGCTGCCACACCAGCGAAGTGTTGTGTTGTGTTGCTGCAGCAGTGAAGACAGTCCTCTGGAGGTCAATAGGCCATTATTGCATTTGTCTCTTCTTCTGGGTGATTCATTAGCAGATAGTCATCAGAGGAGAGGCAGCAGCTTGGTCAAATAATCCAAAAGGCTGTCCCGTAATCAAGACGTCACAGGTTCACTGCCCACTCGCCTAACATTTCTGTCCACTCCTGTATATTCACAGGCTGCGTCATATCATGACGGACTTCAAAGCACTTAACAAACATTAGGAAAATGTCAGGAGCATTGAAAAAAAAGTTCTCGCCATTTATTTTTGAAAGAAAGCGAAATTGTCTATGCAGATGAATGCAATTCGAGATCACCTCAAGTTCACTGTGGTTTAGGGACATGACTTCGCTGTAAAGGCTATGCTTTTTAGTGCCCCGTCAGTGCCGGCATAATTACTTTGTGAAGTAATCACAGTGAAGTGAATGATAAATGTTCCCTAGTTGGTCTTAAAAAGATGATGAGCGGTGCTGTAATTAACATCGACGGCCAGTGGTGCTAGCTTGGTTGTCAGAAAAATGCCAGAAAGAATGAAATAATTTGACTTGATTTAACTCAGCCAAGCTTAGCTCAAATCAAATCATGTGAAATCAGCTCACACACAAATCAAATTAACAGAGAGCAGATAGTATGTAATAATGAGAGCAGAGACAGAGTCATCAGATACATATCTCCTTCAGTTCAAAGTTACACCCTCTTCCATCTTCAGAGACCAAGCAAAATGGGGGAAATAAACCTCAGCGGCATCATATGACCGTCCACACAATAATGACAGTCTACAATAATGACTTATTTGCCTCGCCTCATCGAGTGCCCACCCCTGATTATTCCACACTCCGGAGTTTTGTGCAATCGGAAAAATGCTAAATGAGCAATTAGGTTGTACTGTGGAGCGGACTGCATCGAATTGATCAAATAAGCCAAACCACACAACGGAGAAACGTTCCTCCAACAATGGCGACACAGGTACATGTGAAAGTTGTCTGGAACATTAGACGGATGTTGAGTGAAACACAAAGTGAGCAACAGAAGCAAGGAAAGACCGAGGAACAATAAGAGGTACTGCTGTGTGTGATCTCAGAGTCTGATCCATGAAGAAGATTTTCCCCCGCCAAATGAATCAATGTCATTAATTAAATACTCGTTAGCATTTTTCCTGTGGGAAATGGCTGATAGCTAAACAGTAAATTAGACCGAACCACAACAGATGCTAATTTTAGCCTGCTTCAAAACAACAAGAAAGAACACAATATCACCTAAAGCACCGCTGTGGCTTACATTCGAGTTAACGTGTCTCACTGTTCTTTGTTTGACTTAAATTACTGAAAAAATATATCATCATTACTCCTTTAAACTCACTGCCACTTTTTATTCTATCATATCGGTGCACCAGAACACGTCATGATGGTGCTACAATTGAGAGGTGGTGGTCAGTCCTCTACTGCCTCCCTGACTGCATTCATGAGGTCACTAGAGGGTATCTTGTTATTTAATTCATACTGTACAGACAGTTCTGTAGATGTACTTGCTTACTTCTGAAATTGCAATTGCTATTTCAGCCCACTGACATACAACATCCTGTCGAAATATCCCATGCACTGGAATCACCTGACCTGACACATTGTTCTATCTTCATCTACCCCTCCCAACTGACAACAGATCCAGCACACCAGCTCACCTACAGCTCTGTTCAAAAACTGTATAACAACCCAACACTGCACCATGGGGGTAATAAGGCCTAAATGCTCAAGATGGAAACTGAATTTGAAGAAGAATATTGATACAGAAGGCCCCACCCTGCAAGCTGACAGGATTGGTTCTTAAGGTTTGCTACGCATGAAACCCCAAATTGCTGAATCTATCTTTTGAGACTGCCATTGCTGAACTGCAGTTTTGAGGTGGAAATGCTAAGACATGGCTTTGACTGCTTATTTCAATAATGACGTGTCTTCCAACACGTTAAAACACCACACGGACATGTTAAGAGGGATTACAAACCTGATACTCATCCGAGGAGGTCAGAAGACTTGCTTTCAGTCATTACTGATTTGTGAGGAGCTGGAAAGATTTACAAAATGATCTCAAAGACTTAAGATATTCATCAGTCCACAGTTACAGAAATTGCCTATAAACTGAGACAGTTCAGTTCTGTGGCTGCTCTCCCTGAAGGTAGACGACCAGCTGAGATGACTCCAACACCAAAAGGCAGAAGGCTCACTGAAGTGGACAACAAGCCCAGAGTAACTGCTAAAGCCAGGAATCACTGGAGCTGGTTAACATCACTGGTCATGAGTTCACCATATGCATATCATGGTCCACGAAAGCCACTTTTCTTCAAAAGACATTGTATGCCAGAAGTTTGCTAAAGAGCACCCAACACTCCATGTGCTACTGAAGAAATGAGGGGATGAAGGGAGAGCACAGGGGAGGCAACTTCATAATTGGTGGCTGCTTTACTGCATTTGGGTCTGGAAATTAAATTCTGCATTGAAAGAGTTAGAAGTAGGTTGTGATTGAATAGTTGTCTTTTTATTGAGCAGGTTCCTGATTGAGTGAAATGAAAGTAGGCGGCAGCCATGATGAATTCTGGTTAAATTCACTAAATGCAGAGGAAAGCTGCTACGATGCTTCCTTTTTTATCTTTTCCAGCATTGGATACACAGGACCATCCTTTATTAAAGGAAGGGACATAAGGCTTTCCTGCAATTCTCTGTGGCAGCAACATTCAAAGCGACACACCATCCAAAATATGTATAGTCTTGTAAGTATCGTCAGATTTTTCTAGCACAGGGAATGTTTTCTTTTCCTTTCTCATGAATTCTTCACATCTCTTGTTGCCCTCATGACGTTTTCTATCATGGCTAAAAGAGAAAAAACATAAACCATAAACTTAACAAGGCCAGCTCTAGGTGTTTCATGCTGTACCCGAATATAGAGCTTCTTTGTTGACATGTGACTTGTTATTGTGCTTGTTTGGATCACTTTTCCAAATTCCATAGGCCCAAAAATACAATTTCTTACACAGTATCCCCAACAACAAAAATATTGTAGGGCAATGCCACACAGTTTCTGCTATCGAGACAGCTGGATTGGCTGATGACTGAGATTTTTGTTTTGTCAGGATTGTTAGTTCAGCATGCCACTCCCTGTGCTAAATTCTCTGCTCTATTCAATTTGCTGGAGCTCGTTTTCCTTCGTAAGATACAATCTAATCTTATTTACTGCACACTAGTAAGGAGGTTCCTAACAGCAGCTGCATTTTGCAAAAGAGCACAAAACACACACTGAAGAAATTATTTTTTAAAATGTTCAAAAGTGTACTTCTTCTTTAACGACTTAGTTCACAGAAATGCATTTGCATTTAATCGTTCATTTGAATGACTTTAGCATGTTTCAGCATTTTATTTTATTTTATTCTTCACTCTTTGTAATATTCACCGACATTATCTGTGCTGATGTATTGTAGTCCCTTCCCTCTTTGATTCACTTCTCCCCGTCCTCCGGTCCAGTCATGGGGAGGACGAAGAGAGGTTGCTGATTTGTCGGAAAGAGATAAGAGCTCTTATCTTCTCCCTGCCAGACGGTGAGAGACCTGATCCAATCGAGACCTGGCTAAAACAATTCATCGACTTTTACACCAAAGCCTCAATAAGACATAGGTTCAGGGGGGATGGAGGTGCAGATGCCTCTTTTTGTTAAATGCCATGTCTTGAAGGAGCAGGGTACTGATTAAAGTGGATGATGGGCTTTTTTTTGTTTTGTTTTTTATTTGGAGGAGGAGGTCTGAGGGGTGTTAAGATAGTGAGCAAAGTTTTGAGACTGATTTCAGAAAAAGATTCAAATTGTCCAAACTGAGACAACACCAACATGTGATATGTGTTTCTGGAGGCAGCACACATTAGGTGGAAAACAAGTTCATTCAAGTTGTTTTCCACCTGTTCCTCTAAATTGACTAAAAAGTGCATCGCTGACCTTAAATGACTGCTCACATACATGCGACACTCATTTGTACTCAACATTACATAACTTTTCTGAACCAAATGAACTATCAAACAGGCCAACTACAGGAAGTAGTTGCTGTCTCTGAGTGCTTCATTCTCTTCCATACTCAACAATCTCGAACTTTTCTTGTCTTTTCCGAGCCGTGTTGTTGTTTAGTTGCCGGTGCGGGGGTGGTGCTGGCCACCACGCCGTGTGAGAAAACTTCTCTATGGACCAAATGTCACAGATGTGATTCATTCGTTAAAGCGTCGGACCACATAATTTTTCTACCCTCCAAGATGTCAAAAAGGTTACTGTGACTGCCCCCTTCCTCTCTGCTGCAGACAGCTGCCATTCTTCCGCACTTAATTGAGGTGCAGTCTATTAAGGCTAATGGTACTCCTGCCACCACTGTTACCATCTGATTATGTGTTTTGTCTCTTTACAGACACTCAAGCCTCTCTGGACTTTATTTTGGCATAGTTTCATTAGGAGAAAACAGCAAGCCAGCTTCAGTAAATTAAAAAAAAACTGGCAGCTGCAATTTTTGATTCTCTGTTTTAATAATATGTAAGACTACAAGCATGAAAGCGCTTGTGGTTTGGATATAACAGCAAATACAAAATGATTTATTACCTCCGCCAAGAAGGTTATGTAATGGTCGGCGTTGGTTTGTTTGTTGGTTTGTGTGCAAAATAACTCGAAAAGTAATGGACAGATTTGGATGAAATTTTCAAGAAATGTGTGAAATGGGACAAGGAAGAAATGATGAAATTTTGGGACTGATCCGGATAACTGTCTGGATCCAGGAATTTTTTTTTAAATCTAAGTGTAACCAGGTGGACAATTACATGCGGTTTACTCTAAAAGCCACCAGAGGGCACTCTTGTTTTTGGGGTAACCCCCTGTGACCACATGAGATTTTGGGGCTCCACGTGACAGGCTGTAATGGCAGAGTTCTCTTTCCTTCCTGAGCAACATACCCACGGTTGGGCCGGCATTCTTATCCCCGGTTGTCTAAGAAGCTGGGAGGCTGTTAGGAGCTGCCGCGCTAGAGGCCGCGCCTGTTCATTAGGTTGGATGGGGTGAAAGCCACATTGTTGGTTGGAAATTTGAACTATATGTAATTACATTTGTATCTGTAACGTTCCATACAAAATATGTGAATTGGGAGATTGTGTTGGGGGTGGACTGAAGCTCCTTGGTGGAGGTATGCGCTCTCTGAGTGCTTTTCTAGTTCATAATAATTTATGAATTTTTTTTTTTATTGTTGTACACTTAAATCCAATTTGCCTTTCCAGTTACAGTGTGTACCATGTTAGTGGACAATGATCTTCTTCATAGCAAACAAGTTCCTAATTACACTTGTGTATGCTGTCAAGGCACCTCACATACACACATTCAAAATGATGTCTTCAATCATTGATTCAACCTTTGTTCAGGCTTGAAATGTATTGAGATCTGGAGGCCTCATTTACATTGTAGCTATGTATGGATTTACCTTTCAAATGTACCTTTTAAAATTCTCCGGTTGCATTCTAGTGCAGTGTTGCTAACTCATTTTAATGTAAAGTAGGTAAAACTTTCAAAAAAAAAAAGTCACTTTATGATTAATGATCTGTTGCAATAAGCACCTTATTAGCAACATCATGATGCAACCACAGTCCAGACAGTAAGTGTATGGATAAATACATACTTTATATTCTTCAGGCTCTATGCTTCAATATATTTAATTTGAAATTAAATCATGGATAGTACATTAAGTGCCAAGACTCTACTTTTCTGGGTTTTTTTTTAGAAGGTTCTAGTCCAACTGTGTTTGTTTAACACACAGCACCCAAATTGCAACGGTCAAAGGTAATTGGAGACTAAATGTTTCTTGGGGAGCTTTGAGTGCTACTTTGTGTACAAATTAATTCACACACAGTAAAGTTCAAAGTAGATTTGGAAATGCAATTTAGACTGAGGCCACAATGATAAGTGAAGGACAGACAATTGCAAGAAACAAAGATAATGAAAAAAGTAAAAAAAACTGTTAAAGAGAAAGGTATGCACGGAAAACTGAGAAATGGAAAACAAGGTAAACTGAGGAGTACAAGTACAAATCCTCTACACGGTGAAAAAACCCCTTTATAACTGCCCGACGTGCCCAGAAAGTCAAGATATTAACCACCAGTGACCCTCACAGACAGAAAGACCACCTGCTGTTTCACAAAAGGTATTGTGAAACAAAAATCAAAGACCTTGTTTGTTGAACATGAACTTGTATTTTAAGGTGATGCAAGTGACAAACTGGTATCTATTGCTGACATTTAGGTGCATCAGAAGTAATGTGGGTACTGTACCAGACCAATGTGGAGAAGATGGAGCTGAGAACAGTTGATCTACATGCTAAACCCTCACCGATGGTCGTGAACTCTTAATAGTGACCGTAACAGAGGGTCTTAATACAAGTGGCTGACATGGGCTTTCTCTTGAGACAGGGTGAAGAGCTTTGACATCCAGAGGGATCTTGAAGTAGTTGTTGCCATTTCTTTGAGCCAAAAGGAGCCAGCTCAGATGCCTCATATGTGCCTTCCTTTGGAGGTTTAATAAGCACTCCTAACTGGAAGGAGTCCTCAGGGTAAACCTAAAACTTTATCGATGGTTTACATATCTCATCTGGTCTGTGGATACCGTGGAATCTCTGGGAGGAACTGTAAAATGCTGCTGGGAGAGAGAAGTTTGGAATAAACTGCTTAGCCTGCTGCCATCAAGACCCAACCCTGGATAAGCAGAAGGAATAATCAAATGATAGATGGATAGATGAATGGATAGATTGTAAATGGATGGGAATAAAGCAATGAAGGCATCTAAACTAAACCCAGTGAGAAAATCGACACGCTTACACAATACACAGCTAGGCAGTCTGAGCATATGATATGTATGATAGCTATTAACATTACCATTAACTGTAATAGCATCTGAGTTTCAAGTACAATTGAATGGATGTGCTACTCAATAGCAGAGCATTTTAAACCTGTAATCCCAATTATTGTTTTTTACAGTGTGACTCTTGGCATAGACCGATGGACCTGCTGCAGCTTACGTTAGACCAGACAGAAACACTCCTAAATCCACTCTTGACACATTCAGTGTTGATTTTTGAAAGGCTAACTGAGGACACCATCCTCCGAACTCTATACAGTCTGAGTATCTCTCCTACTAGTTTGTTATGAAATTCAATCACATACATTATACTTCTGCTGGAGATGATTTAAATATGGAGAGGTGCACGATCCCATCTTATGTCCAAAACATTTCAAGGGTACAATTTTTTATTACTAGCCTACATGCTGTGATCCCGATCAATTAAATGGATCAATTAGTTACATCAGAGCAGCATTACATGAGGGGAAGGTATTGTGCCTCATCTCATGGCTGGGACTGGTGCTGGTTGTGACGACAGTGCTAGTTTCTGTTGCGCTCCTCACCATCACTGGCTTCATTTAGCAGAAAATATTGAGGCTAAAACCAATTAGGCTTCAATCCCACCTCCATCCGGGAAGTGTGATTTATCAGCCTCTAAAAGCCACGCTGTGATGGGCCCATCAGCTTGAACTGATGAGCAAATGATTGAATAAATGTATTTCTCCATAACTGTCTTGTGATGACCCGTTGCTTCTAAGGAGTTTACTGATGACAGAGAGCTGAGGTGGTGCAGTAAATTCAATGCAATGCCCGTAATTCATAGCAGGAAGTCATCTGCTGGTCAATGGTCAGAGCGTCAATAATCTAGCCATCGGCTGCTCAATACAATAGTGATGGAGAGAACAAGATGGATAAAAGGGGGAGGAGGAAGGGAAGGAATTTAACACACAATTCGGTTCCAACAGGCTGCATTTCTGCTGGGTTTTCTCAGTCAGATGGTCTGATTTGCTTCATCCCCAGCCCCAAAGCTCCTTATCTGGATGAAGGCAGATCAGTGATAGCGTGGAAGGTCTATATTAATGGGCTGAGGTGGAGGTTTGGGGTGGCAGATTGACCAGAGGCAATGATTCTCATCCTGGGGGGGGGGGAGGGAGGCAGCTCCAGCAGGAGTCACTAGAGGAATTTGGAAGCAGCTGGGAAGCAAAGAGATAAGTTATCTTCTGAGACAACTAGATGAAATTTATTTAGTCAAAGGACAGACATAACAAATGAAAAGGGACGAACTGAAGAAAGCATGGAGAATTAAGACACAGTTTATCTTCGAAATTAGAAAAAAAATTAAAAATGCATATTTATGATTGTGTGAGTATATATATATATATATATATATATATATATATATGTATTATTGAGATGAGAAAGAAAATGGGATAGTAATATGTTACCAACACCTTCACAGCTATCTTTTATGTCCCCAAGATAAATAAAATAAAAGGTGACTTTAATTAAAGTGAACTCTAGATGTTAAAGCATTGCAGGTGCTAAAATGTCATTTTTCCTTCATTACTATGCAAATATATAAATGCATCCAGCTTAGTATTAAAGATGAAGACCCTGAAGTTTAAAATCCCTGGTTCAGGTCTAACTGGGAACCTTTTCAAATGTCTCTCTACCTCACTGCACTAAAAATAATAACATAATGAAATGAAGTACCACAGCACAGTGCAGTGTATGTCAGTTATGTTCTCTAAATACATTCATTAAAAAAACAACTGTCCAATATATAGAGGAATGAGGGTGTATGTTATGGTGTTAATATTCTGTTTCTCATGCCTTGGGCTCATCTGATTTCACTAATTTCAGCATCGTAATGTCCTCAGTTCTCCTGCCTGTGACCTGGAAATCAATGTTGGTGCACCATCACAGAGGATATCTTGGTTCTTAAAATGTTGCTCCAGGAGAGAGGGCTAAGGAGGCTGCTGGAAGAGCTATGAGTGAGGATGCACAGGTGAATCCTTGATGTATCCTCGATGAAGTCTTTTCCACACCCTTGACATAAAAGAGGCATGTCACACTGCTCTCATTTTGCTTCAAGTGTCCAATGGACAATATCTGAGAAGTATCAAGTTACAAAAGTGTGGGGTTTTTTAGGTCCTCTTCTATGAGCCTTTTTTTATTCAGAAAGCTTGATCTTGGAGGTTTCAAAATCCCCTTTACTGCAGAAAACAGCATTTGCATGTAGGTTGCAAGCTTTCAAGTTCATGTTAAGAAGATTCAGATTGTGCAGTAACGCTTGGTTCTTTTGGTAAACTAGCCATTTTAATGTCAGCGCTGACCTTCCTGCATTCAAGTATTCCACCAAAACATGCCCCCCCACCCCCAACATTTTTTTGCCGTGGCACTGTTGCTGCATCGACTGAGATTGGTCTCGAGAAACACAAACAAGTTGGGACATTTTTTTTCCTCTATACCAGAATGATAATGAGGTGCAGCAGACCATTCTCCAGTGCTGACACAACACTGTTGAGAGGTCTCTAACTTCATAGCAATACCAGCTGTGGTTACAGGAACATGAAGCTGCTTTGAGGTGGTCTTGTAGCCTTCACCTTTACATGAACAGTAATTATTTTCTTCCTTAGGTCTGGCTTTCTGCTTTTCTGTCTCTTGTCTCTTTTCAGTAAAATGCACACGATGATACCAAACAGCACAATGAGTACTTTTCTCTATTTAAATATGCTGAATGACTGATTTTACAAATTAGGGAAGACTTGCTTAAATAAAAAACTATCCCTTTAAATAGCAATAGGTATCAGGAGTCTTTTGATCTTTCTCATCTGGTCAGCAAGCGAAATTATCCAGTGTTGTACATTCATTTGTGAATATTCTCCCTAAGAATCATCAAATCATTTCAGCATCACATATTCATAAA
This sequence comes from Dascyllus trimaculatus, assembly GCA_024666655.1. Classification (NCBI taxonomy): domain Eukaryota; kingdom Metazoa; phylum Chordata; class Actinopteri; family Pomacentridae; genus Dascyllus; species Dascyllus trimaculatus. Next base: position 8,397,062 of record CM045445.1, on the reverse strand, counting down.
ATATATTTTTATTTACAACTCTCCCAAATGACAATGCACCATGAGACGGATTTAGTAAAAGGCATTTTTTTCTTTATGTTTCGGGTTTCACTGGTGCATTCTCCTGGCTTAAAAGTGAGGCTGACACCTCCTGTCTCCAGGACATGGGTCATTTAAGGGTATTATGGTAAAATTTGGTTAAGTTTTCAGGTTATGTCCACTAAACCCTGAGTTCTACTATATGTGTCATTTATGGTTTAACCCTCATTAGTAGTGACATAAAGTCCTGCTGAAGTCCTGATGTTGGAAAGAGGGTCGGCAGGTTACTTCTTGGACTTGGAGCAGGAGCAGACAGTTGAAAAGAGACTACATTTAGGAAGCAGGAATGGCCGGGAGCAGAACAGGAGGAGAGCGATACGAGCAGGATGGCAGAGGTGAGTCCGTGACGGAAAGGGGCACTAATAGAGGTCAGAACCATTAGCTAAGAAATCTGGATGTGGACAGCAGGCCAAAGCATCAGGGACTGAGAGATGCCCAAACCAATGGTGTGTGTGTGTTTTTCTCCACCAGAGGGGGAGTCCAAGATGAGAAAAGTGACTCAAGGACAGCTGGATCAGCAATACTGCAGAAATATTTAATTCCATACAGTACTTTTAAAACAGTAAGTGGTTCTTTTCCACACTCCTCCATAGACTTAAAAGTACAGACACACACACACACACACACACACACACACACACACACACACATGCTAGTCTGTTTTCATTCCTCTGGGCTTTATCTGAAAGAGAAAGTGATTGGTATTCAGTAGAGCGGAGAACAGAAACACTCTGTTATCTACCAGTGTTCCCTGGACACTTCACTTCTGCCGCCATGTCTCTGTCTCACACGTTCACACATGCACACAGAACACTCACTGACTTACAATCATGCACAAATGCGGGCACACACACTCCTACACACACAGCTGCAGCAGCCAGAATGTGGTGAGCGGCACAGAGCCCTTAATCGACGGGTAAATCCTCTTTAAAGTGTGAAAATTGTCAAAAATAGAGAACTGAGTTGGATTTAAGGGATGAAATAATGTCAGGGGCAATTCTAGTAAGGATCCTCACTTCAAATGCTCAACATCAAGTCATATTTTGTGGAACTACACAATGGAGCAGTTCATGGACAAAAATGACTGTTGTACCAAGGGCTGATGCTATGTGGTATGTACATGTACATGTACATGCGATGACTAACTGCAAGCTCTTTGGCTCTCGAGGAGCCAGAATTAATCCATGCCACTGGATGGATCTGCAGATTTGTTCCATTTACCAACAGTGAAGGCATCTTTGCAATTTGAAAGGACAAAAGCTCTAAATGGGGGAGGCTAGCTTATTAGCTGTGATGGAGCATTCATTTTTCCTCTGTCAGAGTGTAACAATTCCACAAAAGATAGAGGAGGAATCAATGGTAAACACATGTCGAGCTTACTCCGCTGAGAAGATCGGTGCGTTATGTGCTTATTGTATGCATTTAATGATGAGGAGTGAAGAAACTGTCTGAACTATGCAATCCAACAAGTCAATGAATTTGACCAAATTCAACTGACACATTACCTGAGAGAGCCTAACTTCTACTCTTCAGCAACTTTGCATTGAATGGAAATGGTGCAATGGTGAGCCTACATTGATAGGAACACTGGAGAGAGACAAGAAGTATGGAACATGGAGTGACATGAAGCAAGTGGTCCAACTAGCTGGGATTCAGAGGACTCAGTGTTGTATTAGCATCCACATTGTAGCCTGTGCACCCAAACTACATGGGTATCATGTTCACCATCTTGGTTACATAGAGGAAGGGGAGAGACCACCAGAAAATTTCTAAACCTGATTGAAACTGAACTCCAAATCACTGAAATGCAAGTTGCATATGTCTACATTGTGTATTTATTTTTCACTAAATGCCACGATACTGTTGTCATATAGGATTAATTTAGCAGTCTCTAATGATTCAGCACTACAAGGGGTTAGTAGCATTAGCTCAGTAGATCAGCACACTCATTTTTTTTAGCTAAGTTATCAAACAATGCTGACAGATATTTTGGCGGGCGATTAATCATGGCCAGATATTAAAGTTGTCTTTTCCAATAAGTGGCAAATTTACTATGCTTGATTTGAAACAGCAACTACCCTATAGAAATCCACACAGTACTGGAGTAAGTACACAGTGTACACAGTGTACCACATGGAAGTGTATGGAATGACACACAGTGCAGTAAAAGCTGAACAGTAAGGCTGCCCCAACAGCTGTCAGCACTAACGGTAGTCCAGGTGGGTCAGCTGGGGAAGTAACAGTCGGCTCATCAGTGGTTCTCCAGCTAGCCCTGTAAGTATAAGACACTACATCACCTAGCCGCTTGTTTTATTTGGTTGAACGAATGTCACAAATGTTACAAATCTGATATAAGAAGTTGCTGTAATACTCATGAAAAAGATGGATCAAACCTTCCTCCCCTGTACAAAAGCAAAGCCAGAATATGATGGAAATGCAGAAGTATGTGGAAATGCTCAACTGCTATCTTACCCTGGATCAGAGACGTCTTACCCAGAGCAAATGTGAGCACACACCCCTCAAACTTGACACAGCCCATCTGCTGCAATCATGACAGTTTCAGACTGTTGTGGAAGTTTACTGTACACGATATCAAAGACGGTTAGTAAATGCAAGTTGTCTAGCTAGATTGCTACATATCAACTATTATTTTAACTATATATTGCTTGTGTTCATTACTAGCTAGTCATCCTACTGACTTAGCGTTCAAAATACAAACTTAAAAAAGTGCAAATGTCCCACAGATCTCACAGAACATTGGTTACAATTTACTGCAGAACAACTCACTGTGTGCAAACAGAGGTTCACAGGTGCCCCCACACCGCTTTATTCAGGGCAGCTGTCAATCAAGATGACATACACTGTTTTATAGCATCAAATAACTTACTCAAAACAAAACATCGGAACAATGTACACTTAAATGCACGTCAATGTAATCAGAAGTATCTCAATATGAAAGAAGAAACCATATTTGAGAAAAAAATCATTTACATTTTGTCTGGTTCAGGTACCATCCACTAACAGTTTATGACCCCCAATGAGCTGCCAGTGATCAAGATGTGTTTTATGGAAGCTGTCACGTCATCCATCTTTAATCACAGTCTATGATCTGTCTGTGCCGGAGGTTATGGTAGCACATCTTCCTGTAGAGATCTTAAGGACAACAGGACTATCAGGACAATACATACAGAGAAACATACTGTAATTACTTAATGTTATAAATATTACAGTCCAGACTGCTTTGCATTATGAGCCAGATGAAGTAGTTTGTTATTTATGAAGCAATGTGGAAAACTGTGTGAGAGGTCAGATTGCTGAATGGACATAGAGTGAATGTGACTTTATCCAAGACAGAATAACATCCACATTCTATCATGCAACTATGATAGTGGTTTTCATTTGGTTTATCTGTTTTGTTGTTGTTAGGTACCTTAAAATTAGTTTGTCATTTTAGTTGAAAATATCATGTCTGTTTAACGACAGACAGCAGTGGTACCTTGGTCTACTGACCACACCCTGGAGTTCATTACCACATCACTTAAGCAAGAGGAGATTAAAAACCACTGGAGGTCGACAAAACAAGTTTATTTTAGCTGGTGGTCAGTTTAAATTTAATTAATATTCATTTAAAAAAACATTGGCATTGAACATTCATCAACAAACCCTTGTTAATGAATGTGATCCAAGATAACATGTAGGATTGTCCTATAGTGACATTCTCTCTGGTGACTGGGTTGATTAGACATGTTTCTTTATAGGGCCAAATTCTTGTGGAAATCACTTTGTCTATTTCGTACAAGAAGGTGAACACAACATAATGAAGCACATTATCTGGAGCAGGGACGCAAAATGCACTCTTGAAAGGATGCATATTAAAGAAAACCAGCATCAGAGATATTACAGGGTGGAAAGTGGCACATAAATCATGCGATAAAACAAATGTGAATTACATTTTACCCAGGCCAAGCCTGTTTCTTAACTTCTGGACGACTGTGTACCATCAAACCCTGGGTTTAAAATAACCCTGTCAGAAGCTGATGTGTGAGATGAACCCAACAAACTCCTGCAGCTGCCTATTGAACACTGCAGACCCAGGAAGCACCAGGCCGATGAGTCGATGCAGGAAGAGTCGATGATGCTGCTGTTGCTGTTTTTCATCACTGTCAATCTGACCTAGCCCTCGTGGGAGTCGAGGCAACACACTTACAAGCATGCATGCGTTCACATATAAGGGCTCACACAGGTGATACAGATATTTCAGCAAACCTTTGTCATTTGTCATAGATTTGTTTACAATGCAAATATGATCTAAGCTTTACTTCTTACATGCTGTAAGGTACTCCTGTGGGTGGACCTTCTATTGACGTTTGAAGAGTTCCGATTAACAGTATGGACACAGCGATAAAGCACACAGGACATCTATTGAACTCTAAATATCTCAACCTGAACGTGTCATTGGTAGGGGGAAAGAAGTCCAATTACCAGTTAACTAATGAAAAACCTCTTTCAGTTCTGCACAATGGAGAAAATGTACATGTTTGTCGATGTGAACTGACTGCTCCTGGTTAGCGGTTTTTGTAAGTTAAATACACCACACAAGACAGAAACCATGATATCCCCTGGGCTGCATAGGGAAAGCCCTTGGGTCCATTTTTACCCTCAAACCGCTGGTGCGGCTGGTGATTAGATTGGCCTGTCTAAGTAATGAGCTCATGCCCATAAAGCTGCTAAAGTCATTAACCTAATAGAGCTCGCTGTAATGGACGGCCATATTCTGGCATGGACCTCCGCCACCGAGGCCATAAAGAGCAATCTCCACTGTCTCCTGACCAGGGCTCGGCTTTTAGCTTCATACCACCACCCACTCCCCCAGTGCACACCCAGCACTAACTGCTGCCCTCACCCCCACCATGCCGTCCACAGAGCCAATAGGCAATAAAGACAATCATATTAAGCAACCATTTGAGATCCCATTAGAGTTTGGGTTGGCCCTTTGGTTTAGGTTTGGGAGATGCGGGAGGTTTGATGAATTGCTTTACCTATTGTAATTGACATCACATCTCTCAGGTCAGACTGTGTACTTGTGGACTGTGGACTTATTTCAAGTCATGTCCAGATGTTAAACTTCACTGAATATTGTTCAGGCATACCTATGTGTCCTACAAATCCAGCGTTAAGAGTTTCAAACATTTCTGTAAGGCTGTATCTGAAATCACCTACTTGTTCGCTCATTCACTGCTCTCTCTATACCTGACATTCAATAGCTCACTCAATACTGAGCAGTTAACTGTGATTTCAGACACTTCAGACAGTCAACATCATCGATAGTTGTTGAGAAAATGTGGGTGCACTGCATTCTGGGTTGTTAGCAGAAAGTGGTGCATATGGCCAGATCCAGAAGAATTCCTATTTTTATCCATTCACTACTCCCTATATAAGACGCATTAAATATAAGTTTACTGGACGCAAGGTGATGAGTCAATGACAGCTGAAGACATTTTTGGGGGATTAAATTGTGGGAATATAATCAGAGAGAGAGGTGGACACTGCTTTGGTTCACTGTGGGAATTTTTAAGACCATTTTACACATGCACAATTGCTACAATAAAATAAAATGGCAGACATTAAATGTCTTTCACCGATAGGGCGTGACTGCAAACACAACTAGAATCTCACACAGCCTTGTTGTTGCTCTTGAGTGAGTGAGGGTAAAGAGGGTGAAGCTATAAACTGGGGACTAAAAAGTACAGACAGTTTGTGTGAGTGTCAGACATCATTATCAGCACACATACACTGAAAAGTGTGCTGGAGGGTAGCGTCCCCCCAGTGATGTCTCCATCCTACCTGCATTTTCCCGGGCTCTTTGGGGAATTCAGCCGAACAGCACTCCAATCACCAGCTGCCTCCTGTAACCTGTTGCGACTGTCTGCTGCAGACAGACCAGGAAACAAGAAAAGCTGGTTAATGTCCACAGCATTTCATATATCACATTATCCCTCCCTGCACGGGGAGAAAGAATGTGTAGTGCTTGCCTGATTCTTAGTACTGTCACCACGCTGATGAACAACACCAAAAATGTTCTGCTTTTAAACATGAATACTAGAGCACAGTATGTACTTTTTGATTTTAATGAGAAGAGATGGCTCAAAATTATACATCTATAAGAAGAGTTAACAACTGTACAAGTGGGATTTTACGCACAAATACACAGACACCCCAAAAAGTTGTGCATGCAATTGGAAATCAGCTGTGACCAATCAGGTTGCTGAAATAATATAACCTGTTATGCATTCCAGGCTATGGAGCTGGCTGTTGAGAAACCCAAACACCCATCTTTCAGCTCGTCATCATACACAAAGCAAACATACTCACACAAACACACACACACACACACATGCACCATGTCCTGCATTGGTCCGGTTAGTGGCCGGAACAATTACTGTAATCATGTCATCTTAACAAAGGAACAGATAAGGAGTCAGATCTCGTCCTCCACCCTTATCATTAACATCACCATGCTCACATACACCCAGGCACCCAAACACACACACACACACACACACACTCACAATGCCAAAGAAATACAGAAGGGGAGAAAGCTCCATTTCCCACAGATGCTCACCATCACGTTTAAAATACGTTTGGATGCATAAATAAAAATGTCAGGCAATTTCATCACCGAGAACTACAGCTAGAAATAGAAATGAAGGTCACTCAATGTAAAAAGAGCTAGCATGTGATAATGACTTGTGAATGACTCTCTTACATGCTCACACTGAACTGAACAATTTCACTGAACTCTATACACACATAATATATAACTGTTAACCTCAATTTAGTATGCACTTTGTAACACTACTGACTGCCATAGTCACTTTATCCGAACCAAAGTTTACAAATGCACAGTGCACTTTACGATTGCTGTCAGTTTAAGTGTGGTCATTTATTTAGAATTGATTTAGAGTTTTATACACTGTGTACATTTGGTACATGACTCAAGTCCTTGGGGTAGCAGAAAAATTATCCCACTCAGTCTACTGCTTTGGTCTAGACCAGGGGTGGGCAATCCTGGTCCTCGAGGGCCACTATCCAGCATGTTTTAGATGTTTCCCTCTTTCAACACACCTGATTCAAATGATCAGGATCATTATCAGGCTTCTGCAGAGCTTGATGATGAGCTGATCATTTCAATCAGGTGTGTTAGAAGAGGGAAACATCTAAAACATGCAGGATAGTGGCCCTCGAGGACCAGGATTGCCCACCCCTGGTCTAGACTGAACTATCAAAATCTATTGGAAGGATTGCCATGGAAGTTTGACTAGATATTCACAAACTCAAGACAAATCCTTTTAAAGATGGCCTGTCAATTATCTGGCTCACTTGTCGAGCATGAAACTTACATTTTTTAGTGAAATTTGGTTCAGACATTTATATCTCTCCTCAGCAATTAGGATAAAACCATTATTGATTCTTGTCCTTCCAATTGGTGCCATCGGAAAGTCAGAAGTTTTGGTATACCCATCAGTCTTAGCTGGACTTTGTCTTAAGTATCTTTGAGAAATGTGTGTTGGCATCACATCAGGACAGAGACATTTACATGGCCAGCCTCTTTGGTCATTTCTTGATCAGCCAGGAGTTAATCCCAGGTTAGCCAAGCTTATTTGGAAGACAGAGCAAAGCTGACTGATGAAATACCCCAAATACTGTGAGGGGGTATGATATGTGCCCTGTGATAGGCTGGCGACCTGTCCAGGGTGTCCCCTGCCGTCGCCCTAAGTTGACTGGGATAGGCTCCAGTCCCTCCGCGACCCTACAGAGGATTAAGCGGTGTACAGATAATGGATGGATGGATGGATGGGTATGACATGCAACAAAGATCCCAAGCCTGAATGATTACTGAGTTTTCAACCTGTTTATAGACTGTCTAATCATGTACCCCTTGTGTTTTTTGCTCTTCAGTGGTGCTTAGTTCTCTGACCATTGCTATTACTTTAATGGGCAAAATGTGATCATAACCAGTAATTATGTGGGGGAAAAAAACTCTGAAAATGAGATTAAAATTTAAATAAACTGCAATTATCATTTAACTGTTCCATGTGTTCCCTTCCAGAGTGCTTCTCCCTGTTCACCTCTGACCTCTAGTTCAAAATGCATATACTGTACAAATCTGTGTGAGGAAGATAACAACACTCATTACACTGAATGGAAGATGCTGATTGAAACTGAATAATGCAAACAGAACGATTGTTCTTAATATTCTTCAAAGCCCTCCTTGCCCTTTGCATAGGAAAACCCCTTGGGAGTCTTAATCTCGCTCAGCCGCAGGTCTCCTTTGGCGGTGGGGTGCAAACATTTACTTTAAATTAACCAGCTCAAAAGAAAGTAAACAGACCTGTAGGGCATTAACTTGATTTTCTTTTATCCAGTCACTTATGACAGCTATGACATCCTCCTCTCCTCCGTGCCCTGCCCCCCCTCTGTTTAAATCTATTTCCAGTTCTCCTACGTAGAAGAGGAGTGGTGTGTTTCAGTACTCATTTGACATCCCCTCGTTCATTTCTGCTCAGTACTTACGTAGCCACATACGTCATGCAAGAAGCCACTGCAGAGTGAAGGGATGGGGGAGCAGAGGACGTGAAATGAACTGCATGTGCGCTTACGCAGACAGATTAATTGAAAACAGTAAATGACTGAAAACTAGCAGACAGAGCGGTCACTTTAAAGTGACGGCCGACTGATGTAAACTGAACGCCTACAAAGAGACACAAAACGAATACAAAGAGACAAAACAATTAGAGACACAAGAAAACTACCAGAAAACAAAAAGCGATTAGAAAGAGACAACAAACAACTACAAAGAGACACAACAATTAGAAAGAGTGACAAGACAGCTATTAAAAATACAAGATCACTACAAAGAGACACAAACACAGACAAAACAACTAAAAAGTGACATCAAAAAAATCTGAGAACGACCACAAAACGACATGAAACAACTACAAAATGACACCTGATGACTTCAAAGAGAGACAAGACAGCTATTAAAAATACAAGATGATTACAAAGAGACACAAACACAGACAAAAAAACCAAAAAGTGACATAAAAAAAATCTGACAACGACCACAAAAAGACATGAAACAACTACAAAACGACACCGGATGACTTCAAAGAGACACAAGTCAGCTGCAAAGACGTGAAACATTCAAAGACATGAGGCAACTACAAAGAGACATAAAGAAAATATACAGATGTACAGAACAATTACAAATTGTCACAAAATAATCGCAAAGACACACAAGATGACTACAAAGAGACAAAATGATTAGAGAGAGAAATCCAAAACCACAAGAGACACAAGAAATCCGTCGAAAACTATGTCTAGAGGCTGGAGCCTTTTACAACTCTGTGTCCAGGGCCTCATAATCTTCGGTTATCATTGTTCACTTGACTTGTCAGATGATGAAACATCAGATGGCGATGGGACTGCCATCTCCAGTCCAGTTGCCTTCAGCAAGTTTCTCACTCTGCCAGTCACCTGATTCCACCACCTGCCTGTTCACCTGTACCTCATCAGTCACTGTGTCACGTTTCAAGGACTGTTGGTGGTGAATTTGCATTTCTAGAATAGATTCATCACACCTAATAGACATGGCCAGTTCTAAGATGCAGCCTTTTGCAGAAATTTGGAGCTCACGACTGTTTTTTGTAAGCACTGTACTCCAAAATGTGTTCAGCTAATAATTCCATTGCTATTATGTTTAGCATGTTGCTAATAAGAGGGTGTTTTATGTGATTATACTGTATATAAAATTACCTTGGATTGCTGCTCTGTGCTAGATGCATGTGTTGAATGTACAAAATCACAACTGAAATGTATCTCACCTTTTCTCCTAAACTGTGACACAGTTCTTATATACTCACCTATTAAAAATATGTATCCCCTGGGAGGTTTTCAGTGATAGATAATGACAATTTGTTGAGTAATTTAAAATACAGAATGCAAAATAAGTGATTGCATAAGTCATCCACAGTTCTCCTCTGAGATTTCTCTATACTTTTGCTGCACTCATTTCACCTCTACCTTTACCAGCCTTCCAGGGCCTGCTGCCAAGAAGCATGCCCTCATCATGATGCTGCCACCACCATGCTCTATGGTGGGGATGACGTGTTTGTCCATTGCCATGCCAAATGATTCACAGGACAGCTGCAAAGACAAGTGGCCAAACAGTCAATGCAAAGGGAATGAAATTAAGACATTATTTATTGCTTTCTTGCTTTCAATTCTCTCTATTTTATATCCAGGAGAGACAGTAGGGACCACAAAGATATAAAAAATAGGAAATGGGAAAAGTAAAGACAACACAAGTTTTTACAAGCTCACTAATGTGACTAGAGAAACTTCAATTTTGTTCTTGCATGTCAGATAACAGTGTCCACGTCACAGCAAAATATGCACAAGTTTTCAGTGTAAACCTCCTGCGTGGTGGTACACTGGATAAACTGTTTTCTTTTTTGACATTTCTTGACAGTTGCGTTTGTTTCCATCCTAAATCACAGCACCAAAACTGCACTGTCCCTCCCACCCCTCCATGGCAACAATCTCTAGGTGTCTTTACTTCATCAGCAGAGCCGGAGGAAGTACACAGAACAGTGGAGATGAGAACAGCAGCCAGACAAACAACAGTACAACACCATATGGTGCACCAGCGAGGCTGCCTGCAGAACCATAAGGTCACAGAGAGAAGACCATCTCACTGTAGAGCACAGTTTTCATAGCAGTCCATCATTTAGCAAATACTCAATTTCACCTATTCAGAAAGCTGTTGAAAAGCCCCAGCCTAAATACTTGGTTTAGTTCTTCCCAGCATGGCCTCAAAAGGTACTGCAACAAGGCAAAGGAGCTTTAAAAGGAAATTCACAAGCTCGTTTTTGTCAAGCTGGTTGGCTTGGGAGGATTTGTCTTTCTCTAAAAGAGTTTTTATGTGAAGAACAAAGAGCGTGACATCGTTAGTGGAACAGAGCCAGATCAAAATGAGCACATCAGAAACAAACGGTAATAATAAGCTAAAAGTTACCAACTTAACAACGTATCAACTTCTGCTTGCCAGAGAAACGTGCAGATTCGAGACAGCCATTTCCAGCTATTACTGAACATCACTAGTACACCTGCACCAAACAGAAGTGACAGATGTGAGTTCTGTGACCAGGATGCGTGAAGGGTAGTAAAATCAGAAACGTTTGTTCTCGTGTGTGAAATCAGAAGGAAGTGGAAGTTGAAACAGGAAATGCTAAAATGTGTGATCCCCGCCAAACAGCTTTTAGCCAGGGCCAAAGGGACACCACCAGCATGGTAGAAATAAGGGATCAGTTCATCAAATGGTCAGAAATAAAAGAAAAAAGCAGAGATTTTTGTCAAAAGAGGAAACACAGACTCACTGTCTCCACTGTACTCATACTGTCATCCCATCAAGAACTGTTCTGAGGCAGGAAAAACACAGATCTTGTTTTATGCGTGTACTGCTCTTGGAAATTACATTTAAGTGTAAATATTTTATCATCTGTTCATGGCAAGTTCACTGACGACATCTGATACATTAAGTGACTGCAGCAGCGTTTGTTCTCAATTCCACCACCAGGTGGAAGCAGACGTACACTGATGTGACAGATGAGCAGGCTCACATACTGTGATGCCTTTCCTGTGAAAGTTTATGAGAAGAAAATATCAGTAACTTAATTATTCATGAACATCTCCATGAATGAACCTACAAGTGTACGTGCTGTGTAAAATTTTTACAATGCACAAGAGGTTCATGTGACGAAAGATATTTACGTAGCGAAAGCTGTTCTGCTGACGTGTAGTTAGGTACATACTTTACACATTTACATTACTCAGTTTGCTCTGATAACATTAGCATTCACTGTATATAATACTGGATACTCAACACAAGAAGGCAGATATTACTATATGCATTAAATATCTTTGGTCATGATCATGATCATGCTATGTGACTGAAAGCTCGACAACAGCAGGTCAGCTGGTCTTTCAAGTGTCAAGAGCAGAGTGTGAGTGTCAGTGTGTTCAGTGAGTTTTTGATTTTCATGTCACAGACAATGTTTAGTTGTACAGGTTTTAGCAGTTTATACTGTATATATGCTGATACTGTTCTGATTTAATAGATTTAGTTATAAAGAGGGGGTCACTTCTGTCTTCTGTCATTAATGACACCAGTTGATGGAACTTGAGTTTTTCTGTTGCATATTTACCATCATATTTTCTGACATTTGAGGGACATGTCTTTTTTATGTCGGCTGTCATTGACCATGAAGGTATGTGATGATGATCTGTGTCCTTACATATTGTCTCCTTGTCATGAACTCCAGCTTGGCCTCTGCTTAGTTGACAGCTCTCCCTCTCCCTCCTTTCCTCTTTCCCTAATTTGGGCTGAGTTAGGTGTTTGATGGAGAAAGTTATGTGTTTTACATCAAGACAGAGAATTTATTGTACTTGATTGATTGATTGATTCTTGTTAATTTATGTCTACAAAAACAACAGTGAAATGTTCTGTTTCATTTTGAAACAATGTGTGTGTTAGTGTGTGTGTGTGTGTGTGTGGTTGTGTGTGTGTGTGTGTGTGTGTGTGTGTGTGCTCTCTTGTCTTTATTACATTGTGAGGACCAACCCTTGGCAGACGACCAACATTGTGAGGACAAAAATCTTTGTGAGGACCTTTTGCCCGGTCCTCACAAAGAAAAAGCGGGAAAAGCTTCCTTTCACCCTAATGCATCATCTGTATAAGTTTCAGAAGATGACCTAAGAAAGATAGTAAACCCTGAAATGTAGCTGCTCAACATCACTACTAGTGGTCACACTCCGCTATGACATGCAAAATTTTATTTCGAGCAGTCCAATTTTCTGATTGGCTGAGGCTGTGGATTTTTGTGATTGGCTGTTTTATTCATGTGACAACATGACTATGAGTCTGCACAGGAAGTAGTTCAGTCTAAGACTGCTGGAAACATTTAATGTGTGAAAAACTGTAGGAAGTTATTATTTTTCAAATTAAACTTTACTTCAGGCTATAGTATGTTTTAAGAATGACATAAACAGCAAATAAAAGAAGTATTAATAATGCATCTACAGCTTTCTTAAATGTTATTACTATTGTTATTAACTAAAAAAATATAATTATGCTTATCAAAGTCAGATGTTGACAATTCAGAAAATTAATGTTAATATTGATTGCTGACACATTATAAAAATTGTTTTACAACCTTTGTAAGTTACTTCCACACTATATCAACACTAAACTTATAGTACTCTAAACAATCATAAGAGTCATTCTCAGTGGAATTCAAGTCTGATATTGTGTGGGACTCTTCAGGGCAGCCACATAAAGCCCTGTATCTGTTTTCAAGCGTCTAGCCCCATGGGAACCCACTTTTTTCAGTAGTGAGGCCTACTAGTAGTGATGAAGCCTGAGGCCTTCAAACATGTAAAACAAATTCTTGCTTGGTCATTTTTGGGTCTAGTGACCCCAAATCGGACACACTCCTACTAGGCCACCTCCTGACCTTGCAGATATTTTTTCAGAGAGCTAGCTCAATAGGGGCCCGAGCAGGGGCCTGTTTCTCACTCAACGATTAACCCTTTAATGTCCAAATGCTTCAAAACAGGCTATAAAGGTCAAAATCTCAAACATTCCTAAACCAATTTGGACCAAACTGCACAGGTTCTATATATAGAGGCTAATGTGAACGCTCATGCACATTTTCAGACTTCCAGGGGCCCCGAAGAAAGAATGAAGGCCAAAAAGACATGTTTTCTCATAGATGTCCCTCTTTTGCTCTCATTTCACTTCTGTAACACTTAGAGAGCTGAAACCTGGGATCTGGTACCTCTGAAAGATCTAAGATCAAAATCCACTGGAACTAACCAGGGGTCACAGGAAGGTTGTAGAGGCACTAAACCACCACAGTTCAGCTACAAATATAGCCTAGTATAACATACTAAAAGATCATCCCCGGGGTCCCAGTAGAAAAATATGAGCAAGTGTTCATGTTGGAGAATCAGGTCTTGTTAGAATCTTAAAACCTGAGAGCCTTCAGCCAGTGGACCCTCACCCTCATTTTTGACTCGAACGGGATGAAATCTTAACCACAAGTACTAGGGCCCCCCATGAGTCAGTATCTACAATATCAGCCTCCTAGATCAACAGGGGGCCAGATGGTACTATCTTGAAGTTTGGAAGTGTGCACCTTTTGTCCAAAAGGCCAATTAAGGTCAAAATCTCACAGATTCTTTGACCGATTTGAACCAACCTGCACATGCTCGATATTGGGTCCAAAAGCAATGCTGGTGTACGTTTTCAGACCACCAGGACCTAGAACGGCAAAATAGGAGCAAAAAAGACACTGGAACAGGCGCCTTTTTTTCAAATGGCGCTGTAAAATGAATGAAAAACAGTGTGGAAACATCCATCAAAGTGAACCAAAGTGCATAAAGTCATAGAACAGGGTGTGCTGAATGCTCTGGTAGCAGGTCTGCAGTGAAAACACCTTTGAAGGTGTCAAGGGTCACTAAATATGAAGACTTCAAATGAAGGAGACATTTTGTGCAAAATATCAAGTATCATAAAAGTAATTCCCAGTGGAATTCAAGTCTGATATTGTGTGGGACTCTTCAGGGCAGCCACATAAAGCCCTGTATCTGTTTTCAAGCGTCTAGCCCCATGGGAACCCACTTTTTTCAGTAGGGAGGCCTACTAGTAGTGATGAAGCCTGAGGCCTTCAAACATGTAAAAAAAATTCCTGCTTGGTCATTTTTGGGTCTAGTGACACCAAATCGGACAATCAATCAATCTGTGTCTATATCTCTCTCTATGTCTCAGAGCAGCAGAGAAAGTCTTTGCAGTACTCAGGGTGGGGGAGGGGTGTTGTTAAACGGTTTCTACGATGCTAATATGCTGAGTGATCAGGATGGAGGAGAGGAGGAAACAGAAAGTTAACAAACTTGAGGCTTTATTTACTTAATCTGAGATTTTATTATTTCCTCTTTTTCAAGATGAGTTGATGGAGCTAAAATATGTAAAATAATTCCATTTGCAAAATTTTGTAAAAATATCCAATGCATGTTACTTTAAATGTTTTTGGGCATAAATATACACATATGTAGTTGTTTTGTGATGCATGTGAAATAAAACATGTAGTCCTGTCAGTGCAGAGCTGTGCTGAGTAAAGCTCAGTGAACCCTGCCATATTGCTGTGTCACTCTGAGGTCACCCAGAGGGCAGCCTGCAGTGGGGGAGGGGCGGCCAATTAAGGACCGACCTGCACCTGCAGCGGCTCGGAGCTCACGCTGCATTCATGGGACACTGGGATATTCTGGTTCTTTGGAACTGGCTGAATATATTTTACTGTAATGTAGAGACTTTTGAAAACTTTAATGTGTTACTGATGCTTTAAGATTAAGCCAGTGAAGCTCTTGCTGATTAATTCAAACTATCCAATGACCTGGGTGACAGGTATCATGAGGATTAGGTAGTTTAGGTCCATTTTTCTACACTCTCCTGGTGACATTGAACACACCGCGGGATGCTCGGCAGGTTGGAGAGATTGCGAGCATCACAGTGTGCGCTGCACGATACGAAGCGGACGCTAAAGAGGACAGTCGAAGATAAGAAGAAACGTTGAAACTAATTAAAGTAAGTAATTTTTAATTCTTACTAAGGTAGATGTTTGGGGTTGACGGACGTGCCGGTGCGTCCAAAAAATATGACCACTTTAACACGATATAGCGGCTACACCATGTAGCTTTAACACGATGTAGCTTTAACACGATGTAGCGGCTACACCATGTAGCTTTAACACGATGTAGCGGCTACATCGTGTTAAAGCTACATCGTGTAGCCGCTATATCGTGTAGCCGCTACATCGTGTAGCCGCTACATCGTGTTAAAGCTACATCGTGTGTAGGGGCTAGACGGAGCGACGCAACGTATGTCGAAAGTGCGGATCTCGAACTATTTACCAGTTTTTACGGGCTCAAAGTAACAAAAGACCAACATGCTGTGTGGAACAGTAATGCGTTTGCTCTGCTTTGCCTGAGGCTAACTGTGCTAGCGGTGCTAACAACCATGCTAACCGTACTTTGGTTTTGATTAGGCACCTGAGCTTTAGTAATCTGTCTAATCTAATATCAAACATGTCTCTGTTGTAAATTTCTATGTGTACATTTCTTTTACCTTTAAATGAGTTAAATGTAGTTACTGTTTGATGTTAATTTGGTTTTTTAGCTATTTTGTGGTGTGTGGCTGTGTAACTGCTCAGATACAACGCTTAACTAAAGTTGTACAGACGGACGGACGCGCCGGCTCGTCCACAAAACATGACCACTTTAACACGATGTAGCAGAAAGACGGAGCCACGCTAGCGTTTGGAGCGCTTCCGGTGCGTGTTTGGTGCAGCATGAATCCAGACGAATGTGAAAAACACTCCTTTCCTATTGGTCTAAAGCAGGGGTGTGCAATCCTAGTCCTCGAGGGCCACTATCCAGCATGTTTTTGATGCTTCCCTCTTCCAACACCTGATTCACATCTCATCATCAAGCTCTGCAGAAGCCTGATAACGATCCTGATCATGTGAATCAGGTGTGTTGGAAGAGGGAAGCATCTAAAACATGCTGGATAGTGGCCCTCGAGGACCAGGATTGCACACCCCTGGTCTAAAGGCCACCGCAACAGCCAATCACGAAATTCTATGGCTGGGTTGCTGTGAGAGAGGGGGCAGATTTGGAGAGAACGCAGGCTGCTGCAGCAGAGCAGTGATATAGCCTAGAGGTGTCAGGTTACAGGCCACTCAGACACAAACTGTGTTTTGGAGTGGCACAAATAATTCCTGCAAAGTCTGAATGTGACACCTGATGATTTTGTAAATAGTTGTACAAGAACGCCTGGGAATTTGCTATATTTTAATGCAAATAGTGTCTGTAACTGTGTTGTTTGCCAAATTACTGCATTGTTTTTTGAAGTTTACTATTTATATTAGCATTCTAAGTTGTACAAATGGTTTGTCACACATGTTTGCAGTCCTCAGAGTAAAAAATCTAACTTTTTCCTACTCACATTTTGTATTTTTTTTGCAATCTTAGTGCCAGCTAGCAAGTTGTGCAGTACTGTCTAATTTTTTCAAATTTAAATGCTTCATTTTAGTCTGTGTTAATAAGCCACTTTTAAATGCAGTCCAGGCTTTTGCAGAGACAGTATAAACAGATGGTTAAAATATATTGCTGAATAAATCCTAAAAACAGTCTCACATTTGATGTGTATTTTTCCTGATATTGTCTGTAGGCATCATCATTGTTCAACTTTTTTGCTGGTGTTAAAAAACCTAACTAAAGATTGTAAAAATCAGCAATATCGTAGAATCGTAGAATTTAAATCGAATCGGCACCTAAAAAATCATGTGTTTATCCTTTACTTGTGCTTGTTCCAGGGACAGTCAATTGTTCATGTTTCTAATATACATTCCACCTTTCTTCACAGATGATAAAGAGAAAAAAGGAGGAACAACAGGAGGAATTGGTATGTCACTTATTTGTCATTTTGGTGTGGGCTGTAGCAAAGTAGTCTATAGGCAAACTTAAAGATAACACATTTATTTCACTGTCTTTTCCATGTCAGTTCATTAAGGATTCTTTGCTTACGACTAAGTAAAGCTGGGTACACACAATGAGATTTTGCAAATCTTAAGATATTTTTTATCTGTTACAGACCATACATATGCAGATAATAAATCTGTCATTAAACAGTTTTGATTGTATTGTCCAGTACTAAGTTGATTGTGCTGTCATGCACTCATACCTGGAACTGGGTAACTCTGCCCACCGGTTTAGTCATTGAGCAAAGCTAATATTTCTTAAGTTGATAATTGCTAAAAGAAAATGCTATGCTACTTCAACAGCTTTTCAAATGGGTTATGTTCTAATGTGATCTGCAAGTTAACTTTCAGTTTTGATTTTTTTTGTTTGTTTCAGGAGATCTGCGCCACAGAGGAATCTCTGTCAGACTCAAGCCATGATCTGGAGAGCGACTATGCGCCATCATCCCCTGATAGCTCTGACGATGATGACACTCCTCTGTTCAATACTACGGGGTCGGGGTAATAATCAAATATTATACATAATTTTAGGAAAATTGACTGCCTTAGTATATGTCAGACTCAGCTGAGCTCTCACATGAGTTCAGTTGTGACCTGGACTTGTCACTCTGTAGCTCACCGAGTAGAGGTGCACCTCACAATAAAACCACTGTTTTAAAGTATGCTGCAGCATTGTTAAATTTTTGTAATGCTTGATGATCTCTTCTTATGTTGTAGAAGAACCGGACATTTTGTCTCAGAAGATCACAGCTCCAGGACCGTCAGCTACCGACAAAGTGACAGAGAAAAGTATACTGAATACTTGCATGGCTGAAGTTTCTTCAAACTTTAAAATGCCACACTGTAGTAATATTATCTTCCTGTACAGGTTCCAAAGGAAAGCGGTCAAAGAGGCCTTGTGGCTCAGCTCAAGATTCAGATGGTAAGAAAAGAACAAGAGGTTCTCTGCAGATGTTTTGGAGTATGCTTCAGCATGGGTATTTGTTTTCAATGCTTGATGATCTATTCTTCTGTTGTAGAAGAACCAGACGTTTTGGCTCAGAGGAGCACAGCTCCAGGACTGTCAGCTACCGACAAAGTGACAAAGAAAGCAGGTAAAGTCCTTTTGTGCTACAAGTGTTTGTCTTTCTCCTGTGTGGTAGTATTGCAGTGTGGTGTGTTTTATCCTGAAGACCGGAGGCACCTCTATACACAGCGTGCAAAATACAGCAGCAAACGGCCGTTTGGGGGCTCCAGGCGAATAATCATTTGGGGGCCCCTGTATCTACCTGTCAAATGTACCTTATATCGCAAAATGAGACACTCCATACAAGATATGAATATACGTCACTTTCCTTCCACTCTTCCGTCAAACTTGACAAGCATAATCCATATTAGATTAAACATAATTTTCTATGGATATTGCAAACTCTGTTGTTCTAAGGAATGGATATGTGCAAATAGATAAAAACTTGTTTTAACTTTGGTTTTCCTGATCTTCAGCCCCTGACTAATGCATGTTCTTACTGATAAATTATGTTGACTCTAATACTCTTAACAGAACTTTATATGCCGTGGTTATACAATATTAAATAAGACATGGCTTCTGTGATTCTAGAGTAAAATAAAGATTTATTTAAACATATTATTTAATTTAAGGTTTTCAGTAGGTCACAGCAGGAGGGTGGACAGAGCCATATGTTCTTTGTTGTGTCATCTGCAAAGTGAGGATAGCAAATAAAACAATACAATAAATAATGATTACACATCAAAATGGCTGTAAAACTAAAACATTTACCTTTTCAGTTTCACTGCTTCTTTTCATCTCCCATCATACATTCTCTGTTAGTCTTCATCTCTCAGCTTTATTTCTCCTCTCTCTCTCTCTCTCTCTCTCTCTCTGTTAGTCTTCATCTCTCTCAGCTTTATTTCCTCTTCCTTCTGTTAGTCTTCAACAGGGGGATGGACATGATTCAGAATATAGAAGCATCAGGATGTCTGATAAAAATCAATTACTCGATTTTTATCAGACATCCTGATGCTTCTATTTGTTCTA
Organism: Dascyllus trimaculatus; assembly: GCA_024666655.1. Classification (NCBI taxonomy): domain Eukaryota; kingdom Metazoa; phylum Chordata; class Actinopteri; family Pomacentridae; genus Dascyllus; species Dascyllus trimaculatus. The sequence continues at coordinate 8,377,292 of CM045445.1, read as the reverse complement.
AAGAGATTTTTATAAAAATAATTAGCTTAGACAACATATTGTGAGGGCATTTTGTGGAACCCAACCAGGTCTTGTAAGGGGCCTTGGGCTCAAGGCAAATGACTGGTTTGCCTAATAGTATGGGCTGCCTCTGCTTAAATTGTGGGTTCCTTAACATAATCCCAGGTTCTTTGATAACAGATGTTTTTCTTTGGGAATCGCTTTGGAGTGACCTATCTGCAGGGCTGAATGCTTAGCTTTTTTACTAGAGCACAGGTGCTCCTAATTGAAAAAAGAATAGGAGCCCAGAAAAAATTGGGAGCAATATGCAATTAACACAATTTTACCATTGAAACTTACGCATGCACTCATATATATATATATATATATATATATTAGTGCTGTCAATCGATTAAAATTTTTAATCGCGATTAATCGCATGAATGTCATAGTTAACTCGCGATTAATCGCAAATTAATCGCACATTTTTTATCTATTCTAAATGTCCCTTGAATTATCATTTTATACGAGGAGGAGGCGGAGAATTTGCGTCAGCTGTGTTTGGCCATCAAGTGGTATTACAGACCGGATGTGCTACGATGATAACTCAGTTCACTCTGACAACACACACATAACTTTGGTCTTGTCAATCGTCATGCGCTCACCCCAGGCCGCCGTCACCTGGCTGTGCGCGTCCCGAACCACGTGGACCAGCAGCAGGCGGTTCGGGACGGGGAAAAGGAGCCGACAGAAAGGCATGGAGGCGAGGAGACTGCTGCTGTACCACCACCAGCAGGAGATCCTGTCGGACTCGCCAACCATGCCCCCGCCCGCGTTAATCTCGCGATAAAAAAATTGACGCCGTTAAAATTGATTTGCGTTAACGCGTTAATAACGCGATATTTTTGACAGCACTAATATATATATATATATATATATATATATATAAACACAGTGGGATCATAAGGCCTCCTGCAACCCTCAATTAAACACAGAGACCATTCCTGTCACACAGGAATGTTCAGGATCAGGTTATTTCTCTGCAGTGTAAGGCAGATTGCAGATGTAAAAAATAAAGAAGTTGTTGACTTGTTGATTTGTATACAGATGCGCAAAAGTTGTTGTGTTGAAATTTATACATATACTTATTACCTTTTAATTTTTTTTTTCTACTCGCACAATCTATTTTTTAGGCGCAAATGCGAGTGAAATGCTCGCACCGTACAGCCCTGATCTGGAAGCTCCAGTGACATTACATCTGTCAGTGACAGGTTGAACTGTAATGGGGGCAGGCCCTTCAAACTGTCACAGTCAACCCACCCTGTTGAAATCTTTCAAGAATGTTTTCTTACCTTGTCTGTGCGGGGAGGGGTGTCTAAGCTTCCCTGCTTAGGCTGCTGCCACTGTGACCTGACTCTGGATGGTCGTGGGAGATGAGATGTGAATAATGATGATATTATCATTTTCTCTTTTTGTCTCTTTTATTGAAGGGTTTTCCAAGGAAAAGAAGAAGAAAAAGAAGAAGGAAAAGAACCTGTCTGAACCAGCAGAAGACTCAGATGGTAAGAGACTGAGCATCATCACTCTATTATATCCTGTAACAGTGAATTGTGGTTGGGCTGTATCAGTGTATTTTCCATTATAACTAAGCTGTTACTCCTATCATGACATGTTCTTCTGCTGCAGAACATCCCGTAGATTTGAGTCAGAAAACCTCAACTTCAGCACCATCAGATGAAGTCCAAGTGAAAAAGAAAACGGGTAACCTCGTTCTGTCTTCACATTTTCACGTCTTTCTTGCTCCTGTGAGGTAAAAGCATTGGAGAGTCCAGGCAGATTTTGGGTTGATTTCTTGCCTTGCTTTCACAGTTATTAAAATCACATCATCACTATTAGTACACTCCTACAGTAGATAGAGCCATGACACATATAACCATTATTCCTAAATGGTCAAATGCTTTTAGTGGATGAGATGTAGAGACTATGGGTAAAATTGTTGGTGCTAGTGATGTTTTAGTGTATTTCTGCCTTTCTTGAACCTCTGCCAGGCCAAGCATGGTTTGTTGTATACATAAAAAAATAGTGTAGCGATTAGAAGGCAAAATGTTATTCATCAATTGATTTATTAACTAATTTAAATAAATCAGATAAATCAATTAAATAAACTTATCAATTTATCAATCTCAAGTCTAAAGACAGAGCTCTCGTACAGTGATGTCAATCTTCCAAATAGAATAGGTGTTCTGTCCCACTTCTCGATCCCGACAAAGACAGTTTCTCTCATCTGAATGAAACGATCCACCACGTCGTCTCCTTGTCGATGTGCTCACTGCTTGGTATGAGCTCTTTGATGCACCACTTTCAGGTCTCCTTCCTCCTCTCGTCTGTCCTCTGACCTCGGGGAGGGAGTAGAGGATCTTCCTCTGCCTCACCGGAGTGACCTCCTGGTTATTTTTCCCACAGCCTTTGTCGTCTTGAGTCGCCTGCCCCTCAAAGTCCCTCAGACTTGGTTAGGCTACTCCGCGGTCTCCCTTGGACTCGGTCAAGTCTCTGGATCCCCGCGTCTTGGTCCTGCGGTGCTCCCTGCACCCTCCTGCAGGCTGCGATGCTGAGCTCTCTCTCAGACGATCACTTCTTTATAGTAAAGTCTGCTTAGAACAGATTTCACTCCTCGGGTTCAACTACATGCCCCAGAAGCCCTCTGGCCTCTGAGGACTCTCTTCTGGGTGTGTCTATCTTTGGCCACGCCCACCCAGGGACGCCACTTTTGTGAGTGAGGGGATTTTTTTTCTGACTTTCAGCTCTCCGGTGCGTCTCCTCAACACCTCTTGGTTGTGTTTATAATTTCCTTTGTTTCGTAACGTCTTTATGATCTTCTTACGTTCCACGCTATGTCGGGGTAACGCGTACGCCTTCACGATTTCAGGCTCTTTCTTTCTGTGGGTGTAAAGGTGACGCGCAATTTTACTCTGAGGTTTCCCGCAAACGTAACAGAAATTCCTGTTCGTGATGGTCTGGTCTTTGGGGTTTTCATCGGCCTCGGAGTCATCGGTGCTGTCCTCCTTCGGCTGCGTCGATCCATTAACAGAATCGACGCCGCCGGGTTCTTCCTGGCTGTTCCACAAATCCAGAATCGGCTCGTTGTTGTCGCTGGTGTGACTTTCGTCGCTGCTCGGCTCTTCCTCACAGACATAGTCGTCATCGGAGTAGTTTTCTGCACAACTGGATGCTTCTGCCGAGTCCTCAGCTTTTTCATCCACCGCAGAAGAAGCGTCCAAGTCTGTTAGTGACGTGTTCGGTTCTTTACTGGTTTTCGTTGAGCACTATGAGTAAGAGGACTTCCCATAGTTGTAGGTTATCTCCTCGCCCGCTGAGATTTTCCTCAGCGCAAACAGGCACAAGTGTGGCTTTTCCTTGTAAATGATTTTCCTCACTTTGCAGTTGGGACTTATGTGATCGTCGTTTACGAGTCTGCCAAGTCAAACAAATAGTCATTGACAGAATCTCCATGTTTCCTTTTCTGGGTTTCTTCAAGAGTGACGATGTTCCCCTGATACTCAACAATGAAGGTGGAAGGTTCGATGGCTTCGTGGGTGAACACACCTCTCCCTTTAAAGGGGTCGATATGGATTCCCTCCAGGAAGGATTTGTCTTTGCCAGCCTTTATGTGCTTCAGGGCGTCCTGCTCAGGAGTGTGCCGTCTGCTTTGTTGTTCCACATCATCACTCTGCAGAAGTAGAAGATCCGACTCTTCGTTGTCCTCTTCAACATCAACGCTCTCGGGGTTGTCCTGCTCTACATCAGGCTCCAGTTTATCTTCAATTTCAATTTCCTCCAGAGAGTTTCCTTTGAATCTTTCCAGAGAACCCTTTTCCATTGCAAGAAGTAGTTTGGCAATTTTTGCAATTTCAACAGCGGTAGTAGTCTCTATCGGCCCGGATGTCGTGCTCCAGCAGCTTACCGAGGTGATCCAGCTCGTCGTTCTCCAGGTTGAGAATCTGGAAAATTCTGGCGATGTGCTTGTGAAGATGCACCGACCTGAGATTCTCCGGGTTCTTTGCATGGCACAGACGTGAAAAAGCCCTGATGCAGTGCCCTCCGTGGTGGTGGCTTGTTGAAGACCAGTCGGACTTTGCAAACAAAGGGTTGTCTTCATGAACGCCACACGAGAGCCTCTTGCTCAGAAGCAGCGTTAAGGCGTTGACAAGTTGAGACGTCAACAAAACAGCGACGTCCTGGCCGGTCTTGCTCAGGATATTTATCCTGATGAAGTGTTTGGACAGCACTCGGGTGGTGGCGTGGAATGACTTCAGGGTCATTTTTGAAACTTCGGGCACACATTTGTTTAAGACCGACTGGCTAGGGGTCTGTAAACAGTTCTCACAGGGTTTAGGGCAAATGGTGACCTTTCAAAAAAGTTGTACTTCCTGAGAGACCTCTGTGTAAGTGGGTTTACAGACAGGTAATCTCACAACAATAGGTTTCTAAACTCAGACTATGGCTAGGCAATATATGGTATTTACTTATGCATGTGTAATGTACAAAATGACATCATCACTAACTGGCAACTTTTGAATCCTCTGGCAGCAGAGTTGCTGCAGTGTCACTCTCCATTTTCTTTAACTACAGAAGCCAACAGGTCTATATTTAGATGTGGCTTGTGTTAGAATCTGGCTTTGTTTTCCTAGTTCTGTCTGTTGTGTTAGAATCTTTTTACTACATTTAGTAAGTCAGAGCAGATTCAGCATTCTGCTGCTGGTAGCAGAATCTATTCGTAAGTTTTCCTTGTTTTTTTTTATCTTGTTGATTTTAGATTAGATTAGATTAGACTTTATTAATCCCACAGTGGGGAAATTCACCTGTTACAGCCGACCACAAAAATTGCACACATTATATATACTATATACAGAAGAGTAAAAATAACAATAACAAATAAACAATGAGGTAGAAAAAGACATTTGACAATATATATATATGTATTTACAAAACCTAGTGCAAAAGATGTGAAAAGAGTGAGCAGAGTGCAAATTATATGAAAAAGTGCAGAAAGAAGGCACTGTAGCTATTAACTATTGCACATGATGGTGCCCAGGAACTACAACACGTTTAGGTTGTGCTGGTGTTGTAGAGCCTGATGGCAGCAGGAATGAATGACCTGCGGTAGGGTTCTTTTCTACACCGTGGATGTATCAGTCTGCTGCTGAAGGAGCTGCTCAAAGACCCCACAGTGTCATGCAGCGGGTGAGAGTTTAAAGGGAAATCGAAAAAGTGAGCCACTATAACAATATTTACTAGACTGAGTCCCATTTGTATCAATTATCATATAACAAACCTGTAAAATACATAAACATATAAGAGAAAAACAGGGCAAAGTTAATATCTTTTGTGACAACAGTAATGCCTTCTTGGAGCAATGTAAACTGTGACGACACAGGATGGGTTCGCTTTGTGGAGCTGATGAGTTTCCTTTTTTGCAACACAGTAAGAGATAATAACAGTGAAAAATAAAGACTGGTAAGCCAAAGAGGAGACAAAAAGGCATTGCTGTACCTTTCCTGTCTGTTAAAATGATTTGAAAAGTTCACACTGAAGAAGAAAGAGCCCATTTTTACAAACTTTGGCTGATACAAAAAACTGTACAGCTGTACCGACTGGCTGCACTGAGGAGGGAAAGCCGTCCGAGGGGCTCAGACTCCAGGGAATGGAGGAATTTACACTGAGCTGAAAACTTTTCAGTTTGGTAAGCTCAAGGTCTGGTGGACCAGCAGTCTAAAGCCTGGAGCTGCTCAGAGTGTTTTTAATTCTGCAGCAGATAACCTGAGCTCTACTGAGCGCCTATCACACTAACATGGGGTCAGCAGCAAGAGTTCTCTGTAATGACAGGTTCTGGTTATAGATGGCTAAATAAACACACTCGGAGGTCTTTCCCTCCTCAGTGCAGCTGCAGCCGGTACACCTGTACTGTTCTTCGTATCAGCCGAAGTTTGTAAAAATGGGCTGTTTTGTCCTCGGTTTGAATTTAAACTCATTTTAACACACAGGAAAAGTATGCTATCGCCCCTTTGTCTCCTCCTTTGGCTCACCAGTCTTACATTTTTAATCTGTTAGCATCTCTTACTGTGCTGTAAACAAGGAAGTTTTCATCAGCTCCACAAAGTGAACCAATCCCATGACATCACAGCTCACAGAACTCCAAGATGGTCGAGTGATCTTAGTTATATATTTTTGGATTTTATAAGGTTGTTAAGTAGAGATAAAGATGTACATCCTGTGTTCATCTTTTTATGGCTGAATAGTAACTTTGAAACAGTGTGTACAAATAAAGGTGAAATGATCAGAACACTACAAGAAAGATCAGCTGCAAAACAGCATGATTCATTCATTCTGAAGATGTTGTTTTGTGATCTCTGTTGCAGGTACAGATGAACTGTCACTCAAAGAAAGTGAATTCAAACGTAGGCCTTGGAGTTCAGGTGAAAAAGCAGCAATATGGCGACAACTAGGTCAGCACATTACTCTGCATAGAGTTCCTGGTAAAGAGCAGTGTGTCAAGGCACTAGATAAGGAACCTGTCCTCAGAACCCGCAGCTGGAAGGATGTGAAGAATCAAGTCTACAATTGCATCACAGCACACAAAAGGAAGCAGTTGTAGTCTGCATTTCTCAAAGCAGTTCCATTCAGTTTTTCAATGTTATGGTTGTTAATGTCCAATCAGTGCTAAGGATGTTACAATATGGACATTTTGTATCACGGTTACTGTGGCTAAAATTATCACTGATGTTATCTCAGTATTGTTTTTCCAAATTGTACATTTATGCCTTCTGGGCTTTTTTGGTTCTTGCAATAAATTACTGTGATCAGTACGGTCATGTTAAGTCTTTTGTTAAAAATTTTGGTTTTTTGTCAAGTAGGACATAAAACTGAAGAGCTTTTAACTGTGAAATATTAATTATGAATATTAATTGTGTGTGTATATATATATATATATATATATATATATATATACATATATATATATATATATAAAAGAGAGATGGATATAAAGGAATGTAGGTATTCATATTTTATTAAATGCTAATGAATATCAGCTGACAAATGTGAGCTCAAAGTGGAGATAAAAACAGCCCATTAACATAATTGTATAATGCTAAGTTGGTTTAAAACTAGTGTAAATGAGCCTTTAGAACGAAATGAAAACGCACACGAAATCTGCCTAGCAACCATTACCGGTCCTCACAAGTGTAGAAGTAAAATATTTTGTAAAACTTTGCATTTTCTGACATTTGAAGTGACATTCTGATTGTATACTGCCATCTTGTGATAGATTTATTTTTTGCAACATTCTAGCTGCAGCAGAAATGGTGGTCCTCACAATGAGTTCCAGGGTCGTGGTCCTCACAATGTGATAGAGACATGTATGTGTGTGTGTGTGTGTGTTCAGTGAACTGTATCAGTCAGTTCACTTTCTGTTCAGTCTGACTGAGGGAGGTTTTTGTACGACGCTTTTTCACTGTGTGAACGAATACTGACTGTTGATGAGGAATTCACCCATACAGTAATAAACTGCAGCATCTTCAGTCTGGACTCCACTGATGGTCAGACTGAAGTCAGAGTTTGATCCTCTGCCTGTAAAACGATCTGAAATCCCTGATGCTCGAGTGTTTGCGTTGTAAATAAGCATTTTAGGAACTCCTCCATCTTTCTGTTGGTACCACGATAAATCATTAGACTCATCGACATTGCGACTGGTCTTACAGCTGATGGTGACAGAGCCTCCCACAGCAGAGATCACTGCTCCAGGCTGAGTCACTGTGGCCTGTCCTCTGGACTCTGACGATACACAGACACAAACACAAAGCAGCATCATGGTTTTGTGGGATTCATTTCAGAGGGACGGATGTTGATGGAGGAGAGGAGTCTGATTGTCTGGATTTTACCTGTGAAGCAGCAGCAGAGGAGAGTCCAGATGAGGACGCAGGTCAAAGTCATGTTTCTGATCAGGAGGATTTGTGTGTCTTGTGTTGTGTTGAAGGACAGCTGTCAGTCATCCAGAGTTCAAGTGTCAGGACTATAAAGTCTCCCAGAGCACTGGAGCATGGTGCTGCTGATGCAAAGTGGCTCTCTATGGAAATGTGTGACGGACTCCAACAGGGACTTGGATCAGTCTGAAGATGCTGATTATCAATGGATCAATCACTTGATCAGAGAACTGAATGTGTTAGTATGCATTGTTTTCTTACTGTATTTGTTTATTTGTTTGTTTTATTTATGTTTTTGGGTGAGTCTGGTTGACAAATCTTTGAGAATATTTTAATTCACACATCAACATCAATGTGGGACATGATCTATAAAAAACACACGTCTGTTATTTATATGAGAATTAAGTAAATTTAACTTGATAAATGAAATGTCTTGTTAAAAAAAACTTATTTGTCAATATTTTGTAGTCAGATTTACACATTAATTTTACACATTGCTTTCAGAGTCCATCAATAGATTGGTCGATTTATCAGAGTATTGATTGGGAATATTTCTGTATTTGAAGTTTATTATAGTGTTATGTGTGTGAACAAGTTTCAACAGTCTGTCATGTGTTTTAAAGTAATAAATGTCATGGAGGTGAACAATGATTTAGTGTAAATGTCATAAATCCTAAACCAATAGATAAATTGTGTACATTTGTAGCTGTGTGTTGTTTCCAGTTTTAATATCAGCTGATAAAATGATCCAAACAGCAAATCATTTGTTTCAGAGTCAGAGAGCTGTGTCTCTCTACAGTCAGAGGTTTTTGTACGACGCCTCAATCACTTTGTATCACTGTGGTACACGTTTGGTGGAGGAACCAGACTGGATGTTGGAAGTAAGTTCAGTTAAAGTTGTTTTAATTTAGGTGATGTTGTTCTTTTCTTGTCTGTTCTTTTTTTTTTTTTTTTTTCATTGTAGCTGGAAAAGTAAACTTCATTTCATGTTAATATTAAATTTCATAACAGGGAGACACAGTTCATTTTAAAAATGTGAATTAAAATATGAATTTCAATGAGTGTAAAAGTTCCGGATGGTCCAGAGGACAAATGATTATTAGTGGTTTAATGGTTGAGTGTTGAGGGTTTGTAGGTTTAGTTCAGTGTGACAGTCAGAGAGCCGTGTCTCTCTACAGTCAGAGGTTTTTGTACGACGCCTCAATCACTTTGTATCACTGTGGTGGACTTTTGGTGGAGGAACCAGACTGGATGTCGGAAGTAAGTTTATACTGTATTTAATACTAAATACTTTATTGTAAATACCTTGTTTAGAAACCATTTTGATGGTTTGAAGTAGAGAAAAGTGTATTTTTAAATGTCCCTAAAACTTAGTAATAATGTTTGTATTTGTCCTCATGGAGGTTAACTCAGATCAGCTTTTCTAAACTTCATGTCCACATTTTATTTCATACTTGAACTGAATGACTTGAAATGAAGAAAACATCAAACGCTATTATGAGGATGATAGACAATTCAGTGTTTGAAGGTGAAACTGGACAGTTTATAATTCAGTTTGTCAGGTTAATTAATGATTGAAATGCAGAACATTTTATGGTTGCTAGTTGTTTTTCTTTTCTTGTGTCCACTAAATATTTGAAAGTAACTTATAAAGCAGACTTCTGATGACTGTAGTTAAAACTATTCTTGTAAATGTTTCCTGATCTACTTGTTTTATTTCCAGAGCACTTTGACATATTTGAGGTGAAACTGTGTGATGATTGTCTGTGAGCTGATTTACATGAGAGCTTTGTGAAGGGAACTGAAACAATGTGTGAGTGAGTGAGTGCTGGAGCAGAAAAAGCATGAGACACCAACTCCTCCAAGGACTAAATCAACTGTGTCACAGTCAAGGTGTCCACGTGTGTGATGTTTGACTGACAGCTGTGTGCTCCCTGTCCTCTAAGCTGATTGGTGTCTCCTAGGTGATGTCCGTCCCACCCTGACGGTGCTGCCCCCCTCCAGTGAGGAGCTGCAGCAGGGGAAGGCCACCCTCATGTGCCTGGCCAACAAGGGCTTCCCCTCAGACTGGAGTCTGACCTGGAAGGTGGACGGCAGCAGCAGCATCAGCTGGGAGGAGAGCAGGAGCCCCGGGGTGCTGGACAAGGACGGCCTCTACAGCTGGAGCAGCACCCTGAGGCTCCCTGCAGACCAGTGGAGGAAGGTGGTCTCTGTGAGCTGTCAGGCCACCCAGGGCTCCCACACTCCACTGTCAGAGACACTGATGAGAGACCAGTGTTCCCAGTCCTGACCTCACTCACTGGGACTCTCATACTGGGTTCACTCTGTTACTGCTCTCTGTTTGCTCTCTGTCTGTAATTCTCTCTTTTTCTCTTCTCAAACTAAATCAACAATTTTCTTCCTCATATTGACACAGTTCATGTTCTAAAAATAAAGGTGTTTGTCTTCAAATCAAAAATGCTTCAAAGGACATTATTGTTGAATCAGACATCGTAGTCTATTGTGACATGTGTATCAGTGTCAGGGATCATTTAACTGTACAACTATAAAACATGATGTTTAGTTTTAGTAGTGACATAAAGAAGCAGGCAGGAATAATGTGAAGAACAACAATGAGGAAAGATCACATTGATGATCTTTCTATAAATACAGATTCATATCATGGGTGTAAATCATGAAGAAAATTATTTCAGAGTATCGTCACATTTCATAAATAGGTACCACAGGAGTACAATTATGACTTTAAAACTTTTATGCAAACAAGTGTTTTGTAAAAATAAAACAAGTAAAAGTCATAGATTAGAAGAAACAGGACAAAGAGCCTGTAAGTGAATCATTTTAAAGAGATGCAGTTAAACACAGGTTTTGTCTGTTTTATTCTAGTTTGATGAGGTAAATAAATTTATGCTCTGACTGTGGTTGACTTTAAATAAAGTCATAAATTCAAACTCTAGTCATAAACAAGACTGACCAATAAAAACCTGACCCATTCTATTGTAGGAAGTATCCTCAGACATAAATGTGGTAATTAAAGGTAACTGTGAACAAGGTCTTGTTTGTATCTTGTTGACTGTTAGTTTCTGTGCAGCTGTAGATTCAGATCAGTTCCTCCTGAGCTGAGGGAGGTTTTTGTACGACGTTGTATCACTGTGTGAACGGGAGGCTGTTGTGCTGCTGACAGTAATAAACTCATTGATCTTCAGTCTGAACTCCACTGATGGTCAGAGTGAAGTCAGTCTGATGTGCTGTTGCTCTGAAACGTTCTGGAACTCCAGACTGACGATATGTAGTATCATAAATCAGAAGTTTGGGAGCTTGTCCAGGTTTCTGAAGGTACCAGTTTATGTCATCACCTATAAGCCTACTGGCTTTACATGTGATGGAGACTGTCTGTCCTGAAACAGCAGACTGAGATCCAGCAGACTGAGTCAGGGTGATGTCTCCTGATGAAGCTGAAAAGATTAAAAGAGGAGGAGAGTTAGTGAGACAAATCCAGCTTGGAGAAAGATGATCAGCATCCAGACAGAAGAGGATCATTTGTTGAACATGGACAACAGATGGAAGAAGGTCATCGCTGCTTGTTTCAGGGCTTCTCCATCACAGCAGAACATGACTGTGGTGAAGCTGCTGCATCCTGAATCACAATTTTCAGCAGAGTCTCACCCTGAACATGGAGCCCCAGGGTGGCCAGCAGTAGAGTCAGGAACATGATCATTGTGCTGTCAGTGTGTCAGAGTCTCTGTAAAGGTCTGGACAGACACTGATCAACACTGGACTCTTAACGTCTGGGAGCAGAGAGGCAGGACACGTATGCAAACACACAGTCGGTCAGCTGCAGCTGTTGTCAACACACCATGATGTTTCCATGTCAGTGTTCAGAGTGTAGACTATTGAGATGATCCAGGATATAATGTAAAGACAGTTTGTGGGAAAACTTTCAATGATGTGAATTTAATGATGAGAGAAATCTGAGGCCAATTATAAAGAAAGAGGTTTTAACACCTTGCTGTGTTTTAAATGTTGCCTCCAATCAAGTCATTGTAGAAAAATGCATGTTTTTATACACCTAATTCTAATGTATGGTTTGAAGAGTTCTTTCAATTATTTTACATTGGGGAAATGCTTGAGTTCTGACTTCTGTCAGGAAAGTGAAATGTGTTTCTTTATCTTAGAATTTTCTTCTTTAAACTTTGGCTGTAAACCACAGAACAGAGTCCAGTGAGCTCTGGTTGCAAACACTGCTTTGAGATCAATACAGTAAAAACATGCTGATGCAGAAGTGACAGAGAGCAGTTTCTGTTTTGTTCATTTTCAAGACATTAACACTCTGTACATACGCTATAACATGCTTCAGTACTGCTACCACCCTGCTTTCTGTCACAGTCACACAGATTTGCTTGTCTCCAGTCCATGTAGCAACAGCTGTGAGCAGTGATGTGAGTTTACTGAAGGTCTTCATGCTGCACTTTGACAACTTTTCATCTGTGATGATTTAAAAGATAAAACTGAGAGTTCATGTTTGACAATAAAGTCACTCATTAACTGTTGTTTCTTCCTCAGAAGATGGAGTTTTTACATCTGTATAGCAAAGTTCGACATTTTAAATCAATGTGGACAACAAGTTTAAAGAAACGCTTAGAGAAGTTTATAATGTGGACGTCTGCATTTCAATAACAATCTGACACCTCCATCTGCTGAGGACGATCATGTGATATGACTGAAAGCTCCACAGCAGGTCAGCTGGTCTTGACGGAGTCAAAAACAGAATTTGAGTGTCAGTGTGTTCACTGAGTTTTTGATCTTCATGTCATAGACAATGTTTAGTTGTACAGGTTTTGCCAGTTAATACTGTGTATATGCTGACACTGTTCTGATTCAGTAGATCTGGTTATATAGAGGGGGTCACTACTGTCTTCTGTCATTTTATGACACCAGTTGATGGAACTTGAACGTTTCTGTTGCATATTTACCATCATATTTTCTGACATTTGAAGGACATGTCTTTTTTTATGTCGGCTGTCATTGACCATGAAGGTTTGTGATGATGATCTGTGTCCTTACATATTGTCTTCTTGTCATGAACTCCAGCTTGGCCTCTGTTTAGTTGACAGCTCTCCCTCTCCCTCCTTTCCTCTTTCCCTCATGTGGGCCAGAGTTAAGTGTGTGATGGAGAAAGTTATGTGTTTTACATCAAGACAGAGAATTTATTGTTACTGAGCTTGATTCATGTTAATTTATGTCTACAAAAACAACGGTAAAATGTTGAGTCGTCTTTTTGAAACTGTGTGTGTGTGTGTGTGTGTGTGTGTGTGTGTGCGTGTGTGTGTGTTCAGTGAACTGTATCAGTCAGTTCACTTTCTGTTCAGTCTGACTGAGGGAGGTTTTTGTACGACGCTTTTTCACTGTGTGCACGAATACTGACTGTTGATGTAGAATTGAGCCATACAGTAATAAACTGCAGCATCTTCAGTCTGGACTCCACTGATGGTCAGACTGAAGTCAGAGTTTGATCCTCTGCCGGTAAAACGATCTGGAATCCCCGATTGTCGAGTGCTGGCATACTAAGCGAGCATTTTAGGAACTCCTACATCTCTTTGTTGGTACCACGATACAAGTTGGTAGTTGCTCCAGACACGGACATTGTGACTGGTCTTACAGTTGATGGTGACAGAGCCTCCCAGAGCAGAGATCACTGCTCCAGGCTGAGTCACAGTGGCCTGTCCTCTGGACTCTGACGATACACAGACACAAACACAAGGCAGCATCATGGTTTTGTGGGCTTCATTTCAGAGGGACGGATGTTGATCGAGGAGAGGAGTCTGATTGTCTGGACTTTACCTGTGAAGCAGCAGCAGAGGAGAGTCCAGATGAGGACGCAGGTCAAAGTCATGTTTCTGATCAGGAGGATTTGTGTGTCTGTGTTGTGATGAAGGACAGCTGTCAGTCATCCACAGTTCAAGTGTCAGGACTATAAAGTCTCCCAGAGCACTGGAGCATGGTGCTGCTGATGCAAAGTGGCTCTCTATGGAAATGTGTGACGGACTCCAACAGGGACTTGGATCAGTCTGAAGATGATGATTATCAATGGATCAGTCACTTGATCAGAGAACTGAATGTGTCAGTATTTATTTATGTAAGGTTTTGTTTGAGTTTGATTGACAGATCTTGTTCCACATTATTTCATAACTCATACATTAACATCACTGTGGGACATGATCTACAACAAACCCATGCGTCTGTTTGTTATTTGATCAGGACTTTTTGGAGTTTTTTATGAGAACTAAGTCATTTTACTTTGCTAAAATGAACGTGAAATATAAAGTGTTTGAAAGTGGTGATAGTTTTTTGAGTTTGAAACATGGTGTTAATAGTTAATAATATTCATAACAATAGATCAGTAACATAACTGAGTTTTAAGTGACGACTCCTGCTGATAATTAACCCTTGTGTGGTGTTCATATTTTTGTTACTCAGCCAGTGTTGGCGGGTCTGGTGGACCCGCTGCATTTTGGGGGGTTTAGTTCAACACAATCATACAACTTTATGTTAAAATACTTAACAGATGTTTCCTTCATCCCAATTACAAGCAATATATAGTAAACAGAATAGCCTTGGATGGTTAATATTTGCCTTTTACCTTTGTTAGATCAGATTTATGAATTGAAGTGCTACTCGTTTTTGTTTCTTTTTTAAGGAAGTTAATTAAAAAAAAGAAAATCAATTACAATCAAGATATGAGAGGAAAATATCAGCAAATTTACAAATGAAGCAAGGTTTTTGTAACTATTGATTTTCATTTATTTGAGCATCATTTGAAATTTAACACATTCATTTCAGTTTACACAACACAAGCTGATCACATGAAGTAACTATGTCAGTTCAGAAACACATCAGCCTCACTGAACACTTTGCCTTTTCATACCAGCCTATACAACACATGAGGGGCAGAGTTTTACTGTGTGTGTTGAATATGTAGTTCTTGCACTTGAAGCATGTAGATTGTGTTTTTCTGTCCGTCTTGGGTCCACACACTACGCAGCTCTTCTTTTTGTTGCTGCTGGCTGCAGCTTCCTTCTGTTCCACTCTGGGTTCAGTGCCGTCCAGATCACAAAGACGTTGTACGCTGAAATGTCCAACATGTCAAAGAATATCACCAGTGGCCAGTGTAGGATCCTCCTTTTGCAGCTGTACGTAGTCACCAGCTTGTCCACCCCTATTTTGTGGCATTATAATCCATGATGATCTCTGATTTTTGATGCTCTCCCATCCCTCTGCAGTGTACTCATAAGTACCACATTCTTGCCCTTCTTTGGCACATAGGATTCCAGGGCTGGTCCTGCTGATGGCTCCTGACGGGCTGGTCCTGGGACTGGCTCCTGACGGGCTGGTCCTGTGGCTTATCTTCGTTTTAGAGCTAGCTGATGCTCAATGTCATCTGATTCTTCCAAGTCACTTTCAGATTCTGAATTTTCAGAAATGTGATCCTCACATTCTGAAACCTCTTCCTCTCGGCCTACATCATCATCAAAGGCTTCGCTGTCATCAGAAAACAATTCCAAGGCCCTCTGAACAGAGAACCTTTTTTGATCAGTTGTGATAAGGAGCCACACTGGAAAAGCTATATTTATTGTGTCCTGCCCCCCAATTTGCAGCTGGGATAGAATATGAAAAAATAAAGATTGGTTCCCGCAAGACAGAGGGTAAAACGTGTGGGAATGTGAGAGCAGACAGGTGTCAGTACCTGAATTTTGCAAAGATGTTGGAACTTTGTGTGGGAACGTCAATGGCAGAAACACAAAACTCACACACACACACACACACACACACACACAAACACACACACACACACACACACACACACACACACACACACTAACAGCAGGCCCAGACAGGAGGAGGACAGAGTGAAGGTACACAGGACCAACAATTTATACACTTTTATTAGCCCCGGGTCCAGTGGACCCGAACATCCTGTATGTAAGAGTAATGTGTAGGGGGGGTGTAGGGTGTGTGGTCATTAAAAATTTGTTTTGAAAAATGTTCTTCACAGAAAATGAGCCAAGGCCAGTGAATTTGAGCTTGAAAAAATAATTAATTGTATGATTTTTCTTTTGATAAAAAGTGAAAACGGGTCCCACAGACCCGAACACCACACAAGGGTTAAGAACAAACACAAATCATCACTCAGAAGATTGTTGTAGCTGAAACATCCAACAGGTTTTCAGTTTATTTTTTTAATTCCATCAGTCTTATGAAAGTTTGACTTTAAAGTTATACATCAGGGAAAATATGGACATTTTAGCTTCTTTTCTGTTGCACTAAAACCTGTCTGTTACCATGGTTGACCAGTGATGCCTGTCTGAGAAGGAAGTGAAACATTTGAGACCAGTTTCAACCGCTCTGAGAAAGATCAGCAGAAGGTAAAGCCTCTTCTTTAGCAGTTACTTATTAAAACGTCATTGATCTTGTTCTCTGCAGTGGGTGGAGTTCCTCCCAGTTCCTGATGGCAGCAGGGATTGGGAGAGCAACTTCACTTGTTTGATATATCCATCTCACAATAAGAACATGTGTTCAATTAATCACTTCAGTTACAAACAAAAAGGTCAACTTTTTGGACAAATTATTACTGTTGCAATTATTGAAGACAGTCAAAAATGCACTGATATCTGTTTTGATGAGAAATGGCTATAGAGTCCATTTAAGTGGTAAAGCATCCAACTCTCTGCTCTTCTGAAAAGTGAAACTTAAAGCAGATCTTTGTTGAAACAGTGTTTGCTGTAATTTCTTATCCAGAAATTATTTTGGCCATGTGAATGTATAAATCCTAATCACAATAATATCAAGCAATGAAAAGCAGGGTATCATCTGCATAACGTGAACACAAATTTGATCAGAAGACACTATATTAACTTTCCTTTCAAGAGAAGAAACATCCACCAACAACCACATTTCAGGATGAACTGGGTGACTTCATGTCCTGAAGAATATCATGTAATAAGACTGAAAGCCCCACATCAGTTAGTGGATGAACATTGTAAAGAGATTTGTTTGATGTGTCCAGACAAAAAGTGAGCTCTCGGTCTCAGTGCATTTGTTGAGCAGTTCATTTAGCTTTTTTGTGTATTTTCTGTTCAACATTTAAACATGTACATACAGTTTCATCACGTATGTCAATCGTATTTTGTGGAATTAACATTGACCCTTTTTTTAGATAATGCAGCTCTACATGCTTGAGTTAATGTTTAGGGAGTTTTGAGGACTGTAGATTTTATTGGTGCAGTTTTGATGGTGGAGATTTCTAATGTTGATCTGTGATTTCATGTTTTCTTTAAAAAAAAACAGAGATGAAAAATCAGTGATCCAGAATAAAGCTGAGTTCAAAGGAATTTTCTCATTATTTGACCAATGTAGGATCCTCTTAATTATTTGAAAATGAACAGAGGTCATATCAGATAAGAACATGGAACCATAAAGGGACATGAAAAGATGGTGAGAAGCTGTGATCCAGAAAGTTAGGTGATTTACATCAAGAAGGAGAATTTATCCAAATTAGGATTTTTATTGCTTCAGCTGAAAAGAACAAATTATCATTTCCTACTATGTCCACGCTAGAAGAGGCTGTGCTTATCTGTCCTCATAAAAAGGGGTAAATATCTTTCATCTATAATATGGTTGTTGAGAACTCAACAGAATCATCAACTGACAGACTAGATGCATGGAGAAGAGACTTAAAAGTGGACATCTCTCTTGACAAATGGAGAAATGTATGTTTGGAAGTACACACCCAAACAATAAATACCAAACTGCAGCTGTTGCAAGTGAACTGGCTGATGTGTACCTATATTTCACCAGCTAAAGCTCACAAATGTGATATTAATAATTCTGATGCATGTACTAAATGTGGAACTGGTAATGCCACTCTGTTAAATTGTATCTGGGAGTGTTGTGAAGTAAGGAAATTCTGGACAGAGGTAGTACACCTCATTTAGACTATGTTGGGTACTAATATACCATTTCCAGCTAAACTACTTATCCTGGGCATATTTCCTTCCCACTTACCATTACAGAGTAAAGAAAAGGCCTTGATTACCATCTGCCTATTATACCCCAAACATCTCATTTCACAACATTGGAAAACAACACATAGACCTTATTTAGGCCACTGGATTAGAGAGATGTCCTCTTGTCTATCTATGGAGAAAATTACATATATAATGAAAAACAAAAAGGAAGCCTTTTGTGACATATGGGACCCTTTCATGGCCTTTGTTAAAAGGATGGACCTATCAAATGCCTTGAAGTCGGGGGATTCTTATGCTACTTGAATGTTAAATTTGAGAAATATTCATGGATTTGTTGTTTTTTATCTCGGAGTGACTGTGAATTAAGAGTGGAAATGTACAATGCATGCAAATACACACACTATAGTGTAAAAATCTCTTATTTTAAACGCAAAAATACTGGTATTTAACTGCTGTCAATAGTCTTCTGTGCATTGTCGATGGAGAACCTGTGAATCTCTTAGGAGGGAGGACATCAGTGACGTTGCGATATACTGTGGTCTGTTTAGGTGTCTCCTTGTATTGTCATGGAAATTATTTATGTTAGGCCCTGTTAGGTGCATAATGTATTGGTTGTGTATGTGTATGTATTTTATATACATTTTTTTTTTAAAAAGAAAAGGAATTTATTGAAATTAGGTTGACCTTATCCAAGACTATGTGTGTGTGTGTGTGTGTGTGTTCAGTGAACTGTATCATCTCAGCAGCAGCTTCCAGCTGCAGAAGTCAGTTCAGTTTCCTTTCGGTCTGACTGAGGGAGGTTTTTGTACGACGCTTTTTCACTGTGTGAACGAATACTGACTGTTGATGTAAAATAGACCCATACAGTAATAAACTGCAGCATCTTCAGTCTGGACTCCACTGATGGTCAGACTGAAGTCAGAGTTTGAGCCTCTGCCTGTAAAACGATCAGAAATCCCTGATTCTCGAGTGCTGGCGGAGTAAATGAGCATTTTTGGAACTCCTCCATCTCTCTGTTGGTACCAGGAAAGGTAGTTTCCATTAACATTGTGACTGGTCTTACAGCTGATGGTGACAGAGCCTCCCAGAGCAGAGATCACTGCTCCAGGCTGAGTCACTGTGGTCTGTCCTCTGGACTCTGACGATACACAGACACAAACACAAAGCAGCATCATGGTTTTGTGGGCTTCATTTCAGAGGGACGGATGTTGATAGAGGAGAGGAGTCTGATTGTCTGGACTTTACCTGTGAAGCAGCAGCAGAGGAGAGTCCAGATGAGGACGCAGGCCAAAGTCATGTTTCTGATCAGGAGGATTTGTGTGTCTTGTGTTGTGATGAAGGACAGCTGTCAGTCATCCAGAGTTCAAGTGTCAGGACTATAAAGTCTCCCAGAGCACTGGAGCATGGTGCTGCTGATGCAAAGTGGCTCTCTATGGAAATGTGTGACGGACTCCAACAGGGACTTGGATCAGTCTGAAGATGATGATTATCAATGGATCAATCACTTGATCAGAGAACTGAATGTGCAGTATGCCTTCATTTATTCATTTATTTATTTATTCATTCATTTATTTATTTATTGTTTTGGTTGAGCCTGAATATTTCCAGAATATTTTAATTCACACATCAACATCACTGTGGGACATGATTTACAAAAAACACACGTCTGTTCTTTATATGAGAACTGAGTGAATTTAATTGGATAAATGAAATGTCTTGTTGAAAAAACATATTTGTCCATATTTTGTAATCAGATTTATACTTCAGCATTCATTTTATACATGACTTTCATTTTAAAAGCTTCAGTTCTTATTTAAACATCCTGCCAGAGTTCATCAATAGATTGGTCGGTTTATCAGAGTATTGATTGGGAATATTTCTGTATTTGAATTGTATTATAGTGTTATGTGTGTGAACAAGTTGCTACAGTCTGTCATGTGTTTTAAAGTAATAAATGTCATGGAGGTGAACAATGATTTAGTATAAATGTCATAAATTCTAAACCAATAGATTAACTGTGTACATTTGTAGCTGTGTGTTGTTTCCAGTTTTAAAAAGAGCTGATAAAATGATCCAAACAGCAAATCATGGAGTTGAGTTTGTTTGTTTCAGAGTCAGAGAGCCGTGTCTCTCTACAGTCAGAGGTTTTTGTACGACGCCTCAATCACTTTGTATCACTGTGGTACATGTTTGGTGGAGGAACCAGACTGGATGTTGGAAGTAAGTTCAGTTAAAGTTGTTTTAATTTAGGTGATGTTGTTCTTTTCTTCTGTGTTCTTTTCTTTTCATCGTAGCAGGAAAAGTAAACTTCATTTCATGTTAATATTAAATTTCATAACAGGGAGACACAGTTTATTTTAAAAATGTGAATTAAAATATTAATTTCAATGAGTGTAAAAGTTCCGGATGGTCCAGAGGACAAATGATTATTTGTGGTTTAATGGTTGAGTGTTGAGGGTTTGTAGGTTTAGTTCAGTGTGACAGTCAGAGAGTCGTGTCTCTCTACAGTCAGAGGTTTTTGTACGACGCCTCAATCACTTTGTATCACTGTGGTGGACTTTTGGTGGAGGAACCAGACTGGATGTTGGAAGTAAGTTCATACTATATTAAATACTGAATACTTTATTGTAAATAACTTGTTTAGAAACCATTTTGATGGCTTTAAGCATAGAAAAATGGATTTTTAAATGTCCCTAAAACTTAGTAATAATGTTTGTATTTGTCCTCATGGAGGTTAACTCAGATCAGCTCTTCTAAACTTCATGTCCACATTTTATTTCATACTTGAATTGAATGACTTGAAATCAAGAAAATATCAAACGGTATTCCTGCTATTATGAGGATGATAAACAATTCAGTGTTTGAAGGTGAAACTGGACAGTTTATAATTCAGTTTGTCAGGTTAATTAATGATTGAAATGCAGAACATTTTATGGTTGTTAGTTGTTTTTCTTTTCTTGTGTCCACTAAATATTTGAAAGTAACTTATAAAGCAGACTTCTGATGACTGTAGTTAAAACGATTCTTGTAAATGTTTCCTGATCTACTTGTTTTATTTCCAGAGCACTTTGACATATTTGAGGTGAAACTGTGTGATGATTGTCTGTGAGCTGATTTACATGAGAGCTTTGTGAAGGGAACTGAAACAATGTGTGAGTGAGTGAGTGCTGGAGCAGAAAAAGCATGAGACACCAACTCCTCCAAGGACTAAATCCACTGTGTCACAGTCAAGGTGTCCACGTGTGTGATGTTTGACTGACAGCTGTGTGCTCCCTGTCCTCTAAGCTGATTGGTGTCTCCTAGGTGATGTCCGTCCCACCCTGACGGTGCTGCCCCCCTCCAGTGAGGAGCTGCAGCAGGGGAAGGCCACCCTCATGTGCCTGGCCAACAAGGGCTTACCCTCAGACTGGAGTCTGACCTGGGAGGTGGACGGCAGCAGCAGCAACTGGGAGGAGAGCAGGAGCCCCGGGGTGCTGGACAAGGACGGCCTCTACAGCTGGAGCAGCACCCTGAGGCTCCCTGCAGACCAGTGGAGGAAGGTGGTCTCTGTGAGCTGTCAGGCCACCCAGGGCTCCCACACTCCACTGTCAGAGACACTGAGGAGAGACCAGTGTTCCCAGTCCTGACCTCACTCACTGGGACTCTCATACTGGGTTCACTCTGTTACTGCTCTCTGTTTGCTCTCTGTCTGTAATTCTCTCTTTTTCTCTTCTCAAACTAAATCAACAATTTTCTTCCTCATAATGACACAGTTCATGTTCTAAAAATAAAGGTGTTTGTCTTCAAATCAAAAATGCTTCAAAGGACATTATTGCTGAATCAGACATCGTAGTCTATTGTGACATGTGTATCAGTGTCAGGGATCATTTAACTGTACAACTATAAAACATGATGTTTAGTTTTAGTAGTGACATAAAGAAGCAGGCAGGAATAATGTGAAGAACAACAATGAGGAAAGATCACATTGACTACATCTTTCTATAAATACAGATTCATAACATGGGTGTAAATCATGAAGAGAATTATTTCAGAATATCACCACATTTCATAAATAGGTACCACAGGAGTACAATTATGACTTTAAAACTTTTATGCAATCAAGTGTTTTGTAAAAATAAAACAACTAAAACTCATCGATTAGAAGAAATCTGAGGCCAACTATAAAGACAGATGTTTTAACATCTTGCTGTGTTTTAAATGTTGGCCTCAAATCAAGTCATTGTAGAAAAATGGCATTTTTCAATCTAATTCCAATGTATGGAGTTTGCATGAAATAAAAAGTAGGGTATCGTCTGCCTAAAGTGAGCATGAATTTGAACAGATGATCCCACATCAAGTTTCCATTAAAGAAAAGAGAAATCCACCAATAGCAACATTCAATGTGAACTGGGTGACTTCATCTACTGAGGATCATGTAATATGTCCAAAAACCCCACATCAAAAAATATGGACTTAGCTTCGCTTAACTTACCTTATCTTAGTGGATGAACTTTGTAAAGACATTTGTTTGATGTGTTCTTAGTTAAAAATGAGCTCTTGGTCTCATTGTTTTTTGTTTTTATCATTTTAAGCAGACTATTGACGAGTTGTTCATTTATCTGTTTATGTCTTTGCTGTCAGACATTAAAATAGGGAGATGCAGTTTCATCAGGTGTGCTCCTGGTATCTCAATTTTTTATGATTTCAGCTCATTTTGAACTTTCTTGAGATAATGCAGCTCTATATGTTTGAGATGATGTGAAGCAAGTTTTAAGGTAATGAATAGATTGTATTTGTGCAGCTTTGATGGTGGAAATTTCTCTTGTTCATTTGTGATTTCATGTTTACTTTAAACAGAATAGAGATGAAATATCTGTGATCCAGAGTCAGGGTGAGGTCAAAGGTCATGGGAGAAATTTTTCTCATTATTTCACACACATAGGATCCTCTTGATTATTTGAACAGGATAAAGAAATAAGAAACAGACTTCATTCCAAGTTAGAACATGAAACTACACAATGGTACATGGATAGATGGTGATGAGGTGAAATGGAGAAAGCTATGTGGTTCATCATTTATTGTCACTGAGCTTGATTGATGTTCTTTTATGGTTACACAAATAATGGCGAAATGTTCAGTCATCTTGGTCTGTGTGTGTGTGTGCGTGTGTGTTTGTTTAGTGAACTGTATCAGTCAGTTCCCTTTCTGTTCAGTCTGACTGAGGGAGGTTTTTGTACGACGCTTTTTCACTGTGTGAACGAGTACTGACTGTTGATGTAGAATAGACCCATACAGTAATAAACTGCAGCATCTTCAGTCTGGACTCCACTGATGGTCAGACTGAAGTCAGAGTTTGATCCACTGCCTGTTAAACGATCAGAAATCCCTGATGCTCGAGTGCTGGCAAAGTAAATGAGCATTTTCGGAACTCCTCCATCTCTCTGTTGGTACCAGGATACAAGTTGGTTGTTGCTCCAGACATTGACATTGTGACTGGTCTTACAGCTGATGGTGACGGAGCCTCCCACAGCAGAGATCACTGCTCCAGGCTGAGTCACTGTGGCCTGTCCTCTGGACTCTGACGATACACAGACACAAACACAAAGCAGCATCATGGTTTTGTGGGCTTCATTTCAGAGGGACGGATGTTGATAGAGGAGAGGAGTCTGATTGTCTGGACTTTACCTGTGAAGCAGCAGCAGAGGAGAGTCCAGATGAGGACGCAGGTCAAAGTCATGTTTCTGATCAGGAGGATTTGTGTGTCTTGTGTTGTGATGAAGGACAGCTGTCAGTCATCCACAGTTCAAGTGTCAGGACTATAAAGTCTCCCAGAGCACTGGAGCATGGTGCTGCTGATGCAAAGTGGCTCTCTATGGAAATGTGTGACGGACTCCAACAGGGACTTGGATCAGTCTGAAGATGCTGATTATCAATGGATCAATCACTTGATCAGAGAACTGAATGTGTCAATATTCATTTATGTAAGGTTTTAGTTGAGTCCGATGGACAGATCTTCTTCCAGGTTATTTTAAATTCACACATCAACATCACTGTGGAACATGATCTACAAGAAACACATGTCTCTGCTTGTTATTTGATCAGGATCTTCTGTTCCGAGTTTTTCATGAGACCTAAGTTGTTTTAGTTTGATAAAATAAATGTAATTCAATGATGATAATTCTTTGAATGTGAAAACATAGTGAGCCCCTGAATAATATTCATTCACATAGTTCAGTTTTAAGTGACGACTCCTGCTGACAGGAAGAGAACAAACACAAATCATCACTCAGGAGATTTTGTAGGAGCTGAAACAACCAACAGGTTTTTAATGCTATCAAACTAACTGATGACATTTCATGACTTAAAAGTTCTACAGTCAAAAAAGTATGATAAATTGAACTTCTTGTCTGTCACTCTGAAACCTGTCTGTTGCCATGGTTGACCAGTGATGCCTGTCAGAGAAGGAAGTGAAACATATGAGACCAGTTTCATCCTCTCAGAGAAAGATCAGTTTGTCTTCATATCAAATGTTGTTTCATCAAATGTTCAGGTTTTTGCAGTAACTCAATCACAAAAGTAAATGACGGGTCGCCGTATAGCTCACCGAGTTCAGGTGTTACCATGTGGGTGCAGGTCGCCAGCAGTGGTCGTGAGTTCGAGTCCAGCTCACGACCCTTTGCTGCATGTCTCTCTCCTCTATACCCTCTTTCACCCTGTCTCTCTTCTGCTATCAATAAAATGGAAAAAACTCCCCCCCCCAAAAAATATAAAAAAAAGTAAATGACATGGAGAGCACATGTTACTACTTTCAAACCTGAATACATTCTTAATTGTAGTCTTAAAATAAGTTTTTAAGTTGTTGAAACAAACAAAACAAAACACACAAAAACAGCTTCCTTGAAGAAAACAACTGTTCACCTCCTTTTAGAGATTCTTGGAGATGAATTCAACACTTTATTTTTTTCATCTGTTCAGTAAACATAGTCTAATGTCACACTGAGAAAAGAATTCTGAGGAAAATCACATTGATCAACCATGATTCTTTTATCTGTCATGTTATTTTTTGCCCATTCTTCTTCTGTTTCTGCCTTCAGCCTTGTTCTCACTTCACCAAATCCTCATCTCTTTTCAGTGTTGTGAGTCTCCTTGTGTCCTTTGTTACTCCTTTTCCACTTGATTCCAGTGCTATTTTGGAGGCAGTGATGTGTGTTTCCACCACCTAAGCACCGGCTCCAGGTGCTAAAAACTGGTGCTGAGCAAGCACCAACTGTTTGCTGGGCCAGAACTAAGCACCAAGTACGTCAGGGGCTGGGGGCAGGTTATCATGACCACCGGTCAACGGTGGAAAGGGACACACAAGCAGTAATTAGTGTCCTTTTTCTCCTGGACATCCCTGGTCCCATCGCAGATATGCTGGAATGATTCACGGGACACATGGAAGTTTTACACATGCTGTTGAGCAGAAATCCAGTACGATTGTGTGCCAACGTCGGCACATCTGCGTCAGTGACCACAGATGTGCCGGCGTTGGCACACAGGCAACAGGCGACCTTCGCAGACCTTCTAAAGATATTTACATAATGAATCATGTTTATATAATGGAAAAAAACAGAGCTGTGTGGACTTTAACTGCATTTGGTTAACTGCTATGTAATGGATGCAAGCATAGTCATTTTACGGTAATGCAATGGCGTGGCTCCAACTTGGCTCCTTGCCAATGGAAAAGCAAACAGGTTATTAGAATGAATGAGATTTGAGCACCAGCACCAGCACTGAACTAGCATCTGCTTCTTCCTGGTGGAAAAGGGTTATGAGTGACAGCCCTGCTTGTCGTGGTGTGGATTTCATGGAACGTGCAGTTTTCCACTTAGTGGTTCCTGGTACATTTCACCTTCTTGTGCTTAAAGCTGCACATGGTGAAAGTGGACATTTAGGATTATATTGTAACATTTTATGGCCTATTTTCTGACCATATGTGAAAAGGTAAGAGTCTTCCCATATTAGAACTTGTCATGTGAGTCAGGTAACTGGGAAGTCAAATCAGACTGTAGCCCTGCTCCACTGCAGCCTGTTCCTGCTGTCAGAGAACCATTAGAACATCTGATAGTGGACTGTGTTGGAGCATTGCCCAGCTCCAAATGTGGCTGTAACTACCTGCTGACAGTTATGTATCAGAGGACCAGGTATCTTGCTGCCTGTCCACTGTGGCTGATCACCACCAAGAATGTGATTAAAGAACTCTTGCAGTTCTTTCGATTTCTGGTATCTGACTATTTTTACAGACCAACCATGGGTCTAATTTTTCTTTATATTTGTTTGCACAAGTGTTAAAACGACAGCATGGTAGAGAAATTCCAGGTGTCCCAATGTAAAGTCCAAAACTCTATGACCGTTGTGCAGAGCACCCTGAGTTTAATCCAGGAGACCAGGTTAAACCTGTTGTTTGTTCACCATTCCAGGCCTGTTTTACTGGTCTCTACACGGTCACTGAAAAAAGTCTGATATGAAATATCTGTTTGTGACAGCACAGCGCAAAAAGTCCATACAGCTCTGTCAAGTTAATCTTAAAATGCCCACTGCAAAACAGGAACTTTGATTCTTGGGTCGGTGGGATATTACAGGATTTCTGTAGAAATGTCTCCATCATGGTGTTTCCTTTGACAGAGCTTTAAAAAACCTGGGTTAGTTTGTGTGGTCCTCAGATTTGATAATGTCAAGTCTTGGCTGAGTTCTTCTCCTGTTTTAGTGGCTCCACAGTTTGATAAGGTGTTGATGCTCCATGTGGACACCAGTCAGGTCGGAGCAGGTGCTGTCTTGTTACAGGGAGGTGATGAGGGAGTGGTGAACCCAGTTCTCTACAAAAAATGACCAGTTATCAGCATAACTACTCTGTTATAGAAAAAAAGAAGCTTTAACATTAATCTGGGCCCTATAGCACTCAAAGGAGTATGTATGTATGTATGTATGTATGTCGGAGGTCTGGGGTCCCTGGTGGTTTACACCGACCATAATCCCTTCATGTTTTTGCAGTCCTTCAGGTGACCCAATCAGAGATGGTTGGAGGTGGTCTTTGTTTTTGCAGGAATACGACCTGGGGATATGGCATATCAAAGGCACAAACAACATTATGGTATGTATACCTGTCACATACACAGGTTATTGATGGAGTAAAAATCAGGGCGTTGTGGAGACCAGTCTAAAACCTTAATTCCTGCCTGATTTAACCATTTCATCACTATTTCTGATGTGAGTTTGAGGTCATTGTCTTGTTGGAACACCCAACTGTGTCCATCTGGCTGATGATAATATATTTTTCTGAAGAATGTGGAGGTGATCCTCCTTTTTTGTTATTCCATTTACTTTGTGTAAAGCACCAGTTCCACTGGCAGCAAAACAGCCCCAGAGCATAATACTGCCACCACCGTGCTTGACAGCAGGTTTGGTGTTCTTGGAGTTAAAGGCCTCCTCTTTCCTCTAAACATTTTTCTGCTCATTGTGGACAAGTAGCTCTTTTTCTTTTTTTCATCACACCGCAGACCCTTCCTCCAGAAGGACTTTTGTTTGTCAATGTGATCAACAACAAACTTCCAGAGGAAGGACTTCCTTCTTGTATGACAGCCTCTTAGCTCTTTGCCATGTAAAACACACTTAACTGTAGACACTGACGACTGTTATTCAGCAGCTTCTAATTCATTGCAGAGCTGCTTTTTGATTATTTCTGTTTTACTCTTGACCATCCTGACCAATTGTGTCACAGCAGCAGATGATGGCTTTGCTGTTGTCCTCCTGATTGTGGCAGTGACACAACTGTACCATGAACTTCATCCCGACAAACAGACGATTTTGTGATCTGTTGCTGTCTTAAAATGATTCCAAGTTACTTTCATGACTTGTTAAAGTCAATGATTTGCCTTTTTAGATCTTTGCTGAGCTCCTCAGACTTACCCACTGTGGTGTTTGTAGCAGTTCATATATAAGCAGTTCGTCATTGAAATAGGTCGACAGGGTTTTATCCCATATGCCTCATGTGTCTCCTGCTTTAAATTCATTTTGAAATGTCTTCAGATATCACAACTTTACATGTTTGAGATCATGTTTACAGAGGTTTGAGGGATGTATACATTTGATTTGGCAGCTTTGATTGTGGAGATCTCTATGGTTGATCTGTAAGTCCATGTTTTTATCATTTTTGTCATCTTTTTAAAACTATGTGTGTGTGTGTGTGTGTGTGTGTGTGTGTGTGTGTGTGTGTGTTTGTGTGTGTGTGTGTGTGTGGGTGTGTGTGTGTGTGTGTGTGTGTTCAGTGAACTATATCATCTCAGCAGCAGCTTCCAGCTGCAGCAGTCAGTTCAGTTTCCTTTCACTCTGACTGAGGGAGGTTTTTGTACGACGCTTTTTCACTGTGTGAACGAATACTGACTGTTGATGAGGAATTCACCCATACAGTAATAAACTGCAGCATCTTCAGTCTGGACTCCACTGATGGTCAGACTGAAGTCAGAGGTTGATCCACTGCCTGTAAAACGATCTGAAATCCCTGATGCTCGAGTGCTGGTATAGTAAATGAGAAGTTTAGGAACTCCTCCATCTCTCTGTTGGTACCAGGAAAGGTAGTTTCCATTAACATTGTGACTGGTCTTACAGTTGATGGTGACAGAGCCTCCCAGAGCAGAGATCACTGCTCCAGGCTGAGTCACTGTGGCCTGTCCTCTGGACTCTGACGATACACAGACACAAACACAAAGCAGCATCATGGTTTTGTGGGCTTCATTTCACAGGGACGGATGTTGATAGAGGAGAGGAGTCTGATTGTCTGGACTTTACCTGTGAAGCAGCAGCAGAGGAGAGTCCAGATGAGGACGCAGGTCAAAGTCATGTTTCTGATCAGGAGGATTTGTGTGTCTTGTGTTGTGATGAAGGACAGCTGTCAGTCATCCAGACTTCAAGTGTCAGGACTATAAAGTCTCCCAGAGCACTGGAGCATGGTGCTGCTGATGCAAAGTGGCTCTATATGGAAATGTGTGACGGACTCCAACAGGGACTTGGATCAGTCTGAAGATGCTGATTATCAATGGATCAATCAATGATCAGAGAACTGAATGTGTCAATATGTATTTATGTAAGTTTTTGTCTGAGTCTGATGGACAGATCTTCTTCCAGATTATTTTTAATTCACGCATCAACATCACTGTGGGACATGATCTACAAGAAACACACATTTGTTTATTACTTATACTGATCAGGATTTCTGGAGTCTTTCTATGAGAACAAATTAATTTAATTTGATTTGAAATGGGTTTTTTTAAAGAACATCTTGTAGTCAGATTTAAACTTCAGCATTTATGTTATACATGACTTTCATTTTAAAAAGCTTCAGTTCTTATTTAAACATCCTGCCAGAGTTCATCAATAGATCGGTCGGTTTATCAGAGTATTGATTGGGAATATTTCTGTATTTGAATTGTATTATAGTGTTATGTGTGTGAACAAGTTGCTACAGTCTGTCATGTGTTTTAAAGTAATAAATTTCATGGAGGTGAACAATGATTTAGTATAAATGTCATAAATTCTAAACCAATAGATAAATCGTGTACATTTGTAGCTGTGTGTTGTTTCCAGTTTTAATATCAGCTGATAAAATGATCCCAACAGCAAATCATGGAGTTGAGTTTGTTTGTTTCAGAGTCAGAGAGCCGTGTCTCTCTACAGTCAGAGGTTTTTGTACGACGCCTCAATCACTTTGTATCACTGTGGTGGACTTTTGGTGGAGGAACCAGACTGGATGTTGGAAGTAAGTTCAGTTAAAGTTGTTTTAATTTAGGTGATGTTGTTCTTTTCTTGTCTATTCTTTTCTTTTCATCGTAGCAGAAAAAATAAACTTCATTTTATGTTAATATTAAATTTGATACAAATAGTTTTGCAGCAGGAGACACAGTTCATTTTAAAAATGTGAATTAAAATATTAATTTCAATGAGTGTAAAAGTTCCGGATGGTCCAGAGGACAAATGATTATTTGTGGTTTAATGGTTGAGTGTTGAGGGTTTGTAGGTTTAGTTCAGTGTGACAGTCAGAGAGCCGTGTCTCTCTACAGTCAGAGGTTTTTGTACGACGCCTCAATCACTTTGTATCACTGTGGTGGACTTTTGGTGGAGGAACCAGACTGGATGTTGGAAGTAAGTTTATACTGTATCTAATACTGAATACTTTATTGTAAATGACTTGTTTAGAAATTATTTTGATGGTATGAAGCAGAGAAAACTGGATTTTTAAATGTCCCTAAAACTTAGTAATAATGTTTGTATTTGTCCTCATGGAGGTTAACTCAGATCAGCTCTTCTAAACTTCATGTCCACATTTTATTTCATACTTGAATTGAATGACTTGAAATCAAGAAAACATCAAACTGTATTCCTGCTATTATGAGGATGATAATTAATTCAGTGTTTGAAGGTGAAACTGGACAGTTTATAATTCAGTTTGTCAGGTTAATTAATGATTGAAATGCAGAACATTTTATGGTTGTTAGTTGTTTTTCTTTTCTTGTGTCCACTAAATATTTGAAAGTAACTTATAAAGCAGACTTCTGATGACTGTAGTTAAAACGATTCTTGTAAATGTTTCCTGATCTACTTGTTTTATTTCCAGAGCACTTTGACATATTTGAGGTGAAACTGTGTGATGATTGTCTGTGAGCTGATTTACATGAGAGCTTTGTGAAGGGAACTGAAACAATGTGTGAGTGAGTGAGTGCTGGAGCAGAAAAAGCATGAGACACCAACTCCTCCAAGGACTAAATCCACTGTGTCACAGTCAAGGTGTCCACGTGTGTGATGTTTGACTGACAGCTGTGTGCTCCCTGTCCTCTAAGCTGATTGGTGTCTCCTAGGTGATGTCCGTCCTACCCTGACGGTGCTGCCCCCCTCCAGTGAGGAGCTGCAGCAGGGGAAGGCCACCCTCATGTGCCTGGCCAACAAGGGCTTCCCCTCAGACTGGAGTCTGACCTGGAAGGTGGACGGCAGCAGCAGCATCAGCTGGGAGGAGAGCAGGAGCCCCGGGGTGCTGGACAAGGACGGCCTCTACAGCTGGAGCAGCACCCTGAGGCTCCCTGCAGACCAGTGGAGGAAGGTGGTCTCTGTCAGCTGTCAGGCCACCCAGGGCTCCCACACTGCACTGTCAGAGACACTGAGGAGAGACCAGTGTTCCCAGTCCTGACCTCACTCACTGGGACTCTCATACTGGGTGCACTCTGTTACTGCTCTCTGTTTGCTCTCTGTCTGTAATTCTCTCTTTTTCTCTTCTCAAACTAAATCAAGAGTTTTCTTCCTCATAATGACACAGTTCATGTTCTAAAAATAAAGGTGTTTGTCTTCAAATCAAAAATGCTTCAAAGGACATTATTGCTGAATCAGACATCGTAATGTCAGGGACCATTTAACTGTACAACTATAAAACATGATGTTTAGTTTTAGTAGTGACATAAAGAAGCAGGCAGGAATCATGTGAAGAACAACAATGACGAAAGATCACATTGACTTGATCTTACTATAAATACAGATTCATAACATGGGTGCAAATCATGAGAAAAACTATTTCAGAATATCACCACATTTCATAAATAGATACAACATAAACACAACTTGAAATTAAACACACAAAAAATGCAAATATAGCAATAACAATATGTTGCCTCATGCACGGCCACACCACATATGTAGAGGCTATACTTCATGATTAAATTTGCATTTGTTTATCAGAGACACCACTTAGATATATAAATTAGGGATCTAAGAAACCTTTATGAAGAACATTTCAGGTTGAATAATCATAAATTTATCAAATCTACTTGTATTGATCAATCTCATTAGCAACAGTCATAAACTCTGATTTTATTGACCTCCAGTTCCTGAACAACGAAATACACAGTAGAACCGAGGATAATTATACACAAACATTTCTTAGCTAACACTACAAACAAACAATAAACAACAATGACATAACAACAGACAGTGAATGAATGAATGCGGATAAACTAATTATGATGGTCACTAGAAGCAGTTGGTAGAAAGGTGATGAATTTAGAATCACTTTAGAATTAGAAGCCAGTTGTAATTTATTAATTCACCCATTTAGCAGAAGGAAATGATATTTGCGTAGCCTTTGATGGAGGGAGAGGCAGACTGCAGGATGTATAGCTGTGACGATCTGCTGGATGAGTTGGTTTAAGGTGGCACTTTGGCACAGCGGCACTGTAAAAATGTGCTGAAGTAAAAATACTAAGAGTCGAAGCTCATAGAGAAAAGGAAAATGTTTGCGCTGTTGCGTTAATAAAGTTAACTTAAGAATTTCAGCTTTAAGTGAATCATAGAAAAACGAAGTTCACGTAAATATGAAGAACCCCTGTTTAAAGTTGGGCTGTGTAAAGAAAAACAAAGCCTGTAAAATAAAAAAGGAGACGTTGAAGTAAAAAGCCATTGTTTAAGAAAAAGCCCAGCTGAAGTCAAGAAAAAGAAGCCCCAGTTGCATCCCAGTGACTTTCTCTGTTTCAACAGTTTTTGGAGCCAAATTCAAATCAGCATCTGACCAATCATGACTGTGTCCATTTCAAGAGGTGGTCTTGAGCTACACTGTCCCGGAGAGGTCAGAGGCTCAATACCTTTAGAACTTACTTTAAGATAATTTCTTAACATGCAAATCCAATTGGTAAATATCTATGATGATCACAGATCTGAGATCTCACTAAACGTGTGATTAAAACGACACCAAACATGATATGTTTATCTCACATGGTTGCTGAGATAATATTAATAAAAGGTGTAAACATAAGAAAAAGCTTTACAAAATGTAGACTTTTATGCTACATGAAAGTACACATAGAATGAAACTACAAGTACAAGCATGTACATTCAATACTAATAAAAGTAAGACTTCAGAAATATATATACTTAAGATAAAAGGTGCCTCTCTGTGTCTTTTATGGCTGTGGTCTGTGACAGATAGAGGAGGGGGGTGTTTGTGTCTCATGTGTGTGCTTCTCAATAAACAGTTCAGATCTGATGTGTTCTCCTTCCATGCTGGTCCTGATCAACCTGGTATCACAGATTGAGTCCAGATGTTGGATCATCACTCCAGTGATGCTGAATTCTTTGATTTGGGCATTTAAACTGTTCACTTAATTGTCACAAAGAAAGTGCTGCATTCGGAAAAGAGAAAGGTCAGGAGATCCCCGTGAAGAATGCCATCTCCTCTTCTCTAGAGGTGTGGTTTTCCTCACAATTGGTCTTTTATGACTTGTTATCAGACTCTAGTAGAGAAGGGAGACGTCCTGTTGCCTCCAATGGGACCATGACTAGTACTTCAGATGTACCATTTAGGTGTGAGTCTTGGGTCAGCTGTGCCCTGAAATGGTTTCTTACCAAATTCACAGCTCTGAGAAACAGTCTCTGGATTATCTGTGTGTTGACTTGGAATGTTCTGTACCTTAGTTCGCTGCACAAACAAGTGTTTTCTAAAAGATAAAACAAGTAAAACTAATAGATTAAAACAAATCAAGGCCAATTATTAAGACAGATGTTTTCACATCTTGCTGTGTTTTATATGTTGGCGTCAAATCAAGTCATTGTAGAAAAATCCATTTTTCCATCTAATTCACATGTATGGAGTTTGAAGAGTTCTTTAATTTATTTTACATTGGTGAAACACTTAAGTTCTGACTTCTGTCAGCAAAGTCTAATGTGAAATGTTCAGTCGTCATTTTGAAACTCTGTGTGTGTGTGTGTGTGTGTGTTCAGTGAACTATATCAGTCAGTTCACTTTCTGTTCAGTCTGACTGAGGGAGGTTTTTGTACGACGCTTTTTCACTGTGTAAACGAATACTGACTGTTGATGAGGAATTCACCCATACAGTAATAAACTGCAGCATCTTCAGTCTGGACTCCACTGATGGTCAGACTGAAGTCAGAGTTTGATCCACTGCCGGTAAAACGATCTGGAATCCCTGATGCTCGAGAGCTGGCATAGTAAATGAGAAGTTTAGGAACTCCTCCATCTCTCTGTTGGTACCACGATAAATCGATAGAATCATCAACACGGTGACTGGTCTTACAGCTGATGGTGACGGAGCCTCCCAGAGCAGAGATCACTGCTCCAGGCTGAGTCACTGTGGTCTGTCCTCTGGACTCTGACGATACACAGACACAAACACAAAGCAGCATCATGGTTTTGTGGGTTTCATTTCACAGGGATGGATGTTGATAGAGGAGAGGAGTCTGATTGTCTGGACTTTACCTGTGAAGCAGCAGCAGAGGAGAGTCCAGATGAGGACGCAGGTCAAAGTCATGTTTCTGATCAGGAGGATTTGTGTGTCTGTGTTGTGATGAAGGACAGCTGTCAGTCATCCAGACTTCAAGTGTCAGGACTTTAAAGTCTCCCAGAGCACTGGAGCATGGTGCTGCTGATGCAAAGTGGCTCTCTATGGAAATGTGTGACGGACTCCAACAGGGACTTGGATCAGTCTGAAGATGCTGATTATCAATGGATCAATCACTTGATCAGAGAACTGAATGTGTCAGTATGCATTGTTTTCTTTCTCTAGTTGTTTGTTTGTTTGTTTGTTTGTTTGTTTTTATTTAATTTTTCTGGTTGAGTCTGTTT
The DNA here is from genome assembly GCA_024666655.1 of Dascyllus trimaculatus. Classification (NCBI taxonomy): domain Eukaryota; kingdom Metazoa; phylum Chordata; class Actinopteri; family Pomacentridae; genus Dascyllus; species Dascyllus trimaculatus. The sequence goes on along the minus strand of CM045445.1, from coordinate 8,342,682 downwards.
GACAAATCTTCGAGAATATTTTAATTCACACATCATCATCAATGTGGGACATGATCTATAAAAAACACACGTCTGTTCTTTATATGAGAATTAAGTCAATTTAATTTGATAAATTAAATGTCTCTTTGAAAAAACATATTTGTCAACATTTTTTAGTCAGATTTACACTTCAGCATTAATTTTATACATGATTTTCATTTTAAAAAGCTTTAATTCTTATTTAAACATCCAGCCAGAGTTCATCAATAGATTGGTCGGTTTATAAGAGTATTGATTGGGAATATTTCTGTATTTGAAGTTTATTATAGTGTTATGTGTGTGAACAAGGTTTAACAGTCTGTCATGTGTTTTAAAGTAATAAATGTCATGGAGGTGAACAATGATTGAGTATAAATGTCATAAATTCTAAACCAATAGATAAATTGTGTACATTTGTAGCTGTGTGTTGTTTCCAGTTTTAATATGAGCTGATAAAATGATCCAAACAGCAAATCATGTTGTTGAGTTTGTTTGTTTCAGAGTCAGAGAGCCGTGTCTCTCTACAGTCAGAGGTTTTTGTACGACGCCTCAATCACTTTGTATCACTGTGGTGGACTTTTGGTGGAGGAACCAGACTGGATGTTGGAAGTAAGTTCAGTTAAAGTTGTTTTAATTTAGGTGATGTTGTTCTTTTCTTGTCTGTTCTTTTCTTTTCATCGTAGCAGAAGAAATAAACTTCATTTCATGTTAATATTAAATTTGATACAAATAGTTTTGCCGCAGGAGACACAGTTCATTTTAAAAATGTGAATTAAAATATTAATTTCAATGAGTGTAAAAGTTCCGGATGGTCCAGAGGACAAATGATTATTTGTGGTTTAATGGTTGAGTGTTGAGGGTTTGTAGGTTTAGTTCAGTGTGACAGTCAGAGAGCCGTGTCTCTCTACAGTCAGAGGTTTTTGTACGACGCCTCAATCACTTTGTATCACTGTGGTGGACTTTTGGTGGAGGAACCAGACTGGATGTTGGAAGTAAGTTCAGTTAAAGTTGTTTTAATTTAGGTGATGTTGTTCTTTTCTTGTCTATTCTTTTCTTTTCATCGTAGCAGAAAAAATAAACTTCATTTTATGTTAATATTAAATTTGATACAAATAGTTTTGCAGCAGGAGACACAGTTCATTTTAAAAATGTGAATTAAAATATTAATTTCAATGAGTGTAAAAGTTCCGGATGGTCCAGAGGACAAATGATTATTTGTGGTTTAATGGTTGAGTGTTGAGGGTTTGTAGGTTTAGTTCAGTGTGACAGTCAGAGAGCCGTGTCTCTCTACAGTCAGAGGTTTTTGTACGACGCCTCAATCACTTTGTATCACTGTGGTGGACTTTTGGTGGAGGAACCAGACTGGATGTTGGAAGTAAGTTTATACTGTATCTAATACTGAATACTTTATTGTAAATGACTTGTTTAGAAACCATTTTGATCGTTTGAAGCAGAGAAAAGTGTATTTTTAAATGTCCCTAAAACTTAGTAATAATGTTTGTATTTGTCCTCATGGAGGTTAACTCAGATCAGCTTTTCTAAACTTCATGTCCACATTTTATTTCATACTTGAATTGAATGACTTGAAATCAAGAAAACATCAAACTGTATTCCTGCTATTATGAGGATGACAAACAATTCAGTGTTTGAAGGTGAAACTGGACAGTTTATAATTCAGTTTGTCAGGTTCATTAATGATTGAAATGCAGAACATTTTATGGTTGTTAGTTGTTTTTCTTTTCTTGTGTCCACTAAATATTTGAAAGTAACTTATAAAGCAGACTTCTGATGACTGTAGTTAAAACGATTCTTGTAAATGTTTCCTGATCTACTTGTTTTATTTCCAGAGCACTTTGACATATTTGAGGTGAAACTGTGTGATGATTGTCTGTGAGCTGATTTACATGAGAGCTTTGTGAAGGGAACTGAAACAATGTGTGAGTGAGTGAGTGCTGGAGCAGAAAAAGCATGTGACACCAACTCCTCCAAGGACTAAATCCACTGTGTCACAGTCAAGGTGTCCACGTGTGTGATGTTTGACTGACAGCTGTGTGCTCCCTGTCCTCTAAGCTGATTGGTGTCTCCTAGGTGATGTCCGTCCCTCCCTGACGGTGCTGCCCCCCTCCAGTGAGGAGCTGCAGCAGGGGAAGGCCACCCTCATGTGCCTGGCCAACAAGGGCTTCCCCTCAGACTGGAGTCTGACCTGGAAGGTGGACGGCAGCAGCAGCATCAGCTGGGAGGAGAGCAGGAGCCCCGGGGTGCTGGACAAGGACGGCCTCTACAGCTGGAGCAGCACCCTGAGGCTCCCTGCAGACCAGTGGAGGAAGGTGGTCTCTGTGAGCTGTCAGGCCACCCAGGGCTCCCACACTGCACTGTCAGAGACACTGATGAGAGACCAGTGTTCCCAGTCCTGACCTCACTCACTGGGACTCTCATACTGGGTTCACTCTGTTACTGCTCTCTGTTTGCTCTCTGTCTGTAATTCTCTCTTTTTCTCTTCTCAAACTAAATCAAGAGTTTTCTTCCTCATATTGACACAGTTCATGTTCTAAAAATAAAGGTGTTTGTCTTCAAATCAAAAATGCTTCAAAGGACATTATTGCTGAATCAGACATCGTAGTCTATTGTGACATGTGTATCAGTGTCAGGGATCATTTAACTGTACAACTATAAAACATGATGTTTAGTTTTAGTAGTGACATAAAGAAGCAGGCAGGAATAATGTGAAGAACAACAATGAGGAAAGATCACATTGATGATCTTTCTATAAATACAGATTCATAACATGGGTGTAAATCATGAAGAAAATTATTTCAGAATATCACCACATTTCATAAATAGATACAACATAAAGGTAATTTGACATTGAAGGCAAAAAAGTTTTCAAACAAGTGTTTTGTAAAAATAAAACAAGTAAAAGTCATAGATTAGAACAAACAGGACAAAGAGCCTGTACGTGAATCATTTTAAAGAGATGCAGTTAAACACAGGTTTTGTCTGTTTTATTCTAGTTTGTTGAGGTAAATAAATTTATCCTTTGACTGTGGTTGACTTTAAATAAAGTCATAAATTCAAACTCTACTCATAAACACTATTGATCAATAAAAACCTGACCCATTCTATTCTAGTAAGCATCCTCAGACATAAATGTGGTAATTAAAGGTAACTGTGAACAAGGTCTTGTTTGTATCTTGTTGACTGTTAGTTTCTGTGCAGCTGTAGATTCAGATCAGTTCCTCCTGAGCTGAGGGAGGTTTTTGTACGACGTTGTATCACTGTGTGAACGGGAGGCTGTTGTGCTGCTGACAGTAATAAACTCCTTGATCTTCAGTCTGAACTCCACTGATGGTCAGAGTGAAGTCGGTCTGATGTGCTGTTGCTCTGAAACGTTCTGGAATTCCAGACTGACGATATGTAGTATCATAAATCAGGAGTTTGGGAGCTTGTCCAGGTTTCTGAAGGTACCAGTTTATGTCATCACCTATAAGCCTACTGGCTTTACATGTGATGGAGACTGTCTGTCCTGAAACAGCAGACTGAGATCCAGCAGACTGAGTCAGGGTGATGTCTCCTGATGAAGCTGAAAAGATTAAAAGAGGAGGAGAGTTAGTGAGACAAATCCAGCTTGGAGAAAGATGATCAGCATCCAGACAGAAGAGGATCATTTGTTGAACATGGACAACAGATGGAAGAAGGTCATCGCTGCTTGTTTCAGGGCTTCTCCATCACAGCAGAACATGACTGTGGTGAAGCTGCTGCATCCTGAATCACAGTTTTCAGCAGAGTCTCACCCTGAACATGGAGCCCCAGGGTGGCCAGCAGTAGAGTCAGGAACATGATCATTGTGCTGTCAGTGTGTCAGAGTCTCTGTAAAGGTCTGGACAGACACTGATCAACACTGGACTCTTAACGTCTGGGAGCAGAGAGGCAGGACACGTATGCAAACACACAGTCGGTCAGCTGCAGCTGTTGTCAACACACCATGATGTTTCCATGTCAGTGTTCAGAGTGTAGACTATTGAGGTGATCCAGGATATAATTTAAAGACAGTCTGTGGGAAAACTTTCAATGATGTGAATTTAATGATGAGAGAAATCTGAGGCCAATTATAAAGAAAGATGTTTTAACACCTTGCTGTGTTTTAAATGTTGGCCTCCAATCAAGTCATTGTAGAAAAATGCATGTTTTTTTCCCACCTAATTCTAATGTATGGTTTGAAGAGTTCTTTTATTTATTTTAATTGGTGAAACACTTGAGTTCTGACTTCTGTCAGGAAAGTGAAATGTGTTTCTTTATCTTAGAATTTTCTTCTTTAAACTTTGGCTGTAAACCACAGAACAGAGTCCAGTGAGCTCTGGTTGCAAACACTGCTTTGAGATCAGTACAGTAAAAACATGCTGATGCAGAAGTGACAGAGAGCAGTTTCTGTTTTGTTCATGCTAAAGACATTAACACTCTGTACATACGCTATAACATGGTTCAGTACTGCTACCACCCTGCTTTCTGACAGTCCACAGATTTGTTTGTCTCCAGTCCATGTAGCAACAGCTGAGAGCAGTGATGTGAGTTTACTGAAGGTCTTCATGCTGCACTTTAAGAGCTTCTCATCTGTGATGATTTAAAACATAAAACTGAGAGAGAGCAGGTCAGCTGGTCTTTACAGAGTCAAAAACAGAATTGTCAGTGTGTTCATTGAGGTTTTGATCTTCATGTCACAGACAATGTTTAGTTGTACAGGTTTTAGCAGTTTATACTGTTTATATGCTGAGACTGTTCTGATTCAGTAGAACTGGTTATATAGAGGGGGTCACTACTGTCTTCTGTCATTTATGATACCAGTTGATGGAACTTGAACTTATCTTTTACATATTTATCATCACATTTTCTAAAATTTGAGGGATATGTCTTTTCAATACTGTTCAGTCGTCATTTTGAAACGTTGCATGTGTGTGTGTGTGTGTGTGTGTGTGTGTGTGTGTGTGTGTGTTCAGTGAACTGTACCAGTCAGTTCAGTTTCCTTTAGATCTGACTGAGGGAGGTTTTTGTATGACGCTTTTTCACTGTGTGAACGAATGCTGACTGTTGATGTAGAATGCACCCTGACAGTAATAAACTGCAGCATCTTCAGTCTGGACTCCACTGATGGTCAGACTGAAGTCAGAGTTTGATCCTCTGCCTGTAAAACGATCAGAAATCCCTGATGCTCGAGTGCTGGCAAAGTAAATGAGCATCTTAGGAACTCCTCCATCTCTTTGTTGGTACCACGATACAAGTTGGTTGTTGTTCCAGACACGGACGTTGTGACTGGTCTTACAGCTGATGGTGATGGAGCCTCCCAGAGCAGAGATCACTGCTCCAGGCTGAGTCACGGTGGCCTGTCCTCTGGACTCTGACGATACACAGACACAAACACAAAGCAGCATCATGGTTTTGTGGGCTTCATTTCAGAGGGACGGATGTTGATAGAGGAGAGGAGTCTGATTGTCTGGACTTTACCTGAGAAGCAGCAGCAGAGGAGAGTCCAGATGAGGACGCAGGTCAAAGTCATGTTTCTGATCAGGAGGATTTGTGTGTCTTGTGTTGTGATGAAGGACAGCTGTCAGTCATCCACAGTTCAAGTGTCAGGACTATAAAGTCTCCCAGAGCACTGGAGCATGGTGCTGCTGATGCAAAGTGGCTCTCTATGGAAATGTGTGACGGACTCCAACAGGGACTTGGATCAGTCTGAAGATGCTGATTATCAATGGATCAATCACTTGATCAGAGAACTGAATGTGTCAATATTCATTTATGTAAGGTTTTAGTTAAGTCTGATGGACAGATCTTCTTCCAGGTTATTTTAAATTCACACATCAACATCACTGTGGAACATGATCTACAATAAACACATGTCTCTGCTTGTTATTTGATCAGGATCTTCTGTTCTGAGTTTTTAATGAGACCTAAGTTGTTTTAGTTTGATAAAATAAATGTAATTCAATGATGATAATTGTTTGAATGTGAGCCACTGAATAATATTCATTCACATAGTTCAGTTTTAAGTGACGACTCCTGCTGACAGGAAGAGAACAAACAGGAGATTTTGTAAGAGCTGAAACAACCAACAGGTTTTTAATGCTATCAAACTAACTGATGACATTTCATGACTTAAAAGTTCTACAGTCAAAAAAGTATGATAAATTGAACTTCTTGTCTGTTACTCTGAAACCTGTCTGTTGCCATGGTTGACCAGTGATGCCTGTCAGAGACGGAAGTGAAACATTTGAGACCAGTTTCATCCTCTCAGAGAAAGATCAGTTTGTCTTCATATCAAATGTTGTTTCATCAAATGTTCAGGTTTTCGCAGTAACTCAATCACAAAAGTAGATGACATGGAGAGCACGTTACTACTTTCAAACCTGAATACATTCTTAATTGTAGTCTTAAAATAATTTTTTAAGTTGTTGAAACAAACAAAACAAAACAAAGCAAAGCACAAAAAACAGCTTCCTTGAAGAAAACGACTGTTCACCTCCATTTAGAGATTCTTGGAGATGAATTCAACACTTTATTTTTTTCATATGTCCAATAAACATAGTCTAATGTCACACTGAGAAAAGAAATCTGAGGAAAATCACATTGATCAATCATGATTCTTTTATCTGTCATGTTATTTTTTGTACATTCTTCTTCTGTTTCTTCCATCAGCCTTGTTCTGACGTCACCAAATCCTCATCTCCTTTCAGTGTTGTGAGTCTCATTGTGTCCTTTGTGTGACAGCCCTGCTTGTCGTGGTGTGGATTTCATGGAACCTTGCAGTTTTCCACTTAGTGGTTCCTGGTACATTTCACCTTCTTGTGCTTAAAGCTGCACATATTTTCCAGCCCTTTTTCTGACCATATGTGAAAAGCCAAGTGTCGTCCTATATTAGAACTTGTCATGTGGTAACTGGGAAGTCAAATCAGACTGTGGCCCTTCTCCACTGCAGCCTGTTTCTGTGATCAGAGAACCATTAGAACATCTGATAGTAGACTGTGTTGGGGCATTGCCCAGCTCCAAATGTGGCTGTAAGTATCTGCTGACAGTTATGTATCAGAGGATCAGGTATCTTGCTACCGATCCACTGTGGCTGATCACCACCAAGAATGTGATTAAAGAACTCTTGCAGTTCTTTCAATTTTTGGTATCCGATAATTTTTACAGACCAACCATGGGTCTAATTTTTCTTTCTATTTGTGGTAGGTCTATTGTGCGTGGTAGAGAAATTCCAGGTGTCCCAATGTAAAGTCAAAAACTCTATGACCGTTGTGCAGAGCACCCTGAGTTCAGTCCAGGAGACCAAGTTAAACCTGTTGTTTGTTCACCATTCCAGGCCTGTTTTACTGGTCTCTACACGGTCACTGACAAAAAGTCTGATATGAGATATCTGTTTGCGATGCCACAACGCAAAAAGTCCATACAGCTCTGTCATGTTAATCTTATAAAAACTACTATCAGCGTAGCTTTGATTGTAGAGTAGAGGAATGCGCCCACCTGGTCCTGGCTGTTGACTCAGTGTCTTGGGGCAGGAGGGCGATGGCGTGCCTGAGCCTGATGACAGTTTGCTGCATGGTCAGCTTTAAAATTCGGAGTTGTTCGGTAACCTGGATAAATTGTTGTGCTATTTGTCTGAGTCACAGCAGGAGGATTTGGCTAAATGTGGGTTTTCTAGACAACAGTGACTTACCTGAGCCTATTGGTGGGGCAGGGAAAGTGGCCCCTGGTCATGTCAAGGTTTCTGTAGCTGCATAATATTCACAGCCCACTACAAAACAGGAACTTTGATTCTTGGATCGGTGGGATATTACAGAGGTTTCTGTAGAAATGTCTCCACCATGGTGTTTCCTTTGACAGAGCTTTAAAAAGCCCAGGTATGTTTGTGTGGTCCTCTGATTTGATAATGTCAAGTCTTGGCTGAGTTCTTCTCCTGTTTTAGTGGCTCCACAGATTGATAAGGCGTTGATGCTCCATGTGGACTCCAGTCAGGTCAGAGCAGGTGCTGTCTTGTTACAGGGAGGTGATGAGGGGGTGGTGAACCCAGTTCTCTACAAAAAATGACCAGTTATCAGCATAACTATTCTGTTATAGAAAAAGAACCTTTGACATTAATCTGGGTCCAACAGCACTTTAAGGTGTATGTAGGAAGTCTGGTGTCCCTGGTGGTTTACACCGACCATAACCCCCCTGACGTTTTTGCAGTCCTTCAGATGCCCCAATCAGAGACGGTTGGAGGTGGTCTTTGTTTTTGCAGGCATTTGACCTGGAGATATGGCATATTAAAGGCACAGACAATATCACATACCTGTCACATACACAGGTTCTTGATGGAGTTAAAATCAGGACTTTGAGGAGACCAGTCTAAAACCTTAATTCCTGCCTGATTTAACCATTTTGTCACTATTTCTGATGTGAATTTGAGGTCATTGTCTTGTTGGAACACCCAACTGTGTCCTTCTGACTGATGATATTGTATTGTTGTGAAGAATGTGGAGGTGATCCTCCTTTTTTGTTATTCCATTTCCTTTGTGTAAAGCACCGGTTCCATTGGCTGCAAAACAGCCCCAGAGCATAATACTGCCACCACCGTGCTTGACAGCAGGTTCGGTGTTCTTGGAGTTAAAGGCCTCCTCTTTCCTCCAAACATTTTTCTGCTCATTATGGACAAATAGCTCTTTTTTTTCATCAGACCGCAGACCCTTCCTCCAGAAGGACTTTTGTTTGTCAATGTGATCAACAACAAACTTCCAGAGGAAGGACTTCCTTCTTGTATGACAGCCTCTTAGCTCTTTGCCATGTAAAACACTCTTAACTGTAGACACTGACGATTGTTATTCAGCAGCTTCTAATTCATTGCAGAACCTGCTTTTTGATGATTCCTGTTTTACTCTTGACCATCCTGACCAATTGTCTCACAGCAGCAGATGATAGCTTTGCTGTTGTCCTCCTGATTGTGGCAGTGACACAACTGTACCATCAACTTCATCCCTACAAACAGACGATTGTGTGATCTGTTGCTGTCTTAAAATGATTCCAAGTTACTTTCCTGACTTGTTAAAGTCAATGATTTGCCTTTTCAGATCTTTGCTGAGCTCCTCAGACTTGACCACTGTGGTGTTTGTAGCAGTTTATATATTTGTAGTTAGACATTGAAATGTGTCGACACAGTTTGTTTCATATGTCTCATGTGTCTCCTGCTTTAAGATGATTTAAATTCATTTTGAAATGTCTTCAGATATCACAACTTTACATGTTTGAGATCATGTCTACGGAGTTTTGAGGGATGTATACATTTGATTAGACAGCTTTGATTGTGGAGATCTCTATGGTTGATCTGTAATTTCATGTTTTTATCATTTTTGTCATCTTTTTAAAACTATGTGTGTGTGTGTGTGTGTGTGTGTGTGTGTGTGTGTGTGTGTGTGTGTGTGTGTGTTCAGTGAACCCTATCGTCTCTGCTGTTGCTTCCTGCTGCAGCAGTCAGTTCCCTTTCTGTTCTGTCTGACTGAGGGAGGTTTTTGTACGACGCTTTTTCACTGTGTGAACGAATACTGACTGTTGATGTAGAATCGAGCCATACAGTAATAAACTGCAGCATCTTCAGTCTGGACTCCACTGATGGTCAGACTGAAGTCAGAGTTTGATCCTCTACCTGTAAAACGATCAGAAATCCCTGATGCTCGAGTGCTGGCATAGTTAATGAGAAGTTTGGGAACTCCTCCATCTCTCTGTTGGTACCATGAAAAGTAGTTTCCATTTTGTACCCTCTGACTGGTCTGACAGCTGATGATGACGGAGCCTCCCAAAGCAGACCTCACTGCTCCAGGCTGAGTCACTGTGGTCTGTCCTCTGGACTCTGACGATACACAGACACAAACACAAAGCAGCATCATGGTTTTGTGGGCTTCATTTCACAGGGATGGATGTTGATAGAGGAGAGGAGTCTGATTGTCTGGACTTTACCTGTGAAGCAGCAGCAGAGGAGAGTCCAGATGAGGACGCAGGTCAAAGTCATGTTTCTGATCAGGAGGATTTGTGTGTCTTGTGTTGTGATGAAGGACAGCTGTCAGTCATCCAGAGTTCAAGTGTCAGGACTATAAAGTCTCCCAGGGACTTGGATCAGTCTGAAGATGCTGATAATCAATGGATCAATCACTTGATCAGAGAACTGAATGTGTCAATATTCATTCATGTAAGGTTTTAGCTAAGTCTGAAGGACAGATCTTCTTCCACATTATTTGTTAACTCATACATTAACATCACTGTGGGACATGATCTACAATAAACCCATGTGTCTGCTCGTTATTTGATCAGGATTTTCTGGAGTTTCTCATAAGAACTAAGTCATTTTACTTTGCTAAAATGAGAGTGAAATTCAAAATATTATAAAGTGGTGATAGTTTTTTGAGTGTGAAACATGGTGGTAATAGTTAATCACATTCACTACAATAGATCAGTAACATAACTGAGTTTTAAGTGACGACTCCTGCTGATATTAAAGAACAAACACAAATCATCACTCAGAAGATTGTTGTAGCTGAAACAACAAACAAGTTTTCAGTTTATTTTTTAATTCCATCAGTCTAACTGATGAAAGTTTGACTTAAAAGTTATACATTAGAAAAAGTATGGAAATTTTAGTTTCTTTTCTGTTGCACTAAAACCTGTCTGTTACCATGGTTGACCAGTGATGCCTGTCTGCGAAGGAAGTGAAACATTTGAGACCAGTTTCAAACGCTCTGAGAAAGATCAGCAGAAGGTAAAGCCTCTTCTTTAGCAGTTACTTATTAAAACGTCATTGATCTTGTTCTCTGCAGTGGGTGGAGTTCCTCCCAATTCATGATGGCAGCAGGGATTGGGAGGGCAACTTCACTTGTTTGATATATCCATCTCACAATAAGAACATGTGTTCAATTAATCACTTCAGTTACAAAGAAAAAGGTCAACTTTTTGGACAAATTATTACTGTTGCAATTATTGAAGACAGTCAAAAATGCACTGATATCTGTTTTGATGAGAAATGGCTATAGAGTCCATTTAAGTGGTAAAGCATCCAACTCTCTGCTCTTCTGAAAAGTGAAACTTAAAGCAGATCTTTGTTGAAACAGTGTTTGCTGTAATTTCTTATCCAGAAATTATTTTGGCCATGTGAATGTATAAATCCTAATCACAATAATATCAAGCAATGAAAAGCAGGGTATCATCTGCATAACGTGAACACAAATTTGATCAGAAGACACTATATTAACTTTCCTTTCAAGAGAAGAAACATCCACCAACAACCACATTTCAGGATGAACTGGGTGACTTCATGTCCTGAAGAATGTCATGTAATAAGACTGAAAGCCCCACATCAGTTAGTGGATGAACATTGTAAAGAGATTTGTTTGATGTGTCCAGACAAAAAGTGAGCTCTCGGTCTCAGTGCATTTGTTGAGCAGTTCATTTAGCTTTTTTGTGTATTTTCTGTTCAACATTTAAACATGTACATACAGTTTTATCACGTATGTCAATCGTATTTTGTGGAATTAACATTGACCTTTTTTTTAGATAATGCAGCTCTACATGCTTGAGTTAATGTTTAGGGAGTTTTGAGGACTGTATAGATTTTATTTGTGCAGTTTTGACGGTGGAGATTTCTAATGTTGATCTGTGATTTCATGTTTTCTTTAAAAAAAACAGAGATGAAAAATCAGTGATCCAGAGTAAAGCTGAGTTCAAAGGTCATAACAGAATTTTCTCATTATTTGACCAATGTAGGATCCTCTTAATTATTTGAAAATGAACAGAGGTCATATCAGATAAGAACATGGAACCATAAAGGGACATGAAAAGATGGTGAGAAGCTGTGATCCAGAAAGTTAGGTGATTTACATCAAGAAGGAGAATTTATCCAAATTAGGATTTTTATTGCTTCAGCTGAAAAAAACAAATTATCATTGCCTACTATGTCCACGCTAGAAGAGGCTGTGCTTACCTGTCCTCATAAAAAGGGGTAAATATCTTTCATCTATAATATGGTTGTTGAGAACTCAACAGAATCATCAACTGACAGACTAGATGCATGGAGAAGAGACTTAAAAGTGGACATCTCTCTTGACAAATGGAGAAATGTATGTTTGGAAGTACACACCCAAACAATAAATACCAAACTGCAGCTGTTGCAAGTGAACTGGCTGATGTGTACCTATATTTCACCAGCTAAAGCTCACAAATTTGATATTAATAATTCTGATGCATGTACTAAATGTGGAACTGGTAATGCTACTCTGTTACATTGTGTCTGGGAGTGTTGTGAAGTAAGGAAATTCTGGACAGAGGTAGTACACCTCATTCAGACTATGTTGGGTACTAATATACCATTTCCAACTAAACTACTTATCCTGGGCATATTTCCTTCCCACTTACCATTACAGAGTAAAGAAAAGGCCTTGATTACCATCTGCCTATTATACCCCAAACGTCTCATTTCACAACATTGGAAAACAACACATAGACCTTATTTAGGCCACTGGATTAGAGAGATGTCCTCTTGTCTATCTATGGAGAAAATTACATATATAATGAAAAACAAAAAGGAAGCCTTTTGTGACATATGGGACCCTTTCATGACCTTTGTTAAAAGGATGGACCTATCAAATGCCTTGAAGTCGGGGAATTCTTATGCTACTTGAATGTTAAATTTGAGAAATATTCATAGATTTTTTGTTTTTTATCTCGGAGTGACTGTGAATTAAGAGTGGAAATGTACAATGCATGCAAATACACACACTATAGTGTAAAAATCTCTTATTTTAAACGCAAAATTACTGGTAGTTAACTGCTGTCAATAGTTTTCTGTGCATTGTCGATGGAGAACCTGTGAATCTCTTAGGAGGGAGGACATCAGTGACTTTGCAATATACTGTGGTCTGTTAAGGTGTCTCCTTGTGTTGTCATGGAAATTAATTATATCAGGCCCTGTCAGATGAATAATGTATTGGTTGTGTATATGTATGTATTTTATATGCATTTTTTTTTTTAAAAAAAGAAGAGGAATTTATTGAAATTACGTTGACCTTATCCGAGACTATGTGTGTGTGTTCAGTGAACTGTATCATCTCAGCAGCAGCTTCCAGCTGCAGCAGTCAGTTCAGTTTCCTTTCGGTCTGACTGAGGGAGGTTTTTGTACGACGCTTTTTCACTGTGTGAACGAATACTGACTGTTGATGTAAAATAGACCCATACAGTAATAAACTGCAGCATCTTCAGTCTGGACTCCACTGATGGTCAGACTGAAATCAGAATTTGATCCACTGCCTGTAAAACGATCTGGAATCCCTGATTCTCGAGTGCTGGCGGAGTAAATGAGCATTTTTGGAACTCCTCCATCTTTCTGTTGGTACCAGGCAAGGTAGTTTCCATTAACATTGTGACTGGTCTTACAGCTGATGGTGACAGAGCCTCCCACAGCAGACTTCACTGCTCCAGACTGAGTCACTGTGGCCTGTCCTCTGGACTCTGACGATACACAGACACAAACACAAAGCAGCATCATGGTTTTGTGGGCTTCATTTCACAGGGACGGATGTTGATAGAGGAGAGGAGTCTGATTGTCTGGACTTTACCTGTGAAGCAGCAGCAGAGGAGAGTCCAGATGAGGATGCAGGTCAAAGTCATGTTTTGATCAGGAGGATTTGTGTGTCTTGTGTTGTGATGAAGGACAGCTGTCAGTCATCCAGACTTCAAGTGTCAGGACTATAAAGTCTCCCAGAGCACTGGAGCATGGTGCTGCTGATGCAAAGTGGCTCTCTATGGAAATGTGTGACGGACTCCAGCAGGGACTTGGATCAGTCTGAAGATGCTGATTATCAATGGATCAATCACTTGATCAGAGAACTGAATGTGTCAATATTTATTTAAGGTTTTAGTTGAGTCTGATGGACAGATCTTCTTACAAATTATTTTTAATTTACACGTCAACATCACTGTGGGACATGATCTACAAGAAACCTGTGTGTCTGCTTGTTATTTGATCAGGACCTAAATAATTTTAGTTTGCTAAAATGGGAGCGAAATTGCAAGTGTTTGAACATGATGATAGTTTTTTGATAGGTCTTAGTCTCAATGCATTTTATTTTTGAGAAGCACATCAGAGAGAATTGTTCATTCAGCAGTTACTGTACTTGCTGTTAATCATCTAAATAAATAGATATAGTTTTTTTTGCACATAAGCCCATTGTATCTACTGCTTTCTTAAAATTCCAATTCATTTTGAACTTTCTTTGGATAATATAACTCTACATGCTTTGAGGGATGTATGGATCTTATTTGTACAGCTTTTATAGTGGCGATTTCCATTGCTGATATGTGCTTTTCATGTTTTCTTACAACAGAATCGAGATGAAATAGCTGCAATCTGGAGTGAAGCTGAGGCCAAAGTTCATGACAGAAACCTTTCTCATTATTTGACCCAAGTAGCAAGCAAGCAAGCAAGTTTATTTATATAGCACATTTCAACAACAATGTGATTCAAAGTGCTTCACAGAACATTAAGACAACATGATTAAAAAATAAGTAAAAATATAAAATTTAAACATAAAAGTTACAATGCAGATAAGAGAAAGGTTAAAAAAAACACACCGTTACAATTAAAACATAAAAAAAAGAAGTTAAAATATGAAAAAAATCACAGTTGCAATTAAAACATAATCAATAAAACATGAATAATAATCAGAATAAAGTAAAAGAGAAGAGTGCAAATAGGATACTTTCAGTCGTTATATGCACAGCTAAACAAAACCGTTTTCAGCCTGGACTTAAACACTGTCAGAGTCGAGGCCTGTCTCACGTTATCAGGAAGACTGTTCCAGAGTTTAGCTGCATGGAACTGAAATGCAGCTTCACCATGTTTAGTTCTGACTCTGGGCACCAGCAGAAGACCTGTTCCTGAGGTTCTCAAGGTCCGAGATGGTTCATACAGGACCAACATGTCAGAGATGTACTTTGGTGCTAGACCACAAAAGGACTTATATACAAGCAAAGCTGTTTTAAAGTCTATTCTCTGAGCGACAGGAAGCCAGTGCAGAGACCTGAGCACAGGACTAATATGGTCATACTTCCTGGTTCTAGTCAGGACCCGAGCAGCAGCGTTCTGAATGCACTGCAGCTGCCTTACCGCTCGTTTAGAGAGTCCAGTGAGAAGGCCATTGCAGTAATCTAACCTGCTGGAGATAAATGCATGGATAAGTCTCTCCAGGTCAGGTTTAGACAGTAAACCTTTGATTTTAGCAATGTTTTTAAGATGGTAAAAGGCTGATGATGTTATTGATTTAATGTGACTGTTAAAGTTCAGGTCTGAGTCCATTGTTACCCCCAGATTTCTAACCTGATTTTTAGGTTTCAAAGTCAGAGATTCAAGATGACTCCTGACACTTTCTCTTGGTTTTTGTGGGCCAAAGACAACAACCTCAGTCTTGTCTGAATTTAGTTGGAGAAAGTTGTTTTGCATCCACACAGTGACCTGTTGGAGGCAGTGACAAAGTGAGTCTACAGGCCCATATTCACCTGCTGTCAGCGAGATGTAAATCTGAGTGTCGTCTGCATAATTGTGATAGGACACATTATTACTGCGTATTAACTGGCCAAGGGGCAGCATGTAAAGATTGAACAAGAGGGGTCCCAGGATGGACCCTTGGGGAACCCCACAGGTCACTGCCATTTGGTCTGACACACAGTGTCCAATTTGAACAAAGTACTTCCTGTCCTCCAGGTAGGACTTGAACCATCTCAGGGCATGACCGGAGATGCCCACCCAGTCCTGTAACCTCTGCAACAGGATCACATGATCGACTGTGTCAAACGCAGCACTCAGATCCAGCAGGACTAAGACTGAGACTTTACCTACATCATTGTTCAGACGGATGTCATTTGTCACCTTGATGAGAGCAGTCTCAGTGCTGTGATGGGGCCTGAAACCTGATTGGAAATCATCAAAGCAGTTGTTCAGTAGAAGAAACTCAGAGAGCTGCTTGTAAACAACTTTCTCAAGGACTTTACCTAAAAACGGCAGGTTTGATATGGGCCGATAGTTGTTCAGTACTGTGGCATCAAGACTACTCTTCTTTAGGAGAGGCCTAATGACAGCAGTTTTTAAGGCCCTGGGAAAGGATCCAGATTGTAATGAAAGGTTAACTAAATGAGTAACCTGGGGTAGCACACTGCTCAGCACAGATTTTAGAAATCTAGTGGGTAACTCATCGAGGCAGCATGTGGCTGAGCTCAGACTGGAGATGGTCTCTTGCACTGTTTTGTCAGTGACAGGTGTGAAGTGTGTCAGCTCTACGTGTCTGGAAGGCTGCAGTGGTAACTGTGTTGTGGGGTTAATTGAATGTTTAATGCCCTGAACCTTGTCACTGAAGAATTTTGCAAACTCATTGCACTTCGATGTGGAAACTAGTTCTAAAGGCAGTGGACCAGGAGGATTTGTTAACCTGTTAACTGTGGCAAACAGGACACGAGAGTTGTTATTGCACTTTGCAATCATTTCAGAAAAATACCTCTCCCTTGTTCTACGCAAGATCTGATTGAACACACACAGCTGTTCTTTGTAAATGTCGTAATGAACCTGAAGCTTGGACCTACGCCATTTCCGTTCGGCCCTCCGGCACTCCCTTTTTTGTGCCCTGACCAGGTCATCATTTCTCCATGGCGCCTTCGGCCTATTTCTAACCATTTTAACCGTAACAGGAGCAATGGTGTCCAGAACATTTCGAATACAAGAAGTATATGAGTTCAACAGATCATCAACATTTGGACATGAGGCGTTTTCAAACCTAATCATCTGCATAAACAGTGTGCCTGTGCTGTCATTAATGTGTCTTCTCTGGACAATTGCAGGTCCAGCCGTTGGTTTGGGGACAGCTGACAAGTCAAAAAAGACACAGAAATGATCAGATAAAGCAACATCAACCACTTTGACATTTGAAATATTAACCCCCCTAGTAATGAGCAGGTCCAGGGTGTGCCCCCTGCTGTGGGTGGGCTCACACACATGCTGGATTAGACCAAAGGTTGCAATGACAGCAGAGAGTTCTCTTGCATTTCTGTCACACACATTATCCACATGTACATTCAGATCACCTGTAATGATGATACAGTCAAACTCTGTGCACACAACTGAAAGCATCTCAGTAAAATCATCAATAAAACTTTGACACTGTTGGGGAGGCCTGTATATGATTACATAGAGTACGGAAGGAGATAATTTTAGCTCCATTTTGAAAGACACATACTCAAAACTTGAAAATCCCCCAAATGACAGCCTATGGGTAACTATATCATTTCTAAATAAGGCACATACACCTCCACCTTTTTTGTTTACTCGTATTTCTGATATAGATGTAAAGTTAGATGGGGTGGATTCAATCAGAACAGCTTTACCCGTATTGCTGTCAAGCCATGTCTCAGTTAAAAACATAAAATCAAGATTATAAGAGGAAATAAAATTGTTAATTAAAAATGACTTGTTGCATAGAGATCTGACATTGAGCGCAGCAAGCTTCAGATTTGTCTTAGTGGGACCAGTTCTTGTCTGATTGAAAGGAATTTGGATTAAATTTGTCTTATTAATGTTTCTAGGAGAAGGTGGAAGGTGGATCCTTCTTTTTCCTTTACCGCTCACAACATGAATTGCTGAAGCTTCCGCATTGGGCCCTGGCTCTTCCTTGAAAAAGTCAGGAGTAATATTAGCCTTGAAGCCTGGACCCGATGCACATCAGTTTTTACAAACAGCTGACTGTGCTGAGCTCTTAGTGGGAGACTGATGAAGATTCAGATGTGGCCGTGGAGGGGGGGGGGTGGGTGGTGAGCGCTGTGGCTGAGATGCTGGGGGGTGTTGGGGTGGTGAACGCCGTGGAGATGGCTGTGGATGGGATGGTGGTGGTGGCCGAGAGGGGCGAGGAGGGCGGGGTGGGATATGGGGAGATGGCCGGGGAGTTAGCTGGATACCAGCACAAACAAGTCTGTTCATTTGGTCAGTAAACTCCAGCAGGGGGGAGGAGGAGGGCGATAGGATGCCCAGAGAAGATGGTGAAGTGGGCGGGGTTTGGGGGGTCAGAGGGAGAGAATCAGTGGCAGCTGGTGGAGGGGGTGTGGCATCAGGCAAGTTTGGAGGGAGTGAATCCTCACAAGCAGTGGCGGTTGGTGGGGAGGGTGGCATCCTTGTCTTTGCTCTGACGTCCCTCTAGGGTAGAGCACTCAGGTGGGGGGAGTGTTGGCTCTCGATGTTTTGGTTTTCCTTCATGATGTTTGGGTTCTCCTTGTATCTTGTCCTTGACAGAGGGAACATTGTGATACAGGAAAAAGAAAAGGTTGGATGTAAAAAGCTTTACTCCTGATTTGTTTAGGAAAAGTCCGTCTCTCTTAAAAAGATGCTTGCGGTCCCAGAAAAAGTTAAAATTGTCAATAAAATGCACTGAATAGACATCACATGTAGTTGAAAGCCATGTGTTCAGTGCGAGTAACCTGCTGAATTTCTCAATTCCTCCTCTGACTGGTGGTAGAGGCCCGCTGATAAAAACTTCAGCTTTCAGAGAGCTAACCATGTTTAGCAGATTACAAAAGTCCTGTTTGAGGATTTCGGACTGCCGCTTCACAATATCACTTGCCCCTGTGTGCAGTACAATGTTTTTCAAAGTTGGATTTGCTGCAACAATACTCAGGATTCTGTCAGCCATGTCAGAGACCATATCATTTGGAAAGCACAGCACTTTCGTGTTTTTACTGCACATACCTCTAACATCTTTAATGGCAGAGTCGCCCACAATCAGAGTCTGAGGCCCAGTTGTTAGCTTTCCCTGCAGCCTTTTATCCTCTGATTTATTTTCAGACATTACTCCTCTCTGCAAGTGTGAGAGGGTATCCAAGTCATCAGATGGAGATCCAGGTTCCTGCAATAAAGGAGCAAATCTATTTTGTAGCTGCACACTTGGTTCCTTTGGAACTTTGTTGCCTGTCCTTCCTTTAACTGTTGTCCATGGCTGGGTCTTTCTCTGCACAGGAGTCGAAGAGGAAGATAATGCTGGCCAGCCCGTCGCATCACAGATCTCTGGGCGCTGGGTTCTGCCTGTTACACGTCCTCCCATGTCCCATGATTTAGTCTTCGGCTTTGCCCCGAGAGCGTTCCGGGGAGGACTGATATCAGTAGACTGATTTACAGGCACACAACCCTTCTGTTGCTCAGTTGCCTTGTTAGCGGTAACTTGAAGCGTGCTAGTATACTCTTGCTCACTATTTTGATAAAGTGGTAGGGTGATATCATTCCCAAACAGTCCATTTACCTCTACATTTACCTCTAATCTGTGCACTTTAGTTTCCAGTGCAGTAATCTTCTGTAAGATTTTGCTGTAATCGTCCTCGGAGAGGGGAGGCATTTTGTCTGAGTCACTCAACAGCTCCGGTCGGTATCTCCGAGCACCAAGCAGGTCCAAAGACACCAGAGACTCTGTAAAAACACCTGTCCGTTGAGGTGACAGCTCCAGTCCTCCGAGGTTTGAGCTCTAAAGTCGGTAGTGAAAGTCACACGCGGTCCTTATCAGGCTTGTGCTGTTGGTAGGCCACGCTCACGCAAAAAGAAAAATGTTAAAATAATAGCAGTGGCCTAGTATCTCTAGAAAAAAAATAACACTCCTAGTGATTTATAAGTATCCAGGAACCGTTGTTCATCGTGTCTCTCACAGAAAAAGAGGAATATTAGCAGAAAAGCAAAAGCAAGAGCAAGAGCAAGCAGTGAAGCGTCTGCACTGCACAAGAGCAGGAAGTCAGTCCGGGAAGTAAGGAAGTAAGATCCTCTTGATTATTTGAAAAGAAAATAAATAGGCAGACTTCATATCAGATAAAAACATGGAACTACAATGGGATGATGAGATTGAGCTTGATTAATGTTCATTTATGGCTATAAAAACAACTGTACGTGTTGGTGTGTGTGTGTGTGTGTGTGTGTGTGTGTGTGTTTAGTGAACTGTACCAGTCAGTTCAGTTTCTGTTTAGTCTGACTGAGGGAGGTTTTTGTACGACGCTTTTTCACTGTGTGAACGAATACTGACTGTTGATGAGGAATTCACCCATACAGTAATAAACTGCAGCATCTTCAGTCTGGACTCCACTGATGGTCAGACTGAAGTCAGAGGTTGATCCACTGCCTGTAAAACGATCTGAAATCCCTGATGCTCGAGTGCTGGCGGAGTAAATGAGAAGTTTAGGAACTCCTCCATCTCTCTGTTGATACCAGGAAAAGTAGTTTCCATTAACACGGTGACTGGTCTTACAGCTGATGGTGACGGAGCCTCCCACAGCAGAGATCACTGCTCCAGGCTGAGTCACTGTGGCCTGTCCTCTGGACTCTGACGATACACAGACACAAACACAAAGCAGCATCATGGTTTTGTGGGTTTCATTTCACAGGGACGGATGTTGATAGAGGAGAGGAGTCTGATTGTCTGGACTTTACCTGTGAAGCAGCAGCAGAGGAGAGTCCAGATGAGGACGCAGGTCAAAGTCATGTTTCTGATCAGGAGGATTTGTGTGTCTTGTGTTGTGATGAAGGACAGCTGTCAGTCATCCAGACTTCAAGTGTCAGGACTATAAAGTCTCCCAGAGCACTGGAGCATGGTGCTGCTGATGCAAAGTGGCTCTCTATGGAAATGTGTGACGGACTCCAACAGGGACTTGGATCAGTCTGAAGATGCTGATTATCAATGGATCAATCACTTGATCAGAGAACTGAATGTGCAGTATGCCTTCATTTATTAATTTATTTATTTATTCATTCATGTATTTATTTATTGTTTTGGTTGAGCCTGGTTGACAGATCTTCCAGACTATTTTAATTCACACATCAACATCAATGTGGGACATGATCTATAAAAAACACGTGTGTTCTTTATATGAGAACTGAGTGAATTTAATTGGATAAATGAAATGACTTGTTGAAAAAACATATTCGTCCATATTTTGTAATCAGATTTATACTTCAGCATTCATTTTATACATGACTTTCATTTTAAAAAGCTTCAATCCTTATTTAAACATCCAGCCAGAGTCCATCAATAGATTGGTCGGTTTATCAGAGTATTGATTGGGAATATTTCTGTATTTGAATTGTATTATAGTGTTATGTGTGTGAACAAGGTTTAACAGTCTGTCATGTGTTTTAAAGTAATAAATGTCATGGAGGTGAACAATGATTTAGTATAAATGTCATAAATTCTAAACCAGTAGATAAATTGTGTACATTTGTAGCTGTGTGTTGTTTCCAGTTTTAATATGAGCTGATAAAATGATCCAAACAGCAAATCATGTTGTTGAGTTTGTTTGTTTCAGAGTCAGAGAGCCGTGTCTCTCTACAGTCAGAGGTTTTTGTACGACGCCTCAATCACTTTGTATCACTGTGGTACACGTTTGGTGGAGGAACCAGACTGGATGTTGGAAGTAAGTTCAGTTGTTTTAATTTAGGTGATGTTGTTCTTTTCTTGTCTGTTCTTTTTTTTCATCGTAGCTGGA
Organism: Dascyllus trimaculatus; assembly: GCA_024666655.1. Taxonomy (NCBI): domain Eukaryota; kingdom Metazoa; phylum Chordata; class Actinopteri; family Pomacentridae; genus Dascyllus; species Dascyllus trimaculatus. The sequence continues at coordinate 8,321,109 of CM045445.1, read as the reverse complement.
AAAGTAAACTTCATTTCATGTTAATGTTAAATTTCATAACAGGGAGACACAGTTTATTTTAAAAATGTGAATTAAAATATTAATTTCAATGAGTGTAAAAGTTCCGGATGGTCCAGAGGACAAATGATTATTTGTGGTTTAATGGTTGAGTGTTGAGGGTTTGTAGGTTTAGTTCAGTGTGACAGTCAGAGAGCCGTGTCTCTCTACAGTCAGAGGTTTTTGTACGACGCCTCAATCACTTTGTATCACTGTGGTGGACTTTTGGTGGAGGAACCAGACTGGATGTTGGAAGTAAGTTTATACTATATTAAGTACTAAATACTTTATTGTAAATAACTTGTTTAGAAATAATTTTGATGGTTTGAAGCAGAGAAAAGTGTATTTTTAAATGTCCCTAAAACTTAGTAATAATGTTTGTATTTGTCCTCATGGAGGTTAACTCAGATCAGCTTTTCTAAACTTCATGTCCACATTTTATTTCATACTTGAATTGAATGACTTGAAATCAAGAAAACATCAAACTGTATTCCTGCTATTATGAGGATGATAAACAATTCAGTGTTTGAAGGTGAAACTGGACAGTTTATAATTCAGTTTGTCAGGTTAATTAATGATTGAAATGCAGAACATTTTATGGTTGTTAGTTGTTTTTCTTTTCTTGTGTCCACTAAATATTTGAAAGTAACTTATAAAGCAGACTTCTGATGACTGTAGTTAAAACGATTCTTGTAAATGTTTCCTGATCTACTTGTTTTATTTCCAGAGCACTTTGACATATTTGAAGGTGAAACTGTGTGATGATTGTCTGTGAGCTGATTTACATGAGAGCTTTGTGAAGGGAACTGAAACAATGTGTGAGTGAGTGAGTGCTGGAGCAGAAAAAGCATGAGACACCAACTCCTCCAAGGACTAAATCCACTGTGTCACAGTCAAGGTGTCCACGTGTGTGATGTTTGATGGACAGCTGTGTGCTCCCTGTCCTCTAAGCTGATTGGTGTCTCCTAGGTGATGTCCGTCCCACCCTGACGGTGCTGCCCCCCTCCAGTGAGGAGCTGCAGCAGGGGAAGGCCACCCTCATGTGCCTGGCCAACAAGGGCTTCCCCTCAGACTGGAGTCTGACCTGGGAGGTGGACGGCAGCAGCAGCATCAGCTGGGAGGAGAGCAGGAGCCCCGGGGTGCTGGACAAGGACGGCCTCTACAGCTGGAGCAGCACCCTGAGGCTCCCTGCAGACCAGTGGAGGAAGGTGGTCTCTGTCAGCTGTCAGGCCACCCAGGGCTCCCACACTGCACTGTCAGAGACACTGATGAGAGACCAGTGTTCCCAGTCCTGACCTCACTCACTGGGACTCTCATACTGGGTTCACTCTGTTACTGCTCTCTGTTTGCTCTCTGTCTGTAATTCTCTCTTTTTCTCTTCTCAAACTAAATCAAGAACTTTCTTCCTCATAATGACACAGTTCATGTTCTAAAAATAAAGGTGTTTGTCTTCAAATCAAAAATGCTTCAAAGGACATTATTGCTGAATCAGACATCGTAGTCTATTGTGACATGTGTATCAGTGTCAGGGATCATTTAACTGTACAACTATAAAACATGATGTTTGGTTTTAGTAGTGACATAAAGAAGCAGGCAGGAATCATGTGAAGAACAACAATGAGGAAAGATCACATTGACTTGATCTTCCTATAAATACACATTCATAACATGGGTGTAAATCATGAAGAAAATTATTTCATAGTATTGTTACATTTCATAAATAGGTACCACAGGAGTACAATTATGACTTTAAAACTTTTATGCAAACAAGTGTTTTGTAAAAATAAAACAAGTAAAACTCATAGATTAGAACAAACAGGACAAAGAGCCTGTAAGTGAATCATTTTAAAGAGATGCAGTTAAACACAGGTTTTGTCTGTTTTATTCTTGTTTGTTGAGGTAAATAAATTTATCCTCTGACTGTGGTTGACTTTAAATAAAGTCATAAATTCAAACTCTACTCATAAACACTATTGATCAATAAAAACCTGACCCATTCTATTCTAGGAAGTATCCTCAGACATAAATGTGGTAATTAAAGGTAACTGTGAACTAAGTCTTGTTTGTATCTTGTTGACTGTTAGTTTCTGTGCAGCTGTAGATTCAGATCAGTTCCTCCTGAGCTGAGGGAGGTTTTTGTACGACGTTGTATCACTGTGTGAACGGGAGGCTGTTGTGCTGCTGACAGTAATAAACTCCTTGATCTTCAGTCTGAACTCCACTGATGGTCAGAGTGAAGTCAGTCTGATGTGCTGTTGCACTGAAACGTTCTGGAACTCCAGACTGACGATATGTAGTATCATAAATCAGGAGTTTGGGAGCTTGTCCAGGTTTCTGAAGGTACCAGTTTATGTCATCACCTATAAGCCTACTGGCTTTACATGTGATGGAGACTGTCTGTCCTTGAATAGCAGACTGAGATACAGCAGACTGAGTCAGGGTGATGTCTCCTGATGAAGCTGAAAAGATAAAAAGAGGAGGAGAGTTAGTGAGACAAATCCAGCTTGGAGAAAGATGTTCAGCATCCAGACAGAAGAGGATCATTTGTTGAACATGGACAACAGATGGAAGAAGGTCATCGCTGCTTGTTTCAGGGCTTCTCCATCACAGCAGAACATGACTGTGGTGAAGCTGCTGCATCCTGAATCACAGTTTCCAGCAGAGTCTCACCCTGAACATGGAGCCCCAGGGTGGCCAGCAGTAGAGTCAGGAACATGATCATTGTGCTGTCAGTGTGTCAGAGTCTCTGTAAAGGTCTGGACAGACACTGATCAACACTGGACTCTTAACGTCTGGGAGCAGAGAGGCAGGACACGTATGCAAACACACAGTCGGTCAGCTGCAGCTGTTGTCAACACACCATGATGTTTCCATGTCAGTGTTCAGAGTGTAGACTATTGAGATGATCCAGGATATAATTTAAAGACAGTCTGTGGGAAAACTTTCAATGATGTGAATTTAATGATGAGAGAAATCTGAGGCCAATTATAAAGAAAGAGGTTTTAACACCTTGCTGTGTTTTAAATGTTGGCCTCAAATCAAGTCATTGTAGAAAAATGCATGTTTTTTTCCTACCTAATTCTAATGTATGTGAAATAAGTGAAATGTGCTTCTTTTCTTAGAATTTTCTTCTTTAAACTTTGGCTGTAAACCACAGAACAGAGTCCAGTGAGCTCTGGTTGCAAACACTGCTTTGAGATCAGTACAGTAAAAACATGCTGATGCAGAAGTGACAGAGAGCAGTTTCTGTTTTGTTCATGCTAAAGACATTAACACTCTGTACATACACTATAACATGGTTCAGGACTGCTACCACCCTGCTTTCTGACAGTCACACAGATTTGTTTGTCTCCAGTCCATGTAGCAACAGCTGAGAGCAGTGATGTGAGTTTACTGAAGGTCTTCATGCTGCACTTTAAGAGCTTCTCATCTGTGATGATTTAAAAGATAAAACTGAGAGTTCATGTTTGACAATAAAGTCACTCATTAACTGTTGTTTCTTCCCCAGAAGATGGAGTTTTTACATCTGTGTTGCATAGTTCTACTAATTAAACCAACGTGGACAACAAGTTTTAAAAAACGCTTAGAGAAGTTTATAATGTGGACGTCTGCATTTTGATAACAATCTGACACCTCCATCTGCTGAGGACGATCATGTGATATGACTGAAAGCTTCACAGCAGGTCAGCTGGTCTTGACGGAGTCAAAAACAGAATTTGAGTGTCAGTGTGTTTATTGAGGTTTTGATCTTCATGTCATAGACAATGTTTAGTTTTACAGGTTTTGCCAGTTTATACTGTGTATATGCTGACACTGTTCTGATTCAGTAGACCTAGGTATATAGAGGGGGTCACTACTGTCTTTTATCATTTTGTGACACCAGTTGATGGAACTTGAACTTTTCTGTTGCATATTAATCATCATATTTTCTGACATTTGAGGGGTATGTCTTTTTTCATGTCGGCTGTCATTGACCATGAGGGTTTGTGATGATGATCTGTGTCCTTACATATTGTCTTCTTGTCATGAACTCCAGCTTGGCCTCTTCTTAGCTGACAGCTCTCCCTCTCCCTCCTTTCCTCTTTCCCTCATGTGGGCCAGAGTTAGGTGTTTGATGGAGAAAGTTATGTGTTTTACATCAAGACAGAGAATTTATTGTTACTGAGCTTGATTCATGTTGATTTATGTCTACAAAAACAACGGTAAAATGTTGAGTCGTCTTTTTGAAAGTGTGTGTGTGTGTGTGTGTGTGTGTGTTCAGTGAACTGTATCAGTCAGTTCACTTTTTGTTCAGTCTGACTGAGGGAGGTTTTTGTACGACGCTTTTTTACTGTGTGAACAAATACTGACTGTTGATGTAGAATTGAGCCATACAGTAATAAACTGCTGCATCTTCAGTCTGGACTCCACTGATGGTCAGACTGAAGTCAGAGTTTGATCCACTGCCTGTAAAACGATCTGGAATCCCCGATTGTCGAGTGCTGGCATACTAAGCGAGCATTTTAGGAACTCCTACATCTCTTTGTTGGTACCACGATACAAGTTGGTAGTTGCTCCAGACACGGACATTGGGACTGGTCTTACAGCTGATGGTGACAGAGCCTCCCAGAGCAGAGATCACTGCTCCAGACTGAGTCACTGTGGCCTGTCCTCTGGACTCTGACGATACACAGACACAAACACAAAGCAGCATCATGGTTTTGTGGGCTTCATTTCAGAGGGACGGATGTTGATAGAGGAGAGGAGTCTGATTGTCTGGACTTTACCTGTGAAGCAGCAGCAGAGGAGAGTCCAGATGAGGACGCAGGTCAAAGTCATGTTTCTGATCAGGAGGATTTGTGTGTCTTGTGTTGTGATGAAGGACAGCTGTCAGTCATCCACAGTTCAAGTGTCAGGACTATAAAGTCTCCCAGAGCACTGGAGCATGGTGCTGCTGATGCAAAGTGGCTCTCTATGGAAATGTGTGACAGACTCCAACAGGGACTTGGATCAGTCTGATGATACTGATTATCAATGGATCAATCACTTGATCAGAGAACTGAATGTGTCAGTATTCATTCATGTAAGGTTTTAGTTGAGTCCAATGGACAGATCTTCTTCCAGGTTTCTTTTAATTCACACATCAACATTACTGTGGAACATGATCTATAATAAACCTGTGTGTCTGCTTGTTATTTGATCAGGATTTTCTGTTCTGAGTTTTTAATGAGACCTAAGTTGTTTTAGTTTGATAAAATAAATGAAATTCAATGATAATAATCCTTTGAATGTGAAGACATAGTGAGCCCCTGAATAGTATTCATTCACATAGTTCAGTTTTAAGTGACGACTCCTGCTGACAGGAAGAGAACAAACAGGAGATTTTGTAGGAGCTGAAACAACCAACAGGTTTTTAATGCTATCAAACTAACTGATGACATTTCATGACTTAAAAGTTATACATTCAAAAAAGTATGATAAATTTAACTTCTTGTCTGTCACTCTGAAACCTGTCTGTTGCCATGGTTGACCAGTGATGCCTGTCAGAGAAGGAAGAGAAACATATGAGACCAGTTTCATCCTCTCAGAGAAAGATCAGTTTGTCTTCATATCAAATGTTGTTTCATCAAATGTTCAGGTTTACGCAGTAACTCAATCACAAAAGTCGATGACATGGAGAGCACATGTTACTACTTTCAAACCTGAATACATTCTTAATTGTAGTCTTAAAATAAGTTTTTAAGTTGTTGAAACAAACAAAACAAAACAAAACAAAGCACAACAAACAGCTTCCTTGAAGAAAACAACTGTTTACCTCCATTTAGAGATTCTTGGAGATGAATTTAACACTTTATTTTTGTCATCACATTGATCAATCATGATTCTTTTTTCTGTCATGCTATTTTTTGTCCATTCTTTTTGTGTTTCTTCCTTGAGCCTTGTTCTCACTTCACCAAATCCTCATCTCCTTTCAGTGTTGTGAGTCTCCTTGTGCCCATTGTGTGACAGCCCTGCTTGTCTTGGTGTGGATTTAATGGAATGTGCAGTTTTCCACTTAGTGGTTCCTGGTACATTTCACCTTCTTGTGCTTAACGCTGCACATGATGAAACATGCATATTTTCAAGCTCTTTTTCTGGCCATATGTGAAAAGCCAAGTGTCCTCCCATGTTAGAACTTGTCATGTAAGCCAGGTAACTTTTAAGCTAAATCAGACTGTTAGTCCTCCTCCACTGCAGCCTGTTCCTGCTGTCAGAGAACCATTAGAACATCTGATAGTAGACTGTGTTGGAGCATTGCCCAGCTCCAAATGTGGCTGTAAGTACCTGCTGACAGTTATGTATCATAGGATCAGGTATCTTGCTGCCTGTCCACTAAGGCTGATCACCACCAAGAATGTGATTAAAGAACTCTTGCAGTTCTATCTATTTCTGGTATCTGACAATTTTTACAGACCGACCATGGGTCTAATTTTTCTTTATATTTGTTTGCACACGTGTTAAAATGACTGCGTGGTCGAGAAATTCCAGGTGTCCCAATGTAAAGTCAAGAACTCTATGACCGTTGTGCAGAGCACCCTGAGTTTAGTCCAGGAGACCAAGTTAAACCTGTTGTTTGTTCACCATTCCAGACCAGTTTTACTGGTCTCTACACGGTCACTGAAAAAAAGTCTGATATGAAATATCTGTTTGTGACACCACAACTCAAAAAATCCATACAGCTCTGTCAAGTTAATCTTACAAAAGCCCACTGCAAAACAGGAACTTTGATTCTTGGTTTGGTGGGATATTACAGAGGTTTCTGTAGAAATGTCTCGACCAAGGTGTTTCCTTTGACAGAGGTTTAAAAAGCCAGGGTTAGTTTGTGTGGTCCTCTGATTTGATAATGTCAAGTCTTGGCTGAGTTCTTCTCCTGTTTTAGTGGCTCCACAGATTGATAAGGCGTTGATGCTCCATGTGGACTCCAATCAGGTCGGAGCAGGTGTTGTCTTGTTACAGGGAGATGATGAGGGGGTGGTGAATCCATTTCTCTACAAAAAATGACCAGTTATCAGCATATCTACTCTGTTATAGAAAAAGAAGCTTTAACATTAATCTGGGCCCAACAGCACTTTAAGGTGTATGTAGGAAGTCTGGGGTCCCTGGTGGTTTACACCCACTATAACCCTCTAATGTTTTTGCAGTCCTTCAGATGCCCCAATAAGAGACAGTTGGAGGTGGTCTTTGTTTTTGCAGGCATATGACCTGGAGATAGGGCATATCAAAGGCACAGACAATGTTATATACCTGTCACATACACAGGCCCTTGATTGAGTTAAAATTAGGACTTCAAGGAGACCAGTCTAAAACCTTAATTCCTGCCTGATTTAACCATTTCTTTATTATTTCTGATGTGAATTTGAGGTCATTGGAACACCCAACTGTCTCCTTCTGACTGATGATATTGTATTTTTCTGAAGAATATAGCGTACGTATGCACCAATATAATGTAGCATAACTACACTTTACAATTTAAATTTGCACTCGTTAATGAAGGGGCACCATCTCAGATTATTGAGAAAATTATCATCCTAGATTAAGTCTCAAAGAGACTTTAATTGAATGAAGTTGATCAGTCTCTTAGCTGAAAATCGTAAATTCTGATTTCATTGACCTCCAGTTCCCAAACAAAGAAATACACGGCAGAACCGATGGTAATTATACACAAACATTTATTAACTAACACTACAAACAAACAATAAACAACTATGACATAACAACAGACAGTGAATGAATGGATGAATGAATGAATGCGGATAAACTAATTAACTGTGATCGTCACTGGAAGCAGCTGATAGAAAGATGATGAATTTAGAATCACTTTGGAATTGGAAGCCAATCGTAATTTATAAATTCACCCGTTTAGCAGAAGGAAAACGATACTTGCGTAGTCCTTGATGGAGTGAGGAAGGTTGCAGGATGTCCAGCTGTGATGGTCTGCTGGATGCGTCGGATCAGGAACACAGAGACAAGGTGGAACTTTGGTGTAGTCATGTTGTAAAAATGTAATACAAACACTAGGAGTCAAAGCTCATAGGTAAAAGAAAATGTCCGTGCTGTTGCATTATCAAAGTTAACTGAAGAGGTTTAACTTCAAGCCTTTAAGAAACAAAAACACAAACCCAAAAAAACTTAGCCTGATGAAAGTCCTTAAAGAAAAAGTCTAGCCCTTAAAAGAAGTAAAAAGCCCTTAGAACGTCTAATCAAACAGGTAAAAATCCTTGAAAATTAACAAATAAAGCCCCTTGAATGAAAGAAAAAGCCCTTGAAAAATAACAAATAAAGCCAAGTTGCATTCCAGTGACTTTCCTTTTATATAGAAAGTTTTGGAGCCAAATTTAAATCAGCATCTGACCAATCGTGGCTGTGTCCATCTCAGGGGGAGGTCTTGAGTCTCACTGTCCAGGAGAGATCAGAGGCCAAATACCTTTAGAGCATACTTTAAGATTATTTCTTAAACATGCAAATTCGATTGTTAAATATTTATGATGATCACAGATCTAAAATCTCACTAAATGTGTGATTAAAACGACACCAAACATGATATGTTTATCTCACATGGTTCCTGAGATCATGATAATTAAAGCTGCAAGCAGCGTCGGACGGGCCCTCGCTTCTCAACGCACTACTCTCCACAGGACCTTTTCTAGGGGGCGCCGTAGAGCCGATTGGAATTTCGACTGTGCAAATCTGTTGGTCTTGGGACACTATATGTATGTACCAATTTTAATGTTTGCGGGATTAAGCAGTGATTTTATATGAGTATTTAAATATTTGTAGGGGGCGCTGTGGAGCCGTTTGACCACGTCCATTCCTGAATTGTATATTGAACGTTAGCTTTTGAGATTAATGAGGATTTGTGTGGATTTGGTAATTTCACGTGGATCCCTTCACCTCCAAAACCCATTTCGTTCCACATGGCGAATTTGTTCAAAATGGCCGCGATGCCCCACCCACACCGTGTGACGCAGCCACGAGATTTTAATAACTTTTCATCCTGGAGGGGTCTAGATACCACACAGCGAATTTGGTGAAGATGGCACAAAAATCCTGGGAGGAGTTCGTTAAATTCCAATGCCTGCGCACCACATGCTGTAGGGGGCGCGGCTGAGCTTTTTTGTTCAAAATGGCCGCCATGCCACACCCACACCGTGTGATTCAGCCACAAGATTTTAATAACTTTTCATTCTGGAGGGGTCTAGATGCCACACAGCTAGTTTGGTGAAAATCGGATAAAAATCCTGGGAGGAGTTTGTTAAATTCCAATGCCTGCGCACCACATGTTCTAGTTGGCGCTGTTTAGCTTTTTTGTTCAAAATGGCCGCCATGCCACGCCCACACCGTGTGACGCAGCCACAAGATTTTAATAACTTTTCATCCTGGAGGGGTCTAGATGCCACACAGCCAATTTGGTGAAGATGGGATAAAAATCCTTGGAGGAGTTCGTTAAATTCCAATGCCTGTGCACCACATGCTGTAGGGGGCGCTGCTGAGCTTTTTTTGAAATTTCAACAGCAGGATTTTTTTTGTGTTGGGCTACTGTACCTGTGTACCAAATTTCATGAGTTTACGTGAAACTAGCCGTATTAACTCCACTAAAGCCCAATTTTCAAGGTGGCGCTATTGAGTCATTTTGCCATTCATATGTGTAATTCCCCCAAAATATCAAATTTTTCACCAGTCCTGATATGTGTGCCAAATTTGGTGAGTTTTTGAGCATGTTTCGGGGGTCAAATTGAGGTTCAATTTGGCGTAAGAAAAATTAAAGCTGCAAGCAGCGTCGGATGGGCCCTCGCTCCCCCCCCACGGCCGCTTTGGATACGATTGGAATTCCTATAGCACGCAATAGTATTTGTCTCATCCTGCTCTGCACATGTACCAAATTTCATGTCTGTAGGACAAAGGGGTGATTTTATAGGAATTTTTTTAATTTCTAGGGGGCGCTGTGGAGCTGTTTGAAATTTGGAGTGTGCAAATCTGTTGGTGTTGGCATACTGTACGTTTGTACCAAATTTCATGTGTGTAGGATAAAGCAGTCATTTTATATGAGTATTTGAATATTTGTAGGGGGCGCTGTGGAGCCGTTTGAGCACCCTTACTCCTGAATTGTATATCTATTGTTAGTTCTAGAGATTAATGAGGATTTGTGTGGATGTGGTGATATTACATGGATCGCTTCACCTCCAAAACTCATTTCGTTCCATATGGCGATTTTGTTCAAAATGGCCACCATGCCACGCCCACACCATGTGACGCAGCCACAAGCTTTTAATAACTTTTCATCCTGCATGGGTCTAGATGCCACACAGCAAATTTGGTGCACATCGGAAAAAAATCCTGGGAGGAGTTCGTTAAATTCCAATGCCTGCGCACAACGTGTTCCATTGTACAATGTTAAGTTTTTTTGTTCAAAATGGCCGCGATGCCACGCCCACAACGTGTGACGCAGCCACAAGATTTTAATAACTTTTTATCCTGGTGGGGTCTAGATGCCACACAGCGAATTTGGTGAAGATCAGCCAAAAATACTCGGAGGAGTTCGTTAAATTCAAATGCCTGCGCACAGCGTTTTCTAGGGGGTGCCATTGAGATTTTCTGTTCAAAATGGCCGCCATGCCACGCCCACACCGTGTGACGTATCCACGAGATTTTAATAACTTTTCATCCTGGAGGGGTCTAGATGCCACACAGCCAATTTGGTGAAGATCGGATAAAAATCCTGGGAGGAGTTCGTTAAATTCCAGTGCCTGCACACCACATGCTGTAGGGGGCGCTGTTGAGCTTTTTTTGAAATTTCAACAGCAGGAATGTTTTTGTCTCGGGCTACTGTACCTGTGTACCAAATTTCATGAGTTTACGTGAAACTAGCCGTATTAACTCCACTAAAGCCCAATTTTCTAGGTGGCGCTATTGAGTCATTTTGCCATTCATATGTGTAATTCCCGCAAAATATCAAATTTTTCACCAGTCCTGATTTGTGTGCCAAATTTGGGGAGTTTTTGAGCATTTTTAGGGGGTCAAATTGAGGTTCAAAGTGGCGTAAGAAAAAGAAACCGCCAAACCAACCGCCAAAGAAACACTACAGGAACAACAGGGTCCTACGCACTGTAGTGCTCGGGCCCTAATAAAAGATATAACACAAGAATAAGCTTACAAATAGTAGACTTCTAGGCTACATGAAAGTAAACTATTAATGTGACTACAGATACAAGCATATACATTCAATTATAAGAAAAGTTCAACTTAAAAGTATACAGTTAGGTCCATAAGTATTTGGACATTGACACAATTTTCAGCATTCCAGCTCTGTACAACACCACAATGGATTTGAAATGAAACAATCAAGATGTGCTTTAAGTGCAGACTTTGAGCTTTAATTTGAGGGCATTTACATCCAAATCAGATGAACGGTGTAGGAATTACAATACATTTTATATCTGCCTCCACCTTTTTAAGGGACCAAAAGTATTTGGACAAACTAACATAATCATAAACCAAATTGTCACTTTTTAATATTTTGTTGCAAATCCTTAGCAGTCAATGACAGCCTGTAGTATGGAACTCATGGACATCACCAGACGCTGGGTTTCGTCCCTGGTGATGCTCTGCCAGGCCTCTGCTGCAGCTGTCTTCAGTTCCTGCTTGTTCTTTGGGCATTTTCCCTTCAGTTTTGTCTTCAGCAAGTGAAATGCATGCTCAATTGGATTCAGGTCAGGTGACTGACTTGGCCATTGCATAACATTCCACTTCTTTGCCTTTAAAAACTCTTTGGTTGCTTTTGCAGTATGCTTCAGGTCATTGTCCATCTGCATTGTGAAGCGCCGTCCAATGAGTTTTGAAGCATTTGGTTGAATATGAGCAGATAATATTGCCCGAAACACTTCAGAATTCATTCTGCTGCTCTTGTCAGCAGCCACATCATCAATAAATATAAGAGATCCAGTTCCACTGGCAGCCATACATGCCCACGCCATGACACTACCACCACCATGCTTCACTGATGAGGTGGTATGCTTTGGATCTTGAGCAGTTCCTTCCCTTCTCCATACTCTTCTCTTTCCATCATTCTGGTACAAGTTGATCTTTGTCTCATCTGTCCATAAGATGTTGTTCCAGAACTGCACAGGCTCTTTTAGATGTTTCTTGGCAAACTCTAATCTGGCCTTCCTGTTTTTGAGGCTCACCAATGGTTTACATCTTGTGGTGAAACCTCTGTATTTCCTCTGGTGAAGTCTTCTCTTAATTGTTGACTTGGACACAGATACACCTACCTCCTGGAGGGTTTTCTTGATGTGTCCAACTGTTGTGAAGGGGTTTTTCTTAATGAGGGAAAGGATTCGTCTGTCATCCACTACACTTGTTTTCCGTGGTCTTCCAGGTCTTTTGGCGTTGCTGAGCTCACCAGTGCGTTCTCTCTTTTTAAGAATGTACCAAACAGTTGATTTGGCCACACCTAATGTTTTTGCTTCTCTCTGATGGGTTTATTTTGATTTTTCAGCCTAATGATGGCTTGCTTCACTGATAGTGACAGCTCTTTGGACTTCATATTGAGAGATGACCTCACCAGATTCCAAATGAATATACCACACTTGAAATGAACTGCAGGCCTTTTATCTGCTCCTTGTGAATGAAATAATGAGGGAATAACACACACCTGGCCATGGAACAGCTGAGTAGCCAATTGTCCAAATACTTTTGGTCCCTTAAAAAGGTGGAGGCACATATAAAATGTGTTGTAATTCCTACACCGTTCATCTGATTTGGATGTAAATACCCTCAAATTAAAGCTCAAAGTCTGCACTTAAAGCACATCTTGATTGTTTCATTTCAAATCCATTGTGGTGTTGTACAGAGCTGGAACGCTGAAAATTGTGTCAGTGTCCAAATACTTATGTACCTAACTGTATATGCTGAGGATAAAAGGTCTCTCTGTCTTTATGGCTGAGTGTCTTTTATGGTGATCTGTGACAGAGAGGAGGGGGTGTTGGTGTCGTAGCATGCATCTCAATAAACACTTCAGATTCAATGTGTTCTTCTTCCATGCTGGTCCTGATCAACCTGGTATCGCAGAGTCCAGATGTTGGGATCATCACTCCAGAGATGTTGAATTCTTTGATTTTATTGTTTAGAAGTGTTTAGTTCAAATCATCAAAGAGTTCCTTGTGTTAGGAGGAGTGCCATCTTGTGTCTTCTCCCAAGGTGTATGGTTTTCGTCACCTTTTGGCGCTTTTATGACCCTTATCAGATTCTGGTGCAGAAGGGAGACGTCCTGTCGTCTCCAAAAAGGGGTGATTTGGGTTGCTGTCTCCTGAAATGGTTTCTTACCCAATTTACAGCTCTGAGAAACCGTCTCTGGATTATCTGTTTGATAGCTTGGAATGTTGTGCTCCGTTGTACGCTACAAGAATGTGGAGGTGATCCTCCTTTTTTGTTATTCCATTTCCTTTGTGTAAAGCACCAATTCCACTGGCTGCAAAACAGCCCCAGAGCATAATACTGCCACCACCGTGCTTGACAGCAGGTTTGGTGTTCTTGGAGTTAAAGGCCTCCTCTTTCCTCCAAACATTTTTCTGCTCATTATGGACAAATAGCTCTTTTTTTTTTCATCAGACCGCAGACCTTTCCTCCAGAAGGACTTTTGTTTTTCAATGTGATCAACAACAAACTTCCAGAGGAAGGACTTCCTTCTTGTATGACAGCCTCTTAGCTCTTTGTCATGTAAAACACTCTTAACTGTAGACACTGACGACTGTTATTCAGAAGCTTCTAATACATTACAGAGCTGCTTTTTGATGATTCTTGTTTTACTCTTGACCATCCTGACCAATTGTCTCACAGCAGCAGATGATGGCTTTGCTGTTGTCCTCCTGATTGTGGCAGTGGCACAACTATACCATGAACTTCATCCCTACAAACAGACGATTTTGTGATCTGTTGCTGTCTTAAAATGATTCCAAGTTACTTTCCTGACTTGTTAAAGTCAATGAATTACCTTTTCAGATCTTTGCTGAGCTCCTCAGACTTGACCACTGTGGTGTTTGTAGCAGTTTATATATTTGTAGTTAGACATTGAAATGGGTCGACACAGTTTTATCTCATATGTCTCATGTGTCTCCTGCTTTAAGATGATTTAAATTCATTTTGAACTGTTTTCAGACATTACAACTTTACATGTTTGAGATCATGTTTACAGAGTTTTGAGGGATGTATACATTTGATTAGGCAGCTTTGATTATGGAGATCTCTATGGTTGATCTGTGATTTCATGTTTTTATCATTTTTGTCATCTTTTTAAAACTATGCGTGTGTGTGTGTGTGCGTGTGTGTGTGTGTGTGTGTGTGTGTGTGTGTGTTCAGTGAACTTTATCGTCTCTGCAGTTGCTTCCAGCTGCAACAGTCAGTTCCCTTTCTGTTCAGTCTGACTGAGGGAGGTTTTTGTACGACGCTTTTTCACTGTGTGAATGATAACTGACTGTTGATGTAGAATCGAGCCAGACAGTAATAAACTGCAGCATCTTCAGTCTGGACTCCACTGATGGTCAGTCTGAAGTCAGAGTTTGATCCACTGCCTGTAAAACGATCTGAAATCCCTGATGCTCGAGTGCTGGCATAGTAAATGAGAAGTTTAGGAACTCCTCCATCTCTCTGTTGGTACCAGGAAAAGTAGTTTCCATTTTGTACCCTCTGACTGGTCTGACAGCTGATGATGATGGAGCCTCCCAGAGCAGAGATCACTGCTCCAGGCTGAGTCACTGTGGCCTGTCCTCTGGACTCTGACGATACACAGACACAAACACAAAGCAACATCATGGTTTTGTGGGCTTCATTTCACAGGGACGGATGTTGATAGAGGAGAGGAGTCTGATTGTCTGGACTTTACCTGTGAAGCAGCAGCAGAGGAGAGTCCAGATGAGGACGCAGGTCAAAGTCATGTTTCTGATCAGGAGGATTTGTGTGTCTTGTGTTGTGTTGAAGGACAGCTGTCAGTCATCCAGAGTTCAAGTGTCAGGACTATAAAGTCTCCCAGAGCACTGGAGCATGGTGCTGCTGATGCAAAGTGGCTCTCTATGGAAATGTGTGACAGACTCCAACAGGGACTTGGATCAGTCTGATGATGCTGATTATCAATGGATCAATCACTTGATCAGAGAACTGAATGCGTCAGTATTTATTTATGGTTTTAGTTGAGTCTGATGGACAGATCTTCTTCCAGATTATTTTTAATTCACATATTAACATCACTGTGGGACATGATTTACAATAAAACTGTGTGTCTGCTTGTTCTTTGATCAGGAACTAAGTTATCTTAGTTTGCTAAAATGGGAGCAAAATTGTAAGTGTTTGAATGTGATGATAGTTTTCTGAGTGTTAAAACATAGTGAACCAGTTAATAGTATTCATTACCACAGATCAGTAATGAAGCTGAGTTTTAAGTGACGACTCCTGCTGACAGGAAGAGAACAAACACAAATCTTCACTCAGGAGATTTTGTCGTAGCTGAAACAACCAACAGGTTTTTAGTTTGGTTCTTACTTCTATAAACTTAACTGATGAAAGTTTATGACTTCAAAGTTATACATTAAAAAAGTGTGCAAATTTTAACTTCTTATCTGTTGCACCGAAACCTGTCTGTTGCCATGGTTGACCAGTGATGCCTGTCAGAGAAGGAAGTGAAACATTTGAGACCAGTTTCATCCTCTCAGGGAAAGATCAGCAGAAGGTAAAGCCTCCCAATCCCCGATGGCAGCAGCAGCAGCATCAGCTTGGAGGAGAGCAGAAGCCCTGGGGTGCTGGACAAGGACGGCCTCTACAGCTGGAGCAGCACCCTGAGGCTCCCTGCAGACCAGTGGAGGAAGGTGGTCTCTGTGAGCTGTCAGGCCACCCAGGGCTCCCACACTCCACTGTCAGAGACACTGAGGAGAGACCAGTGTTCCCAGTCCTGACCTAACAGCTCTCACTTTGCTCTCTTTAACAATCTCTCTGTCTAATTTTATGTTAACTGTGTTTGTTGTTTATTGTCAAGCTTCATATTTCAACGTTTAACAACAATGAAAATGCATTAAATCAACACTTCATGTCTGCCATCTTCTTTTGTCTTCTTTTATTTGAACATTCACTTTACAGTAATGACATGAGTTACATTAAACAACACAGTCCTAAAGGAAAAGGTCAACTTCTTTGGCAAATTAATCGTGATAATAATTCTGGGCTATCTGCTCTTAACCCTTGTGTGGTGTTCGGGTCTGTGGGACCCGTTTTTACTTTTTATCAAAAGAAAAATTATACAAGTAATTATTTTTTCAAACTCAGATTCACTGGCCTTGGCTCATTTTCTGTGAAGAACATTTATCAAAACAAATTTTCAATGACCACACACCGTACACCCCCCCTACACATTACTATTACATACAGGGTGTTCGGGTCCACTGGACCCGGGGCTAATAAAAGTGTATAAACTGTTGGTCCTGTGTACCTCCACTCTGTCCTCCCCCTGTCTGGGCCTGCTGTTAGTGTGTGTGTTTGTGTGTGTGTGTGTGTGTCTGTGTGTGTGTGTGTGTGTGTCTGTGTGTGAGTGTGTCTGTGTCTGTGTGTGAGTGTGAATTTTGTGTTTCTGTCATTGACGTTCCCACACAAGGTTCCAACATCGTTGCAAAATTCAAGTACTGACACCTGTCTGCTCTCACGTTCCCACACGTTTTAGCCTGTGTCTTGCGGGAACCAGTCTTTATTTTTTCATATTCTATCCCAGCTGCAAACTGGGGCAGGACACAATAAATATAGCTTTTCCAGTGTGGCTCCTTATCACAAATGATCATAAAAGATTCTCTGTTCAGAAGGACTTGCAATTGGTTTCTGATGACAGCGAAGCCTTTGATGATGATGTAGACCAAGAGGAAGAGGTTTGACGATGTGAGGATCACATTTCTGAAAATTCACAATCTGAAAGTGACTTGGAAGAAGCGGATGAGATTGAGCATCAGTTAGCTCCAAAACGAAGATGAGCCACAGGACCAGACCATCAGGAGCCATCAACAGGACCAGCCCTGGAACCCTATGTGCCAAAGAAAGGCAAGAATGTGGTACTTATGAGTCCACTGCAGAGGGATGGGAGGATCTGTGGCCAGGAGCATCAAATATCAGAGATCATCATGGATTATAATGCCACAAAAAGAGGGGTGGACAAGCTGGTGACTACGTACAGCTGCAAAGGGAGGACCCTACACTGGCCACTGGTGATATTCTTTGACATGTTGGACATTTCAGCGTACAACATCTTTGTCATGTGGACGGCACTGAACCCAGAGTGGAACAGAAAGAAGCTGCAGCCAGCAGCAACAAAAAGAAGAGCTGCGAAGTGTGTGGACCCGAGACAGACAGAAAAACACAATCTACATGCTTCAAGTGCAACAACTACATATCCAACACACACAGTAAAATTCTGCCCCTCATGTGTTTATAGGCTGGTATGAAAAGGCAATGTGTTTAGTGAGGCTGATGTGTTTCTGAACTGACATAGTTACTTCATGTGATCAGCTTCTGTTGTGTAAACTGAAATGAATGTGTTAAATTTCAATAATCAATAGTTAGTTTTAAAATCAATAGTAACTAAAACCTTGCTTCATCTGTAAATTTGTTGATTTTTTCCTCTCAAAACTTAAATTTGAATTGATTTTCTTTTTTAATTGCATTTCCTTAAAAAAGAAACAAAAGCGAGTAGCATTTCAATTCATCAATCTGATCTAACAAAGGTAAAAGGCAAAAATTAACCATCCAAGTATGTTCTGTTTACTATATATTGCTTGTAATTGGGATGAAGGAAACATCTGTTAAGTATTTTAACATAAAGTTGTATGATTGTGTTGAACTAAACCCCCCAAAATGCAGCGGGTCCACCAGACCCGCCAACACTGGCTGAGTAACAAAAATATGAACACCACACAAGGGTTAAAAACATTGAATCTTGAAGTAGATCTTTAGAGAAATGATTTTTTTTAACATAAAAATTGTTCTGACCATGTAAATTTCAAGTTCTAAAACACAGCAACGTAGATTTTTAGGTTTAGATATGAAAAGCAGTGCATCATCTGCATAAAGCGAACATGAATTCAATCTCGTATTTAAAGCCAAATTAGATGATGACACATAAACTATTAAATAAATAAAAGAAGAATAGCACAGTCTCTGTCTCTTACCTGTCTGTCTGGAGGACTGACACTGTCATTCTATCTCATTTTTTCACTTAAGACTGTCTCAATAAATATGTGTGTCCATGCATTGTATGAATGTGTAACTGCTATACCATGTTGCTGCCTTAAATGTGAACAGTAGATCCATTTAATGAACAAACACTAAGTTTGTCTCAGGGTCATACTGTCTCGGTTTTATTATTTAAATATTTAGGCTGTATGTTTTTCTGTCTCCAGATATGTGCGGAATTACACAGTTTGTTGACAGTGTGTTGTGAAATAAAAGATGCTCAAAATGTTTGACTTTTAGAAGAATCAATACAATTTAGATCAGTTTTTTTGGAGCTAAAATATTAGTTATTTTTTGTTCTAAGTCTGGAAGCAGAAAGTTTCTGGCATTTTAATAACGGCACAAAACTTTTTAAAAAAAACTGCAGGTTTGAATGTTTTTACATGGATCTACTATTTTGCTGAGAATGTCTTGTGTTTTTTTAAACACCTGTTAATTTTCTCATGAACACCTAATCTTTGATGATTTGAAAGACAAAACTAAAAGTTCACATTTTTACAGTCAAAAGCATTCAGTAACTGTTGTGGAGCAGACAGAGATGGAGTTTCAGCACATGGGGGTTTTACAGTTGTATTACTGGACATGTTAGAAATCGGCAGTATCCAGTCTCATGTTTGACTGGTGAAAGCAATTGTTTAAAAATGAATGATGCAGCGACCTCTTGTGGTATGTCTGCCAACTTGTGTTTGTTCTCAGTGGGGCAGTGCTGTGAAATATCTGTAAAACAAGGCAAATTAGCATGTTTAACTAGGTTGTCCCAGCTTAGAAGTCTATGTTTATCTATAATGTCACAGCATTTATATGAAAGTATCTTACCTCAGCCCTACTTGAGGTAAGGTAAGAGATCTTTGTCAAGAAATAGCTGTCAGCAGCTCTTCAGAGGTAACTGTTCTCTGCATGAGAACTGATGCAGCTCTTACTGTGCTGATAGCTTAGCTGAGTGGTTGTAACACAGAGGTTGTGGCATTTAATATAGGTTGAATTTAAACTAAGCAAATTTTCAGCATTAACATCAAACTCAGAGCACAAAAACCACTGCATTGAGGTGTCCAAACTAGATTTGGAAAATTATTATTTCAGCTGCACTGACTGTATCACTGAACACCCGCATCTTCTGTTTCTGGGATTTCTACAAGGAGAAACTCTGTGAAACTGCATGAAAATACAGAACTCTTTTGGTTGCTTTGCCAATGTTAGTCTTTTTCTGTGTTATCTTATCTGCCTTGCCTTTAGACATCTTTTCATGCAAGTTTTTTAAAATATCTTTCTTCTGCCTCCACTACATAGCATTTAAAATCTACATGAGTCTGTCCAACCTTCATATATTGTTTAGAAAATTTGCTCGAAATGTGTGCAACGTGACATTTGACAAAAACACCTTGATTCTGCCAGTTTCATTGACACCAAAGCCTCTTGGTCGAGTACAGTTAAGCCTGGTGCTCTGTTCTGCCTACTGGTAGTCAGAGAGCTTCCAAACAAATCCCACTTTGAGCAATAATCATATGGATACTTGGTTAAAGTGAAGTTATAGCCTACAAAGAAGGTGAACAAACCAGATGAAACAAAAGCCTTCACCTGTAGATTTATCATCACATTCTGTCAGTGTTTCTATTTTGAATAATAGCTCATTATTTTTGATTCAGTCTACAGACAGACTAAATTAACTGACATGCATGTATTCATATAATTAATTAATTATCACTTTATACTACACTAAATATCATTGCGTGTTCATCTGCTGGACAATAAAAGCCCTTTGGACTCCTCAGTGTCTCCATTCTCCCTTCTGTTGTCTACAGTGTTACTAGTAGATTCTGAATGTCTTTCTCAACTTCAACAGTTCTCTTCTTAGTCTGCACGGTATACATCTGTATCACATTCATAAAGAGGAGGACTACTGGTGGTATTTACCTGGTCACTAAAGTCATCACTAAAGCCTTCTGCTGTAGCAGCAGTAAGCAGTTGTAGCCACAAGTCAAAGATAAGAGATATTTCATGTCAGTTGCTTTACATTGTTCAGCCTGCATTACTTTTGGGCCGTTGCATAGACAAGGTTGTGTCCCTGATTATCCTTATGTAATTTAATACATAGGTCTCTAAACAATGAAATTTTCTATTCATTAAGAAAACTAAAACATGGATGAGGACGAATAAATTACATGAGTAGTAGCACCTTCACATATCTGTGAGACAGGTATTGGTGCAAGATCTGCTTCTTCTTCATACTCCATCCATGAGGGGGAATTGTTATCACGTCAGACTAGAAAATACAAATTTAAAAAATATATGGACCCCAGTGCCCTGCAGGAGGAGGAAGAGGAGGAGGAGGTGTGGAATGAGGAGATCCTGGATGGCACTGACTCCTCTGATGAAGAGCATGACTGAAACCTGCTGTATCGGTTCTATCATTGTGGGGTGAACCTAAATGAATGTTCAGTTATTATTTTCTATAAATAATAGCACGCTGATCAAAGTCCTATTTTATTTTCATTCTTTTCGATCATTGTGTTTAAGAAAAGTATTGCTACTGACAAAGAACAGTTTAACATCCATCCATTTCCTGTACATCGCTTAATCCTCTGTAGGGTCGAGGGTGGACTGGAGTGTATCCCAGCTGACTGAGGGTGGAGGTAGAGGACACCATGGACAGGTCGCCAGTCAATAAAGTTTAACATTTACCAAATAATTCCTTCAAACTTGAGAAGGTTTCTTTAACACAAGACTGTATGTGATGTTTTGGAGTACATATTTTTGCTATATTGAACAGTGGAATTCACGTAACATCTTCAGAAACATGACTTGCTTCATATCAGTGTTAGTCTCCTTAATTCAAAACAGCAAACTGCGTCAAAACCATACTTATCAAAGTGTTTTGAGAAGGTTGAATAAACTTGACAAGATGAACTTTGCCTCCTTGGTTTTCAACAAGGAAGGTGTCATTTCAACATAGACACACTTGGTGTCACTGTTCTGTCAGCTTGTTGGAGCGCTTCTTTCATATTCACTCAATATAGTATGTATTATTCTGTACCGGGACATTCTGCATGATGGGTACTTCTGGTACTTTAATTACATTTTGATGCAAACTCTTATGTACTTAAAAATGGTTTCTTAAAGAACCAATTGATGCTAAAATTCTCTGGAGCACCATTCATGGTGCCTAAACAAAATGTTATTTTTTGGGTGTTTTTGTTTGCAGAAACAGTTCTTTGAAGGATTTCTTGATGAGAAATTGTTCTTCTGTCATCACTTCAATGAACATTTTTGGTTGTAGATAGCACCTTTTGAATGTTGACTTTGTGTTTAATGTTTCATTATAATGAAACTATGTGCTAACCCTAACTCCTGACCCTAATACTGTGCTTGCCTGACTTTGCATGAAGAGAAACATATCGAATTTCCACACATCGCAGAACATTTTTGAAACAAAGGTTGTCCAAAGAACATCAAGAAAAATCACAAGTGTCACAGGACTGTTAACTGTACACCTTTTCACACAACTGCAAAAACACACATAGACATCAAAAGTTAGAGTCAACAGTTAGTTTCATGTAAACAGTGAAAAAAAAATTATGTAAATTTAAATTGTTTCATGCAATACATCAGCACATTGCCAACACACATTTAAGTAAACGCTTTGTTGCTTCTAACAGAAATGTTTTTGTTGTTTTCATAGCTGGAATATACACAGCACAGCAACAACTTCATCTGACTGCACAGCTTGATACAGTATTTCATGGCAAAGGAATTTTCAAGCAAGAACTAATTATAGTTAATGAACTCTAGATAGACTGGACTTCTGCTTATATGCATTCAAACAAATACAGATTGGTTAGCGTCCATTTAAGTGTCCTGTATCTGGATCGTTCTGGGTTCAGGCATCCTTATTGTGTACAATAAGAATTTGATAAATACACACTCCCTTTAGGTGGGACTGCGTACGGCTCTTTGAGCACACATTAATTATAAAAGTGATGATGTCATATGAGCTGATGTCTTCTCTCAACCATTTCTTGACCACTTTGGCTCCGTGTTTGAGATCAGGTCCAATGTTGCTCAAGATCCGGTTTTTCTGCAAACTGCCTGATGTTTTCCCCCAGAATCTAATGTCATCCTTTCTTCTCAGGATGCCATGACTTTAACCAGGCTCACTGACCAGCTAGCTACAAAAACAACCACAGACTTTACATTCTAACCACCAGGCTTGACTCATGCGTCTCCGTTTGCCAAACAAAGTCACATCGCTGTGTTCCAACAACTCTGTTTTCATCTCATCTGACCACAGAACTGACCACAATCTTTTTTTTCATCTAGGTTAGCTTTTGCAAAGGCTTTGGTGTGGCTGTCTTAAAGAAGTGAAGTTCTCCTTGGTCGGCATTCATGGAGACCAGCCTTGTTCAGTGTCTGCCTTAAGGTGTTGCTACAACAAGTGCTCAAATTCATCGGGATGGTCTTCCTTTGGGGGTTATTTTCGGGTTTTTCCTGGTCTCCTGCTCTATCATTCTTTACAGCACAGGAGCCACTGCTGGCCTCCTACGACACCTTTTGAGATTTTTCACATTGTGGACCTCATCGTACCTTTGGATGATGCTTTGCACTATGGCAACAGGCACTTGAAAACACTTGGATGTGACATTATAACCTTTTCCCTAGTCTAGAACATGGTAGAAATGACCACGACCACTAGGGGCAGTAGAAGCCACATTTTGTTAGCTCAGGGACTCACTGGCTGGTATGTTCACAAAACCAGTGGTTATTGTAAAGACACTTGGATGAATATTGACTTACCACAGTCTGGTATGGTCAGGTCATACCAATAAATTCTAGGTAAACCATGTAGATGGATACATTTCCTTCCACACTGCCTTACCAAATCCAGAATAAGAATTCACATTATAGACACTGGTCAACAAAAATAAACGTATTTGTTTTATTCAGTGATTCACTGGTAAGTTATTGCTAATCTTTGCCAACATACTATATATACTATAAATTACTCGAATCATATAAATCATAATTGTACAGGTAAAAATATTGACAAGGGTATTATTCATGATGACTGGTTTTCTACATAATACTTGGAATAAAGAAAAAGCAGCAAAACTTCAGGAAATTAAGTTATCGTTCCTTTCAGTTAACTGCTCATGACTGAAGCCCCAGTGACCTAATACACAGTAGGTAAAGAGTATTACAATTTTCTTTGCTGTAATTTCAGGTACTGAAACTGGTTGTCATCATTTTCTGAGTGGAAGGGTCTTTGACTGATGAGTTATGGTCAGATCGAGCCTTGCAGGTCAAAGTCACACACCACAGGAACATAAATACACCTGAGAAGAGACAAGACAGACTGAAGTTCTCCAGCAAATCATCAAAGTCCAGCGCATACCATACATGAGAATTATTCACATACTGACCTTGCAGTGAGTTCAATATTGTGAATACATACAATCCAGGAAGGGTAATGTATGTAATGTATGTGGTGCTGGCTAAGCTCCATGTTAAGCCCATCACACAGCTGAGGCCCAGCAGCGTGGCACCATCCTTCCATAACCTGCTCCATTTCTCTTTGCTCATCTTCTTCCGGTCACTGCTGCTTTCAGAGCCTCCGTTTCCTCCTCTCAGCCCCCAGAGCTTAAACACCACCAGTCCCAGCATGCAGGAATTACACAGTATCACCAGGCAGGGAAAGGCCACGGTGGTGATGAAGCTGACTAAAACAGCCTGCTGTTTGAATTCACTGCTCATCCAACACCTGCCCATCATTAAGCATCAAAACAGAAATTAAAAGATCTTGTTTGAAATTCAAATATCATCTTTTTGTGGACAGTTAAAATCAAGACATGTATTTGGAGAGTATATTTAAAAAGATAACAGTGATAGTTTCTTACATGTGTGCCGTAGAACTCTGGTTGCCTTCATCCTTATATTCTAGAGTGTATTTGCCATAAACACCTGAAATGGCGCAAACCACTGCAACCAGTGTAGGTAGACCTGAAAAAAGAAGAAAACTGAATTCAACTGAAATGTTAAATTCAAGGATACATTTTACCAGAATAGTTTTGAATGTCAAGAAAGTATCACAACTCCAGTATTTACTACGAGTAATACGAGGTGTGATGTATCCCTGATATGTGACCAAACTCCACTCACCCCATCCCACCAAGCTGAGTTTGAGCAGGTATCTCCTGACGTAGATGTTAAAGACTCGGATGAGGAGAAGGTAGAGGTGAAACCCCTCCAGAGCAGTCCAGCTGAAGGTGGTCAGCAGGGACCAGTGCAAAAAGAAACCCAGAATCCGGCAACCCACACTGTCCTCATTCTCACTCAGAAGCCGGACCCAGAAACTGCATATCAGGAAGCTGAGGTGGAGGCAGAGCAGCGCCCCGGTTAGCTGCATATGCACACTGATGGCCTTCTCAGGACGCCGCCGGCTGAAAGAGAAACCGCAGTAGATCATTATCGTTTTCAGATATATGCTTATCTATTCAGCAGAACCTGACCCTTTATGATCTGAATGCCACTTCAACACAGTCAACAGAGTCCCTACATTTTATGTTTTTTTTAAACAGGCTACTCTACTGACGAGACATTTTGTCCTCATTCGTTTTTCTCAGGCTTTTTGCCAAACTATGATAATGAGAGGCTAAGGGTGCACTAAAGCCTCAAAGACTTGAATGACATGACAGCTGTAGTGTTTGAATGTGTGAGATTATAAGGGCTTGAATGTTATTAAAAAAAAGAAGAAGGACATACCAGTATG
The DNA here is from genome assembly GCA_024666655.1 of Dascyllus trimaculatus. Taxonomy (NCBI): domain Eukaryota; kingdom Metazoa; phylum Chordata; class Actinopteri; family Pomacentridae; genus Dascyllus; species Dascyllus trimaculatus. Next base: position 8,296,040 of record CM045445.1, on the reverse strand, counting down.
ACAGCCCGCCATGCTTTCAAACAATGTATCACCGTTTTAAAGAAAAGTCAAATATGGTTGAAACATAATTTAGATTTTTGGTAGTTTACTAAAAAACCATTAACATAAACACCAACATAGTGGACATTTGACTGAAAGCACACAAAACAACTCCACAATCGTACAATAAATAATCACAAAAGTGAGCGGCCAGATACTGTCGCTATATCTCAGCATTTTGTTTCCCTGTGGTATCAATGCTGTGTCTGTGTACATTTTGTGGGACGAATAGAATGGTCTGACTGCACCTCATTATCATTCTGCTATAAGAGAAAGAAATTCTCTGCCTTGTTTGTGTTCCTTTAAACTAATCACACCGGTCTTGGACAGAGCTAAGCAAAAGGTGCAGTAATCCCAAAATAGTGACAGGGTGAATGTATTGGTAGAGCATTTTGCACGCAGGGAGGCAAACACTGACATTACAAGGGCAAATTCACTGAAAACAACCTGCACAATCCAAACCCTTAGCAAAATTTCCAGTATGGTAGTGGGTTATTGGTGTAGTTTCCTGTAGTGGGGGGGATTTTGAGAACAGGGGCTGTGTGGGGTGTGCTGTATGTGTGCCTACATCCAGTAAGTCAGACTAGGGCACATGTCATATGGGCGCAAATGAGTCACCAAATTGATTACCTTCCGTCCATATTTTATGTGCATCTTCGCTTCTATCAAACAAAGGTAAAAAAAAACAACAACAACCTAATCTTTAAAAAGTGACAGAAATAGTTAGATCGTAAAAAAAAAAAAAAAAAACAGGTACGAGAGCTCAAGAAATTCTGAAATTGAGGGTTTTAGAAAGCTATAGAAAGTGTCAGATGCATTTCCTGTTTAATTCTGACTTCAGAAAAGTATGGGGGCTGGGGGTTTAGATGCTGTTCAAGCACTATAGCTGGAGCGCATTCATGCAAGTCAAAGCTGCAGTGCATGCACCACCGTGTGAAGAAGGCTTCTGTGGGCTGCCTAGAAGAGCACATGTACACCAATCAGTCATGACATTAAGACCACCTGCCTAATATTGTGTTGGTCCCTCTTGTGTGCTCAAAAATGCTCTGAACCATTGGACATGGACAAGAGGACCTCTCAGGGTGTCCTATGGGGTCTGGAACTATCATGTTGGCACTGGATTCTTTAGGTGCTCTGGCTTGTACAGTGGAGCCTCTGTCAATCTAACTTGTTCCACTGCATCCTGTTGATGCTTGATCAGAATGGGGTGTATGAAGTTTGGAGGTCAAATCAACATGTTGGTCCATTGTCATGTTCCTCAACATGTTCCTGATTGTTTGATGTTGTTTCCATGTGGTGGGCTGCATTTTCCTCCAGTGACATTTGGGATTTCCATTTGCATGAGGGAGTGTGTTTGTTGTGGGACAATGTTTATTTGGGTGTCTAAGTCTCATCAACACGGATGTTAAAATCCAAGGTTTTCCATCAGAACACCACATAGTACAAATATGATCAATGTTATTCACTTCACCTGTCAGTGGTCAGAATGTTGTGGCTGATCGGTGTACGTCTGTCATTTAGATATGTTTCATTTATACTAGTGCAAACATGGTTATCTTTTTTTCTTTTACGGAGTTAGGACTTGTTTGTCCAGCAACATCTGATGACAAGCCAGATTATCAATGACAAGAAAAGATGACAACACAGGCTATGCATGCTCAGAGTGCTGCTTTGCAAAAATGTAATTCAAGCGAGAGAAAGATGCACACCAACCACCGAGTCTTTCTTCTATGAATTCATCCTAACTTAGCACTAAATGCAACAAGGCTGATCTTGTGTCTGATATGCTTCACACCAAATCTCTGCCCCAGTCATTAGCTTCATAAGCAGAACTCCAGATATATGAAGTGACAGTGTAAAACTAAAATGACCAAAGTGTGTCAGCATGTTGACATTTAGCATACATTGTCTTTAACAAGTTAACCTCATACATATAAATATGTCTGCCCTGCGGTTTGACTTGAGAAAAAAAAACACTGTCATTCTATGAAATGAGTCCAATGATAACACGCAAGTCACATCTTTGTATTGCTTCAGTTGTGTGAGCAACAGACCAAAGACATCTTGAATGTAACAGTATATTGTATGGTATTAATATGAGGTTATAAGTCAAACTGAAAAATAATAACAATAAGAGAACTCACTGTAGACAAATATAGATGATCAAGCTGATAAATGTGAAGATGATGGAAAGAGCTGATCCAATGTAGGAAATATAGCTTAGATACACAGCATTCCTTTTATCCACTGATAACACTGGGTTCTGGAAAAAAAAACAACAAGATACAATGTAATTCAAATGTAGTCAAATGACGCAGGAGACTGTAGCCTGTTAGTGGACGCTTGCATACATCTGAAATAAAGCTCTGCCCTATGCCTCTGTGCATTCAACACTGTGCATGACAGTTTCATGTCCAATTATATATTCTGAAATTATAAAAATGCACCTTCAGGGAGTGATAGTTAACTATTGTTTGAAGTATTGTATTTCTAAACAGCATGTTTTCATTTTAAGATAAAAAAAAAGTTCTTATATGAGAAGGACTAATACTGTGATGTTAGTCTGTTCTACACAATGTGGATAGAGTGCTAATGATATGCTTCTAGGCTTTGGAGGTACTGCTTGATTCTAATTTTAGTTAATAAGCCAGTTAGCTGAGCAAGGTAACATGTGTGCATTCATACATTTTAAATAAAATATTACGACAAATAATATATTAAATAAGGAACACTGCTCTTATTTCAGCTCTTTGCACATGCTATGCCTGACTAAGTTTGCCAAACCATGATTGGAAGTGCAAGGTTCAGGGGGAGGGATTCAGTTGGGTTAATGAAATCAGAGGAAATGTGTGGTTAAAAATGTTGTCATCCTACCACAAGCACAGTAAAGAAGCTCAGGTGGTTGCAGCTGCAAATAAATTCAGATGCAGTGTGATTGGTGTCGCAGCCATCAGGGCTCCAATGACCTAAAAAACACACGTAATGTGCAAATTTGAGTTTTCCTTTTGGTTTAACCATAAACATAATGCAGGCTGGTTTATAACCCACCTGTTCCATCGTCTAGCTCTGACTCCTGCCAAAACACACAAGTTCCATTTCCAACCTGAAACATATTTGGGGAAAAAAAAGTAAATCAAAGTAAGAGGAAAAAAAGGTTAATATGTTTTTTGAGTGTGATCCTAAACTGTAGAATATCATTGAAGACATCTCATCTTTTCTGGTTTACTTATTGCAAAAAAAAAAAGTCCAAGTCTTGCGACAGTGAACTGAACTTATAGTGTCTTTTTTATTTTAGACAACTTTAGAATTTCAAAACATGATCTCTTAACTTGACTTGAGGCCCTTTGGTATGAAATGATGAGCTGAATGAATGTACAGCTGAGAGTTTCTTCAGCTCATTAAATGAAGTTTATAAGAAGCACTTATTATGGAGTTCAAACTCCCCAGGGACTCTTGTTTTTTGTAGTTTCAGAGAACAGACATGATGGAAGCTTGCCGTGAGTATTGATTAAATTCAGTTTTGATCATTTCTTAATCAACACAGTTAAAGCAATTCAAAAGAAACAAAGGTTAGAACTGAATTTACGCATTCAAAGGTTTTCTTTTTATTGACTCTGGTCAAAAATGGATCAATGTCAGATAAAGAAAGCACTCTTAAGCCTTGTAACTATCATCTAGTCGATTCACTTAAATATCTGAAGCTTATTGAACTTGTTTTCTCAAGTTCAGTGAATTTAATTGAGCTAGCTGTGCACTTTCATACCCCATGAGATGACCTGGAAGTAATTATTCAATCAGTTAATTAACATTTTCGAACAGCAGAGGAACTTGCGTTTCTAAGCTGAATGAACTTGCTGAATGAAATGATTTACAGTGCAGTACAGGTGGGTTTGTCATTTTACCGGTTCGTCGTGCCTGAAGATTAACCTGACGGGCTGTGAGAGGTCCCTGACTGGAGAGTATCCTGCCCTCACCATCAGGACTAACTCCCCCAAAACAGTGCCTGGCATGTGGGCAGGCTGGTGCGATATCCTCCTCCCTGTTCCAGGGCGGGGACGTGTCAGCTGCAATGACAGGTTGCAGAGTGGACATAAGACATTACTGGTGGGGTGACGTGGATTAGAAGTGAATCATCTTTTAAAGATGGTGGAAGAATTGCAGCGACATTAGCTACACTATCAACCTTCCCTTGACTTTCAAAGTGCACAACAACCGACTGGGAGTGGACGCAGTTCATGGAAATCAATGAGGGAAAAAGTTGCTGTATAATTCTATAAATATGCATGTCAGTGCATAAAAAGATCAAAGTTCTCTTTCTGCCGTACATTTACATCCACTGACCTTAAAATTACTGCTGTTGATTACTGTGGCCACCAGCAGGACCTCTTCCCCCAACAAGTGTCCTCTGCTTTTCTTCAGAGCTGATGATGGGATGTGAACTCCATGTCGAGGTGTAGGCCTTGCTTCAGCCTACACGTTTGTACACATATTAGATATGTAGTACACCAAGAAAAACATTTACTAATATAACTAAAGAAACAATTGTTGGAAATTAATTCTTCTTAAGAGGTTTTTAACTGTTCAGATTGTTTAACATGTTTCAAGGAAACAGAATATAGCCTAAAATGTTCCATCCTACAGTCACATGAATGTGCGTGATGAAGACAACAAACCTGTTTTGCTAATGTGCATTTGAGATAAAAAGCCATATTTCCTTTTTACCCTTTCAAAACCCTCAGAAAAAGGCCTCACCTCTAGTGATGAGTTCACATTCACACGAATGAAGTCTGACGGACCACGCTGTTTTGCTCCGGGGTTACAGGTGGCAACTTCATCCTCATAACACCTACCAACACATGTTTAGCATCCTTCAGCACTCCAAACTTAGGGCTACACAGTTATAATTTATTACAGTGTTATTCTACTGTAATATATATTGATTGATTTTATTTGAACAAACAACACAACTAAGTCGACTCTAGGCTATAGGCAGCATCACAGCTCTGTGAAAACTTTAGATTATTGCACATTGTTGTTCATGATTTAGTGAATCTGTATCTGAGGAAGTCCTTTTAAAACACTGAGGTATAAATGGAGAAATGCAGTTGTGTTCCTGAAAGGCTGTCAACTTGGAGAAACATTTACTTAATAGCAATAATCAAGTGTGTGAAAATGATTGATTATTTAAATAACTGTTATTGTTATATTAGGCTTATTATATTTCAGGGTCTCACACTTGTGCTTAACGCTATTATAGCATTTATCAACAGCAGGGAGCTGCCATATTTATTCATTAGCTTGACAGGAAGATGCATTATTACTTAAAAACAGGAATGTAAACTCTACAGCTCAGACCCTTCATGCATGTTGTCCAATACAATAAAAAGTTAATCAAACAACTATTCACAATAATTACTCCAAACCAGTTGAGGATGATCTCATAAGATTTCTATGTATTTGTATATGTTCACTCGTCTTCATTAATATTTGATATCCTGAAAAATTCCATCTTAAATCCAAAATGGTGATGGAAATGCACCTGTCACCTGTGGAATATCTGTTACAACCTCTTATACTTCAAGAAACATGAAGGGAAATATTCTCTAATTAACTGGAGTGTAGGGACTACTTGGATTAAGGTTTCATCTGCATGCCTGTTGTCATTTATTTATGTTAGTAAAAATGTTGCTGTTCAAAGAATGTATCCAAGTTTGTTCATTTTTAACGAGATAGTGCCGAATATCCATTGTTTTTTAAGATTTATTTTTGGCCTTTTATGCCTTTATTGGACAGGATACTGGATAGAATTGGAAACGGGAGAGAGAGTGGGAAAGGACAGGCAGTAAATGCCCGAGGTCGGAATCGAACTAGGGACAGCTGCTAGGCCTTGGAACTTGGGTCATGCAACGTAACCATTAGGCTATTAGGGTGCCCCCTAATATCCATTGTTAAACATAAAGTTTCAGAAAATGTATGATACAAAATGTCATTGCCTTCATGTGATTAGTGAAGTGGGAAAGTTTAATAGTGATGTCTATTAGTTTCAGTTTTTTACTATATTCACCTGTAGTATTTTGTCTTAAATACAAAGTAGACATTAAACTGTTTATTTGTGTGGTGTCCACTACAGTCGAGTATCTCCCGAAAAGTAGATATTCAAAAATCCAGCAGGACATGTTTGATATATTTTTTGGGGAGTAACGAATAAAGTCTCCTTCATTAATTTATTTATTAACAATTATGACATAAAACCACTACATGCATTACCTGGTCCAGCCGGTGTTATGCTTTTGACAATATTTGATGAGGTCGTCACAGAGGTCTGTCAAAGTGACACGCAGAAGAAGTCAAAATTAGCACAGACAATTGAGGGACGCTGGACACAAGACTGGCAGCTGAATCAGAAAACACTTCAACATGTCTCACTTCAGAGAAATAGGAGACGCCAGGTGTTCTGGTGCTAAATCACTTACTCTGAGAGACAGCAGGTTTTATAGCTGTGCTAGTGTCCCCCCGACTTGGGACCAGAGAACCCTGAGGGATTCTACCTTCCTCTTGGCTTGATGATCCACGACCTTGATACATTAACAATTCATTAAATACATTAAAATTCACCTCACAAGTTCAAACAACACAACAATCACATGTAAAGTATGCTCACCGCCAGCTTGGGATGTAGAAAAGCCCACGAGTGTGATCAGACAGAGAGTAATCCACATCGTGTCACAATGCTGTCACAGTTCCACACAGCATGTTCCTGCTCAGCTGAGGTTTGCCTAATGAGGTGAGCAGCGAGTTTCACATCTACATATGTCACATGTTCTTGAGGAGAGACTGACAGCTCAGAGCAGGAAATGATTCATACCAGATGCCTATTCTAACGTATTGAAATGATCTATGAAGCTGCTGTTGTGAATTTCAACGGGAATATCACTAGAAAAGTAAAATGTCACATTGTGGATTTACAGTTTAGATCAGCATGGGAGCCTCATGTGAAGGCAGGTCTGATCGTTTTTTGTCATCTTAAAGAGTCGTGACATTAATACTATCACGACTGGTTGTGGATAGAGAGAGATAACATAAATATTCAGTAAATAGAACTCCAGAAGTGGACGGTAGTAAGAAGAAAGAGGAACTCTCCAAATGTGACTGTTTCCCTATAGACGCAAGAGAAAAGAAACAGCCAAGTCATAATGGTCAAGAAGAACTGACACTTAGAACTTATTGGGGAAGTGAAACTCAGACCTGCTACATGTAATGTGTTCTGAAGTTAGCAGCATACGTAGGTAGCAGAAAATGCAATTCACAAATCAGTAATTTCAATTTTACATATAAAAAAATCAGATTATTAGAGGTGATTAGTAAAGAAAACCTTTTTTACTTTAACAGTGAAGACTTAAAGCTGAACAAAAGAAGGGACGACAGTTTTTGAAGTGAATCATGTTTGCCTCAAGCTAAGGAAAATTTTCAACCAAACACATCATGAGGCTTACAAGTGGGAGTTACTGTTGCTATGGTTACACGAGAGGATTACCATCAGTTTTTGTCATCCTAACTGATGACAGGAAAGAGTCTAATCAGATTTGACTGTTGGAGAGGACACCCTGTCTCTCCTTGATTAAAAATACACACAAATGAACAAAGTACTGCACACTTAGGCCTATTTTTGAGCTGTACACTTAAAGATAGGACTCTCTTGTGCTATTAAACACATCAGTGCTGCTGTTAATATCGACATTTCTACTAAACATACACACATTTGTGTTGATAATGGATCAGCATACATGTACTGCTGCGAGGTCAGTGCTGGCATAGAGGATGTGGAGGTAGGCAAACTCTCCATGGCGTCAAACATGTGTTTCCTGAAAGAGCACTTTTGTAGGTATGAGTGGTAACTTGTTGCCATCTTGGTAGTACCTGACTCCTCTTAACTCCAGTCTAACTCAAAGTTGAGCAGAGAGGTGGCAAATGAATAGAGCTGAGGTGCGTCTGTAAAAATCTTTGTGTGACTGTTCTATGATGCCACTTACCTGTCACCTAAAGCAGCGATGCCCATAATTATGCATAACTTTAAGACATAAAACCCCCTCTACAGTTGTCATGAATGGAGAAATTAGCTACAGAGACCAAAACTGACCATTTGACGTTTCTTTTTCAGCCCAGAGTCAACCTTCATCTAAAAAGTTTCTTTTACAATCAGACTTCTTCTTTTTTTTACAGCCAGAGGTGTTGCCCCCTGCTGCCTGCTAGAAAGAATGCAGATTTAAAGGACTTCCATGTTAGCTTCACTTTTCAGACCTGGAAGCCACCATCTTGTGTATACAGTCTATGGTTTCGCAACAATAGATTAAAAAAAAACCCTCAATCAACACACGTAGTTAATAAGATTTCTACCACAAAAAACCCTAAACAAACATAGAATTAAGTAACAACTAAGTAAGGCTTTTGAAGAAGTCTCCTTCAAACATTAAACATATACCTTTGCCTTGTCAAAATTCTCAAATAAAAAGATGAATAACAGCAAGAGCATGGACACTAATGCAACTGTTCCTAGTCTGAAAAACTCTCAACAGCAACTTTACCAGATTTGACGCAACAGAAATGAAAGCAATGCTGCATTCACGTCAGTCATTGCAGCACCCAGTAGCATTTTCTATAAATGTGTCCTCCTCCATAGGCTTCTCGTAACGGCCTGTACCAGAACAGCCTGGGTCTGAACCTCCACAGTCTGTCTCATCTGTTTCTTTCAGCTATTAAAAGCCATGCAAACACATCCAGGGACAATCTTTAAAGTGAAAGAACATCCATTACAAGGGAAGAAGCAAATTAGGAACATGCCTCAATTCAAATTGCTGCATTTGTTTTTACTGATTTTAGTTCTAAGTGCTTGAATTGCAATGGAAGGGAACCAGATGATGACAGAACATGTATTGTGATATGCTCGGCTGCAGCAACAAGGACTTCTATTTCGCCAGAGTTCAGCTAAAAGAGACTGGAATGAGAAAGAAAGAAAAACAAAACGTTTCTCTTTCTTGCTGAAAGGACAGTCCTGCAGAGACATGAAACGCTACCAGAAGAAGCACTCTCTTTCTCAGAAACTGTCCAGGCTCACATCCATTTCCAAAAACATGGTGGTTAATTCTCTGAACCTCTGAGGTCAAACCTATGCTTCCCTCCCTTGGATAAAAATAGCATTGTGCACCTTTGTCGCAATTCTACAACATTCAGTTCTCTGGAGCTCTGACAGCACTAAGAAGGAAATTATGCAACTGTTTTAGATAAGGCAGTCAAGTGCACAGCTGTTCCGTCCAAACCATAAGAATGTCATATATTTAAACATCACATACATAGTAAGCAGTTATTAAAACTAACATTCCAAAGAAATAAGGACAAATTTTCATTCAGTAGTGCTATTTTTCTTTTTTCATCTTCTTACTTTTCCTTCTTGTGTTTTTTGTTCTTGTTACTTTATCTCCACTTCCACCCTCCTCCTCGCTCAGCAGAGGACAAACAGCAACAGATAAATTACACCAATCAGTCAGAAGGTGGTGCTACAACAAACACTGTTCCATTTTTATTCATTACCCATGTGGACGGAGTCAGCTGTGGGTAGGGCGGTCATGGCCGTCTGTCTGTCTGTCTGGATGTATGTATGTCTGTCTGTCTGTATGTGGGTGTATTATAATCCCCTTATAATCTACTATATAAGCTTGCAATGATGAACTTTGGTATAGCAAAGGGTAGGACTACCACATTTCACCTCTTGGCCTTGAACTTGACTTTTGATCTTGAACTTATTTGTGTCTGTATGTATGTATGTACGTGTGTGGGTGTGTGGGTGTGTATGTCCGCACCATAACTCGATAACAAAGACAGATAAGACAATCAAACTCAGCACAAATGTTGATCTTGACCTACCCTAGTCACCCACTAATTTTGGGGTCAAAAGGTCAAGGTCAGAGGGCTACCTGCCATGTTTAGGAAGGCATCTGTGCGGGTCTGCATTCCGCTTGAGTTCATTCTAGTATTATTAGTTATCGCCCTGATAGCCTAATGGTTATGTCGCGTGACCCAAGTGCAGAGGCGCAGCGGCTGTCCCGGGTTCGAGTCCGACCTTGGGCATTTACCGCATGTCCTTCCCCACTCTCTCCTGTTTCCGATTCTATCCACTGTCCTATCTCATAAAGGCACAAAAAGTCCAAAAATAAATCTTTAAAAAAAAAACAAAAAAAAACTTTTATTGGTGTGGACACAGTCAAGTGCAGACAGTACTGTCCTGTGCTTGACTTTGTCTTTACCTTGTGTTTTTCTCCAACTCTTCTACTTCCTTTTGAAAGGTTCAGTCTCTAGTGTTTCTCAGTTAAAGTCTTCAACATCTAAGTCAGGAGACGTTGGGTTGAGTGACATAATCAAGACTCAGGAGGTTATCAGAATCAGCCAGTAAACCTTTGAGTGAGCATACTCCTCAGTGAAAGGGTAAATCCTTTGCTCAGCTCTTGTGTTTCAGCTGTCATCATGGTGATCATAGACAGAGACACATACTGCTGCGTCCCTCTGAACTTATCTACCTCATTTACCAATGAAAGTGAAAAACTGGAACAAATTTGCAAGCCTGTGCAAATTGCATTTATTGACTGTTTTGCATGTACCACAGAGTTACTGTATATTTGAATTTTTAAGCACAACTTGTTCATGAATAGGGGGAAAATGCAAAAAAAAAAGAAAACAAAAAAAAAAATCCAATTCACCATGCATCTCATTTGCATTTTCAGTCCAACTACACACCTGTACAGTTTTTTTCTGCTTCCTGCTTGGTTGTGGTGCTGACAGAATGTGTCTACAGACAGGCATACAAACACCTGCTAAAACCCTAAAAAGCGACTTTGTGGCAGTTTCTGCTACAGTACGACTCTCCAGGACCACATTCTGCCACAGTGACACACACATACACACACAGACAGACTCACAAAGTGAAAAAATCAAATATTTGCTATTGCAGTAATGTAATAACAACTTACCGAGTACTCATGGGCCAGTATGTCCAGTCAACATGTTGACGGATGTCGGATGTCATGGTGTGATGCAACAGTTGAATAACTAAACATGTTAATGCCCATGATGAGCTGGTTTAGACTGTCCTCTGTCCAACCAACACCACACACATCAATGTGGAACTCTCCCACACTGAATATGCAAGTATGGAAAAACAAATTTGTACAGGTGAGAATTCTGGCAGTCTGACACAGGTTACAGGAAACTGAGAAGACACATCGAACTTTATTTTCTGTTTTCACATCCATTGTATGGCACTTACATCACATGCTTTCACTTGCAACAGATGTTGACCTGGCTCCTTGTGTACTGACAAACAGGGACCTGACACAAGTTCCTGTTTTTCAGTATCATGAGCATGATTTGCATGACTGTCACCTCCGGTACACAATCTACACTTTAAATTCACTCTCTTTTTCCACTGTCTCATGCATGTTTTTTCACCTTCCTGTGGTGTGTGTGATAACTCTGAAACTGGCAACACACCAAGATGAGGGTGTGTTATTGCTGTAACACCATAAAGCTTGATGTTGATATTTCTGCTTCACGTACAAGAATGTAACGCAGAAGCAAACATTCCAGCTACAGAGAACTCATTCTAACTTGTGGAAATGAAGTTAAGAATTAAATGTGAAATGCTATTATCAGTTTTCATGTGATTTTTGAAGCTGTTTGTGCTTTCAACATAAAAACTTTGGTTAGGGGTTGATTTATTTTCAGAGCAGATTAGATAGGATGGTTACGCATCTTTATCTTTTCCATTTCAGGGAATCTCTTTCAGGGGAAAAATACATTCAGCATTGATGCATGTGCAAATGCATCCCACTGGACTGTCCACAGGTGAGACTGAAAACTACAGTAAATGGTGCAGGTTTCTTTTCTGCTTTAAGTCATTCATTCACTTTTCTAGATTGTGTCCAAATCTGATCTGGGATTTAGGTGCGACTCCTCTGGCATCAATTTCGTGTTTCAAGAGACCAAAGATTCTCTGAGGCTGTATGTACTGCCAGCATTGTGCTGTACTCTATGTCCATTCCATATTATATTCCAAAAACATTTTTTTTTGGTAGAGATTTTGTCTTATATATAAAACTTTACTGGTTCTCTATAACATGATATAATGGCATATGATACCTTGTTTACTGGAGACTGACATCACAGCCTTAACCCCACTGATATGGAATTATATTGCTGTTATAGAGAATATTTGCATAAAACAAATACCGCCAGCAGACCGAACACAAGCACTACTGTGTTTTATTTCAAGTTCCCAACGAGCAGATTACTCAACCAGCAGAGCTCACTGATGTTTGTCTGTTCCATCCTGTTCACCTCAGAAGGAAAGAAACTGCTCGGTGTCCAGTGAGTACTAATGTAAGTTGTGTTTTCCTTTATTTCGGTGTGCATGGATTGTACTGTAGAAATACAAAAATCTGAAGATGGTTCAGTCGTTTTGGTGAATTTGATCTGACTGGAGAAGCAGAACATTTTAATCAGTTTTCTACATACTAATACAGAAGAAGTCTTGTAAATGGACTTTAGATTGGACATATGATGGCACTTAAAGAGCTCTAGCCAGTGTGTGTGTATGTATGAGTGAACTCAGTTTCTGTAGTACTGGAACACGGAGAATTCACATTATATTTGTTTTTGTCTGGGCATAAATGTGGATCTTTTATCCACAAGCCAGACAAGAATGTAAGGTGCAAAATAAAACAAAATAAACACAGATGGTTAGTTAATACTGGTGAGTATTGGATTCTATAGCACTTACAAAACAGCAGATGTTGTCAGAGTCACATCATGTATGTTGATTTGTTCTGTTTTGTTTCCTTTGTCTGACTTTACGACAGCATTTTCTTTTGGATGTAAACTGACATACATTTGAGATACCTGTACACTGCATGGACTGCTTTATTTCTGCTTTTGATTTATTCCATACATTCAGAGGAAGAACAATGGTTCCCATTCTGCTTTTGCTGCTGCTGCATGAATCGCTGGCTGACCAAGGTATGAATGTCAGTTTTTTTAGTCAGTATAATAATGATAATAACACATTTTATTTGATAGCACCTTTCAAAACACACAAGGACACTTTACAGAGAAATAAAAACACAATATAATAAATATAAACAGAAAAAGAGGCGTGGGGGCAGGTTGTGGATGGCTTAGAATGAGAAGAGGAGGATTTTAAAGGTGGTTTTGAATTTTACTGGGAGCTGTTGGAGGACAGGGGATGATGTGGTGGAAGGAGGGGGTTCTGGTGATGATACGGGCTGCTGAGTTCTGGACCGTTTGAAGTCTATGGAGGGATTTGTGGGCGACACCAAAGAAAAGTGAGTTGCAGTAGTCAAGACGGGAGGTGACGAGGCTGTGAACCAGAATGGAAGCAGTGTGAGGGGGGAGAGAGGATCGGAGGCGATTAATGTTTTGTTGATGGAAATATGCAGACCAGGTTATGTTATTAATGTGGGAGTGGAAAGAAAGTGAGCTGTCGAGGATGACACCCAGACTCTTAACCTGAGGGGAGGGGGACACTGTGGAACTGTCGATGGTGAGGGAGAAACATGTCAGCTTTGGAAAGGGCGCTTTGGTGCCGATAAGAAGGAGTTCTTTTTTCTGTCGTTAAGTTTGAGGAAATTTGAGGTGAACCAAGATTTGATTTCTGACAGGCAATGGGTGAGGGAGGAGGGTGGAAGAGTGGAGTTTGGCTTACTGGAAAGGTACAGCTGGGTGTTTTCCACGAAGCAGTGAAAGTGAATACCATATTTACAGAAAATATTGCCAAGTGGGAGAAGGTAGATGATGAAGAAGAGGGGCCCCAGGACAGAGCCCTGGGGCACACCTAAAGTGACGGGGGAGGCTGGGAAGTGAAGGATTTCAGTCGGATGAAATGGTGTTGAGTGCGGCCAGTGAGGTAAGAGTGAAACCAGTGAAGGGGGGTGTGTGAGTAATACCTAAGGAGGAGAGTCTATTGAGGAGGATGGGATGAGAAATGGTGTCGAAGGCCGCACTCAGACCAAGGAGGATGACGATGGAGATAAAACCAGAATCAGCAGCCATGAAGAGGTCATTAGTGATTTTAATGAGGGCTGTTTTAGTGCTGTGGTGGGGTTGGAAACTAGACTGGAATCCTTCATACAGATGAGATGAGAGTGGAGCTGAGAAGCAGCAGTTTTGGTTTTTTTTCTGTTTTTTTTTTTTTTTTGCATAAACTGTAAATATTATAAATCCTACCTGTTTTAGAAAATGGCACATACATGGGGATATACATTTAATCAAATTGTGGTGTATAACCCAGGTACAAATAATAAGAGAAATGGTGACCCTTTTGTAAAAAAACAAACACATTTTGTTTTCCTGTGCTAACTAGGCAATTGTAGTTTTCAATTAATTCTGTTATGCCAGGCAAAAAGGTTTTGTAAATTTCTCTTTGAAACAATGTTTTACCTTTAGACTTACTTTAACAATGTTATGTAAAAAAAAAAAAAAAAAAAGTCTCCATACAATACAACCACCAAACCATTATAAAAGGGTGGAAAGATAATGTTTTGTCACTGTGATGGAAAATGTGTATGTTACAGTAAGTTGTAAGTGTCTGTCTTCTGTTTCTGTGTCCAGTGTGTCTTAGCATTTCAGATTTTACAATGAATGTTGATGTGACTGGAACCTTTGTGAACATTCATGAATTGCGGAATAAGGCTGTAACTTGCAGTAGAGACGGAACCCCCTGTGTGTTTTTCTGCACACATCACACCAGACCGTGCTTCAATGAATCATCAGTTTGCTTAAATGCTACTGTGTCAGGACTCCCCCCCAAGATTGAGTATGACATACATGATTGTAAGTACACCGTCTCCCAAGTAAACCACTCTACCTGTAGAGTCAAGTCTTTTAAACTGGGCAACCCTGTCCCTTTCAGTATGTAGCATGTCTCATGGAGTCAAACTGGGAAATTACACTGTAAGTCTTTATTTGATTCCTGTCTTCCTTTTCAGGCCCCAAATGCATCGAATACTCCTGCAAATACAATACCATCTCAGAACTGATTGAGTCTCTGAGAGACTCCAGCTCCAATCACAAAGACATAATGAACCTCTTCTACATAAGTAAAGGGTGTAGACTGCTCTTTAGGAGCAGTGTTGACATCAGGAAGGAGTTTTTAATGTAAGTTTCAGTCCTGTGTTTTTTCATTTTTTATTTGTTGCGTTATTGTTAGTTATAGTCATGTGAGCAGCATGGTTTGAAGGATGGCAGTGTCAGTCTGTTGGTGGGTCCACCACTGTGGTCCACATAGAAATATATGAACAAACACTGAATGACATGATGATAAGTGTTTGTACATTTCCAGAAAATTGAATCCTAATGATTTCTTCTCTGGCATTACTGTGAGGCCCACATTTATAGCCCCATACTTTGGTTCATGACCATCTGCCTCAGCTGTACTTAAGCAAATATTAATGATTCCTGATGCACTTTCAGTATAAAGGTTGAGTTAGGATCTCTCAGAACTACATCTAAATCTTATGCATTCTGACCTGTCACACTGGAATCTATGACATTCTCAACATTCTGTGTTGCAATTATTTGCACCATGTACTTTGTACTTTACAATGATTGGCAACAACATCAAAACCACTGACAGATGAAATGATTAATACTGATTATCTCATTAACTTTGCACCAAGCAAGGGGTAGGATATGCAGTTAAGTCCCTGAGTATCTGGACAGTGACACAGTTTTATAATTCAACCTCTGTTCACCACCACAGTGGATCTGAAATAAAGTTATTTAGGCTGGCTGTAGTATAGCAGAAATCTAGGAAATGACAAAAAAATCCAGGACTTGAAAAAGCGGCCCACCTCGTGCAGCCCCTCTCCTTCTCCTGGGCCCCTCCTACCAGATAAGCATTTGAAGGTGGTTCTGACACTTGTGGCATCCAACAGAATTCACAACCCACTCTCCTGAGGCAAAGTTTTCTGTTTAATCTGACTGCGCCACCATTTCTAATTACTACCGGCTTTGTTTCTCTTCATGCTATCTCATCTTACTGGATAGGCCTGCGATTGGCTAAAGTCTCCCACCACAGGCTACATTCTCTACTTCCTGAAAGAGGAGGTGCAGAAGTCTCTGTTCAGGCCACCTGTATTACAATATGCTAGAAGATTATTATGGAATTTTTGATTTGTGATGGTCAAAGATTTTAGAGCTGTAGACTTTTATATTTAGAAAATATTACATTAACAATCCAGAAATTGCAACCATTTTTTTACACACTGTGGTGCACTGGCTCAAAAGTAATTGTACAATTGATCAATAATCAGTTTTGTGGCCATGTGTGGCCTGTTTCCTCATTATTTCAAGACAAATTAAAGAAATGAAAGGTGTGGAGTTGATTCCAAGAGTTGAACTTGCATTTAATAGCTGTTCATTGGAACTAACATGTGAACTCAAGAGGTTTTAATGCAAGTGAAAGCATGCCAGTTGAAATAAATAAATCAATAAATAGATAATAAACCTGGTTGGCAGAAACTTTAGAGGTGATCATATCAACAATTTGGTCCATTGCTAAGAAGAAGGAGTGCACTGGAAAGCTCAGCAACACCCAAATTCCTGGAATATCAAGGAAGAAAATGGTTGTAGTTTCCAGACAGTGAATGCAACATTAAGGGACCACCAAGCAGCTAAGGATCTTCAGTCCATGCCTTGACATCTCAGAGCTGTTAAGGTGGCACGAGAGGATCCGACAGAGTATCGGGCAGGTAGTTTTAATGTTGTGGCTGATGGTTCTACATTATATATCGTATATGGCACAAAATATACAACCAAAATGAGTCTCTTCGCACTCACACTGTACCTGCTGTCAGTATTAGTCTTGTATGCTACAATTCTCATGTCACTTGATGACACTGTTTGCATAGATGGTTCTTTCATGTTGCATAATGGCCATTTCATTTTTCACAGAGTGGAAAAAGAAAAAATTCATGAAATTATGAAGAATACCGAGGTTGAGTCTGGAAGCCACATCATCCACGATCTGAAGTATTTGTCCCTGAAAGTGTCAAACATCAGCGAGGCTGACCTCAACTATGCAGGAGTCAACTCCAGTATCCAGATAGAAGCTCCACAGGTACATTAATGTGACAGAGATGTTACAAAGGAATTTAGAGGGGACAATGCTGACTGAGACAGCATGGCAGTGAATGATTTAATGTCTTTGTTATATCTGGTTAGCGTTACTTTTGGCTCAGTTAAAACTAACTATGCTTGTGATTAACTTTGATGATTTTTTTTTGTTTGTTTTGTTTTGAGTGCAAGCCACAAAGTGCCCTAACTTAACTTTGTTTTCTTAAACCCACTGTCAGCTGCTGCCTCAGAACAAGACATTTGTCCCTGAGATTTGGCTGCCTGTGTCTGCGCTGCTCAACATCCCAAAGACGGAGAGGATTGTTGGTTTGGTTACCTACTTAGAGCACAGCTATTTCCAAGTACATCTCATTCATCTTATTCATATTATCTTCTTTCCTCTTTAATCATCCATCTCATCCACTGTCCTGACACCTTTGTGTTCCCATCATTTACATTTAAGATGTAGTCACAAGCACTGTAAGATTCTTCTTGACATAGAACCTTTTTAATTAATCCCTCCTTTACCAACTGATTATTTTTTATATATATTCTGTATATGCACAGTGGAATAGTGATCTGGAATTAACTCCATCACATCCTGTAACTGTCCTCTTATAAGTTTCACCAGGAGAGCATCTCATCGATGGTTCTCAGGATAGAGCTACTGGGTGAACGACACCTCCATAATCTGTTTCGGCCCATCACAATGATCTTCAGAGTCACTACACAAACAAAAATGGACGTAAGTGTGCTTGTTTTATTATCTCCTCTACAGAAAGAAAGTTCTGTGTGTCACCAATCTTGGGACTTTTAAATAAGGTTTACATGACCTGATGTGACACTGTATGGGACTCAGGGTAATTTCTGTAGTTTTAACATGTATTGTATGTGGAACATATTTTCATTTGGGTTGTCTCT
Source organism: Dascyllus trimaculatus (assembly GCA_024666655.1). Classification (NCBI taxonomy): domain Eukaryota; kingdom Metazoa; phylum Chordata; class Actinopteri; family Pomacentridae; genus Dascyllus; species Dascyllus trimaculatus. The sequence continues at coordinate 8,277,902 of CM045445.1, read as the reverse complement.
GTTTGTCTGTCTGCTAAAAGGATATATTTTAAGTTTTTTTGTATTTTTTTCCGTAGCATTCATTCAGATTCATCATAAAAGTGTCACACTAATGTAACACTGAATTCTTGGATTTCACTAGATTTCACCACAGCATTGTGCCACTATTGAGGAAGCTGATTTGATGGTTCTAGTACGTGGCACAATTAACTTCAGTGTAACTCTGTGTTTTTGTATCTTTACAGATTGACTCAGAGTTACTGTGTCACTACTTTGATGAAGGTAGGTAGGTGCACTTCAGCTCACAGCAAGAAAAAGAGCAAAGCACTGACACTATATTCTAGTTACGGTTTGTTAACTCATATACACCGATCAGCCACAACATTCTGACCACCGACAGGTGAAGTGAATAACACTGATCACATTGGTACTATGTGGTGTTCTGATGGAAAACCTTGGATTTTAACATCAGTGTTGATGAGACTTAGAGATGATGAGCAGGAAAATGCACCCCACCACATGGAAAAATCATCAACCAATCAGGAACATGTTGAGGAACATGACAATGGCCCAACATGTTGATTTGACCTCCAGACTTCCTACACCCCATTGTGATCAAGCATCAACAGGATGCAGTGGAACAAGTTTGATTGACAGAGGCCCCACTGCACAAGCCAGAGTACCCAAAGGATCCAGTGCCAACGTCCTGGTTCCAGACCCCAAAGGACACCCTGAGAGGTCCTCTTGTCCATGCCCAATGGTTCAGAGCATTTTGAGCACATAAGGGGGAACAACACAATATTAGGCAGGTGGTCATAATGTTATGCCTGATCGGTGTATAAGCTTATTGTAAACATTTGAAAGTAAGAAAGCAAATTAGAAATTCAGCAAAATGGTGCTTAGACTGCATTGAACATTCGCATGAATGTCAGGATCCAAGTTTTCCTCCAGCATAACATTGCATTGATATTCAGTGTTATTCACTTCATCTGTCTGGCTTTAATGTTCTAACAGATCTGTATGATTTGGTGCATGTTAATTTTACAAGTAAAGGGTTTTTGGATTGCACTCGTTAGTAAAGACTACATGTAAATTAAGACAGAATATATGCATTGGTATATATTTGGCTGTCTAAGGATAAGAGAGGTCTCAAAAAAACAGGGGCCTTTTCTTGTTTTGTGTAAAGCTTGCAGTAGATGTGAAAAAAGATCATTTCTTCATGCACATTGTTATACATGTATCTGTCCATTTATGAGTGGAAAGCTTTTTATGTCTTAAGAGCATTTTGACTGTCAGTTAGCAGAACTATATCAAATTAGTAATTAAGTTACTGTTTGGTGTTCATAGTTTCAGAATGGCGTTGGAAAACAGATGGATGTGAGACTGACAACAGCACTTACGATGACCAAAACACAATGATCTGCTACTGTGACCATACAACACCCTTTTCTGTCTTACTGGTAAGGAGACACACTTGCTGCGACTAACTTATTATATAATAATAAGAACTTTGCCAAGCCTTTATTTATAGAGAAACTTGCAAATAGAAAATAAAAAATGAAACAGATGACAGTCATCTTTGCATAATCTTTATTTCGGACTGAGACCAGTCCTGTTGCTAAAGCCTCTCACATATTTCTGGATGTTGGTCAAAGTAAATCTGTAATTGTAATTTACCATTATCCCTTATTTGTTTTCTTGCAGATCAGACATCCAATTGAAGGTATCCACTGGCAAATACTGTCATACATCAGTTACATAGGCTGTGGCCTGTCAGCCTTCTTCACTGCTCTGTCCCTTGTGATATATGTATTCAGTCGGTGGGTATACATACCTTCATAGGAAACACACTGACATTATATATGGTGTGATATGATGGCACGCACTCTTCAGGATTTGGATATATTTGAATCTGAATCTAGTGACAGCTCGTATGTTACTTGATCGCTGTCAATTAAATGTGATCTGATGCATACAGACTTTGCTGTTCAAAGTAGTCCGTTCTTCTCAAATCAGAATTAAACCATCTTCTATTTGGAGAATACTGTGGCCTGTTTCTCCTGAACCCCCTTAATTACTAGCAAAAGAATATATCAGCCTGAAACAAACGATCCTGTCTAGACTTAGAAAAACAGGAGAGACACAAGAAAGTTGGAATAAATCCCAGAGTTGAGACTTGAATTTGATCACTGACACAAAATTTGATCACTGACTCAGACAAATTAAGATCAGTGCAGTGAGTGAACACAGAAGCCTTTAAATATCTTAAGCTGGGTCGGGCTGAGACGGGAGAAAGGTTGTTTGTCAGAAGCTGAATTCAGGAAGTATGAGTAAGTGGTCGAGATTTGATCTTCATTTTAAATTGACTATGGCAACTCCCTCCTTTGGATTTATCATCAAACAAATTTGAACACCTAGTTTAAGCTGTATACATGTGTTTGCCTCATGTCTTTGACTCTATTGAAGACATATTAATATTAAAACATTAGTCTGTTTGTCTGTAAAAGGCTGTAAATGTATCAGTGGGCTCCAGTTCTCCATTTCTGTACTGCAGAAATTTGCTGTTCTCGAGCTGAGCAGCTCATGCTTTAGCTGTGTTTTTCTGGAAGATGGGTGAAGAACTCTGTTTCTTCCTGATGTCAAATTTGGCTCAGTTATGTCATGGAGAAAGGCTGGTCAAAGGAGAAATGTCATTTTAAATTCTCCTTCATTCTGGAGAGGAATGGTGTGGATCAAAATTCTACTTTAACTTCAGGGTTGACTTATTTAGTCCATCCATCCATGATCTATACACCACTTAATCCTCTGCTGGGTTGCAGGGGGGCTGAAGTCTATCCCAGCCAACTCGGGCAAAGGCAGGGGACACCCTGGACAGGTCGCCACTCTACACATAGAGACAGACAACCAAGCACACTCACATTCACACCTACGGACAATTTAGAATAATCAATCAGGAAGCTGGAGTACCCCATGAAAACCCACACTTCACAGAGTTAGGGTTAACATGTAAACTCCACACAGAAAGATCCCAGGCGTCCTAACCGGGATGTGAACCGGGGATCTTTGAGCTGTGAGGCAACGCTGGTAACTACTGGTCACCATGCAGCCCACTTATTCAGTCATTGTTGTTAAATGCTATAACCTTCTGAGACCTGAGCTCTCCAACCTCTGCAGGTTATTGAAAATGTCTTAGAAAAAACTGTGAAAATCTGTATGATGATTACCCCCCCCCGCGCGCACACACACACACACACAAAGAAAGTAACATTTTCAAAATATTAATTAAAATGTATGCAAAATTCTTGACTATTTTAATTTTTCCAATAAAATAAAATTTAGAGAATACAGTAAAATTTCTAGAATATTCCCAAAAATGTCTTCTAAATATTTGAATTTTTCCCAGAAAATTCAAAATTACCCACAATTTTTGTATCACTCTGAATGTCCCACTTAAAATTTTAGAAAATCAATAAATCAATAAAAAATAGACAAAAATATCCAAATATCTCCATTAAATTGAAGACATTTTTCATGAAATTCCAGACAAATTTTCACATAAAGTCCTGACAAATTTTATTAATATTTTCATGACAATTGCTGGAAATTAACAGATCAGGTTTTTTTTTTGTTTTGTTTTTATTTTGTTTCTTTTTGCTTTTGTCAAGTCAAAATGTTCTCAGACGTGCACGCAGGGTCTCAGGAGGATAAAGAATTGTTTAAATGTGCCTTGTGTTATTTATTGTATAAATTATTTTTACATTCACTAAATTACTCATTGCAACAACATTATATTTTTTGAGAAATACATTTACATTTTTGAAATTTAACAAATAAGGTGAATACACTGACTTCTTTACAAAACTTTTGCATGTTTTTTCTATGCTTAAATACTCCACTATTTATTCTTCACTTTCTAGCAGCCATCCCTTGCCCTGACACGGGTCGTTGTTTCTTGTGTGGTGTTACTGCCACCTGGAGATCAGTGGAATAATGTACAACCACTGGACTGAAACATGTGCTATATCTTAGGTCAAAATGCTGCAGTTGCTTTTTTTTTATGTTAAAACCAGAACCGTATCTTGCCTATGGATTCGTCATGTGTCTGTGTGTTCTTGCTTTTCTCTTCCTCAGAAACCCCAAAGCGGACTACGCCATGTCTATTCACGTGTCTCTGAGCGGAGCCTTGTTTCTGCTCAATACAACCTTCCTGCTCACTGAGTGGGGGGCCACGCTGGATCTAGACTGGGTGTGTGTGTTTGTTGCAGCGTTCATGCACTACTCCTTGCTCTGCTGTTTCACCTGGATGGCCATAGAGGCACTTCACCTCTATCTGGTGCTGATCAGGGTGTTTAACACCTACTACAAACACTACCTGGTCAAGCTGTCTCTTGCTGGATGGGGTGAGTGCTGCACGAGTGTCTACTGTATTTACTGCATACTGATGTGGAGAATCAGTGTGGCAGCAGTTTCACTTAGGACAGGGGCTACAGTGTCATAAATTATTGTAGAAATAATCTCTAAAATATGGTTAAAATATGATCCCAAAACAAGAATGACTGTTAACAACAGGCCACTGCAAAATTTGACAGTGTGAACTGAACAAATACTGTTCATAGAGCACTTTTTAAAAAATAAAATTTTACAATTTTTGTTAATATTTATTTATATTAAGATGAATTATGTTTCCTTGGTTTCTAAAATATATTTATTAGACCACAGTTTGCCACACATTGCTGCCTTTGAATGAATTTTCCCAATCCATTCAAATGTAACTTGCCTTAATCTTTATCACTTCATGTTTAGGGTGTTAGTGGTAAATACATTTTTAAATATTAAAGAGAGTTGGCAGATCTCAATTCTGGATCAAAAAGACTGAAGACGCACATGATATTCACAGGTAATGTGGTGAGTGGCAAGACTGTATAAATGTAGTATATTAAAGGAAAGTCCAATTACAGGGTTAGGGTTAGGGTTAGCTGCCATTAAAAGTGACTACAGTATACCCATAAACATGAGTTGGTTTGTCAGACAGGTACAAAAGACACGTTTAATGGGGAAACCTACTGAGCTCCTGCTCCACAGAAAGATACTGAACGTGTTCTTTATCTGGATAGTAGGAGGGTTACTGTTGTGTCTCTCCCGGTATTATTCAACTAGACAGAGACGGATTTCACTGCAGCGGCTGGAGCCATTTATTGTCATCATCACTATATATCGGTGCACCCTCCAGTGACTCTTCCAAGTAATAATGACGCCTCACAGCAGGCAGCAGAATAGTGCTGTAACCCACAATACATAACAGTTACGAATGTTCTGAATGAGAGTTTCCTGCATCAAACTCCATTGTGTTTTTATTAGAAACATCTCAATGTAATAGCATAATGTGTATGCTTGATGTATGAAGTCTATCAGGTGCAGTTTGTCCTTTCTTCTGCATTAACACATCCATTCACTTAATATTAACATTGAGTGTGTCACCGTGTGTTTTTCAGGGATTCCTGGTGTAATTGTGGGCGTCTCTTTGGGAATGAAGGACTTCAAACAGTTCTACGGACCGACGCAGATGACCATGGGAGACACTAACCAAACGAACACTATGTGAGTAAATTCTAACTGCTTGTGGTTTGACTAGCATAGTCCATCTCAGTATGAATTAATTTATTCTTAATATAAATTCAAAGCCATCATGATCTCATGTATCACAGAACATGTGCAATTTGCATCCTTATAGAATACTACAGTGGTTTTGTGTTTTTGCAGGGTTTTTTCAATTTTTATGCAACTTTAGAATGAAATTTTTCTTTTGCTACAGTGTTTTTGTGAATAAAATGCATTTCTGTCTGTGGAACCATGGTCTAAATCAAGTCTGAAGGGTTTAACCCTGAAACTGTCTCTTAAGGGGATGACATTCTCTGAAGGTTCAGGAAATTCTGTGCTGGCTGCAGCACTAAAACTTGCTTTTTTATCAGCATTGTAACACACCTAGAACATTTATATATTGCTTTTCTTGTAGTTTGTCCTCAAAACTAACCCGAACAGACAAGCCTAAGAGCTTTTACAGCATATGGACTGACAATGAAGTCAAAGCGTAGCTGCTCAGTTGTCTTGGGTGTAGTCCCCTTGGCTCCTGCACAGGAAGGGAGACTTCATATTGCCACAAACAATAAAAACTATTATATAGAGAAGCAATTATAAAATGTAAAAACAATGAACCCTGGCTATTGCTGAAATAGACTGAAGATAGAGTGTCTACTCTTTGTCTCACAGCTGCTGGATCACAGATGACTCCTTCTTCTACTCCTTGAACCTGGTTTATTTCACCCTTACATTCATCTTCAACTCTGGCATATTGATGGCAGTGGCCTCCAGCATCTGCAAGATGAAACAGGTGTACAAGAGGAACCCAAATGCTAAGGAGAAGTCGTGGAGTGACTCACAAAGGTTCAGTGCATCCTGCAGGAATGGCCTCACTTTGCTGGGTCTTACGTGCCTGATGGGGACCACCTGGGGTCTGGCCTTCCTGGGCTCTGGATATGTCAACTACCCCATCCTCTACCTTTTTTGCATCCTCAACTCAGGACAAGGTCTGTGTTGTTTTAGTCTTTTAAGTCAATTTGGTTGGGGTTTTTTTGGCTTTTGGTCTGTTGCAGAGGTTTTAACCAGTCTTCCTGCTCATATCTCCACCTGTGTGTCTCTTTGATAAGGTTTCTTTATCTTCGTGTGGATCTGTTTGTCAGCCAGTAAGCAGAGGAAGAGGGACATGGAGGATAAAATGTCTTCAACTCCTGTGAGGACTTCAGCAATCAAATCTGAGTAGACCTTCTGTTCTACAGTTAATCTTGGCTGATCCCTCCTGTAACAATAACTGTCCACGCAGCCGTAACAGCAGCAGTTTCCACATGTAACCTCCCATGACGTTAGGTTGAAAATATCCTTCACTGTAAATTTTCATTGCAACTTTTATCAACATTTTTTTCTGTAACTCTACATTTTCTTCACGCAAACATAAAACTCTTGCTCAGTGTATATATATAAATGTAGAATGTTGCAGTGTGTATGTTTTTTTAAATAAAGTTTTAACAAATCAATATGGTAGATTAGTCAAATGTTACCACAATTTATTTTAAAACATAAAAACACATCTATAACTTTGACTTATTCAGATTAAACATAAAAATTGTAATTTTTTAATGAATTGAGCATCATTATAGTTTGATGTATTATTTATATGTATTTTTAAATGATATTATGTAATAACAATACAAAGAAAATGATCACAAATTAATAAAATAGAAAAAAAATCTGATAATATGACAGTGTGTGTGCTTTAATGGACACCTAATCTACTTAAAAACACGTCACAGGTTTTGTAAATCTTTTACTGTAACTAAAACTGACCAAAGTCAATCATAGGAAAACTCAGCAGCAGACTCATCTGCATTTTTCATGTATTACTTTCTCATCAGCAGGTAGCTTTTCTATTTTTTGTGCTATTTTCTACGTCTGCTCTACTTTACAGAGGCCAACAGGGTGTTTTTTTTAAGCCACCGTCTTTGTTTGTTACAAAAGGCTCAATATCATCAAGGCCAGCCTACACATGTAACGTCTCTCGCTAAGTCTGCATCTCATGGATTTGACTGCACAGCCAGGCACAAGAAAGCTACAGTCATCCAAAACTGCGGTGTCAACATCATAAGTACACATTAAACTACCTTGAAGTGTCATCTTTAAAATCAGCTCCACATCCCCCGGCTTTAACATCAAATTGCTCATTGCAAGTTAATGTATCAGTATTAATAGTAATAATAATACAATGCAATAAATAGATTATACTACAAAACAGGTACAGTTTTTGTACATACTAATAAACTTACCACTGATTCTTTCAGTACTAGCATACATAGATATTTTTGAAATAAACTAGAGCTTAACTTTTGTGGCATCTAGTGGTAGGTAGACAGCAATGCTCACTGTTATATTGGAAAACACATCTGCATTGATTGCACTATTATGTGATGTATACATACACAGTAGGGTAAAAAAGTCTGACACCTAAGTAAACTTTTAAGAATACAAGACGTTCTGGCAGGTATAATATTTCAGATTCTGCTCTGTTTCTATATTAGCATTCAAACTAAAGCAGATCTGTCTTCTGCTTACTCCTTTGTCCAAAAGATAGATTTGTTTGAGTTGTATCTTTCCATTGAAACAGCACTCAGATGACCCTCAGATGAATTTGATCGACTCATCAGAGACGTGTTCAACTAAATCAGCCTGCAGCTACTGTTCACCTGCCATAAACATGGCAGTGCCTCAAACTGAACAGAACATTACTGACTAAGTAGAAGTGTAATAGTGGAAAACATGGCATCAAGAAGTCCTATTGTTATTGTGAGCAGAAAAGGAGCTTTCTCAGCATCAAATCAGGGCCAGACTAAAGGTTTCAAAGGGGGCAGAGCATGGTACTCTTAAACACTTTAAGGAAACTGGATCAGATGTAGCCGAAGCACAATCAGACATCAACCTTTATTCACTGAGAGATAGAAAAACAATTTCATCACAGACACAGAATTTGATAAATAGAGAACGCAAGAATTCCAATCAGCAAAAGTACTGTCAGAAGAAAGCTGTCTAGTCATGGTCTCGGCCATTTGTCAGGAGGGGAAACAAGGTGAGATGCTTGGGATGAGCTGAGACATACCAGCATTTCATAGCGGAGGATGGAAAAAGTGCAATTTGCTGATGAATCCAAGTTTAGGATAAGTGGCAATAAAATAAGGCTGTCTCTATGGAGACTGAGGCGGCTAAACATTATGTGACGTCACAAGAACCTCTTTGAAACATTGTCAGACCATGTTGTGTTAAAAAGCGAAATGAAGTTTGGTCTGAACGTGTGAGTCCGTGCACCTTCACCCATCGCCCTAGTTTCTTCACAATGCTCAGATTTCATTTCACGTGTGTTGGAAGACTAACTCAAACTTGTCCCTGGCCTTAAAATCTTGCAGAGCAACATATTTTTGGGTGAGTAAACAAGGTGCATGAGTTTTGCAAAAAAGAGTTTGACATATTGAGGGCGACACTCATATGGGAAGTAGCTTGTGTCCGACTTGACAGTAGTCTTTTTATAGTCCACCCCTGCAGTCACGGCTGCTCACATTGACCATCAAGTCAGCAGAAACCAAACACAACTATTGTCTGCACCCTGTGAATGTTGGACTAAACTGTATAGCAATCTATTTAGCACATGATGTTTTAGTCGATAGCAGATGTTTCACTATAAGTCAGAAATGTCCACCTTTTTTGACATTAGAGAAAGGTCAGGGGCTCATGAGAGTCAGTAGGATTCATCCCTAAAGCCAAATTTATCTGTGCATCTTTTCAACGTAAGCTATATTTTACCTCATTCTCATACATGACAGAAATTTCAAGCCCTTTCAAGACACCACTGAGTTTATGCAGGACGGCCACAAAATCACTGACAGAGATGGATGTAGTTTCTTCTTGTACCTCAGTTTTCTGTAGAACCTCTTCTATGACTCTCAATTGCTCTTGCGGAAAATGGCTACAGAGCTTCTTGCTTCCTGTTGGCAGTGTTTCTTTTAAAAAAGATGACTGTCCTATAACCCTAACTGTGTCTATTACTGTGCTTATGATATGAAGATCTGATCTTTCTCGAGTTTTTAGGCTGAAATCTAACCAGAAAACAGAAGTGAAAAATATCTGTCCAGTATTTTCTGCTGCTCTATGGGTCATATTCAGAGGGCAGGGGCAAATGACCTGCGTGGTTGTTCAGACTGGAAGACTTGTTTCAGAAAACTACTTGGAAATACGTCCCAGGCTGAGGCATGAGGTCTGCATGTTTCATCTCCTTGATTCAAAATTTGAAAATAAACTCCATTAAGCTCCATTAGGCCCGTCAGTTCATGAACAGGATTACAGAGAAGCCGAAAAATCTCCTCAGTCAAGGTAAATTCATACAGAAATAATAGTTCTGGACTTCTTTTTTGAGATTAACCAACGACACAATTTAATTGCGAAAAAAGTAATTAATTCTGACTTAACTGTTACAATAATTACATTTTTAAACCTTTCAAACAAACAAAGAGAAATACAAATTTCCACAACATTTTATGATTTTAACAGGGGAAACAATATTTACATGTCTGTATACTTAGTTAAATAACCAAGAGATATCTTTAGGCCTAACAGCAACATCATTACAGATAGCTAAAGTAGTTGGTTCTGACGTAAAGGGAGTTAAAACAGCCTACCTTTGCATGTTCCTCTAGACATTGCTCCATCTGTGAAGAATATAGAGCACGAACAACAAGATGCAAAAGTAAGTGAGGAAAGCTGGTGAAAGTGGAGACATTTCTGAGAAGGTGATTAAAAAATAATGTTAGTGACATTCCAAGAGAAAAAGAAAAAGCTTAAATATATAGAAAGATGAAAATACTTACTGTGTCCTTTCTACTCTGTTGCTGCTGAATCTACTTCAAAAACAGGCTCACATTAAATTATTGAAAAATATTACGTCATGTCTTTTAGAAGCTAGTTTACCCTGAACTTTACAGCAGTACTTTATTTTTCACAGTGCTTTGTTTATGGTGGCATGCCACTATTCCCACCAACAGAGGGCAGTGGTGCATAAAAAGTAGAACTGTTAAATATTTTAAAAACGAAACCCATCCTATTTGTATGCATGTGATTTTTGTTTTTTGTTTTACAGGAAACAAAGTCAAAACCAAAGCCTGGAGGGATCAGTAAATTCATTTTTCAAATACCTGTCTCTCTCCTGGCAGCTTGGTCAACAAATATGCATTTCACATGAAAGCCTTGATTTGAATCACAAGTCATTCAGATCTTAGCCTCATAGTTTCTATCTTTCAGTTGTGACATTCATTATCGCAAATAGACCCCACCATGTCCACTGACTTTTTTATTTTTTTGTCCCTTTTAAAACAGAGCAACAAAATGCCTGAGTCTGATGGTGTTTGGAACTGCTATCTTCATCATAGGTCACCAGTTCACAGCTAATACAGACCCAAACCTGTTTATGGAGCCACCTGTAGCTTGTGATGTGGCACATGCATTTGGTAGCTGTGTGCGTGTGTGTGTGTGTGTGTGTGTGTGTTGCACTTTATGCTTTATCCATCAGCAGGTTTAGTGGCTGGACATGCAGGTGGCCTCTTTGCCAGGTGGCTCACGCAACATAGAAACAGCAAAACAGACTAGACTGGACTTGATCAGCATGAATAGGTTTGAACAAAACAGAACAGAACAGTCAGAACAGAACAGACAGAAATTAACAGAGTGCATTTGAGACACTTTATATTAGCTCTTCTCATACATGTGTGATATATAAGTAAATGTGTGTATACATGTGAGTGTTTATTTTGTTTTGTATAGCTAGAAATACTTCACAGGACTAAAGCCTACTAAGGCATCCTGTAAATGGTCTGATTAATTTCTGCAACATATATTAGTGTGGTGGCACAATCCACAATGTAAATTCTAAAACATCCGTAATACGTAGTGCAATGCTACTACCTGTCAGTTCTGTCATGGATCTTCTTGTTATGAGTGACAATGCTTTCTTGTTGGGAGATAGATGTTGTCAGTGTTATGGTAATTGGTTCCAAAACCCTAATAATAATGCAGTTTAAAAAAAAACTATCAGAATGCAGTCTGTCAGCTGGGGGTTTCCATGTACTCGGCTGGCTGATGCCAAGACAGTTGAACTCACTAGTGTGTGGGCAAAGGCTGACTGATGTTAGCCTCTGGGGATGGATCCTACCTGTGACAAACCATCAAAGACTGTTCACCTGGAGAAAGAGAGACGAATAAAGCAGAATGACTCACCCGCAGCAGGTGTTAATCCTCTTTATGACAAACTGGAAAAACCTGGATGATAGAGCACATTTTATGTTTGCAAATTAAATCAGCATTTTAAATCAGTCAGGAAAGTGGGCTGCATCATGCTATGCTATACGAATGGGGATTTCCATGGTGTTAAATTCTTTGTTTGCTGATCTGCTGCTGCCTTTGCCTTCAATCCAGCTAAAACTGATTGAAATGTCAAGCCTAGTTTGGTTTTCATTTGTACAAACTTACATTTAAAACACAGAGTGAAAAACAAAAGAAATACAGTCTACTGCATACGTGGAGGCCCAGAAACTGAATAAAAGTTCTTTACCAGCAAACATTGTGCCTGATCAGTAGATTTTAGCACATTTTTCCATGAACAGACCTCTGTCTGAATGTTGAAGATGCTGAAAAGCTTTTTTTGTTTTTCTTGTCCATCAGAATTTTCACACCAAAAAAAATTGAACTGGTAATGTGTATTGGTTCAAAATTCCATCTACTGCGCTCCTTGATTACTAATAATCAGTATCAATATTGGTCCATAAAACAACAGATCTAATGATCACTACTATCTTAACACACGAAACACCAACTGCATGAATGGTGACCTGCCAAAAACATCATTTCAAAGCAAATCTCCTGGTGTCCTGATGGCTTTAACTAAACAGACCCATCATGTTTTGGGTTTGAGTGCAAGAAACCTTCATCACACCCTCAGCCGTCAAATGAGAAATGCCCTGACATGGATATTGATTATATAGTGGCTGTTACTCATATGAGTTTAAGTCTTGAAATCCCCATTCTGCAAGTAGCTACTTTCTTGCCTCAGATTGAATCCACTGATAGGGTTGTCCATCACCAAGAGGGAGAGCAAACAACAGCCCGGGGACTCTTCTGTCCTAGCAACCCATCTAAGAAATGACACGGGCTTCCTTCTAAACTAAGTGCATATTGATTATGACACATGTTTTTTTGTTTTTGTTGTTGTTTTTTTTAATTTTAAAGATAATGGGGCTACCTTATTAATCCTAATAATGATTACAAAGTGTTAGATTCATATAAAGGCTTGCAGTTAATGGTAAAGCTGTTAGTTAATGCTTACAAACATGGACAAGATAGATAGATAGATGTGTATATAACTGAATGAAACTTAAAGCATGCCTTGCTTAACAACTACTCTCACAATGGTTGTTCAATAATAAGTTTATCACATAAAGGCCCATATAGTTTTAAATCCCATATCTTATCAGTTCCTCATTTAGATTGTGTTTGTGTTTTAGTGTGTGAGATTAAGTGTCTTATCTCGCTGTGGAGGAACTAGCGGGGGGAGAGGGTCATGTTTGTCAGCTCTTACTGTGTTCCCTCCACATCTCCACCTCTCTCCAGAGACAAGTCAGTCGCAGAAACACTCTGCCTTCAAAATCCAAGACACCGAGTAATCACACCTGGAGGACATATAGCTGTGGAAATAATTAGTAGACCACCTGTTGTTTTCTTTATAAGGTCTACACAGCAGGCCTTCAATGTTGATATTTTAATTTTCAATTTTATTATAGTATCTTTTGAATAAACATGAAAAAATGTTTATTCAATCACGCAATAAATTATGTTTAAAATTCACATGAGAAAACATTTTTTGAGTCACCATTATTTTGTGCACAGGCTAAATGTAAAGATCTCAGATAATCTAAATTAAATAATCACACAACAATGCCTAAAAGAAGACAACTGTAAAATGGCAACAGAAGAAGAAAAAGAAAGTCGACATGATGTTTATCACATAGGAAAGCAGCCAGAGAGCCACTGTTAACAGGCATTGAATCAGCAAAACAGCTGGTCAGTACAAGCTGAAAAAGAAAACACAATATGGCTCCACCAAGAACCGCAAAGGAACAAAGGAAGGAGCAGAAAACAGTGGTCACAGTGGTCTAATGGAGATTTCCAAAGTTGTATATTTCTTCTGTGTTAGTCTGTAATTGTTGCATATTAATAGCATTAGTTTTTAAATCCAGCGATTCCTCATCTGCAGTCAACGCTACAGTCTAGTCAATCAGTTTTATGTAAAAGACTCAAGGCTTCCAAAGTATGGCAGAGCTTTAAATAATCACAGAGCAACAAGGTGGTTTGTGCACTGTGGAGAATTTTTAAGGCAGACCAAAGCAGCACAGTACAATGTGCAAACAGCTGAAGAGAAAACACACAGGAGTTATTCGGCATGGAGGACTTCACAACTGTTTGCTTCTCTCCTACTCCCTGTGCTCACATATATTCTATTCTAATCACAGATATCGCCAAACTCCCAGTAAATGTGTTCTCATTTACATATTTTGTAACAAGTATGAAATAGTGACTGAAACACAGCTTATTACAGCTGCACATTAACCAACCTGCTATTCTGCACCGCTAAAATCCTGATTGTATAACCACAACATCGTGGGAAAAACTTACCATACACATAAAGTAAAGTAAAAATAGTAATAAACTGCTGTGCACTGAGTTTGACTACATATTTCTAAAACTTGAAGCTACTGCCAAAGTCAGAGAGCAATTGCACGCCAAGGAGAAAATTAGTTGCTTTTTCTACTCTGTGATTTTTCACTTTGCTAGTGGTTTGATAGAAACTATTTATTTGTATTTTATTTATTTGTTTATTTAATTGAAACTGCATCACTGATTGAAATTATAAGCTCTCTTTTTTATTCATTTATTTTTATTTTTTATCTTGTTACAGATACCTGTTTAACCCTACAGTATTGCACTAAATCTTTGTGACCGTTTATACCGTACTGCATGACACGATGACATACGGATTGTCAAAATAAAATAAATTTCAATGCAATGGTCGTTTTGTTTTTTTGGAGGAAAAACTAATCGTTTAGATTAATCTATTAATCGGTAAAAGTCGATACATTAACCGACATAAAAAAAGGTAGATTGTGGAAGTCCTGGATTAACATAGATCCCTTTTGATTTTCTTTACGGTCAAAGCGGCCAGAAGTCAGACCAGTCTTTTATTGTGAAAGTCCTAAAGCAGTAGGTGGTTAGTGTTGTCTAACTTGACGCTGCAGACTCACGCTGGGTACCGAAACAGTCCGATCAGCCGCCACTGTCCGACCTGCTCCGACAGCGTGACCACACAGAGCCCGTCTCCGGACAGGGCTCAGAGCAGCGAGCGAAAGTACCGGCTTTCGAGAAGATTTCCTCCGGTAACAGGGAAAACTGGATGCAAAGGGCAACAGAACCGTTAAACATATGTTTTAAAGGAAAGGTGGCGATCTAAAACAGCCGCTTACTGCTTGTTTCGTGAAGCTACTGCTGAAGGAGTCGGTCAAGTGTGGTGAACTTTGGGCTCATTGTTGTCTTTTGTTCGCAACTTTCTCGGGGTAAATGTGGCTGCGGTTCTTTTGGGCATTAGGTTATTAATTTACCGGGTCTGAACATGTTAGTAAATGTTTTACTGAAGTGGTCCTGCGGTGTGCTGTCGGTGGGGGGCATTTCTGGAGACGCTGGGGCTCGTTGTTAAAGTGCGCGTTCACGGCTACTAATTAGACTTTGATGTGAATTAAATGAGACGCTCGTGGGCAGCTAAAGAGGACAGCAGGTAAAGCAAAGGTGACGGTAAACTCAGAGGACTGTGGACTCACATGCTCACACACGAGTGAAGACTACTCACGGAGGGGACCTGGAATGTAGTAAATCTGCGATGGAGCTCTGTTGCGGGATGCAAGTGCACTCTTGAAGACTGCCGTAGCGTTATTGTTCGGTAATAGTTTACTACGGAGTTTTAATGAGGGGTTTCACCGCGTAAACTAGCGTTATTATTATCCTTGAAGCTTCCTATCACACCGCCGGGACTGAACCACAACCAACTGATTTCCCTCGCGCCCACACCATGGCTTCCTGCTCGCGGGACAGCGGCTGCTGGTTGCTCTGGAGACGGACCCTCCTCGCGCTGTGGCTGTGTGCGGTGGGGGCGCGTGCAGCGGAGGATGAGAGCTCGTTCAACGCAGAGGTAAAAACACAGCGGCTACACGACCCGTTTAAGCCTGCTAATAAACTCACATATAACCAGGAGAGGTGGGAGGTTTTAGCGCTTTACTTCTCGAAAATGATGTAGAGCAGTGAACACAAAGCAGGGCTTCTCCGCTGTATCATGAGACTGTCTTCTAATAAAGTCAGACCGATTGAAATAACCACACAACAGTGCTATTCATGTTATTCTTCTGCCAAGCAATATACTGTCAAATATAGATTACTGTCTAAAGTGTATCAAAAGTGCGTCGGGCATATGCTTTATGTTACTAATATTGGCTACCTTATTATTATAATACCATTAACACACATTACTTTTTCCTTCTGGTATTAAAAGTATGTTGACTGGCAGCTTTACAGTCTGCAAAATTAAGACCTCATCTGCAGCAGTGACAGTGTAGCAGCAAGATTTGTATGAACTTCACCTCTACATGGCTCTTCTTTATTAGCACAACATGGGTTCTTAAAGTTCTATTAACACAAAGAATGCATTTCCACTCCTTCTAGTAACTAGACATAATTTAGTTAAATGTGTATATCTATCACTATGCAAAAGATGAGGAGTCCTGATCGCTACCTCAGGAGGCATGGTTTAGTAGATTAGAAGTATTTTGGACGCTAGGTCACCTCCAACAATACATCCACTTTGGTCTTTCCTCCTGGGTAGTTATCTCCACCTCTTAACCAGTGAGGACACCAGTGCACATTAACTCCACGTTTATTTAGGTGTGTCACCAGACACCAAAGTATCAAGTTGGAACTTGAACCAGCACTTTTTGAATTTTTGTTGCACCAGTCCAGCAGTTATCCAACACACTTGTTTGTTTTGAGAGACAATTTAAGAGATAGGAGCAGATTCCGTACCTGTAAGAAGGTGATTAGTGGTGAAGCTTTTGTGTGTTGTTTGACAGACAGACTGACAGACAGAGAGACCTCCCGGTCATTAGAGGTGAGCTTGCATTACCAACCTCAGTGACCAGGGGGTCTGGTTGTCAGGTTACAACATTTTCTGAGGGGCTGTTAACATAGCTGTGGTGTGTTTGTGTGCAGGTGTGTGCTAATGTGTCCTACTGAGACAAGAGACAAAGGGTTTCCACTATGTGTGGACTGATGAGAAATTCCTAAGCACTTGTTACTAAACGTATGAGTGTGTTTGCACGTGTAAGCTACATTGTCGGTGTTGTCTATTCAACATTTGGAACACTCCATAAACTCATAGACCTTTGAAAGTATAGAGGTCTTGTGTGTATTTCAACTTTATTGATGTTTTTAATTCAAACAAAAGTAGATTAAACCTTCACTGGAGAAATCAGGCTTGACACCTTCCAGCATATGATAATGGTGCACTGGAATGAACAACACATTGTTGATAAGAACTGAATGTCTCTAAAAGTCAAACCAACCATCACTGTTGTTCCATTCTAGCAGTTTTATTGGATAGCTACAGTACTTATTTATTATTTAGATAACTGTTTGGGTAACTATTTATTATTTCCTCTCAGGTTGTTGATTAAACCCATAAAAAGTAATATCTGTGTTAAAGTTATATATTTAGAGTGTTTTTTTTCCCCATGCAAACAATCTCTTCCTGCTTTATCAGGACATAGAGGTAACTCTGCACCACTGCTTCCTCTAAAATGTGAAGATCTATGAAATCCCCTCTTTTCTATCCACCCCCACCCCCAGCATATGTAAAACACCAGGTACAAAATACTTGACCTTCACTGGAGGGTGTTTTTATTATCAGAAGTGTTGCAAAGCATTCTTGGACAAACCTCTCATATGAACATCTGTAATTTTAAAGTGCATATGTTTTTTTTGTTTGTTTACTTAAATGCACACTTAGAAAGCTGGTGGTATTTCCACTAAAGATGAATTCAAGGAGCTTCAGTAAAAAGCAACTAGACTTCTCTTTCAGGTTCTTGAAAGAGCTCAAGAATTCAAGAGCCTAAAAGAGAACTCCAGTTGCTTTTTACTGGCGCTCCTAGGATGACTGAGAATCTACACAGATCTTAAAATTAAATTATTGAAACAGTGTAAAGCCTTGATCATACTCCCTTGTGCATGTGCACAAGGTCAGCTGCAGACATCACAGACGCGTAGCTGTTGTAATTTTACTTTCTTATCTGCTCATAAGACTGCTCCACACATGTACTGCAGATTTGCCTTTACATATTCCATGTATTTTCAGTATACCAGTGGCAGGCATGCACACTACTGCCCTTGTAGCTGCCATGCCTAATTTTTGCGCTGCGCATGGATGGAGGGGTCCACACAGACTTGTGAAATTTATATTACACAGATTCTCATGAAACCTTGTGTACTTAGGAGGTATAATACTGGCGTAACAGTGTCAGAACTGTTTATATTTTAAGGTCCAAATAATTTTCTTCTAATTTCACGTCATTATATAAAGAAATGCTAAAATTTCTCTATGATCAGAGTTCTTGTGCAATGTCAAATCTTGAGCAGATGCAACCAAAGCCCCTGATGTGACACGCTATTTTTCAAATATAAGGAATAGCAATGTTGTTGGCTGGGGATAAATTGTAATAAACTCCTCTCTGTAGCTTTCCATCTGACCAGATCAGACAGTTTTCATGTATAACAGCAACAGAAACAATGATGGCTTAGTTGAAAAATCAGCAGTGGTTCAGCAAAAATGGCAGTGAGTGCAGAATGTTAGATAAGACTGTAAGTGATGACTTCAGGAAGAGTTGCTGTGTGTTTGGTGATGGGCCTCCTAATCTCCCACTCATCTTTATGGGAGAGGAGAGGCTGCCTTTATGAAGTCACTAATGGTCACACTGTGTCTTTGTGGCAAATGAATGTTTCTCTGGAGTCGTAGAAGAACATTTGTTTTCACCCGCAACAGCCATAATAAGGGTTATAGAATTTTTATGTGTGAACAGAAAATAGGCCTGAAGTGAAGCTTCAGTGGTCACAAGGTGGTAACACTCACACTGTGTAGTCTGCTAGAGATAGAGGGCTGGTAAAGGAGAACGGAGTGAGTCTTAAGCAACATAATCAACAATTAAATAAGATATGAAAATCATTTTTGTTAGTAACAAAGCAGCCTGAATCTTTAAAACAAACCAGACAGAGCTGCACTGTGTTACATTAAACACCTGAAATACCATACGGCTTGGTCATCTGGAGGTCTGATTCTCACTCTTCAATCCATGTTTTTTGAAGTTGGCCTGAAACCTCAACTCCTACTCTGTCTGGACAAAAAGGATGAAGTGGGAGGTTAAAAGAGTGGAGGGAAAGAGACGGATTATTACAGCATGAGTGACAAGAGTCTGAGAAATTTTGAATAAAAACGGGGAAATGTCACGGTAATGGCAGGGAGAACTCTACGATGGAGGTATGTATGAAAGAGGAAAGGAGGGACAAAGATGGAGAAAGTTGTCGGGTAGCGGTCAGTCTCAGCTGTGCAGCATGTGATGGCTGAATGTGACAGCTGTTCTCTAACTGGGACACACACACACACACACACACACACACAGAGTGCACAGGCATGCCGGGCCTGGGACTCCAAGGCATCCTAGGAAATACAATGGACCCTCTTGTCTGCAGAGAGAGAGCTGTGAGAGAAAACTTGTGAATAGGAGAGAAAGGGGATGAGAGAGCACAGAAAGATACATGGACATGATAAGAATGGCTGACTGTATACAGAAAGCGTGCAACAGCAATTTTTAGTTTAGGCAGAGTGAGGAGGAATACAATAGTTGAGTATTTCAGCACATGACTAGACAACTTCCTTGAGTCGTATTCTCTTTGTATCCGTATAATCTACAACGTGCCGTCTCTTCACATTCCAGCCGCTTCCCTCCCAGTCCTCTGTGATTGGCTTTCACCATGTCCACAAAGACTCACATTGCTACAGTGATGGGATGAGACAGGGAAATGGGAACTGTCTTAGCTTGGATTAAGGAGATTTACCTGTTTGTTTGTCAGTATTTTCCGTGGTTATGTTTTCACTTGGTTTATTTGACCAAAACATCAGTTATCAAAATAGTCATTGATCATTTTTGTCAAATGAAACATTGACTAACTGATTAATCATTTCTTATCTATTGGTGACTATTGTCTTGCGTGCAGAAATAGTGACATTTCTAATGTGTTCGACTCTATCATGTGTGTCTCATAAAAACATCAAATTAAAGCAATTCAATTCTCCCCCACCTCCTTCTCCTCTCTGTCTGAGTGTCTTTCTTTCTCCCTGCTCCATTTCCTTATCCATCTACTCGGCACAACTTTGGGGGGTAAGAGATGGCAGCCGACCAAGTTTCGGAATAAAAGCTCTGTTAGTATCTTGGCTGACATTGTGGTGGACACACACACACACACACACTCTCTCTCTCGCTGGCAGGTTTTACAACTCCTTGTATATTGCTGGGCCTGGTTTTGGCAGGTAAGCTCAAGGACTCTTTGAAAGACCATTTAATAGACGAGGCCTAGCGGGTACACACATACACACTCAAACCTTCTCCCACTCCTCGTGTTGTTTTGTATTCAGCCCAGCTGATGAGGGAAGGAGCGGTCAGACTGAAGTACTTTACTGTTTTAGACGATGGGGGTGAGGGTTCATATGCTTCCATACATCTTCCTAACAGCCATGGAGCTCTGCCCTTGTACCTGACAACAGCCTGTTGTAGATACTTGCCGGGATGAGACAGAAAGAGTGTGCTGAGACCTTGGTATACATTCACATACACCATAAAGACTCAAACATCAATCAAGTGTTATAATTGCTGCGAGACAACCACTTGGGGATGCTGATCACAGAGGAGAGGGCAGCAAGTGGCTGGAAAAGACACATGTTGGAGGGCAAGAGCTTGGGTTTTTACTTTTAGTTCCTTTTTTGTGATTTTAGAGAGGAATTGCAGTTTACCTCCTCTGTTTCCATCTGAATGTCTGCTGTGGTTGAGTGACCATTACCGGCTACATTACAGCATTGCAAAGTGCTTTGTTTTTATCTACAGACAGTATGAAATATGAGCAGCATTAGCCGAAATGAAACGACAATCAATAATGCTCATTACTAATCAGCTCTCGAAAGATTTTCCGTCTTTTGGAGACATGTTTTGTGTCATTTAGGAAATCCATTTATTTTCTTAAACCCATCTGCTGGAATCTAACCGAGCAGTGAATTCAGATGAAGCTGCTGTGATGAAATTGAGCTCATCAGTAAGGTGCTCTCTGAATATTTGATACCGAACCATTTCCTTAAACCCTTAAACATTTCCCTGAACAGCGATTGTCCAGTCAAAGCTGAGTAACTGTAAAACCAGTCATGTCAAGCCCTTAAAAGTTATGATTTCTCCATGTGCCAGTGCAATGTGCTTTTTTAAATCATCGTTCACGACCAAGAACGCAAGAGCATGAAACTATATGTATCTGTGCTCTAACAAAAGCTCAGACTCATTATTAGATAGCGTGGCTTTTCAGTCATAATGTATTTAGCCATTAAGTGTCATTTAAGACCCTTGTGCAGGGTTCTTGTTTTAAAATGAGTCAGCCAAAGATGTTGTTTTCACCAACACATTAATTAGTTACTGGCTTCAGTTAGTATAATCTACCAGCAACATCTGAAACAAGATTAATTGGTTAAAAACAAGAAACCTATTCTTCTATGCCTTTGTCTAAATCAAGGAGCTTTTGTTCAAAAAAATTTGAATGATATCACCAGAAAGTGCATACAGCATATAAAAGTTAACCTTAACTAGCAGCTATTTGCGTAACATTTGTTGGCTGAAATTCTAAAAGCCTATTTTGGAGCACCATGTTTGATAGTTAAATATACTACTATTCACCACCAGCTCAGTTAATGTGTCAGCATTCATTCATATTTTGATGATGACATAAGCTTTGATGTTGATGTTAATGTTTAATCGTTGGGCCTGCCATCATGAGAGGCATATTGCACGCACTCAGCTCAACCAATGACCCAAAAGCATGTGACACTTAAAATGTGAGATGGGTACAGATTTTCCAGAAGGATGGAAATTAATAGCAGGGTCCGACTTACATAATTCTTCCTAACATTACAAAGATCACTTTACATTGACTGAATAGCACTCTGACTTGTGTCAAGATAAACGTAAACTAACCATAACTCCCAGTTTTAAGAATAAAAAGGTTCAACTTCAGTTATAATACTTAGATCACACTCCTGAGAATTTACCAAATGTGTCTTGCCTGTGTTTAAGCATTGATTGACAGGAAGGTTTTAGTTTTGCCAGATGATCTTTTTTAATAGACAAAATCATTTATCTGAAAGCAGTAGGGAGCAGCTATGCAAAAGCACATTAGATATAATAGTTTTATTACAAATTCCTCACCCAGCGTGTGCCCCCACCCCCCCACCCCCCACCAACACCTTATTTAAAACAGGACAACAGGCATATTCTTATAATTAGATCGAATAAACAAATGAAAACATATTAATAATAGTCTTATATATTTATCAGAAATTAAAAACGATAACTACCACCTAGTAAGCAATTTGTGCTTCACAATTAGTTGCATAGCTGCAGGGAGGAGAACAGGTGGGATGTTGGATATGAGTCTGAGAAACTGTTGAACCCCTTGTTTATGTGTATGATGTATATAGACTTACTTTTTAATTAAAATCTGTCATCTGAGTCTAGAGTTTTGTCCATATTGTTCTGCTGTCAGCAGCTGCAGGTGAATGTGTGGTTATGGAGACATCACTTGCATCCGGGTTTTGTTCATAATTATCCATGACAATTTGACAATTTGAATCAAACCCACATTAAGTAGTTGTTTTTGGTCACCAGGTCAAATCTTCCCATCCTTTTGTCACTATGTTGCTGTGATCCACAGCTGCACCAAACATACTCGTATTGTTCTACTTATCTGAAGCCTTGATTCTACTCAGTGCAGACAGCATAGATGCATAGCTGTTGTCGGTGTTCTACTTTCTAGTCAATTTGGAGGACTCTGTTCCTTGCATGTGCAGTAGATGGCCATTCTCGTATCCTGTCCTCGCACGCCACTGCTGAACTCTTGTAACATAGTTGTGGACAGTTCATTCAGAGGCAAATTTAGGGCTGCACACGTGCGTTCGCAGAGGGCTCCGTGCCGACTCTCGCTGACTTAGGCAAAATTAACATCATGCGAATCCTACTGGACCCTAGTAGACCCTTGCTTATGTGAAAGTGTAAAGCCTTGATAATGTTCTTTTGTGGATATACACACAGAGGACTGCAGACATTATTCTTATAATGCTTTCTAGTTTGCTTGGATTTCTCTAAGAGGGCTCCATTGCAAACATATGCAGAAGGTCATATCTAAATATTCCACCCATACACACTACTATGAACATACCTTTTACTACCCTTGTAATGCAGTGGCTGTGTAGACAAAAATGCTGGGCTGCTCTTGGAGGGGTCAGTGATAACATCGGGCTAGCACTGGCTAAACAGTGAAAACTTGTATGCTAAAGGTGTTTGAGAAGAAGAGTGTTTTGTGAACCTTGCCACCTGCTTCTCTTACTCTGACTGTGTGTTTAAGTATGTGTGTATGAGAGAGAGGGAGAGAGGGAGGGTGAGAGAGAATTTAGATTAGTGTTTCAGGAAATGTACGTTTGTGTGTGTCATTGGGTGCCAGTGTGTTTCAAGCTTTCTTATCTTTAGACGGAGGTAGGTCAGGGTCATGTCCAGTTCAGCCCTCTCTACACTTCTTCCTGGTCCAACACACACACACATATATACACAATCACTCACTCATAGAGCTGATACATCCAATATGTACTGCACTGCCAAAAAGACAGATAACAATGACATGTAATATCCAGAGATCTCTTTACAGCTCTTCACATACAAAAGAAAACGATCCCTGTGCAAATAGAAGGTAATTAGATCACAAATATACAACAGCATCAGTTAAAACCCGTGAGAGTGTGTGAGTGAATGAAAACTGCTGGAACAAAAACCTCCCCACATAACTGCCTGTCTGTACAAATGTGTTTGGAGAACTGACACAAAGCAGCTCCTCGGGCAAAGCTTTCCAAAGCCTGAGGGCTCAAACACTTTGGGTTTTAATCTCTGACCTCCTGGTGGCCAGATGATGGACTGTAAAGACAAAGTCTCAGGTGCAGCATAACAAAGAACTTTGCTTCACTGCACTGTACCTTTGAGCTGCTAGTGTTTTTACTAGGAATGCTTAAATTTTAAGAAATGTCTTGGGATTTTATTGATTTTATTAATTTAAAAAGTGGTTTTGTGAATGTGTTTTCTAACTTTAAGGAGGAACAGCAAGGACATGCACAGCAGCAGGACTTAAGCTGTAAACTAATTGCATCTTTCCCTTACGCAACCAGCTTGCTGTATATATATATGTCATCTGCATAAACTGAATGACCTTCCTGCAGTTTTCCCTGTCAATGAACCTAATGGACTGTTTTGATGTAAAAACTTAACCTTCAAGCAAAAAGAGAAGAGGCACTGTTTCAAAAAGGCCATATATTTAATGGGTGACAGTCATCATCTACTACCTTAATTGATCACAAAAAATGAGACGCCTTCAGCATCTGTCAGACTAAGATGAGCTGCTGACAGTGATTGATCGATCGGGCATTATGCGTTCTCTTCACGATGATTAATCACAGCAGCGTTGTAAGGACTCATTTAATGGTAGAAGGACACAAGGAGGGAACGTTTTTTTAGGGCCCGAAGCACTACAGTGCGTAGGACCCTATTGTTCTTCTAGTGTTTCTTTGGCGGTTTGGCGGTTTATTTTTCTTACGCCACTTTGAACCTCAATTTGACCCCCTAAACATGCTCAAAAACTCACCAAATTTGGCACACACATCAGGACTGGTGAAAAATTTGATATTTTGGGGGAATTACACATATGAATGGCAAAATGACTCAATAGCGCCACCTAGAAAATTGTGCTTTAGTGGAGTTAATACGGCTAGTTTCACGTAAACTCATGAAATTTGGTACACAGGTACAGTAGCCCAAGACAAAAACATTCCTGCTTTTAAAATTTCAAAAAAGGCTCAACAGCGCCCCCTAGAGCACGTAGTGTGCAGGCATTGGAATTTATCGAACTCCTCCCAGGATTTTTATCCCATCTTCACAAAATTCGCTGTGTGGCATCTAGACCCATCCAGGATGAAAAGTTATCAAAATCTTGTGGATACGTCACACGGTGTGGGCGTGGCATGGCGGCCATTTTGAACAAAAAGCTTAAGATTGTACAATGGAACACGTGCGCAGGCATTGGAAATTAACGAACTCCTCCCAGGATTTTTGTTCAATCTTCACCAAATTCGCTGTGTGGCATCTAGACCCCTCCAGGATGAAAAGTTATTAAAATCTTGTGGCTACGTCACACGGTGTGGGCGTGGCATGGCGGCCATTTTGAACAAAATCGCCATGTGGAACGAAATTGGTTTTGGAGGTGAAGTGATACATGTAAAATCACCAAATCCACACAAAACCTCATTAATCTCAAGACCTAATATTTAATATACAATTCAGAAATGGGCGTGGTCAAACGGCTCCACAGCGCCCCCTAGAAATATTCAAATACTCATATAAAATCATTGCTTTATCCTACAAACATGAAATTTGGTACATACATATAGTATCCCAAGACCAACAGATTTGCACAGTCAAAATTCTAATCGGCTCTATGGCGCCCCCTAGACAAGGTCGTGTGGAGAGCAGTGCGGTGAGGAGCGAGGGCCCGTCCGACGCTGCTTGCAGCTTTAATTTTCTTTTCTTTTTTTTGCCAGCGGAGAATGTTAAAGGGAAAGTGCTCAGATTGAAATTATGTCTAGGTCTGATATCACTAGCTGGGCTATTTTTATATTTTTATTTTGTTACTCAGTGGATAATGTCAGGTTTTCTCATCAGTAGGCGATTTCAAAGAACACCTTTGCTTTTTTTAATCATACACAGTCATGTTCTATTTTCGTAAATGGTGCCGGACTCTCAGGAGGAGGGTGAACAGAGTAAATCAAGGAAAGTCAGAGAAACCTAGTTGGTTTTCATTGGACTGTGTTGGCATTTTGCTTGTGTGGGACATCCAGCAAACAAATGCTTTGTCAGGGTCTGTGATACCAACCTTCACTATTCAGTTTGGTAGGCAGTAGATATGTCACTACAACACTTATTATATACAGAACTTGAGAACTGTGTGAGAGAGAAAGACTGAAAGAGGTGAGTTATGGCTTTAAAGGAGTGGGTAAGTAAATATAAGCCTCTATCAGGTAGTATTTTGAATTGTGAAAGATGGGCGTTAACCCAGAACTGCACACAGAAACTTGCACAGCTACAATACAGCATGAGCAAACATCCAGACTTAGACACACACCTCTTTACAATCCCTGCACCACCATGTGTAATAGTATCTAGTATCCCAGACTACCCAGTATGCTAGTGCTTTTCTGTGTGAGCTTGTGTGTGTGTGTGTAAGTGCATGCGATATTGGGTTTCTACATAACAGGTGGGGTAGACTTTGCGTCATCTGTGATTGGGTCAAGTATCACGTTTTCTCCCTCAAGTCTGTCATTAACCCCCACCCCCCAGCCCTCCCGGTCTAATGCTCCCACGGTACCATCAGATACAGTAGGCCTCACTGTGTTCTCCTCCCTGCCTTCTTTTTATTTACAAAACATTACATGCTACTCAGTTCACAGTAGAATACATTTAAAATGAACAATGAACTCTCTTTCAAGGTCAAATAACAAATATCAGTACTTTTGCCACAGAGCCGAAGTATTCAGGCAAATCTCATGTCACCATGTCACAGAAGCTGAGGCTAAGGAGGAAGCTGACTTCATGGTCTTCAGTGCTTCAGTTCATTGCTGTCAGCTGTAATCAACACAAATTGTCTTTGTGTTCATAAAAGAGCTGTTTCCACAGCAATGTCTTGTCGGAATTCACTTCTTGATCATACAAAAGTTTTTTATTTCACAGCCATATCTGACTAAGACTAATTGTTAAAGTATTCTTTTTTGGATAAGTCTTTGGTGTGTCAGGTTATATGAATCAATAATCCTCCTTTTTTTGCACAATATTTCAGTGTTTTTTTCCCACCTGTGTGTCTCTAGTCATGGCTGAGGATGTATGGTTACCTGCCCCAGGCCAGCAGACAGATGTCAACCATGCGATCAGCTCAGATCCTGTCTAATGCCATCAGCGACATGCAGCGGTTTTACGGTCTGGAGGTCACAGGACAGATGGACCCTGAAACCATCAGGTCAGCAAGGTTCAATCATGATGTTTTGTCCATTTAAACTTGCACCCATAGATGAAAAAAATATGGAGCAACTCCCACTACATTGCATATTTTGGGTCTCAAGCTGTGGTTTAACAGCTGATCTGAAAGGTTTTAGTAGGTTTGTTTGACCTAGAATGTATAAAAAATCCTCAGTGGTATTAAAGAATTGGTATTGTTCTCTCACTTCCTCAGTAACTGCTGTTAAGCAATGCTTCTCCCTAGTTGAGAAGAACTCAGTAGCCTGACTGCACTAGGCACTTCACAGGTATACTTTAAATTAAGCAACAAAAAAGTACACAGACATCAACAGGAAAAAGCAGGAGTTTCAACACCATATTCCTCTTCATCTTTACTCTTGGGTGCTTCTTCCTTTCAACACAAACACACACACACACACACACACGCACACACACACATCCACATACGTCTTGCCTGCTCCTGACTTCTTTCAACTCCTTCAGTGCCATGAGGAGACCCCGCTGTGGTGTGCCTGACAAGTTTGGAGGCCAGATCAAAACCAATGTGCGGCGGAAACGCTATGCCCTCACTGGACATAAATGGAACAAGAGCCACCTCACGTACAGGTAACAAAAAAAAAAATTCTAGGTTTTAGGTTTTCCATGTTTGTTTCTGTACTGAGAAGACGTTAGTACTCAAGATCTTGCATATTGTGCATTAAACTTGATACACATGCTTGACTCTAGAAGTGTTTACATTTGCTTCAACTCAAGATATTTTTGCTATATTTGTTGTCAAACCTCCCAAACATCTTAAATTGTGAAAACTGTAAAAGTTAAAACTGCTTATTTGTCTACAGAGGAATAGATTTTATTTCATACTAATAAGGATCACTCTCCTGCCTGTTTCTCCCTCTTCCCTCACTTTGTTCCCATAGTATTCAGAACTACACACCCAAAATTGGGGAGTACAACTCATATGAGGCCATCCGGCGGGCCTTTAAAGTCTGGGAAAGTGTCACCCCGTTGACCTTTGACGAAATCCCCTACCAGGAGATTAAATATGGACGCCGCAAGGAGCCCGACATCATGATTTTCTTCGCCTCTGGTTTTCACGGAGACAGCTCCCCTTTTGATGGGGAGGGGGGCTTCCTAGCTCATGCCTACTTCCCTGGACCTGGAATGGGTGGGGACACACATTTTGACTCTGATGAACCATGGACCATCGGGAATCAGAATATACAAGGTAATTTGGAATGTGTAACGTCTTGTGGATTTTAGAGATTTCAGTGGTAGCATTACAGAACAAAAAGTTACAGCAAAAAAGAAAGAGAATGATTTCCCAACCATGCTAATCTACAGTGAACACCTTTCTCTGAGAGGTTTTAAGGACTGTCTTAATTGGTGGGTGGATGTTTAGCTGCTCAAGTGGAGTTGGTGTGTAATATGTCTGTGTTTATGTGTGTGCAGCCACACAGACAGCTTATTGAGTTTTTTATGAGGGTTTGGATATGACAAGGGAGTGATTTGCTTAATTTTCAGGTGGAAATGGAGGACTCAGTAGTTTCTGTTTTCAGCTTATGAGTACTTTTAAGCACTAAAGTCATGGCATGTTGCACAGGGTGTAATGGATCTGTATCGTAGTTCACAAACAGCTGTCCACTTGGCTTTCTTCTGCCCTGAACCTGAGTTGGCATGGTTCTGCTACCTACATCGTCTCTCATTTGTCAGGCTTTGCTACACCACTTACCTTAGTAAAACTTCAAAGAGGACATTTGGTGACAGCACACCATCTCTGCCCCAACTGCACATCCTTAAAGTTCACAAATTTATTCCCAGTTTTTAAAGAACCTTGCACTGATGTACATTAATCCATGAAAGCAATGCATCGCAGTCTGTACAAGCAGCAGTAGGCCCACACAAGATACTTGTACTTCTGTACTTATAAGGTCTTAAATTTTATAAAATCATTTCCTAAACGTAACCTCTTTTTCCTCTACGCTTCATGCTCAACATTTAAACTTTCCTTAAGATAAATCCTAAACCAAATTACTACTCTTAGCAAGAATGTCTAGCACTAAAGTAATCACATGCAGAAGTGAGGATTAAGTGAAAATGTTCACTTTAAAGAATCTTTAAGAAGTTCTCATAGGTCCTCTTCTTGCTGTGCACCCATTAACCCTGTCGAGCAGAGAGCGTGTTTTGTGACAGTGGGCTTTCCTGCCCTGTTATCTACACATACACAGCAGACGGCTAAGCTTTGTGTGTGTGCACACGTATAAGCATGTGTGTGTGTGTGTGTGTATGTCTGTATCTGTGTGATCAGCTGTGTGTAGGATGTGTTGCAGGACAGATCACAGGGACGGTGGAATGCCACAGTAAGTGGGAGTGTGTTCCACTTGGGAAGATCTGTAGAAGAGTCCCTTTGTTGCACCACACTGCTTATACAGCTTAAAAGCAAAGTACAACCAAATTACAATCTGGCCTTGACTTTACTTAACACATGTCTAACTAGTCAAACTCTTCACTGATGCTGTCTCCTTTTAACTCCAGCATGTCTACTGCCTTCTAGTAGCATTATTACTGAAACACAGACCCTGGATTTTGTACAGTTTGAATTTTGTCATTCTTTGAGCTGACATAATTCATGCAGATTGATCATCTGGCTGTTGGTGTGACAGTTAACAGTAGAGCTAGGAGTTGTTGTTTTTTTCAGAGCCACAGCAACAACAATTGTACTACGTTTGGCAGATTGTTCTTGTCATCTATCAAGCAAACATGCGAAACATTCATGAGTTTATCTTCTCAGATGTGAAGATTTACTGATGTTCTCTCTTTTGTCATTGTAAATTGCATATCTTTAGGTTTTACAGTGTTAGTCACAGATAGTCATGTGTTTTGAACATTTTGTAGACTAAATGATAAATGGGTGAACTGGAAAAAAACAGATTTATTGCTCAAATGTTAGTTAATATTGAAATATTATGTTTATTGAAACTGAAAAGAGTTATTATTAGGGCATTCCTTCAGAACTGCCATTGTTTATACGCTGTGGAATTGTATAAATTAAAAACCCAAGAGAGTCACATTCAGGCCTCCATTACCAGCTTCCCTGCTGAAGTATCCTCGAAACAAAAGTGGCCCTGACCTCCAACTTACTTTTGAATGGTGCCAAACGAAAACAGCTTTGTGATCATTAGTTAGACATAAAAAATTAAAATGACGGCAGTTGACAGTAAAAGCACAAATCCATTTCATCCATTCTTTGCAGTTATTGTGTTGTCGCTCCCTTTCCTTGACCTCAATTTTGGGCAGAAAACCAATTCTATTAGGCTAAAGATTTTTGGTCTAAAACATGTGATCCGTAATGTGATTAATCAGCCTTTCAGGCCAAGATAGTTTAACAAAAACAGCTTTTACACTTTACCAAAATAAGTCAGACACACCTTAGACAGACAAAACACTGTAGGCAAGTAGCACTAAAAAGTCAGAAGCTTTTGTGATCAGATGAGACTAATGTGACTAAGTTTCTGGCAAAAGACAGGGCAAGCTTGGAAACCCCTTTTGTTAGCAGAGGTGCTGCTTTAGTCAGCCTTTTCTGTGCTGGAAGTTCCCTGTTGCTGATGAATAAGGTGTGAGACGTGGTAAACAAGTACACAATGAGTTGAAAGAGGACATCACTGACAAAAACTGTGTGTGTGTGTGTGTGTGTGTGTGTTTGTGGGGTAGTCAGGATTAGCAATTGATGCATTGGCTGAACTTCTAACTGTGCTAAGATGTTTGAAGTTTACTCTTGGTTGTCACGGTTACATCCAAAAGGCCTCTTTATCTGCTCTCAGTTCTCTCTCTTGGTTCATTCTCAGCTATCTCTAGTGCTCTATCTTGCCCTCTGCTGTATTTTCCCCTTGAGTGTTAGCTGCAGCTTAGCACGCCATGAGGACATTCATGTGACTCTGAAATTATAGATGGTCGGGGAGATGAACTGCGTACATGCTTGTGTGTGTTTCAAAGAGGAGATTAGGAGATGCACAAGGACAGGCATCTAAAGCATCTCCCTTTCTCTTGCATGCACAGCAGTGACATCACCAAGTGCCCCAACAGTATGATGTAAGTGGCACAAATCTGACCAATTAGTATGGCCCATCCTGGGTCAGACAAAATTGCAAGCAAGTTCAAAGTTCACTCAAGCCAGAGCCCCGGATGCACAACAACAAAGAGGTATTGAGTGAGGGGAAATACCCAGCTGTGTTCTGGCTTCACTTCACAGATGAACTTATAGGAATATGCTAGTCAGATCTAAACCTGGTTTGCTGTGGTTTTACTTCCCTTTAAAAAAATCTCAGAATACTCCTTGGTGTTGAGAGGAAGTTGATGCAGTGGTCAGTGTGTCACAGCTGTGTTGTTGCCCCATCAATGCACCATTGTTGCAGTGGCAGTGGACAACAGCATGCCCTGACTGGTTGTATATTGATTCATATCAGCAATCATTAGCGTGCTAATATATAGTATATCCATATTACACACATGTCAATGTGTGTTATCTGGGTATACAGGGACTTTCTTTGTGTAGAAGCATTTTCAGTCCTTTATGGGTAAGACACCTATAAATACAGAAAGACAGATATATCCTCTCTTTCTCCCTCTGTACAAAGTCAGATACAGCCTCCTTAATGATTAAGATTTAAAAAAAAATATGTAGTGAGTGTTGTTAAGTTTTCCCAGTTCTCTTAATTTGTCCTTTATTCATACAGGTAATGACCTCTTCCTGGTAGCCGTCCATGAGTTGGGACATGCCCTGGGTTTAGAGCACTCCAACAACCCCCTGGCCATCATGGCACCCTTTTATCAATGGATGGAGACTGACAACTTCCAGTTGCCTGAGGATGACCGGCGGGGCATACAACAGATCTATGGTAGGATGTTTCAGATGTTTTTTAGATAAGCCTTCGGGTGTCCATTTGGTTTTGAGGCCAATTTATGGCTTCTGCTTCCACCTGAACTGACTGATGCGGAAATTCACGCCGTTCCATTCATATTACAATAGTTGCATGTCAGTTTGCAATGTAGACATGTCACATTTTGTATTTTTACAGGATATAGCAGGTAGTTATAGTCTGCGCTTGTGGTGCCATGTCAATGATAGTTCCTGCAGTGTGCTACCTGCTATTGAATAACCTGCTGCTGGGATTTTCTTGTCCCAGTACTGTGGTTGGGCACAGTTTATGAAAAGCATGCCACATTTTGAAGCACCTCCAAAGTGCTGCAGCGGCTACTTCAATTACAAATCCTTCACTGATGAGTTATAAAGGTGTGAATAAGGCCTGATCTCTTCACACCGTATCTCTCTTCAAAAGAGCCATTCATTGTAAACCTAAAACATCCAGCTGTGGTTTTACAGTGGGTTTTTTGCCACTCTATTTCTTGGTGGGAGCAGTGACTTCTAGGCAACCAAATTAGACTCAAAGAGATGTAACATGTTAATTATTAAGTATTATAACTGCAGATTTTTTTTTTATTTTTGAACAAAACAAAAGTAGTTATTTCCTGTTAATCAACACCTGTCTCTAAACTGAGACGAGCCTCATTGAAGTCACTTAAAGTCCCAGCAGATGCAGTTAAATGTCTTGGTTTTTTTTTTACAAACAGCCGTAAACCCAATAATATTAATTAACACTTGTGTCAAGATCATAAGAAGCAGCCATTTCTCACTGGAATCATCAATTGTCTGTTATAATAGTTTCATTGCATTCCCCCAAAATGTTTACAAATTTCTTTGAGAGTGAAAACTCTCAACTCTTTGTTGTTTTTGTTTGTGATATAAACCATGATTTAAGTTTTTACCCAGTTTTAGTTGAATATGAGAAACCTGCTTCTTCATATCAATGCACTAATATATCCATGTTTCTCACCATCTTAGCCACTGTGTTCTGTATTAACAAAGACTGTTCAGAATCCTAAATAAGGTACCACAGTATCCTGGTTTCTATTCGAGTACTCTCATGTCCAGGTTTCTGAACTCAGGATGGAATGTTTACATGCACAGCACATAACGAGAAAGTACTCAAAAAAGCCAATCCCAGCCAGAATACTTGGGTGTATTTAAACATTCTCTTTCATCAGTAATCCACTCACTTTAACCCACTCTGTTTGTGACCCCCTGAAGGTCAGCCAGACGGCAGCCCCACCCAGGCCCTGCCCACAGTGACACCCCGTCGCCCAGAGCCCAGACCTCCTCAAACACCTCCTCGGCATCCTGACCGCCCAAGGACCACTGAAAGACCAGATCACTATGGACCCAATATCTGTGAAGGGAACTTTGACACAGTTGCTATGCTCCGAGGAGAAATGTTTGTTTTCAAGGTAATTGGTTTAAGGATAGGAAGTAAGGGCATTTTTGATTTAATTTACTAGCTTAAAACATTAGATGAGATAGGTCTACCATCATGAAGGTTGATTTGACAGTATGTCCTTGCTTAGAAATTCAGTGTGTTTCCAGCAGAGGGGCTGTCCTGCCGAGTTAACTGCATCAATAAATTAGTTATCCTTTTCCTGAGAATCAGCTTGAGACAAATGGCGTGTGCACGGCCAACAAGGGGTCTGTTTTCAATCAGGTGCTTGTGGATTGTAAACCAACAAGTCCGGTGTTCTTTTTATGAGATGGAGCACTGTTAAGGGTGGAGGGTGATCAGGTGTTTGTCTTAAAGAGCCTCTGGACCCACACAAAACATTAAGAAGAGCTGAAGCAGCACTGAACTATGTGCTGGGTTTTTACCTTTAAGAGATTTCCTTGAGAAAACTGTTTCATCAACTGGTTTTATTATTTATTGTACCTTACGGGTATTTCTGATGTCACACAATCCTTTCTTGTGGTCATTTGTCATTCTACCTCTGCTATAGCATGTGTCTTTAGTAAATGTGGTGGTAATAGTTACTGGTCAGTGTCAGTAATTCAAGAGGTTAATGTGTTGATCTCACAGTTGAGTTTACTGCAATTTCAGCAGCAAACAGGCTTCCATGTCCTCTGGTGGATTTTCACCTCTTCTGGATTGGTTTCATGATAGTTTATATATAGTGCAGCTCTACAAAGACGTGCAATGGTGTGTATCAGCGGGTGAGGTCAGAGGAGGTGTCCAGTGCACTGAACGGTGAAGAGGTTTGCAGATATTAGACGGAGCTGGACAGAGAATGCTCGGACTTTACAGTAAAGGAGCCTAAGTTTCACTTCCACAAATGTTGAAATTATGTCTGAAATTTTGACATCTGATAATGAACTTCACCAGTAATAGCAGCTGAAGATGTCGAACAATATTATCAAATTATCAAACACATCTTTAACTGGGTGCCAGTTAATAAATGCATCAAGGGTTGAAACTAAAGCTATTTTGGTTATAGACCGAAATATGAAAATGTTTCTGCAAAACATTATGTCAGCAGTTGTAAGACATTACTAGTGTGCTACCGTTAAACATGTTTCTTCTAAAGCACAGCCCTGACCTTCAAAACAAACAGATCAGTCTATGAATGTCTCCTATCTTCAGCTGTAAGTGTGCTTGACACTGACCAGTCGCCACAAGAGCTGACATCCAGCTGACTGGACATGTGCTGCACATGGTCAAACAGTTATATCTGTGCTCCTGGGTTTCATTTCAGCTTGTAAATCTATGTTCCTGGGTTTCATCCAAGTCACAAAGCTAGACTGGACAGCATTAATCAGTGTCCCAAATTAACCAATTGATTGCCTGCCAGTGGTTCTTAAAATACAAATGATCTGATCAGAGTGAACGCAGACAAAAGGCAAGTAATACAATTTTGGTGGTCAGTTCAGTCTCATGCTTTTTCAACTGTCCCTTCCACTTGAGCTTGAAAATTAATAGCAAGTTCAAAATGCTTTAACAATGTCTGCCTAATGTTTTAGAATTTTAGAAACTGTCTGTGTGACTGCATGGATTGCGGTGTTGGTCAGCTGGTGCCCCACTTTTGTCCAAGCGTTTGTCACCTGCATGTTTTTTTTAATTTTAGTTATACATAACAGCAAAATTATGGCTTAATTAAATTAATTTCAGACATTTATATTCTGTGGTGGTGGTGTTTCATCTAGTGCTGTCGTCAGGGGAAATCTTAACTTGTCCAATATTGTTATGCTCTAAATAAAAAGATAACCAGACTGAAATATAACATGGTAAACGCTACACCTGCTAAGCATTCCCAGTATGTTGTCCATGTGAGCAGGCTAGTTAGCATTTTGTTCAAAGCACTGCTGAGCTGAAATACAGTCACACAAAGCCCCTGTGACTACAGGCTGCTGCCTGGCTGCAGTGTGTATCAGCACATACACAGTAGCATTATGCTGATTTAATCCTAGGCTTTTTGAACACTACACATAGAGGAGAGGAACAGGTCAAGGGGTGGAGATGCTGCAGTTTTATGTCATCTTTCACCTCTTGATAGTCTCATCGTGAGAGAGTATGTCAGAAAGATAAAGACTGACAAGTGACATGAACACTTCAAATGTCATTAACAAAATGTTATTCACTAGTACTCACTGGTAGTAGTTCATATGTTGTATTATCATTCAGAGCTTGAATTATGGTGATTTTTACTGTGCTGTTCAGTTCAATTCAATTCAATTTTATTTATATAGTGCAAATTCACAACAGTAAGGTGCAGACCTTACATAACCTTTACATAATCCTCAGGTTTGTTTGTAACTGATGCCTCTAATGTGATATCTTACTCTTCCCAAACTGTCGTTATTACTGGTTTTTCTTCTCTGCTATTATTCAGCACAGTTAAAAAAGCTTATGTTATATATTGTATGAGTGGGAGCAATCTGTAGCGGATCAGTAACACTCTCTTCCCCGTGCAGTCCTGTCCATTAAGAGAAGAAAGAGGCTGTCATTCTGCAGAGAAAGTTTCTTTTGTGCACTTGTGCAGCAGAAGTCTGGACATGAAGACAGCTTGCAGAGCATACTGAGCTGCACTCAATATTGAAACTCCCACTCTGAGATCTGGTCTGTTCTGCTGAGGACTAATATGGTCAGTTCAGTCCTAATCGGAGACAATGCAAGCTGTCAGACCACACAAATCAAAGCGCATCCAGTCGGGTTCAGTCTTGTTCTGTTTTCTCACCTCGCCCTAACACATCTACAGTCTGTTCCATTCCATATTATGCCGCGCCGTCCTGTCTGCCAGGGTGTCCTGTGTGAAGGACAAAACTAGGTGTGCTTGCCAGAAAGAAGCAGCACTGAGCATTTTACTGTTACAGTATCCAGGACAAGTAGGGGTACTGACTCACCACTTACAAATGAGTCTTCTGTTGAAAATCTGTGTGCCTGATGTGTGAACAGTGTGTAGAGTGGTGTAGTAGTGTCATTCAGTGCTTGGACAAAGATGTGCCGATGATCAATTCCCTTGTTTTGCACTGCTCACTTGTTACAGTTCTTACGAAAAAAAAAAGTTATCTCAGAGCACATTGTGACGAAAGTGAGAGTGCAACAAAGGGACATGATAAAACCAGCAGAGCGGACCCGGACTATTATTAGCCTACTAGTGTTCTGCTCTTGTTAGTTTATTGTACGTTCTGGTCTAGTTATCCTACAGAGCTCAGTCAGCCTGACACAATGACCACAAGTCTTTACAAGAGTGCTATCTTACACCAATTGGACAAATAGTTAAATTCAGTTGAAACATAAAAAGTTACTAAGGAATACCTTCGTCTTACTGCAGCTATCTGTATTCTTTTCACACTTCTTGTTCTTATCTGAATAAAATATTTTTAAAGGGCACAGAATGAGAAATGAAGCCGGTCGGTTTCTCTGCCAACTCTGACATTTTAGGTTTGGATTTACTGCATTTCAAGGTTTTGAGTGTTAGCCAGGAATTAAGAAACACAGAAGAAAAGAGAAACTATTATTTAGTTTTTCAAGTGTTTAGAAAGACAAGAATGTATTGAATTAATTAGTCCACACAAATAACAACGATAAAAACAGGCACATGCATGTGATAAGAGCACACAGAACAGTAGTGGAAAAACGTCCTTGCATTTCTGCTCCATATTCAACTGCTCAACCCTTGCTTGCTCATCCGGTATACCTTTGAGACTCTGGAGACTTTGGCGTATGTCTTTTGATTGGTTATATGAGTATTTTTGATTAGTTGTAGTTTGAGGCAACAGTGACAAAATGTAATAAATGTCAACACTTGCTCATATCCTGAAAGAGTTGTGGTAACGTCATTAAGCAACTGAAACATGCCAGAGCAGGTGATTTATAAAGGTCAGAAAGCAAGAGACAGGCTGGAGATTGTAGGTGTTGAAAGTGACCAATCAAGTGGCGGACATGTCGGCCACTGTCCCGCCGATAAATTCGCAAAAGTCAAATTGACAAGCAAGAGTCCTGAGCAGTTGTGAGCGCATTAGGAGGGTTGAGCTTACGTTTGTGACATACCCGCGCTCAAGAGGCTACATGTAGAGAAAAAATACTGCGTCATGAGTTTTTTTTGGCTCTCGGACATTGTTCTGTGAGCATATCGCATGTGTCTGCCTGGTTTTTATGTTTTTTTAAGACTAATTAAATGCCATAAGAAACCAATGCCCACTCAAACACACGTCTTAATTTTGTCCTCTCAGGGCCGTTGGTTCTGGCGGGTGCGTAAGAACAGGGTTCTTGATAACTACCCCATGCCCATCGGTCACTTCTGGAGGGGTCTGCCTGGAGACATAGATGCTGCCTATGAGAGACATGACGGCAGGTTCGTCTTCTTTAAAGGTAAGCAGCAGAAACTCAAACATATTGATGGATGAATACTTTTCACTCACTCTGGCACTATTCTACAGCCATTATCTTCTTCGCAAGTATGTCTGTACCTTGCAACCAAATGTGAAAGTCCAGTGGCATTATTGTCATTTATATTCTTAGTACTGTTAAGAAAAGAGCAGGAAATAGCTATTGAGTGCTAGTAATTACATTTTAATGCAGTTAACATTGTCTCCACTGCGCTTGTTCCAAATATTTTTTCTCTGGTATTATTAGCTGTTACTTCTAGAGCATGACAGATTTCCAATAGCAACCATAACCTTTAGGACAATGTCTAATATTTAAATTGGGCCTCTACCTGCCTGAAGGATAGGAACATGTGAACTTTGTGTGACTGCAGTGTTTGCAGTTTAGAGTGACAAAACAGCATTGTATAGATTCAGATTTTAGTGAAGCTACACTGTTGATTCTGTCATGCCAATACACAATTGTAGCTGGAATCATTTGATGCTGTGTCCAAGGTATATGATCCAGGTCTTATCATAAGTCAGTCAGTTTTACTCATGTAACAAGAAGTCGGCTCTTTAAGGTTAAAAAAATCTCTTCTTCTCATCTTTATCGAGCAGATATTGCACTTCACTTAGCATATGGACCACAGTTATCTTTTGTATATTAAAATGTGTGTACTCTCCTGCATAAAAAGACATCTACCATCTGGTTTCTTTTTACCAGCCCAAACACGGTTATATTATTTCATGGTAATTTCAAGCCTCATGTCTTAATGCTCTCATATTTTAGCAGTAAAACTGATTCTAGAGCTTTTTTCATCTTCTGCAGGTAATATGAAGGATATATATATAGCCCCCCACCTCTTTAAGAAAGCAGCAATACATAATGCATTCTACATGCAGGGTATAAATCTTTTTTAGCACAGCTCATTATTTATAGTGCGAGTCACTGAGAGCAGCTTGTCTTTTACAACGGTGGGTAAAGTTGTTGAATGAAAAAGGAAGAATTCCGCCTTTGATGCTTCTTGATCTGGGGAGCTAGAGGCTTTGGGGCAGCTGTTGATGATGAGGAGAGTGATGTCATGAGCAAACCTCTCAGTATGACACTTGGCTACAATCCATTACCAAAGGAAGAGTGAGACAAAAGAAGAAGAGGGAAGAAAGTGGGGAACGTAAGAGTCCTGAGAGCACAGGACAAGGTGGAACATGCCCAACAATGAGATGTCTGTTACTAGGACCTTTTAATAAACCAGTCAGATCAATCAGCAGCTTTACTTTCTGTTACCCTGACGACAGCAGGCATTTCACGGTCTTGTTCTTGTGCTCATGTATGAAATGTCATCAACTGCCTAAATGTGCTCTTGTTCTTGGGCTTACTTTAGAAAAAGGAAATTGTTTTGAGTTTTAAGTCTCCCAGCATTCATTTTACATCAATCAGCAGTAATGGCCCCTGCCACTGTGTCTAAAGCCCTTTTCAGATAAACACCCCTTTCAGTAATCTGAATGTGTTGGCTTCATGTCTGAATGAACACCCTGGGCATTTTTCCTTCATAGTCATGACAGCAATGCTGCCAAGTCAGACCTAGTAACATTTCCGTATCACAAGTCTGAACTGCTTGCAGTCGCTTTACCAGATAGCCATGCAAAGGAGTCTTTTCTCTGAGCAGCAATTATCAGCAGTGGGCCCATGTTTGCATCTCCAAACCAAGAAAGTTATGTGCATTATATGTGTAGATCAACACCAGTAACTTCATTAATTTCTAATAATTTACCCACGACATGGAGAGAGCTGGATGGATTAGGATTGAACGTTAAGTCACTCTGTGTAGTTTTGTCCTCCTCAGACAGGTGAGCTGTCACACAGAGTCCCATTTTATTAACTTAGGTTGAATAATTAGTTCCATAACAGATTTAGAGCTCGTCGTTTGTTTGTTAATGCGTTATTCTTCATGTCACCTGATTAAAGTTTAATCTCACATGTATGACAAATACCATCCGTGTTCTATGGCTTTCTGTGTCACTTTCTTTGTGTGTCTCAATAAAGCCAGGAGAAACATTAATATTACAGTCTAAAGGGCAGAACACCATCACTGTAACAGACTGATGAAGCAGCAGTGTTACTTATGTGATATATGTCTGACAAAGGACTTTATTATTGCCCACTCCATGCACTGATACACTTGGTGTTTTCTTATGGGGACTGATGTTTTTTGTTTTTGTTTGGACACCAAAAACCAACACAGTTTATATTCTACACTGAATGTAACCCACTTCTTACATGCTGACTGGCGGATCTTATTGTTATTCCCAAATGTAATTTGGGTATTTTTCTTGGTGAAATATATTGTGTAAATTTGTGGTCGAATTTTCCAAATATTACAATGTCAAAAAATCTCAAGTAGGTGCGGGCCAATTAGCACAGCAAGCTAGCTCTGGGTAGCAGGCTTCTCTGTTTTTACAAATTTTACAAATTCTCCGTTCAGTAACATGCAAGAATTTTTTATCCAAGTCAGCTCCACAGCTGTTGTATTACCCAGAGGTTTCACTGGAGTTTTTAATCCAAACAAGCCCAGCTGTAACAGAAATAACACTATCTATCCCTTTAGAAACCCAACACAGAATGAAGGAAACAAATCCTTTGGTCATAGAAGTGGTTTGGCACCAACTTAGAAAGCCATGGAATAAGTCATGGGATTTTACATCAGAACTGTGCACCACAGGAACCCTGGGAAGCATTGCGTCAACCTCTTGTTCTCTCCAGATGCTGAGTGTAGAGCTTTCCTTTTAAACGAGGAGCAAGGGGCTGGAGGTGGGTGGATGGATGGACTGGTGTGGGGGGAGAGGCAGACTGAAGCCAAAATGAGATGTAATGGAGGAACAGAGTCCCCCAGTCCGACACAAAAAACAATAAAACCTTCCCTTCAGTGAGAACTCTCCTTTAGCCTGACATGAGACAAGCCGCTCCTAATGGATAATTACAAGCCAAACCCAAACTCCATAGTCAACACTGTCGTACTCGCTTGTGCTGGGTTTTTTGATTGCTTGCCAGCAAATCATTATTGCATTCTTATAATTTACAAGTGCGTGTAAATGCTGCTTTGGATTCTGGGATTGTTTTTATCCAGAATTGCCAGCAAATTAAATGTGTGCGCACAAGCAAATCTGTTTCTGTCACAGTGTGTATGTGTGCATAAATTCTTTAATGTATATGATGTGTGTGTAACCACACATCATATACACATAGAGTGGCACATAGAGTTTGACTGTGTGTGTTGACACTTTCCAGAGTCCA
Organism: Dascyllus trimaculatus; assembly: GCA_024666655.1. Lineage (NCBI taxonomy): Eukaryota > Metazoa > Chordata > Actinopteri > Pomacentridae > Dascyllus > Dascyllus trimaculatus. The sequence continues at coordinate 8,236,750 of CM045445.1, read as the reverse complement.
GAAGTGTTAGGAGTGGGAAAGTGGATAGGGAATGTCCCAATGTTTGCATCAAAAAGAATCACTAAACAATTTTCCTTTCCTCTCTCCAGGACACAGATTCTGGCTTTTCAGGGAGGCTAACCTGGAACCAGGATATCCACTTGAACTGGTTGATTATGGTCAAGATATTCCCTACGACCGAATAGACACAGCTATCTGGTGGGAGCCGTCTGGCTACACGTACTTCTTCCAAGGAGACTGGTAATGTAGCCCACAACACGTCAGCTTCACATTAAAACCATATTATTCATCTGTTACCTACTATATTAGTATAATATCAATTAGTTTATCAGTAGTTTGATTGTTTTTTCATTGTTGAGACAGCCTTTTGCAGACCAAGTCTGATCTCACCTTCTCATTGGATGAACGTTGACTGCTTATTTCAATCTTGTTTTGCCTTCTAGCATATAAAAAACATTAAATGTTAAATGAGTTTTTTACCAAATGGGGTTTTTAAGTTATTATCATTTTAGCTCAAAGTCCAGCTTTATACGCACAGACTGTATTTAAAAGAGGGACATAGCAGCCATGACGTGGCCCATTGGTTTGTGCACAACTGTTATTGACAACGTTGAATTTGGCATTTGGTTGTGGGCATCTTGATCTTTTAAAACTGAACTTAATGAGCCAGGGCTTGACTGAAGACAGACTGGAGAACCTGGCAACACTACCCACAGTCATCACAAAGTATCCCCACCCTAAAACATACCCTGCTTTATCGCCTATTTTACTTTAATTGGGACCATAATTTCAAAATGAACATCATGCTGTATTCAGAAGATCCTAAAAGTAGCAACTGAGACCATAAACTCATAAGGAAAATGTTTACTGAGGTGAAAGATGTGGTTAAAAGTACCGTTTTGTTTTTTTTTTTCCGGGGTGCCCCGATAGCCTAGTGGTTATGTCACGGGACCCGCATGCCGAGGCATAGCGGCTGTGCCGGGTTCGAGTCCGACCTCGGCCATTTACCGCATGTCCTTCCCCATTCTCTCTCCTGTTTCCGTTTCTATCCACTGTCGTATTCTCTCCAATAAAGGCTGAAAATGCCAAAAATAAATCTTTAAAAAAAAAAAGTACCGTTTTTTTCTCATAGATTTCTGTACAAGAAGGATTGCCCCCTGCTGGCTGGCACTGTGTTCCGTGCAGGCTTTGCTTCTTAGAACTACAGGCTACATCAATCTTTTATATACAGTGTGTGCTCACTCATCAACTAGCCTCGTTGTTGACTCTTACACAGTGTCTATACAAAAGGTGTTTTGGATGTGTTTTTCAGTCATCTTTTTTTATTACCATATATAGACTTTATAATTTATGTGCCTTATGCGTATTAAACTGTATAAGAGGAACAAAATAAGCTTCATTTTAGCAGTTCTTTGTTAAAAATCTATGAACATATTATAGATGCTTTACACATCTGCAAAACACAAACATATTCATGAACATACTCAACAAATACCAGCACTGTAGGTCTGCAAGCCCCTTAAGCCCTCACTAAGCATATTTGAACTGACAGACTGGCTTTAGGCCTGTTGTGTATTTATACTCAGAAGAGATTTGAATGTTCTTTTTCTTGTTTAGACAGTTGATAAACAGTAGCAACCATCTTCTCAGGTACTGGCGCTTCAACGAGCAGTCACGCTCAGCCGACAGAGGTTACCCAAAGCCAATCAACGTTTGGGGATCGTCAGTGCCCTCTGCTCCCAAGGGAGCCTTCCTCAGCGATGATGGAGGTAAGCTGAGACAACGAGAGTGGTTTCTATGTATGTGTGTGTGTGTGTGTGCGTGAAAGAAGGCAGAGAGGGTCAGTGGCAGACAGAGACAAGCTTGAAACAAAGAATCAGAGAGTGGTCATTAAATCGTCAGGAGGGAGAGTGGATGGCATGTGTGCATTTATGTCTGTAGGGAAATAAATTGGAGCTGACATATGAAGTGCTTTTCGTCCTACTGTGCTTGGTTGGAGTGAGAGTGAGAGGAGTGATCTGGTCAGCAAACAGAATCCTTATTAAAGACAGATCACATTTTTACATTCATACAACAAAATCTTTTTGAGACATGCAATTTTGAGTAAAATGTTTAAGTTTATTAAAAAACAGTTGGTTGGCTTTACTTAGCATAAAGACTGGAAACATTAGGAAATGGTTAGGCTATTTCTGTCTGAGGCAAACAAAGACTGCTGACTATCACCATTAAAGATTACACCTTTGGTTGTTTAATCTATACATTATTATGAAAGTGGAAGTGGTGGCAATCATCTCACGTACTGTAAGACTGGCTAAGATTTTCATGAATATCAAACAATACTTTAGACGCTCTGAAACCCAAACAGACTCAAATAGGCATTTTTTACTGCAGTATATAGTCCAGCACCTCTAAAACAGTACAACCATGGCTAGAAACAGAGGTAACTCAAACATGTCTTTTGTGCAGTTTGAGAAAAGTAGAATTGAAAAAGCCTGGAATCAATATGTCACAATTTTCCAAGTGCCCACTGGTATTACAAATGCTGGGGAAAAAATGGTAAATCTACATATTGTAGATACTTTACTACTCACATTTTTAATTTTTGTCTCGTGTCCATTGGTCACAGCTAAATCACAAATGACTGCTCACTTGTGTTGCTAAACACAGAATTGCACATATTTTTCTTACTGCAAGCAGTTTATTTTTTGGCAAATTTTCAAATGAGACATGCAGAGTAAACTGAATTTGATAGGAAAAAAAACCAATGTTTAAATTACATTAGGTTGTTTTTCCCCATTGAAACTGAAAGTCATGCACAATTAGTTCAAGGACCTTCAGAAAGTTTAAGATATAATAATTCTTCCTCTTTTTACAGTGTCCTGCTCTGGGAAGTGGTGTAATTTTGGCAATTGAAAAAATAACATGACCAGCAGGTTGTTGATGCTTAGGGAGTTCAATTGTCTGTTGTTACGTTGTTATGTTGGCTTACGTGTGCTGCTCTGTTTGCATATTTCAGCGTACACCTTCTTCTATAAGGGTTCCAAGTACTGGAAGTTTGACAACCACCGCATGAAGAGCGAACCCGGGTACCCCAAGTCCATCCTGAGAGACTTCATGGGTTGTAGTGTAGACCTGGATCCCGACAGAGACACGGACACAGACTCAGGGCGCAAATACCCAGACGTAAACCGTCCACCGTTCAACCCAGACGCAGGACGTGATGGCGACAAAGGCAAAGACCGGGATGGAACAGATCGCGGAGGTACGGACAAAGACACGGGCAAAGGCTCAGACAGTGACAAAGACGAAGACTATCGCGAGGGTCGTGAGGAAGACACCAATGAGGTGGATGTGGTGCTGAAGGTGGACGACAGCGAGGAGAGGACCATGAACATCCTGATGGTAACAATCCCTCTGGTCCTGGTGCTGTGCATCCTGGGACTCATCTACGCCATCATCAACACGCTGCAGAGTAAAGGGGCACCACGGCTGCTGGTGCACTGCAAACGCTCGCTGCAGGACTGGGTCTGACCCCTGACATTAAGGGGCAGTGAACTTTGAACTTGAATTGAACCTTAGATACCCCCTGTCCTCTAATCCAACCCTCCTCCCAGTGATCCATCTGTCTCAAGTCTCTGTGCTCAGTGGCTCCTGCAACTCGTAGTACATGTGGTAGTAGATCCATGCAAATACTGTACTGATACATAGGCACACACAAACTAAAAGCAGGCATAAATTATGTCTTTTACATACACACACGCACACACACACACCACCCTAACCTCCTCCTGTCTCCCATGGTGCTCTACAATGCGGTGACTGTAGTCTATTTATATGAGAGAAGTTTGCACATTGTTTTTTTTTCTCTTTATGTTTTTGTTTTGGTTCGTTTTGTGTGACTTTTTGTTGTTTTTGTTATTATTATTTCTAAACCAGGAAGACCCTTCTATTCTCACTTCCGTCTCTGCGCCGCCCTCCCCCTTCCCCTAATCTCAGTAGGGGCCTTTTTCCTCACTGATAACCTGACATCTGCTTATGCTATCTCAGTTACCACAAAAGAAAGAAATGCAAAGGGTTAGAAAAGGTTTGCAGACAGACCTCCGTGCTTCAAGTAAGGTTCAGTAGCTTTTTTTTCTTTTCTCTCATCATCTTCATTGTTCCTTTTTTCTTTTCTTCCCTTTTCTGTGTAGTACAGTGTATCAGGGCTGGATGGTGGGTTGGAGAGACACTGGATTTGGTCAGACATTATAGTTCAGAGCTATTTTGAGACCTGCCATTAGCTCAGATAATATTCTTCTTTGACTCCATATGGTGGTAATTTGGCTGTAATTGCAAATCTGAAGGTTGATTGAGAGTTCTGTTTGTTAGTCAAAAGAATTATTACAACTTAAATCCTATTTTCGCAGGTTTAGCCATTTTTGTCAGTGGTAATAATAACCATGTGTCTGCCATGTTAAGTGCTGAAATCTGTGGTAGGCACTAAACATATGCTGGTCATTCAGGCTTTAAACAAGCCCTCAGTTTGGCAAAAAAAGAAAATGAAGGCACTACATATTGCTGTTTCTTGTCTTCATAAGCCATCTTCCAGAAAACACTGCTTTTGCAAGCAATTATGATTTCTTCCATTGTGGGTGTGTTAATTTTTAGTTTTAGCTTTAAAAAAAGTTATAATTGAACTGTCTGTGCAGAGAAATAGTCTGACATTAAGCCTTGACTGGAGGATACAAACAGGGACAGTGCAGACACCACGAACATGTAGTTGTTGCTATGAATTTCCCTTTATAGTTCACTTGGAGACTGCTGGTAGGACTGCAAACAGGCCCAGTAGGTTGTATCCATGTATTTCACACACGAGCACTACAGCCAGGCACGGGGTGATGACTAAGTTTATGTCAGGCAGACCAGAGCAGACCCAGAACATTTAACACTAGCCTCTTTGGAAAAGCAGTTTGCGTTTTTATGAATGCTGAGGTTACAGGAAGAATACTACTGTCTTGTCTGAATGCATATGAAGCTACAGACATCAGACAATTAGCTTATCTTTGCATCAAAACTGGATCAGCTCACCTAGCTCTAAATTTAACTGGTGAACACATGTCTTTTGTGTTTAGGGCCAGTGTTTTAGGTTTTATGTTCACAAGTTTCTGCTAGGGTTTGCGTGACCTAACTTTGATCATCTGCCCAAATCTCTGAGATTCCACATGGACCCCTCCATAGATGTCCACGTGCAGCCCAAAAATTGGAGTCTGCACAAACTGTGCTACAAGTGCAGTAGTGTTCATGCGTGAAATCCAAAGATAGAATCCAATCTACTGAACATGCATGGAGTCCTCCCAAAGTAAAATGTAGTATGATAACAACTATGCTTTCAATGGGGTCCGCAGCTTTCTGTGTTCACATCTGCAAGGGAATAAGTGTTTCTCTTATTGTGACTGATCATGTTTCCTCCACCATCAGGCTTTGTTGTAGAGATCTGACCATAATACCAGATACTGTATCAGTTACTTTGATAAATACATTATTCACAGAACAAATGATGGCTATGAAAATAAGACCCAAGTTGTAACAAACTATAATTATCCTATAAGTTCAGACCACTACAGCCTTATTTTCCCTCTTTATCTTGTGCTTACACAGTTGAACAACAGGCCTACCTTCTGTCTTTCCCTTATTTGGAAACTATTTAAAGACCTCTTTGGCTGAAAGGGTAAACAGACTTTAAAGGGGACCTCTTTCCTTTGCTTTCAATTACGAGGCTAATTCTCAGAGTGCCTCTTTTCTGTCAACAAGAAGACCTTTTCTTTGTGCTACAGAGGAGACAGACTAATGGTTAATGTAACAAGTCAGCTCAGTGTGAGGAGAAGGAGCATTCACTGCATCTGCACATGTGAGACATATAACAAGGGAGAAACTAAGCCAAGCCATGGCCTTTCACTTCAGGCAGGATGTAACACCATAAATGCAACGCAGCAGTCGCAGAGGGCAGCTAATGTACCGTGCAGTTTATAATGGGGTTTTCACTGCTAGTGTTTTTTAAAAGGACAATTTAAAAAAAAAAAAACAGTGACTTGCTGCTGTAAAGATATCTGTAAGCACCGGGGTGGGCTCGGGCCATGCAGGCTCATGTGAGCGCAGACTAATCCCCTTCATTAAATAACAGCAGGTGTGTGCAAATGCTGTTAACCCCCCTGACCTCTTCCCTAAACCCTGACCTCCCCAAATCATAACATTCTCCACTCCCTTTTCATCTGGCAAGAACAGAGAAAAGATGAAGATGTGGACAGAAAAATCTTAACCACTCATTATACCAGTAATAAAGGACCATGCTGTCTTTTTTTAATAATTAAACTTCTGTGCTAAAATCATTGCCAGGCATGTTTAAATACATGCCTGAGAGTATTTTTCTCACAATTCGTGTCAGCCATTGATTTCCATACTGGCTTGCAGTATATTGTCATTTGAAAACTAACTTTAAATGCAATAATAATGCAACTTTCATCAAAGTCTGCTTCCTGATATTTATACTGTGCAGAAACCAATAGAAACCAATGGCTGTCATGGAACCATACATTGAAAATATCTTAGAATGTCAGCATGGTGTGCAAAATGGTTGGTGTAAAAGCATTATGGCACTGTTGAATAGTAGCAAAGGGGCAAAAATGTGCAAGACTGGGGATGTTGTGTCATGTAGCATCAGTGAAAAATGTGAAATTATCTCATAAATGTAAGTCTGAAAAGCAGGTTAAAACGAGCGTGCAAGTAATAGACCTTTGAAGTTTGACTTCAAATATGAACGGGAGGAAGGCTTATCTGAAGTGAGCTGCCACTCTGACCAGGGGGGGCTCAGCACGCCCGGCTCAGGTTACACAGATGTGGACGGGGAGGGTGAGGAGAGTCTGAATTTCCTGCAGCTGAGACGAGGAAAGGGGGAGGGGGCAGAGGAGGGGAGACTGACCTCGTCTGCCTGAGCTTGCAAAGTTTAGATCTCAGGAATAAGGAGGGGTGGGAAGAAAAAGGAGGAAAGGGAGAGAGAGTATTGGCAACGGCCCATGTGACCCAAATTCTAGCTCCAGAACAGTGCTGGCCAAAGAGGAAACTTCAGCTTACAGCAGGTGACAGGCCTTTTTTAGGAAAGTGCTTATCCTGCCCAATTACATGTTTTAAAACCTGCATTTTGGTAGCATTTGAGGTTCATCTCAGACTGAAGAATGAATACTACTTAGGGCTCCCACTAGGTGAAGACAGGCCAAGGTGAGACACCTAAGCAGACAGGAGTTGAAGTCAGATGGAACAGTGAAAGGAGGAGAAGGAAGAGCAGACTCAGCCGTCACCAGAAGTCTGGAGATTGATCTGAGGCAGGTCGATAGCGGTTGCCAGGAAACGGTGTCCTGTGTCCATCGCTCACCTCCTCATCATCAGGGTTGTGTGCGTGTGGAGGGAGGGGGTTGGCGGACGCAGCTAATCAGCGTTAAAAGCTCCCTCCTCTGCTCTGCTCTCCCCTGTCCTGTCCTGCTCTTCCATTGGTCCTACAGGCACATCAGTGAGTGCTCAGCGTCTGGACAGGCTCAGAAACTGCCGACTCATTGCACTAGACACGAAGTTGTATACAGAGCTCTTCTTTATCAGACCTGCATTTTCTCCTCTGTAACCTCCAAACTCAGAGCCCATAGGGAGTTAACCACTTCAAAGCTAAAATAACCACTTCAAAGTGGAAAAAGTCAAGTTCACCTGAGTTTGCTTTACTTGAAATCACAGCCTCAGCAGATTGAGAGGTTTTCTGAGGCGACACTGACGAGGAATGAGTTTAGTCCAGTTCATTGTCTCGGGACACTGAGCAGAGGAGAAATAGTGGCAGGTTAGGAAAGAAGTCTGTCGAGGCTGAGTGATGCATGTTTGTTTGTGTGTTTGTGTGTGTGTGTGTGTAGAGGTGTTCAGTTAATCAGCCCTACTTGCCATAAGCGAGGCCTGTTTGTGGACTGTAAATCTCCCACACTCTCTCTATCCCCACCCCTCGGCATACTCAGCCCAGCCCTCTAAGCCCGAGGGGATCATAATAACAACAATGGCCTTCTCTCTCTTCCACTCCCCCCCCCCCCATTTTCTCTCTCTCTCTCCCTAATACATACACAACACAAACACATTGTCTCTCCCCGGCATCCAGCGTCACTCTGCAGAGTCAGTTTATTCAGCAACTGTGGAGGGATTCACTTAAAAAAAACACTGTACCTGTCAGGTTTTCAGTTTGTTGATCACAGCCTGGCCAACAGGAAGCCCCATTCAGATTTGAGGTTGCAAAGGCTGAAGTTCTTTTATGTTAATGCCTCGTTCATTTTGAAGTGCGGGACCTTGATGCAAAGTTTTAGTAAGGTTAGGACATGCTGAGCTTGTCTGAGCTTTCATCTCTCTCAGGATGTGTTTCTGTAAACACTGCATGCTAAGCGTTCTTTTTTTTTTTTTCCCTGTTTAATGAGCATCTCTGTTAAAAGTCTCCACAATCATTGAGAGAGCAGCTATTCTTGCAGCTCTGTCTGTCCTCCCAACACTATGTACTCTTTATATTTTAGCTTCCCACTGTCACCGTATTCCCGCACTGCTAATAGCTGCAAGCTTCAAAAAGTCATTGCATCAGCCCTGTGCGAAATCCCAAACTCTACCGGGATGAACCAGATCAATAAATAACAGACTGAAAAAGATCAAAGGAAGAAGAAAAAAAATCTGTTGAACGTGACAGACTGTGTTCTGTTTCAGTTTCACTCGAGTCGATTTTGTGGCTTGCATTGACTGGAACCCAAGGGATTGTGGGTTGTCCAGATGCTTCTCTCTTTTCCCAGAGTGCATCTCAGCTCGCTCAGTGAGCCCATCCACTCTGGAACCACTCATTTCAAATCGTCACTTGGCTTACTCGACCACTCGCCGCGGGACTGGAACAGAAAAGATGGCTGATAAATGACTCTCAGCACCTGTGTCGTCGCCCTGACCCGGACCAGTGCAGCGGATCAGCTCTCATCGTGCTTCAGACAGGCTTTGAAACTGTTGAGCAGCCAACTTAGGAAAACTGTGTCCATCTACTAACTGCAGCTACAGTAGAGAGTAGATTTTGTTGGATTCAGTCATTCTGTACTGACCATCAGTAGTGGAACTTACACTAGACCCTATCGAACTCCTATCTTCATTACTGGCTGAGTAGTGGTTCAGTGATTTTCTGACAAAAGAAAAAACTAAAAAAAACTCCCTGTCATCCCTGACTGGGATGACGTGGAGAAGAAAAAGAAAGCAGCAGTTGATCAAAACAATTGAGGTTACTGTTTGTCTTTGATAATTTGTCTTATTTTGATTTTACTTGTGCATTTTTTTTCTCTCAAAACTTGATATGATTTATTTTTTGTGTTAATAACATTCCAATTAGTTTTTTGGATTGGTTGCTAGTGGGTTTGTTTCTTTAGAAAATGTAAGATTTTATACATTTGTGTTGTGTGTTCACCTCTAGTTGAGTGTGTTAACAAGCCATGCTGGACATGTACACATTAAAAAAATTGCTCTGAAAATCTTCCAGGTTGTGTTTTTAAGCTTTTTGCGCAGCGGCTGCAGCACAATAGACTGGAAGACTAAAACCCTGCACACATACAGCACTCACACCCTCTCCTCTCTTCCTGCGGTGAGGTCACTGTCCATAGGGCCTTGCTTCCTGTCTCACACGGGACAGGCGGCAGAACGGCATTGTGGGTCGTGGGAGGCGGGGCTACAGGGGTCTGGAAGATCGCCAGGAAGTCACATGAGCGGGGAGGAAGCTAGCAAGCAGCTTGTAGAGCCTATGAGAGAGCAAACAGGCTATGGTGTCATCGCACTGAGAGGAAATTCATTGTTCACAGCAGCACCAGGCCTTTTTGTGATGGATTTTGTGCAGGCACCAGAATTACACAACACAGACTGATGGCAGACTTGAATGAGGTGTTTATGTGACTAGAGCAAGTTGTTTCCAAGACTGAAAATGAAGTGGCATCTACTCATATCCACTCATGGGTGTAATTACCCAGAATCTATGCCAAATTGTGCTGCTGTTCTTTCGTCTTCATTTAAATCTCCCTGATCAACAAGTCTACCTCTGGAGTCTCCCTCAGGACTGCAGTATCTCTGTAGAAATAAAAGGATATCGAAACAAAGCCAAGGCATGCCAGAGACATATCTTCAGGGGGTGACAGTGATGTCTGTCCGGCACATAGCTTCAAAGTGAAAGATCTCTCCAACTATTGCATGGGCAGTTTAAAAATGGTACAGACATCACTGTTTTCCAGAAGATTAACCTTAAAGATATACATGTAAGGTATGCAATTTCTTGACTCTTTCCAATCTGCTTTACTTTCTTTAGCATTCCCGATCCATATCAGAAGGGTAGTGTGTTGATTGAGTCCAGTTCAGGGAAACACTGCAGATACTACACAAAGGAAGAGATACTACAACTGGTGTATTTATGGTTCATTATTCATTTAAAAGGTTGATCTCTTGACAGCATCCAGCTGCTGGTTGAAAGCGCAGTTGCAACTTTTACCTGGCTGTGATGGTTAAGCTGTTGCAAGATATATGGTTATTGCTGGGGAATGTAAACGTATTGTAAGAAAACCTCTGACCTTTAGGAACCTCCGTACGTTGCTGTCAACAGACCCAGTAGCAATACCAATACAAACCATGCAAGAATCAATGTCTCAGTAGTTCATCACTTGCCCATCTTGTCTGTGGTGATCAGCCCCATTCACATTCATTCATGCTGCAAATCTAAAATGTTAAAAACAGGTTACAAGTCCATCCATTCCATCAATTTTCTATACACCGCTTTATGCTGTAGAGGGTTGCAGAGGAGGTTGAGTCTATCCCAGCTGACACTGGGCAAAAGGCATCCTGGACAGGCCACCAGTCCATCACAGAGCTAACATAAAGAGACAGACAGCCAATTTAGAATCATCAATTAACTTAATCATATCTTTTGACTGTGGGAGGAAGCCGGAGACAGAACAACAACAAACAGTAGTTCTGGACGTAACTCCAGTTCTGTGAGCATGGAGAAAACAGAGCAGTGGAGGTTATGCTCAGTACTGCTGATGCTGATGTTAGAAAGGGAAAGACTGCTACTAGACAAAGAGGCACACTGAGGGGGCACAAAAGTTTTGCTTGTTATCATCTCTGACTTTGACCAATGAGCATTTGTCCTCTCCGGAGCTGGACCGGTTAGAACACACACAAAGATTTAGGCCATCCTAAAATGGGCTGCAAGGTCCTGCAGTGGAAAACAGCCTCATGATTAAAGTTAACAGGGCTCAGATCTGAGACATGTACTTTTTTGTATTTCATCACGAACCAATATCAAGACGGAGGGTCTGTGTTTTGCGGGTCCCATGTCAGAGTTTGACTCGTTGAGAAAGCTGAATCAGATGCAGAACCAGTGTACAAGCCTTCTGACTGCACGATGACCTACTTTTAGATGCACTGTCAACCATTAAGTTTTTTTTTAACAGTCAGACATACCTCTGTTCACTTTGTAAACAAACAACTTTAATGGTGCATGTCCTGTGTGTACATGGTATTTGAGTGTGGCCTGCTTTTGCGCTGTGTTTACATGCTTTTAATGCTTTCCTGCTGCGCTTGTGTGTGTCTGTGAAGTCTTCGTCTGGCTAGTATCACTGCTTGTTAAATCTATCTGCTACAGTTATCACCAGGTACACCCTGTGGAGTACTGTAATTATTTGCAGTCACCTCTTTCCTTTGGGTAGAAAATTAACCTACTTTGAGCCCCACAACACACGCATGCCTGCGTTGCGCACGCACACACATGAATAAAGGCCTGGAAGTTAATCACTAACAGCTACGGTTAATGACTCAGCTGCAAATGTCTGACTGTGCTGCAGCTGAACCACCTGTTTAAGAGTATGCACCTGTTGTGCATTCTGAGTGCTGCATACAGACAGCAGTGGTTAACTTTTACCTGACTGGGCTTTGAAAGATTTTTAAATAAAGTTTGTTATAGTTGGAATTATATTTTCTACTAAAGATGCAGTCCTGTCATTCCCATAGGGATATCGCCACAGTGAGCAGGGTGACTTTAGCATTTATCTGTGTCTGAACATATTATCACAGAGCCACTTGCATGGTTAAAGACTTATATTAAAATTGTAACAGAGCCGCAAAGTGCTCACCTGCCATTGGTAGCATCTTGAGGTTCTATGTCTCGCCCAAGGACATTTTGAACGTCCAACCTTGCATTTAGTTGACAACCTGCTCTACCACCTGATCCACGTCCACCAAAATGAGGATTAAACAAAAAGTTCTGAGATGTCACTGTAACATTTGTGCAACACATGCGACAAGTAATTGTCATGTGACACCATGTGACATCTCGTGATCAACAACAAAACCCAGAGTTTCTGTAAGCATTGAGTAGTGTGAATCTCTGACACCATGATGGATCCCAACATGGTGTGGAGCCAACTTTAGAAGACAGTGTGTCAAACTCATTAAAATGGCAGCAGAGCCCCTTGCTTCAGAAAACCTAGAGATGAAGCAATAAGTTGGCTGAGATGTTTTGAGTGGCATGCTAGTTTCAAAATGGGCACATGAGCAATGCATGACGATGAGAGGCCAAGGCAACCTTCCATGAGCAACACCATGAAAAATGTCCAAGAACTTCAACAAACTGTGCATCAGGATCACTGGGTAGCTCTGACATAGTCAACATGTCATTTGGAACAGTTAAGGCAATCATCACGTCCACTTTGAACATGGAGTACCACACTGCCAAATGCATGTCCAGGCTGCTGAATCCCTAGCAGAAGCTGTACTGAGTCAACAGGCCCAGGATGATCCAACCTTCATGTAAATGATCATCACTGGTGACAAGAGTTAGGTCTACAGCTAAGGCCCTAGAGACCAAACAATAGTCTCCAAGACTGAAGAAGGCATGTCAGGTCAGAGAGTGCTTGTCATTTTCTTCAGCATCCACAGAGTTGTGCTCCATGCATTCGTCCCCTAGCAGCAGACTACGCTCACTACTACTTTTACCTTCCTTATGGATCTTAATGGCCAGACGGCTTGGGCATTGGCATGGTGGTGACTATCAGTGCAGTGGAAGTGGTCAAACCACCACAATCCTTGCTCCCCTCTTAACCTAACTTGCCAGATTTGGCTCCCTGCAACATCTACCTCTTTCTGAAATTGAAATTCCGTTTGACAAGTTGCCGTTTTCACACAGTAGATGAGATCCAGCCCTCACTGCCGATGGTGCTTGAAGAGCTCAGAGGACAGGAGTCCCATGGAGTACTCCAAGCTGGCAGAAGAGCTAGGATGGGTGTATTGCTGCACAACTAGACTACTTTAAAGGAGATGGTGGACGTATTTAGTTAGTTACTTAATTTTCAATATTTAACTGTCTTGAAATTTTTTGTCCAACCTTTTCATTATGAGCCACGAAAATAAAATTCCTCCTTCCTTGATTGTGGGCTGTGTGGCATAAAAACATAGTCAAATATCAAAAAAATGAAGCTTAAATGAATCCTCAAAATCTTTTCTCCTTGGATCATGTCCTCACCTTATTGTCTTACATGTTATGTGCTGAGAGTCTGTGGAACTGTAATGCATCAGCTACAATTTACGAGACCGGCCTTGTGATGTTTTTTAGTGCATGTGTGTGTGATGTATGCCCCACCACAAACACACACAAACACACACACACACACACACACACACTATTTTCCTTTCTCTCCACATGTTACAACCACCTTCCCTCCTCCTCCTTTATTGTTTCACAGTGAGGTAATGTTGAGGTAACATCTGGAGCTGTAATACAGCCCAGTCCAGTGCATTCTAGCTTTGGCACACATCACCACAGCAAAAAAAGGTGCACATATGCTGCTGCAGGGTGATTTTGGTCAGAACCACGATGCTCCTGATGCTTGTAAAATGCTGACGGGGTGGAGGTGTAGCTCATGGCTGGAACACACTAACACTGTTATATGAAAGTGGATTTATGCCAAACAGTTGGTGAATTTAGTTTTTTGGTAATCTAGAATATACCTCCGGCCTTAGAGAGACTCCTACGGATTTTCTTTCAGAGGTGCAGTGTTTTTTTGTCTCCTTCTTTGAAGCACAAACCATCAAAAACAACTTGTCATCCAGGCTTCGTCAGCTCTGCAGCTTTTTATTTCTTAAATTTCCTTCCCGTGAAGAGCCTCTCTTTTCTTTGTCAGGTGCGCTGACAGAACTAATCTCCACCACTTTCCTGCTTTAATATATCTAACCGAGGCTGGAAAACTTTAATTTGCTTGAAATCAGAAGCTAAAGTGAATAGTTTGTCAATGAACACAACTGTAATAAAATATGACATGAAATGAGTTTAATTAGATTTTAGTAGACAGCTGCCTGGAGCCCATTTCCAGTTCTTTGCCCTACAACATAATTATGCTAGCAAACAGGCATCAACTGCATTCAATTGAAAATAAAAATAAAAACTTAGTGTGTATAAGTTGACTCACTGTTGATCAGTCTTGTAACCTAAAGCTTATATTTCCCCATCTTTCCTCAGATGAGCAGCCTGTTGCTACGTCCCTGTGTGACATGGTTAAGACATATGTGCCTGCCAGGTCCCAGATCCTCCGGCGAAAACCTCCCGATTGTTCCTGAGGTTAGAACTACAAAGCCCAGAGAGGCAGTGTTTGTTAATTACACCTCAAAGCTCTTCAACAGTCTGCCTGAGGGTCTTCAGAGCTCTGTTGAAATCTGGAAATCCTAATACACATCCTTTCACATTTGCTTTCTCCTGAGATGTTTTACCTAATACTTGTCATATCTTGTCCTTTTTCTGTGATTTTAATTTACGGTTAATTGTTTGATTTTGAGTCAGAACTGAGGCATTTGCTCTTATCTTTGTAGAATTATAGATCCGTTTCTGTGTGCTTGAGCCTGTGTAGGGACCTGCAGTCCAGTCAGCTGCTGAGGAAGCACAGCTGGACTCCAGCATGGAACCAGAAACACCACATGGATGTACTTACAGATTCAAACATGCAAAGAATTCAGGAACACATGCAGGTGCATGGGTACCTGCACTTTTATGTGAGTGTTCCTCTGCGCTTCATTTAGACATATACAGTGATGGACAGAGCTGTATCTGTTATAGTTGCAAGATTGGTCAGCACATTAAGTGATGTATATATTACATCATAATGCACCAATAAACAAACAATCGACTAAATCAAACAGTTCCAATAACTGCCTGTTTATCTATGTTTTCCTGTTTTCACTTGCTTAAATTGACATCCCACCCATCCAGACCAGGACACAGAGTGTTTGTCCCCCTTCCATCAGGGAAAAGACTCAGGACACTGAAAACAGGACAACAGCTTCATCCCCAGAGCTTTTCATTTTCAAGAGTATTTTTATTTCTCTTTTTATCGATTGTTTTTCTTATTTGCATAGCTGCTAATTGTCGTGGTCTTCCATACAAATTTGGTTGTACTTTTGCACAATGAAGTCTCTTAATCTTTATCTTTATCTTTGACAAAGTAAGTAATGAGTGTTTTTTTTTTTTTTTGCAGCCCCTCATTTCTCTTCACTGTCTCTACTCCAAACCATTTTCTCAGCTGTCATCACAGCACAAGAAAATGATTCATTCTAAATTGCAGTGATCAGTCTCATCTTGTAGCAGCAGCAAAAAAAAAAGCCTGTAGATGTGAGGTGACATAAAAAGCAGGTAAAAGTCTGCAAAAAAAATCAGTAAAACTCTATAAATCATAAAATAACACTTGTTACAGATACTGTACATGCATGTGTTTGGATTTGCATGGCCGAGGCTGGTGCAGTTTTCCAAAAGCCTTTTCCACATTCAGTCTTTCTCCTTTTCCTGAGAGAGAGCGTTGACCTCATCTCGACGGCAGCTGAATCCAAGAGACAACCTCACTTCCCATAACCCCTCGTGTTATGAACCTCTGACCCCCCACAGACCCAGGAGAAATGAGACACAATAGCAGGAAACTTATTCTCAAGATGACTCCTCTCTCATTTCTGTAAAGCCCCTGTGTTCAGTATTAGGAAAATTAAGAAACGTTAGCCAGTCTATAATTTGATATTACAAGCTTTTTAAATGACTCATTTCATAATAGTTGCGTGATTCAACAATTAAACTTTGTTTTGATGAAAATGAAAAGAAAGACTCTTTTCTTTCCTGCAGGTCTTTCGATTCTTGCATCACTGTGCCCTTGATGAACCCCAATCCTTCACCCTGTGGGGAACGTTTGCAGCCTAAAAGGAGGAGGCGATATCAAATCCTCTACATCCTCATGCATGATAATCCACAGGCAAATCCCACAACAGCCATCCAAGACTTACCTGGTCATCGTGTTCTCCTGACGTTATATTACTGCCTTTAAATTTTTATTGCATCCTACATCAACTGTCTGCAGTGGATGATGTGTAGGTCGATGTGCCCCACAAAGCTGAGACTACAAAGAGGAGCCAGATGAGGTGGTGAGATTTAAAGCAAACCGGCTGTGTTCCTTTGTTTTACTATGATATGTAGCTTCCCCCATGTGTGCAATAAAATCTGGGAGAGTATGTGTGTTTGCGCTCTCTTACGTGTAAAACCTCCACACAGTCTGGTTTCACGCTGATGTCGAACCTGTTATCATAACAACTGCAAAGCAAGCTCATAAAATTATGGGATATAATAAAGTTAATGAGCAAAACATCTCAAGGGACATGTGTGTGTGCTGATGAGAGTGTGCAAGAGTGAGTGGTTTGGAGTCTCCACAACAGGACAGAGGAGCGTTGATGTTTGGCATTGACACGTTATTTTGTAGCACAACTCAGTAATATGGTTCCTATCTCTGGGAACAAACAGCATAAGAGATCAGGATCAGGCTTGGGATCTAAAGAGTTTAGAGGCCACTACTGTCAGGGAGTACTATTGCCATGGGGGGTTGTGCTTGGTCTAGAATAATGTTTAGCTGGATGGTACGTGCTGAAGAAACATCCACAAGAATGCCAGGACCCAAGGTTTCAACAAGATGATCAATGTCATTCACTGAAGCCGTCAGTGGTTCTAATAATATGGTTGATCAGGGTATGTTTAGGGTACATACAGGCATACATAAGCCATTTAAAGCAGTTTTACCTGCAAGATTTCACCTATTTAGTCAGAAGAACTGGCTTTTTCAAAAGCAAAGGGTAGCACCTGTTAGTCTTTGTTAAAGCTGGGGTAGGCAGTATGTTTTCTGGCCTCATTCTGCTCAAATTCCCCAGCGACAACTGTTTTTCAAATAGTCCGAGAGGAACTGGAGTTCTGCACCTTCTCTTGGGTCTATTTTCAGTCTTAGAAAAGTCTTGCCTGTGACAGGAAACTTTGTCCAGTCACAGGTTTGTTTTTTTTGGACCAGATCAGGTGGGGTTCTATGAAAAGCAACACATTTTGGGGAGGATGTGGTTGACTTTTGGCTTGACTATTTTTGCATGTGTGAGGTGCACATGCCCGTTTCAGATTGGAGACACTGAGGATGAGGAAGAGAGCTTCAGGCGATGGGCTGTAATTTCAAATTCTGCCATTTTTCAGATTTCTGCCTATTGCAGCTTTAAGCCCAGTAAAGTTTTGAGAGCTTTGACCTGTTTTACACATAGTCTCCATTTCCCTTGAGTTGATCTACACTAGGCTGATATATCACACTGAAAATGAGCACACACATCTGTGCACATCTTGATTGCTCTCTTACCAGCAGCCTCCATCATAAAACTTGTAAGATGCAAACTGCCGCTTGTAAACTGAGATCATCTTCCCTGGAGTTAATTTTTACACATCAGAAGAAGCATCATACTGGCCACCCATGCAAATTTATGGGCAGTTCATTTGTGAATTGCAGTGCTGTCACTATTTATGATCACTTTTTATGAAACAGGATGGAGGATTACTCTCTGCATGCAGTGGACGGACTGGACTGGGATGTGTTTCGGTAGTTTACCACATGGGATGCAGGCGGCTAGTCTCCTGCATGTGCAAATGTGTTCAAAAGTTGTTTTCTTTTCCGGCCACCTGCGATCAAAGCTACTATCAGCACCCAGAGCTGTAGTCAGAGCGAAATTTTAAATGACGTCCAGGTGCATAAGAAGAGTACTCTCATTTTATAGTTGTACATTTTAATGTTTTTCACAGTGCATCATTGTATTCACAGTGTAACCTGCAGATGGCAAAGTCAACTTTTGGGACACATAGCTGAAACTATCCTGGAACAGAAGTTTATCTGAAAATTTTTTAAAGAGAAGTTGGAGAGCAGCTTTGCAAGATTTGTATCTATTTTTTTTCTCCTTTCATCTCAATTATTGAGTAAGGATTAAGTATACATGTGTATTTTTGTGCCAGTAAACTTCATGCAACGATCGAACAAATTATATCAGTCTATCTTGTCATTTCATGTCATATTCCAATGTGACACTTTTGGTGGCCTGAACTTCAAATCGATCATGATTTGGCATGACTACTAATGCAACCTAGATTTACAACTGAATGTTTTTCAGTGTTTTTACTAAGAGTGTCACCTTACACATTCAGAAGGCCCCATATCCCACTATAGAAAGGTCATTTAGGTAAGACAAACTAAACCTCCCCTGGGATTAATTTGCAGTTAATCACATAACTAAAACCAGTTACCATGCAGTGAACATAAGGTGTCTGGGGCTGTTTGCTGCATTGACAGCTCACTATCCCGATTACTCCCTACAAACTGTAAACTTTGGATGCTTTGGCAGGTATCTTTGAAGAGAAATAATGTAACAAAGTATTGATGTACAACCTAATAATAGTAATAACAATGACATCAGAGGTAAAAACAGTAATCTGATTACTTTTTCGATATTAACAAGATGTGAGTTATCTCACAAATGTTCTAAATGCCTTGCCTAGCACCAGTGGGACTGGAATGTTAGGTGCATGAACATGAGGTTTGGTATGCAGGGAGGTAAACTGGCAGCTGAGTCATACTGGAATGCATAAATAAATGAAGAGCTGCTCAAAACTGTTGTTGTTCACAGCCTTCATATATTTAGTTCAGACACTTTTCCTTTTTTTAATTACTGTTCCAATCAAACAGCAGTTGTCCTTAAAGACTTCAGTCAGAGGACGCATGTGTTTGTGGTGAGGGTGCGTGCGATACGTGTGTTTATGGCAGGTGATTTGACTGATGCTTCAGGATGCTCATTCACTATGGCTGGCTAAACAATTCAAAAGGTTAACCAAACAAGACAGAACCTGCTGTCCGGCTGCCCTTCACCATCCAGCCAAACTGCACACAACAGAAGAAATCACACAATAACCAGGCTGACAAGGTGCAGCAGGTTTGACTATCACTACATGGTTCTTTCCCCCAATCTTTGATTAAAAAAAACTTTAAAATACACAAACACTGAAGACGTGTGTTCAACATAATGTTATGCATAATGTTGAAATAATAAAAAAGAAGATAGAGGATATTGTGTGGCAGTGTTATTACTTCTTTTAAATGTTTAGAAATCAGGGCTCTGAAAATATTCTTTGAATTCACATAAAACCCTGTGGAATTAGGGGAAACTTTAATTATTTTGAAACTAATTTGAAAATATTACATTTAGGAATAAATAGTTTGCAAGAAATTCTGTAATTTTGATCAGGTAAAGACTCTGGTTTATCACTGTTGACATTAAACTGCGTTTTTAATATCTAGAAAAATGGAGAAACATAAATCAGTTGCTTATAATGCAAAATTTAAATGTATATTTCTTTTATTTTACTAATAATACAGAATTAATATGTTCTCTGCCAATAACTACCCATTAAAATAGGCCATATACTCAATGTGTGTTCTCCTTTCGAATAATGTCATCCTCTGCATAATACATGCCACGTAGGCTAACACAGACCTCCATTGTTCTATTTCTACGTGCTCATAGAACTGAAGCTGCATCCAGTAACTATTTGTCATTGTTTGGGTGCACTAGGAGTAAATGTGGCAGCTGAAGCATTCAGTCCAAAACTGCAGATGAACCACAAAGTCTGAAACATTACTAAACTGTTATGTTAAATGTTCACGCCAGCTTGCACCAACAAGTTCCTGCAGAGGGAAGTCGTCTAATGTTGTGCCAAAAGCTTCCTCTGCAAGTAATCCTTCTTTTTTCCATGGAATGTGTTTTCATACAGCTTTCATAGTGACCATTCATAATAGCATTTATCAGTGAAAGCAGTTGTGTCCTTAAGAGCTTCTTGAAATTGAAGACGACTTTTCATGAGAGGGGATCGACCCTTCAGAAAAGCTTTCATCACATAATTAATGTCTCATGTAGAAATCATTAATAGCCAAACAGTAGACCCTTGGTTATCAATAGGTTCAACAAGCCTTTATAAACGTAGGTTTGCTTAGAGATGTCACGACAGTCAGGACGTTTTAGGGACTGAGATTATTTGCAAAGTTCTTGTCATATTATTTTATGTTATTGTCTTACTGCTTGTTATTATTTATAGTTATTTCAAGGTAGAGTCTGTGATTCTGGAGAAAGACTGCTGATGTTTAGCTAATTAACATCTACCCTCTCCTTCCTGCTGTACCCTTTCTCACATCTAGTTTCTCTGTTTCTTTTCTCCTGTCATATTCACTGAATGTGACGAAAAGTGTGCTGCATTTAAATCTGACTCTACCTCTAAAGTGCTTTGTGTCACTTCACAGTGGGAAAACTCACCTGCTTTCACCTTAAGTAGTTGTAGTGTCATATTTGTTTTTGCACAGATGGCAGATGGCAGTTTTGCTTTGCTTTTACTTTCTCTGCAATACATCTGTAAATACCTGACAGCACTTCCCAGCGTGCTGTACACTGCGTCCAGCTGGGTAGGTGGCGTCTTGTTTGGTTAAGCTTGTAAACTGTTTGGCCTCCCATAATGCACACACACCCACAGATAGACCGAGCATCTGGACACATGATTAGTCAGATGTTGTCTACTCGTGATGTCTGGCAGTCTAACAGCTGCTAAGGTGGCACCCACATACAAACACACTCACACAATACCTTCACCTGCTGGAGCTCTGCCTCCATCAGGGGAGGGACATCTGGAGTTTACGGAGTCCAGCGACAGGCAGCGTTAGTGGGCCACACAGCAGGAGGGGAGCCCCTGGTCCTGGAGAGGCTCTGGAGATGGCGTCATGTTTTCCAAGCAGCTGGAGCATGAATGGTGGGGCAGACTGCTAAATAGCAGAAAACAAACAGATGCCAAATGGAGAAAGGGATGAAAGACATTTGTGTGTGTGTGTGTGTGTGTGTGTGTGTGTGTGAGGGAGGAAATGAGAAAGTTTAATGCACCAGGTGGATTCCCATGACCGACTGGCCTAAATCTGATTTACACAGTAAAAATCCTTTTTTTATTCTGGATATTTGGCAGTTATGGATACTGACAATGTAGTTTTTTATTTAAAGGCAAAGTTACAATTGAGGGTTAAATATATTTGAATATTATTTACTAAGTTAGAGGATGGAGTTCGATGATGGACCAATGCCACTGTCAGGTGTACAAGAGTTAGATATGAGGGTAGTTAGCTTAATTAAACATAAAGACTTTAAACATGACTGGGGAAACAGCTGGCCTGGCTGGGTAAAAAAAAATAAATAAATAAAAATAAAATAAACAACAACAATTTTGGAGATCCAAGCTCTGTATCAAGTTTAACCTCCTTTAACCTCCTTGCTGCAGCTCACCAACAGTAGTAACGCTCCTCTTGTCTAAGCAAGAAAGCGAGAAAATGTATTTCTCAAAACACTTGCTTTATTCGTGTTAGTGACTGTGCATTAACACTTTTACTACGCAATTATGCATGCATTTAACATTTTGAATGCAATGCACCATTTGTCCAGACACAAGAGTACACTGGACACAAAAGTCAAATTCATATTTAAAGCACATTTAAAACCAATAAGAACTGAACCACTGTGCCGTACAATTAAAATAGCAAACCATAAAACACAATAGAACACAATGACTGACAGACAAATGTGAATAAAAGAAGACAAAATAATATGAATCAAAAGTTACAACACAAACAAACAAGAGATGAAGTCAGGTAGTCAAGCTCTACTGGAGTCAAACACCAAAGAGAAGAGGTGGCTCTTCAGCAGCAGAGTCTGAGCTGTTCTTACATGAAAAGGTGAACTGTTCCAGAAATGAGGAGCAGCCAAGCAGCTTGCTCACCTCTATTTTTGTTACTGGATCGCAGAACATGTAAGAGCATCTGGTTGGTTGACCTCAGTAATCTGACTGGGGTAAGGCAAGGCGGTATAACCCATTTAAATCTTAAACTCAATCCTGAAACGGGATGGAAACAAATGGTGGGAAACCAACACTGGTGTTATTGGGTTTTCCTGTTGAAAGATGAGCAGCCGCATTTTGTATCAGCTGCAGACACTGAAGAGACAAGTGCTCTCCACCCACATACAAGGAATTACAGTAGTCTAACTAAGAGGTAATAAAGGCATGGGTGACTTTTGGAAAGAGACAGACTTTTACCTTGGCTGAACTTGTTGACTGAAAAAGGCTGGTTTTGACCACTGAGCTGTTGTGTTCATCAAATTTGAAGGAGCTTTAGAAGATCACTACAAGGTTTTTCACAAAACATTGACTTTATGAAGCCAAAGTGTCAGGAGTGCTGTCAGAGTCATCCAAAAGGTCCAGTCCACCAAACACAAGGATCTTGGTCTTATTTTCATTAAGATTGATTAAGTTTAGATGCATCCAGGTTATAAAATCTTTTAAACACTCCAGCAACTGATGCAGTTAGTCTTTACTTTTTATTTTTAAGTGCAAATAGATTTGTATATCATCTGCAAAAGAATGAAACAGAATCTTACATGTCTTGAAGATAGGCCCAAAAGGCTGCAAAACACAATGAAATGAGGAGTGGGCCCAAAATGGAGCTCACAAACAATGGGGGCAGCAGTCGAAGAATATTCACCCAAGTGAAGCCAGAGGCTCCTGTCTGTCTGATATGATTGGAACTCCGTGAGGTGAGGACATGCCACTGATGTCAAGACATGATGTGAAGATCCATAGTGTCAAAGGCAGCACTTAGGTCTGGAAGCACCAGAGTTTACTGAAATCATCAGAAAGGACAAGATCATTAAAAACTCTTAAAAGAGCTCTGTCATACTGTGTCAAGGTTTAAAACCAGAGTTGAAGAGATGCTCTTCAGGAGCAGTGTGGTCAAGTGCTGTTTGAGGTATTTAACATCTTGGATTACAGCATACCTACTGCTGCACAGCACAACGAAATGATGGCATGAAGGCACAAAAAGGGCAAACGTTCTGCTCTTCTAGCGAAAATAGATCACAAGAGTCAACATCCTGTTTATAACAAGAACCAATCAGAAGGAGGGGATGGGGTTTTAAACATTAGTGAGACCATGCTGCTCACCATGGCAACCTGAGTATTTACTCAAACCAGGACATTCAAATTCATTTGGAAAGTTCAAAACTATATGTAGCAAATCAAATGACTGCCTCTTCGTTAGATTTTTTGGAAGTTTTTAAGAATGGCTTCATCATTTTCTACCTGCAATAGTCAGACGGTTCACAATCATGCTGACAGAGATAGACTGAGAACTCTTTTCAGCTTTGGCTGCCACATCTCAGCTCCTATTCTCGACCATTTTCATCTTCTTCGTGCCAGAATCACTTGTCTGCTCACTTCATCTCCCTCCGTCACTCCTGCTCATTCATCCCGCTGTCGAGGCGAGTCTGTTCTGTCTACGTTTCAGCTTCTCCATCAGATCCTGCCTCTGGCCAGAAGGATTCCTGTGATAGCATCCTCAAAGTTGAGATCTGCCTGCACACTGACACACATGAAAGAGAGAAGGCTCACACTGCCAGTCAGAATAGGAGAGTGGGACTCTGACTCAGTCCCTGTTTCAATTTCCCTGACTAAAAATGTTGCAAACTTGTAAATTACAACATAATGGAAAGCTGTTTTCTTTAAGTAATGTTCTCTCACATTAGATGTGAAAAAAGAAGTGCAGAGATGCAGTTTAATTTGTGAATTTCAATTACACAGAATTTTAATTGAATGGGAAAGATTGAAAGGCAGACCTTGCTCTAGCTGTGTTTGAAGCCTGTAGCTTCACTCATTTGCTCAAGACAGCTGGTTATCAGTCTCTTCTCACCCCCTCCTTCCATTGGCCTAATAGCTACTGTGCCTTTTCTCTCATGTCTACCTCAGAATAAAGGATTCTTGTGCAGAGGGAGGGCAGCCTGCTCTGACTCTCGCCTCTACACGCATTCCAGCCTCCGTCTCATCTCAGCCCAGGGCAATGGCTTCAGTCTTGACGCACTCCTGACTGGCTGAGTGGCTGAGTAGGTGGCTGCTTGTCTATCTTCAGTCTGCCGGCATGACTTTTTAACAAACTGACGGGCTTGATAACCAACTGAAGGTGGGCGTAATATGAAGTCAGATTTTTTGCTTGCTGTGTGTCTGACACTAGTTCCATTTTACTTTTAAACATACACTGAGCATGCATCCCAACTCCAGTTCAGCCCAGAAGCTGGCCTCTGGGAAAATGCATACATAGAGTCACAAGCAGAAAAAGCAGGCAACATTAAAGTGTCAAAAACTGCACTTTCTTATATGGACACTTGAGGTTGGCACCAAAGTAGAGTCAGTCCCTACAAACATGTTAAAATGGCCGACGCCACAGCAAAGAAGCAAAAAATTGTTTTGGTCTCTTTAAGTATTTTTCCCCTTCATGAAAATTGTAAGGGGCTAAAGATAATAAGATGATGTACAAGAGCATAATTGTGGAAAAAAATATTTCTCAACTTTTATTTACATTTGAACAAAAAGTGGGATGTCAAAATTTGCCAAGGGTATGAAGAATTTCAGGCTTGACTGTATACGTCAGTGACTTCACAAAGGGTTCGTCATATTTCATATACAGTCTATTATCAAGACCTGATTACATCCAATTCTGAAATTGATGATTATTTCACAACAAGAAATTCTAATGAAATCTTGATGCTACAAGTGCATTGACATTGTTTAGCAGTCAAATAGAGAGCAGAGTAGTAGATTAAGCTGCAGCAGCCTCTTGAACTGTCTCCATAGTTCCGATGCTTTTTAAAGAGTGGAATCTTGTCAGTATTGGATTAATATAAATTCAAAGGAAGCTATGGTGTAGAGTTCCTTCTAAGCCATTTTAAAGCAGGAAGGGATTATTTTCACGGATGAAATTTTATAATATTTAATTTTGATACAAAAAAAAACAAGTTTCTAGGGGTTTAATCTGCGCCTGGAGAGAAACCATATCAGCTGTTTGTTGCTTTTATCTTGTTTAGACCATGAATAAAGGAGACAGGATTACTAGGACCAAGAACCAATGCAGTCTCCAGACGACAGCAACACTTTTAGATGATTATGCAATCCCAGGATTTTGTCAAATGGCAATGTTTTGCACTGGGTGGAGCTGAGACCCAGGCCCACTAGAGCCCTAAACAAGCATACCCTTGCCCATTAGACAGAATTTAGTACTATAAAAATATGAATATTTTCAGACTGTACACAGTCCTTAAATGTAATATAGTGGAAAGATATTTGAGAAAGGTTAGTAAAAGGTTCTTATGCCTCGAAAATGTCAGGCACAACTGCTGCAGGCATCTTAAGTGGCTACAGATGGAAGAAACATTGACAATGCACAAAATCCTGCTTTACACAGTCATCCAATATTAATGTTTCTGTGTTGCAATAATAACAATAAGAAAACACCAATGTACAGGGAAAGATAATCAAATGTCTAATCGCCAGATAAATAAAACCAGGACAACTCCATTCACAGAGGGGAAACATGACTTTGTACAGTCTGAGTCAGGCCTCTGCTGACATTGTGACTGACTGACTGTTTGACCTGCTGGATGTCTGTCTGGCCCTCTGGCTGCTGTCCTGCTGAATGGCAGCATTGTCTTCAAACTGTGGTCTATGCATTCTGCATCCTTGAGATCTTATTCCATATGATATGCATATTAAAGGCTTGACACAGTCCAGCTGGAACATTGCCACGAACGAGCCAGACAAAAAACTGTGCAGCACATTAAAATGCAAGTTGCGCTTTTAAAAAAGTTCATCTACGGGGTATCACACAGATGGTGGACTTCTCTGATTAATCACTCGCTAATCTTTATGTATTACCTCGGCAAAGTTAGACACAGGGGGAATACACACTGAGCCTTATGCAGAAAGAGGATACATGGAAGATTGTGCAGTTGAAGATACAACCTCATCTAGATCACAGGTAAAATACTAGTACTTGAATTATTTCCTCCCACTCTTGGAAGGAGGCGTAAACATAGCTGGTAGTCTGCTGGCTCTGACATCTATTCATTTAAGCTCCACTTTGCCAGACTGTCACTCCTTTATGCAGTTATTCAAGTGCAGTCTCTCAATACCCAAGATTCTAACTAAACGTATCAACACCAAATTCTTCTTATTAGTAGGCTTCCTGAAGTTGTGGCACACAATGTAATGCACATTTAAATATAACCACTAATAAAGCTCTTACAGTTCTTATTATCGGGACTGACTGAGAGCTGTGAAGTCACACCATCACAGCAGAAACAGGTGGAGCCGTGGTTTATTTATGGAGGAGGAGACTAAACACTGCAGTGATCACAGTGTTTTATGCCATTGGCTGTTCTGGCTTAACAATAAAACTTTTAGCTGAAATGTTCTATTCAGTAATTACACTGCATTTCCACTCCGGGCTATAAAATGAGAGTTAGGATCAGCTGCAGCGGAGACAAGTAAAACACAGGGATACACGATCACCGGGAGACGTAAGAATGCATGCTGGGTGAGAATTAAACGAGACGCCGCTATAAGAACATCTTTGCCATCGCTGCCACCCTACTTATTCTCTGTGGTATGGGATGTGTTTGTATTGTTGTCTTGTCTTGTTATTCCATCTGGCTCAGGAATGCAGACGGATAGTGAGCTAGCAACCACCTCTGTTTTGACCACTAACTTACATCCCTCGGGTGATGCATACACACATGCACACACACACACACACACACACACTCATGCAGTAGGTATCCTGGCAGATTTATAGGGCTATTTATCGTGCCAGTCGGCTGTCTGTCTAGTCCATCTATTCTTGTCGTGCAGCTGCGTAGGTGCGGATTAGACCTCTTCCTGGATAATGCGCACCACAAGTACATCTCTCTTAATGAGAATGGCTGTTATTTAAATGTTTTGCCGTTAGACCTTAGAAACATGTTCTGCATCACATCCCGAAGCAGCTGGAGACAATTCATGGGAAATTGTCTTCCTTGGGTTCCCTGGGGGCACAGCAGGCTGCAAGTAGCATATTGCACTGTCTGGTTCATGACCTTTGTTGTGTGTCATCTTTCTCTACGACTCTCCCACTTTGTTTTCTCCCCCTGTGCACGAACGAGAGCAGGGAAGCAGTCGTCATCAAAAAAAAAAGAAAAAGAAAAAAAAAGAGTGTTGTTTGCGAGCTCTGAGGCTGATGCGGCAGGTGTGGCAGCTTCGGCAATTTGCAATAGAAGTAACAGGAGGGATGCTAGAATGGGAGATGTCATGTTGTTCCAGAGCAGCATCTTCACACTACTCCCCCCCCTAAATAGAAAACACAACAAGCACATGAGGTTTGTGGTTTTAAAATAACTACATCAAAACAACATTAAGTACAAAGTAAGAAGGCGAGTTAAGAATGTCAAGTATGAGCCGTAGGATGTAATGAAGTGAGACCTCAACCACAAGCAGTCGAGGGGTGGAGGGCTGATGAGGGGCGCAGCTAAACAAGGCTAAGTTATAGGTCTCCTGTCTCATCAGAGCAATTACACTGAAGCCTATATCCCCGAGGACATGGGATATTGTACATTACACACAATGGCCTGTGTTTGTGGGACTGTATGTTTGTGAGGGTGCCTACATTTGTGTATTGCTTTGAGCTCATGTGATGTTTTCCCTGCTGGCTACGAGTCACAGTAATCAGTCAGTGACAGATATAGCGCTGTATGTTCCAGAAAGTGCTGCTACAACTTGTTTCTGACTTCCCTGTGAAACAAGGGACTTGAAGTTTCTGAAAGACGTTCTTGGCAGTGTGAAGAATCCTCTCGATGAATAATTCTGTCTGATTTTTCCTGTGTCTCAGTGTAAGGTAACTTGCACTGACAAATATAAGACATAGAAATGCAGCTCTCTGACTTTTCCCACTTTCAATGAGCAGCCGGAGAGGCCACTCTGATGTCACGCTGCTAGGCGGTAAGTCGTATTAAAGAAGTTTCAAACGCTTGTTCAGCTTCATTTGTCCATTTGTCAAAATTCAGACATTAGGACATGAAATGAGTGATATGAAAAATAATGAGGCTGTTTCAAACACAGGCTGAGAAAGACAATTTCGCCACAAATACTTACTAGCATTTCATTTTGCCTTTTGAAGACAGGCACTTGAGGACATGTGTGTTGAGGTTTTTTGCTCCCTGATCAGAGGCTCTGGGCAACACTTTTTCTAAGCAGTGGCTGGACATCAGTGAGCACTGAATTAGTGATGCTGTTTGGTACAAAGTCAAAGGGAAATGTTACCTAAGAATTTGTTTCTGGCATCCAAAAATTAGTAATATGATCAAAATCAAGTTTTCTGTCTTGTGAGCATGTCCATGGTGTTCTTATATGTTGTCCTGGCGGTATTGATTATTTTTATTTCTGTCTTGAAACTGCAGTAAGGAGCAAAAACACAGATGCAGAGTTTACATATGTAACAAACTCTAAGGAACCATCCATCTTTTCCAGTTCCTCCTGGGGTATCCCGGGTGTTCCCAGGCCCTGAAATCCCTCAAGTGAGTTCTGGGTCTCCATCTAGTTGGACATGTCTTCCACAGGGTGCTGCCATGGAGGCATCTCAGCCTGCCTGAACCACCCCAAGTAGCATTCCCTGTTCTCCCTCCTGATGCCCCAGCTCCTTATCCTACCAAGAAGCCTCCCTGTGGAATCGCTACTTTACCATGATGGAGGTGGAACGTACCCTGCAGGGGGCAGACATTAGGGTCGAGTGCAGAGTTACATCTAAAACCTTTTTAAGAGAGGGATTATTTTCATGGGAAAAAACTCAGATTATGTAACTTTGATACACAGAGATGAGTTTTTAGATGCTTAATCAATGACAAGGAGAAGGACTCTAAGTAGAGATGTATTTTTTTCTAAGACTATTGGATTGTAATACCACACTCAAGTGCTCACATGTACATTTTGGAGAGGCTGTTGCGGCCTGATAGATAATGCAAACAGCTGCCGATTTATGCGTCCAAAACACAAGAAGCAACACCAATTTGGAGCTGCAATTCTGTGAAATATGAACTCTCTGAGGTCTGTTTCAGTACCCACCAGCTACTTTTGCTTTTAAATTGCTAAATACCCCACTATCTTTACAAGCCACTCACCTTGTCTGGTGCTCCACAGGTAGTGTTCATTGATTTTATTTAAATGGGTGTTTTGCTTAATTACCTACAGCTGCTGCAAGGAGGTGATGAGAGCTTAGTTTACAGCCCAAATACCAAAACAATCTGCTAAACGAGGACAAATAGGAAACAACTTTTGCTGGTCCATCACTATGAAGAACTCACTTCACAATATATAGCCATTTAATTTATTGCTAATTGCTTTTAGCCAAGATTTTAGTCCATTAGCTTTGAGGTTTACCATGAGCTCCCAGCTGTCTTATCTTTAGGGTTTAGTGTCAGTTTTTCCTGGAGTACATGCAGCTCCATGCTGTTGAGATGATAGTTTAAATTCCTCTCCTTCTCTCTCTTTGATTCATCACTGTCTCTTAACAGAGAGAAAAAATCCCTTCAGCATTCAAACGCTGCAATTTAAATTGAACAAACGGATTTATGTAGAAGTGGATGCTCTTGTGAATTTCCGCTTTGCTGCCTGATTTAAGCAGATGACCATACATACTATACATGTGTTTAATTTATTTATTTTTCTTGACTTGTCTCTTATTAGATGGAGACAGTGAATAGAGTTAGGATATGTAGGAGAACAAGAGCAGGTGATGTCATGTGCCCTCACCAGTCACCCAAGTTCATACGTGTATTTTATATGAAAATCCTGTCTGGTGTATCTTCAAACCCCAATTGACCTGATTGACCTGATTTCAGCGAGGTATGTTTATGGAAGAGCTTGTTACAGTTGCAACACTTTTTGTCCATGCAGTTGGATATTTAACAAACTTTCTGAATTAGACAGATGGCGAAGGGTAAGTCCACTTCGCTGCTGTAACCAGATGCTCCACCGGCTGCAGCAGGAAGAGAGCCACGTAACCAGCAAGGAGCATTTGATCTGAACACCTTCTGTGGTTTCAGACAACCAGCTGCTGCTCACTTCGTTCTGTGGTCCAAAAATCTGGCCACCTTTTAAAAAGCCTTGTAACTCCATTACTCAGCCCCTGCAAATATCACCTCATGGCCACACACACACACAAACACACACACATACACAGTCTTTTTCCTGTTTCCAGATTCTTTGCTCCCTCATCTGTTCTTCTCGCCCCCCTTGTCAGTTCAGCAGGTGTGACACTAAGCTGCATTTTGTACCCAGATGTAAAACTGTACATCACAGAATGTCTGTAATGTTATCTTTCCTATGCAATGTCAGTTGGTGTAATTGTGTTTCAGTCTTTTGACAAAATTCAGTTCTAGCCACGTCTGTTTTCTTGCTTCATTGTCACTTCTGCATCCACTGTTGGGCCACGGAGCTATGGTCAATGTGTTATCTCAGTGACATGTCGTCATCCAATGTATCTTTCAGTCACAATGGAACTTCATCTTGATGGAACGCAGAAACTAGGGTGAGAATCGCCAACAGAGGTAGTTTGACAAATGGGTTTTTGTCCACCAGAGACCTTACGTCTCCTAAAAATAGCTTTTTATTATTCTGAAAAATGTTTAGTAACTTTTTTTGAAAGCTTTTTGTTGAGGAAAAATCCATCACAGACAGTTATTTTTAATGGCCCACAACTTTAGTGTTTTCGGTTAGTCTTAGCGCGCTCATCTATTTGCTTTCACCAAAAATACTCTACAAAATGAACTGTAACCAAAGTTCACAACAAACCCGTGAACATATTGTAGGATGTGTCAGTCAGAGACGCAGAAATTTCCTTCAAGAGTTGGTAAAGACTAAAACTGAGGCAGCAAGGAATGTGAATATTGGACATGAATCTGTCAGATGGCCTCAAATATGTCTCCAAATGAATGCCAGTGTTGCTCCATATTTCCTGGATGTGTAAATGTGTAAACAGGCAGCTGTTTCCTCTCCTTTACCCAAACCCCGCCAGTCAAGGCAGACAGCTGCCTTGCCTGAGACTGGTTCTGCTGGACATTTCTTCCTGCTGTTGTCAAGTGCTGCTTAAAGGAAATCCCTGGGTTGGTTGGGTTTTTCTCCATAATATAGTATTCTGAGGTCTTGACTTAATATGTGGTGCCCTAAGATGACTTCTATTATGAAGTGGTGCCTTATAAATAAAAACTGAATTGAACTTAACTTGTTGGCAACTGCCAATATAATAGTCATACCAACTATTTGATAAAATACCAGCATTTTTACAGTTTAAAAATATGGTGATCTTGATTAATTTAGCTGACTAGACCTCATATCAGTACTTTGTTGATGTACCCAGTCTGTTTAAGTTATGAGAAGCTCCACCTACCTTCAACCTGAGCTGCATGGGACAATGAAAGTCGCTACTGAAATTTTGTTGTAATTCATTTGCATCTATTATTTACAGGGTTCTTTTTTTGTTTTGTTTTGTTTTGTTGTGTTTTAGGTTTTCACGATATTATTGTAAAATATGGCTGACCATTTTCTTATCACAGTTGTTGGGGAAGAAATGAAAACAAGCATCTCTTTTTGATGGATTTATTCCAGGTAAGTTAGATAGTTTATGTTTATAAGGAAGTAAAGAGATTGATTCTGAAAATCAGTTTCCAGTCAAGTTGTTTCTACTCATTAAAAAGAAAAGAGTCCAAAATATTAAATTCAGTCTCTGCATCTCTTTCACTTTACATGTTCCGCACAAAGTAATGGAAGACAAACGTCATGCCTGCAGAGCTGCCTGTGTCCATTTGAAGGGTTTCTACAGTAGTTCTGCATGTGTGATTTAGCACCACTTCAGCTCCAGTGCTGGTTGAGTTTGCATGTTTGCGTATATGTATATGTGAGGCAGAAACACGGAGTTAGCCAAGTCATGAGGTCAGCCAATCCTCCACCTCTCCCTCCTGGCACAAAGCATTGTGGGATGTCAGCCAGAATGTCGTCCTTCATTCTAAGCAGATAGATATTTGTACCTTGATCCTTGTTGCGCTGTATATTTCCAGTAAAAACAAACAAAACGAACACTAGCACATGATTTGCGAGGAAACTGACAGCTTGGTTTTGACCTGTTTCTCACTGGAGCACTTTCCTTTCCCCTCTACAGTATCATTTCATCTGTCAAGGCTCCAGGCTGTGAAAGTATTGAAGGGTTGTCAGTGAAGGACATACAAAGTACTACAATTTGATTTATCAGTATTTTGTAAAAGTACTTGAGATGTCATGAGCACAAATGGTGGATATGTCATTTTGAAATGAAACTCCTGAATTATTTAGAGACCAATTAGTCAAAGCACATAGCCTGGAGCAAAAGCAGTTGTTTGAAAGCCCTGAGTGGTCCACCTAGGATAATCCTTCGGTCAGAGAGGTACAGTGGATATGAATCAACAGCAACACAATCAAAACCAAACCTCGGAAAGTAAATGAGCACAGGTCACCTGAAAACCAGAGAGCATGACATTCATTTTTGCATCTGACGAGGATCCTGTATTGAGAAGCGTGTGTGTGATCTTTGATAATAAAGGTGAATCCATTATTTTAAAATGTCAGCATACAGCATGTGATTGGTTGACAGGAGAGGAGGTGGAAAGGGATCACTTTCATTATTAAACGGAAGCTTCGCCAAAAAATTTGAATTTTTGAAGGCTAACGAAATGAAATGAAAGTGTAAACACGAGACTGATGAGATTAAAAATAAAATAGTGGTTTACGCCTTCAGTTAGTGAATTATTTTATAACCAGTTGGTTCCTATTTCATATGTATATTCACTGCATTACTTGTGTCAACAAATTATTAACTGCAAGATGTCATACCATGTTATTTATTTATTTATTTATTCAGTATCAGCCATTTCCTCATCCCGTGCCCTCCCTCCCTCCAATCTAGACAGAGTGCCAGACAGAGTTCATTATGAAGATCCCAAAGGAAACATTGATGGTTGGTAGTCTCACATCCTCCAATCACTCTAACCAGGAAATGAGTCAGTGTTACCACGGAGACCAGTTGCCAATGTCCCAAAGGCAAGAGCGCAGAGAGTGGCTCAGATGCACACATGAACGAACAAAGAAGGAGACACAATTTAGTCAGAAACACAAGACAATGAAACGTTGAATTCTTTACAGGCCTCATTTTGTTTTAATGACCACCTGCTTTGATATGAGGCTTGGTGTGTCACTGAATATGATGTTATGATGTGACAGTACAAGGCTAGATCTTTACATTTATTGCTAGTGCTACACAAGACTGGTAAAGTGATTCACGGTGTTAGATTTCATTAAATTAGCAAGAAATGCCGGCTACACCTGAAGGGGATGCTGCAATATTTAGCACAAAAATGAGAGTAAAGACTTTCACATAGACTGTTCCAAACAAATGCTAACAAAGTGTGTAATCCAAAAGCATTCAAGATTAAATTAATTCAAAAAAAGACATTATCCAATATATAATCACACACACTAGCCTATAGTATTTTTGATTAAATGTGCTGAACTCCTCTTTTCTAAATATGTTTTATTCTTAGTGGGTTTTTCCCCTCTAAGACATTCATTTTTTTTGCCACTTTTTATCTTGAGCTGCATTTCATAATGTTGCTTTTCAGACCAGGGGCACCCTCCCACTTTACAGCCAATTATTCTCCTGACCAAGCTAGAAAGGCCTGTCACTAGTGAGTCGCTACAAATGTGAGTCGCGTATGCATGCACATACACAGCGGTTTACGACATGGAAGGTCCCAAATCTGTACTGAATTATATAAAAGAATGGAGCACTTCCTCACAGTCTTGGGAGAGACACTGTGACAGGACCAAGTTCCCTGCTCATCACAGTACAGGAGAAGTGAAGGTACACTAGATGGACCAAAAATAATGACCTCTGTATTCATTTATATTATGATAATGCTGGGTACTGTAGCAGCAATTCATATAAATTGCAATATATTCTTGGATGTCTAAGTCTCATCAACACAGATACCAAAGTCTAAAGTTTTCCAGCAGAACAGCACATAGTACCAATAAGATCAATGTTATTCACTTCACCCGTCAGTGGATCGATGCTGGTAGATGCTGATAGTGGATAGAGGTGGATGGGTGGGTGGATGGATTTCTAACAAGTCTGCTTTACAAGTTCAGTGTTACATTGTCACTTCAGTGCTGCTGAGTTGTGTAGCAGCAGTAATAGTAGTAGTAGCCATGGCTCTGCTTGAAGTGACCCCTCAATTTAATGCAACATGAGTCACACATGCAGCATTTTGTGAAATTGTGCCACGACCATTTATGCTTGCGCATGAATGACTCATATCAGTCGTGATAAGATCACCATCTGCAGCAGAATTGGGCAGTTAGTTGTGTGTAAATAAACACAGCGAGTAACATATCCTTTCATTTACCAGGCTTAATAAGGAGACACCAGCCTCTAATCTGGCCAACTAGCTATGTGAAGTTGTGAGGACGGTGCTGTGTAAAGTCCCTCTCAGACATACACTTTTTTTTATGTTAATTTGACAGCATCTGAACGTGTCGGCTTCATGTCTGAATAAACACTCTGCTATTTTTGTGAAAATCACAACACCAATCCTTCTAGGTGGGATCTAGTCTCACACATCACTTTCAACATAACGCCGGATGTCTGAACTGGATGCAGGCGCATTCATGGATAGGCCTGGAGAACTGATGCACTTCAAGCTGTGTGAAGTGATTTGTGAAAGGTTTGTTTTCACATTTTAGTGCCAACATTGGTCCAAAGACATCACAGAGTGCAAAGGATACAGTTTGCTGCTCAAATCACATTCATTCAGTTTGCACAACATTTTTTTTTCTAACAAGCTTCGTGAGGAAAAAACACCTCCACAGGAAGCAGTCACATTAACGAGTCTCACCAATAACAAGTGTATTCCACTTGTTATTGGTGGATTACACCAATAGAGAATGTTAACAGGAGCTGGAGTTCAGTTTGTTGATTCCAGCTATTTCCTCAGTCTTTTCCTCTGAGTTCACCTGATTTGTGTGTATTTATGCATGTAGAACATCAGCAGCAACTTCTAGAATTATTTACAACTATAAATGATCCCCTTCATAGAGACAGGATGGATCAGGGTCTAACAGCAGATCACACTGTGTATTTCTCTTAACATCACACAGGTGAACTGTCGCATACAGAATCACAATAAGCTGCAGTTAAATCAACTGTTGCATAGCAGATTTAGATCTAATCTTTTATTAGTTCATTATACAGTACATCACCTGCATGTATAATGACTATCACATGCATACCAGGGGTCTTTCTGTCACTGTGTGTCTGAATTAAGCTATGAGGTAAGAGTCACATAAAAAGGATGCGTGTGAAGCAGCAGTGGTGTGTATGTCTGAAAAGGGCTCAACACAATGCTCTAGAGTCTCCCTTGGTGTTGATATTTGGTGACTTTGACAGCCAAGACATAAAATTCACATCATTTCATCAAATCATTCAGTGACACCTTGGTTTTGCAAATACACCAACAAAAACATGCAAAAATAGATTGCTAGGGTGATGTGAGTGAAAATACCAGCCAGCTGCAGACACATATTGGTGTTCAAGCATAAATTTACCAGTGAGTCAGTGTTTCCAAGTTGCTTGTGATCTCTAGATAGTATTACTGTTTTAGAGACGTGACTGTCCATCATATTATCGCTCCTCTTTGTTCAAACGCCCCGCTCTCTCTCTTTGATCCCTTATTCATCCATCTAACTTGATTTCTATCTCTAGTGTAGGTTGCTGTTCCTGTAATTACTGCCTCCTACTCTATCTCTCATATACACACAAACTGTATGTTCTCACACAAATCAGACAAGAAAACACAAGGCTTTTTACATTTCATTTTTTTGTTCTTCCGTGTCTCTCATCCCCGTTTATGTAAATTACAGGACTCCATCAGATTGAGTCTGCCTACCCTGCTCGACTAAGGCGATTCTCTTGTGTTTCAGAGGATTTCCATATGAGTCGGGTAATTACATCGAGCTATTCAGCCTACGCACAGGGACACCGCGCCATGGGTGGTAGACCGACCGCAGTTCACTGAAAGGTCAACAAGTAAACAGGCATATCGTCTTTCATACAGTCCCGCTGCCTGCTCTGCTTATGGGTGTGTCTGTTAACTGTACTGTGTGTTTGTGTGTGTGGCTTTAGAAAGTTGTAGCTTGATCTCTGGCCTCACCGAGCCACTTTTAACAGGATTGATCAATTCCCAGGAGTTGAGCGAAGAGTGAAAGCTCCCATCATTGTTAGTGACCTTATGGTTTCATTCAATGGCCATTTCCTCTGGGAGAATCAGTGCCATGATTCAGTGGCTATTTATCATTTGGCAAGTGGCCTGCAGGCAGAGATGGGGGGCCGAGACCCAGAAGTTCAGATAAGGAAGATATGTTGGATAATTTAGTTCGAAGTCATTTTTGTCATACTTTTAGTAACGTAACATCTTTATAAAAATAAATATTCATTTAAATACACTGTGCCTGATATGTCTGGGCTCTAGTTTTAGGCACTAAAAGTAAAGGAATGTTTCCAAATAGTGCCATGAATAGTTTCATTTATCTTTTTAATTCATTAAAGGACAGTAAACAAATTCAAATCAAATCAATATCTTTTCGCTTGGTAACCACTTTGCCGCAGGTTTCATATGGCTATAAGTTATAGTTAAATTAGCCCTGGAATGATGTTTTGTTCCTTCGTTATCCTTTCGAGTAACTGAACTTTTATCCAGTTTTATATTTGGAGAACTCTAGTTTGACTCATCACATTTCACATGGCTTTCTTCCGACCTTCCAGTATGAAAAACAAGTTGCCATTTTCATTTTTTTCCCGCTATGGGACAACAACAACCTTGGGGTAAACAAACTGCTACACTGAAAATTTCAAGTTTTGCCGAAGGCCTGGATCGGTCGTGCGATCAGGCAGCCCTGCTAGGTTTTCTTTTCTACACACAGCTGTGTAGAATGGTCTGGCTACGTGGTGGAAAACTCTTATAGCTGCCTTGATAAAAAGACAAGATTAGCTGATTATAGGCCATCACCCACTCTGTGTATTCTCTGCATGCTATATTCACTCTAATTAAGTCAGCAGCTAATATAAATGGATTGCTTTCACAAGCGATTTTAGCAGGACACTGTAGCTGCTGCACACCGGAAGAGAAACACCTAATCACAGAGGATAGGATTACTGAGTCCAGAAATCTCACTGAGGGACGATGTTGTGAGAAGCTTTGTGCATTCATTGAACCAAACCACGTTCTACATGTCAGTGTGTGCTAACTGTATGGCAGTGATAAAAACAGAATTTATAACTCCAGTGGCACCATCTCATGTCTCTGGTTCACTATTGTAGTGTGACAGCATTCTAACCACATGTAATGGATAGTGGGGAAACACATGAACCACTACAACACTGATGCTGCAAAAATGATCTCATGATCAGGAAATGAATGTGAAAAGATGTCAAGCTTGCTTACCACAGTGGTTAGTAGGTGTGAGGTTCCTCCATGTTCCTGCGGTGGTAGTATTTGTGTGCCTGCAGCGTTATCGATGCCAAAGGTCCACCAAAATCAGAAATGTGAAATGAGCAGTTGCAGCTGTGTTTGCTTGACAGACAAGTGATATCTCCGCAATGCAGGACTTAAACTTCTCTTTACATTCTTTATTGGTTCCTTTTTATGTATTACCTACTATAAACAATACAAAACTGTGACAGTGTCTATTAAACAGCTCTCCTTCAGCCTTGTTGTATTTGCTGCCTTCTTAGAAAGACAATCCACTAATGACAGGATGTCTTGGATTCATCACATCAAAGATCCCAAAGAAAGCACAATATGTATTGAGTCCAGACTCTAGGAATGAATAGCTTCATTGATTTACTTATTGACTGTTTTTACTTAGACGCTCATCATCTGACACATCATTGCACATAATAACCAGCTTTGCTTGACTGTTACTTATTGCTGTGTTTATTGCTTTGTTGCAAATGGCTGTTGCATTTGGCATATTCCAATAGTTTTTAATGGATCTTAGTGAGATGTACAGAAGCACGGACTCACCACTATGACCATTCCTCCCCTCTTGACAGCCACAGAGGCAAACAACAAAACCATGACGGATTGGAGGGTCAGAAAGAGGAGAAGAGCCTCGAGGAGAAAAGGAGGTTAAAAGGAGGAGAGGGGTGGAAGGGGAAACAGTGGCTTATTATCCAACCACAATGGTTCCAGACAAGTTGCTTTCAAAGCAGAGGTCCACAAGCAAAATGAGGAAAAGTTTCAATTAATGGAATGATTCTTATTTGGCATTAACGCTCTGACAATAACCTTTGTCCCTGTCTTTGTGCTACTTTGGCCTTCATCAGCTCAACAGTACTTCAGCACGTAATACAACAGTTGTCTTTCAAAATCAGTCAAATCTGGATCTACTGTGGGTCCATTACATGAATATGTTTGGAGACAGTCCAAGGTCAGAAATAGAAAAGATTAATTCAGTACTAAAACACAGACACAAACATACTGTGTTCTTTCCAATGACTGGAAAAGATGATATGATTTTTGTCTTTGCCACATTAAACTGGGCCTTTCCCCCATTTAACACATAAAGCTCAGTATACTCATTACAAGGAGCACTATTCAGCTAGTTACATAATGTTTTCTGTGGATCTGGAAAAGCTTTGTCAAATCAGAGAAACTAGATCAGGCTTGAGACTTTATTTTGTCGCCTAAAGCCTGTTTTGTAAAAGTGGTGGCATAGATTCTGAAACATGTAGGTCAGGATCAGGGAAAGAAAAAAAATGAGTCGCACAATGGATGTAAGTGTGGTTTTCAATCCATTACTTTGTAGAGCTGCAAAGTCAACAATTTGATTTAATATTGTCAGTTATACCACATGTACCTAGTTAGTTATCATTAGCTGACATAAGCTATGATAAAGCAAGACTGCAGCAACTCTTTTAAAGGTTACATATGTTTTTCCATGGCATATTTTTGTGCACATTTTGAGGCATTGGATCAGAAAAAGTGAATAGAAATGGTAATATTTTCATGCTTGCTTGATGTATTTTGTGTTTCCACCTCCAGACAGTATAAAACCTGGTCAGTGCTAGCTGACACGAAAAAATAATTACAACTTCCCCGACTGAAAACAACTTCTGAGGACATTTTCTGAATTTTTTTTTGTTAGTGGCCAAACTTTTGTTTGTTTTGTCTTTGACTTTGAAGATCTTTAGCAATTAGCTAACAGCTAGGATGCATCCCAGTGCTCACACATCCACAGTATATAGTACACCAGAAAAACATGTAGTCTGTCCCAGTATGTAGTACGTCAACTGCAGCATGACGAAAATACCGGGGTGTCCTACTACATCCAGCACATGATTATGTAAACCAGGATGCCCTTCTGGCCATTTTAATCCACAATGCTTTGTATAAAACATGTGACATACATCATGAAGACTCACTCAAGTAATAAGCTTATAAACAACTGATTTCACACTGCAAACTGCAATGAATATATGAGCAAGACAGTCAAAGCTTAAGGAACAATATTATGACGAAGTGCAGTGTTCCTAACCCTAACCCTAACTTAATAACTTTGTACAGCATTACCGCCTTGTGGATGCCCAATCCCGTCAGATCTCGGAAGCTAAGCAAGGCTGGGCCTGGTCAGTACCTGGATGGGAGACCATGGGGGAGCACCAGGAAGCCTGGGTGAATGCAGTGTGAGAGTTGTGTTGTTTCAAGCCATTCTAGCATCCACTGCTTTAATTTGAACTATCGTTTTAATCTGTCTCCTATCTTCCTGAAAGAGTAATATTCAACTACTGGAGTATTTCTTCAAGGTTATATAAGATGGATTTGTTCCTTACTAACCAAAAAGACCACATAATAAAGATGTGCATGTGCAAAAGACTACACATTTGTGTATTTGAACAGTCTTTAGTCACATTTTCACACGTTTCTGCACTGATATATATTTCTGTCACCTTGTAGTCAGCCGCTGTTCAAAGCGCAGAACTGCATGCTGAGTCAAATCCCTGAAAAACTTTTTTTTTAAGCACTGTGTAATAAAAGTCCTTTTCGTCCCAGCAGTCACTCCAGCTAAATGATTTAGTTGGCTGAGATACCCACGGGCATAACTCAGCATCAGCTATTCTAATGGAGGGGTCACAGGTCACACCAATTCATCACAGCCAGGTGGAGTGGAGTGAATGATGGAGCAACACACACACACACACATGCAAAGCACACACATACGTGCATACACACAGAGTGGCGGCTATTTAATGTCAGACTTGCTCAGTGAAAACTGAATAGGAAATGCGAGCACATAATGACGTGTGACCCAGGAGTTCACACACAGGTAGATGGTATCACAGCTTATATAATAGCTCAGCCTGCTTCTTATGTTATCACCGTAGTGCTTTTCCTATTTGTTTGCTCATTCAACGTAGATTTAATTCCTTCCTTCCTCCATCCCTCCTTTTCCGCCTCAATATTCCGAAGAGAAATTGACGTCTTATCTGGTTTACTGCTGCTAAGTGATGTTCTGGGTGGAGAGGTATTTAATAGTTATTTTCCTCTATCCGGCGCCCGACTTTAAGGTCAGAAGATTGAGAGACGTGGTGGAAATGTGGAGAGGAGGAAGAACTCAGGTGACATCACCTCCTTCCTCTTACTACTGTGTTTGTGGCTACGTGCTGCTACTGGAGGAAGAGGAGCTGACGTAGCATCTGAGTGGGTGTGGGTGTGGGTGTGGGTGTGTGTGTGTGTGTGTGTGTGTGTGTGGGTGTGTGTGCGTGTGTGTCTTGAGGATGGGTTGCGGTTAGACAGGATGATATGCAACAATGTACATCTCCATCCTGTTCACTGGTTGTCACACCTTTATGATGTCACATACTGGAAACTAATCAGACATCCAGTAATCCAGTAAATACCTGCACCCATGAGACCAGGTTTAGCTGGAATATGAACTACTTGGCTTGTGGCCTTTTTTATTTTTTCTTGAGCACTCCTTAACAGTAAATATATATACAAAAAAAGGCTGGATGAAGTTAGTTGATTAAAATAAATGTGTTAAGAAACGTTCTTTAACAAAAAGCAAACGTCAGCATTTTAAAAAATATATCCTTCACTTTTATTTACTAAGAGCTACATACACAACAATACGTTTTTATTTTTCACACCTGGAGTCTATCATGTTAGCAAAACCTTTTTTTAAATGCTGCTAAACAGTGCCCAAATAGCGTAGTGGTTATGTCACGGGACCTGCATGCCGAGACGTAGCAGCTGTGCCGGGTTCGAGTTCAACCTCGGCCATTTACTGCATGTCCTTCCCCATTCTCTCTCCCGTTTCTGTTTCTATCCACTGTCCTGTCCTCTACACTAAAGGCTGAAAATGGCAAAAAATAAATCTTTATAAAATGCTGCTAAACCAGTTTCAGTTTGAAAACTCAAGGGTTGGATATGAGTCTGAGTTTGTTGAAACTGGAAAAGAATTCTGAAGAAGCAAAATGACACAGAGAGCCCAACCATGAACGTAGACAGGACTATTTCCTCATGATGTGTATTCCAGCATTTGAAAAAACACAGTGACAAACAGCACATGAATGTGCTGACGAGGTAAAAACGTGATTTCACCAGAGGAGAAGAAGTGTGCACTAACCATCTGCCATCAGTCCTTTATCAAACTGGAATCTTCCAGTGACTTTCAGTCTTGGTGTTGTGGTGACCGGATGAACTGGCAGTGCACAATTACAGAAATAAAGAATTAGCATCTCAAATGTACAAATCTACTAAAAGATGATTGTAAAACATTTTTACGCCTTCCTCCTTTGTTGTCAAATTGTCATTTTTGTTGCATTATTGCCTTCTTTGTGCTCCTGTCATTTTTGCTTGCTCAGCTGATCCAGATGGTATACTGCAGATGGAGTTGGGGATGATTTGACTTGTGCCGTGGGACATGAAAGGCAGAGAGTGAGGAGTACTTTATTGCGAAGGAGATAACCATGAGATGCCAGCGAGCGTAATGAGGAGACATCCATCAGACACACAGTTTGGTTACTCAAACACATCACATTTACGAGACCCTGTGGAGATAAACTCCCCATACACACTTGATGGTCCGTCACCTTTAACCCCTACAGGCAGATACCACTGTCATGTTACAACTACATACCTCCACCATTCAGGAAGAAACGTCACTATCCTTGTAATAAACTTTGGTGCGCACGTTCAACATGAGGCTCTATAGGTTTCTACCTAAAAAGGCAAACATGCACCCACACACACACGACACAGATCCTTGTACAAAACACAGACACAAGTCTCATGTGTGAACAAGACTGAAGACTGTGGACATGATGTTATTCACCTGGAGCCTGTTGAGTCTGTGTATACATATGTGTGCATGGCAACTGTAAAACCCTTCCTAGAGATCAGTAACCTGTGACCTGTGTTGATACAGTCAGTGGCTCGTTAGCATAGCATAGTGACAGTCAACAATGGCGGTACAGCGTCTCTGCAATAACACGTCTTTATTCCGTACAACAACCTATGTGTAAAAAACTTCAATCATGCTTTAGTCGTGATTAATAAAGGGCATATTTGGAAGAGTAGTATGTTTCTCGCCAATTGAAATAAATATGTGTGTTCAGTCCAACATGATATTATGAGATTGTATAAGTAGCACGACACTTCAGGTACATTCTGTGTGTTATGTCAACACATGTTCAGCTTTTTGCTTGTCATTTTATGGCGTTAAAGTAAAGGTCGAGGGAAGGGAGTTATTTGTTGCAAAAGATGTGTTCTGATAGTGCACCAGGGGATTTGGCATGTTATAAACGGGCCTTTTCAATATGCCAGGCTGGTTTAATCAGTGGAGGTAATAACAAATGATAAAGTAGAAGATAAATATTTAAAACCAATACAGAACATCTGAAAGCCTTACTGCATATTTCTTTACTTTCTATTCTGTTACACACTGATCAGTCACAACATTATGACCCCTGCCAGGTGAAGTGAATAACATTGATCATATTGGTACTATGTGGTGTTCTGCTGGAAAACCTTGGATTTTAACATCTGTATTGATGAGACTTAGACACCCAAATAAACATTGTCCCACAACAACCACACTCCCTCATGCAAATGGCGATCCCAAATGTCACTGGCCTACCCCCACAGGAAAATGCACCCCACCACATGGAAACAACATCAAGCAATCAGGAACATGTTGAGGAACATGACAATGGCCCAACATGTTGATTTGACCTCCAAACTTCCTACACCCCATTCTGATCAAGCATCAACAGGATGTAGTGGAACAAGTTTGATTGACAGAGGCCCCACTGCATAAGCCAGAGTACCCAAAGGATCCAGTGACAACATCCTGGTTCCAGACCCCATAGGACACCCTGAGAGGTCCTCTTGTCCATGCCCAATGGTTCAGAGCATTTTTTAAGCAGATAAGGGAGACCAACACAATATCAGGCAGGTGTTCATAATGTTATGTCTGATCGGTGTACATATACTATATGTAGTTATTTATAATATTTTACTTTATATGAACAATGACATTTCCACCATTAACTGATGCAGAAAATGCACAAATTGGGCCGTAAAAATTCACCAGAATGCTGGAAATAGAGTGAAATTTAAAATTTGCTAAGGAAGGACCCCAAGACCCCTGTTTAATGTATCCCCCCAATGTTTAAACAAATTCTGCGCACAAGATTATACTGTAGGCCTATTAAACAAACTTTAACATTTATTGCCAGTTAAATAACTATTTATAATCCAAATGAATGCAATAGCATGTGCACACAGTATAGCAGATATTTAATGAAAGGCCTTCGTTAGGCTGACATGTAGTGTCAGAACTGATAAACCTGCTTGCTGGTTCTCTCTCTCTCTGCTTCTTGCTCTTTAAAATCTTTAAAGTCATCATTAAAACACTCCTGGCTCCTATGTTTTTGTGCATGATACATCCCACACAACTCTATATTCTGTTCCGATCCTACTGTGAAGTCACTCTGCTGAACTGACCATGACCACAAAATCCTATACATCCCTCCTCCCACATGACCCCAGCTGTGTTTACTGTCTGCTACTGTGTTTGATTCCCAGGACCTGAGGAATAGGAGATCCTGGGAGAAACAACACACACACACACACACACACACACACACACAAATATATATATATATAGAAACTTGCAGTTTAGATGGATAACTGAAGGCCAGGAGAGTGAAGGCCAATCAATTGGCACTGTGGTCATGCTAATAAAGTCTCTGTCCTCTCTGAAACTGTACAATGGATTAGTAGGGAACAGCTTGTTCTTCCTCTGGGTAACAGCACAGTGGAAGAAAAAATATTCAATATCGTTATTACAACAATAGAAAAACAAGATCTGTTGAAGTAAATGTCTTTGTGCAAGTGAAAGCAAATGAGTGTCAAGATCTTGTGACAGATAAATGGTGTTTATCTAATTCAGGATACTTATTCAGTTTCTGCACTTTAACCAGA
This sequence comes from Dascyllus trimaculatus, assembly GCA_024666655.1. Lineage (NCBI taxonomy): Eukaryota > Metazoa > Chordata > Actinopteri > Pomacentridae > Dascyllus > Dascyllus trimaculatus. Next base: position 8,191,819 of record CM045445.1, on the reverse strand, counting down.
TATTCTTAAAGCTGCAATCTCATTCACTGGAATTGTTCTTCTTCTCAGCATTCGTTTCACAAACTGCTCGGGGAAACAACAGGAATGTATCTCAGAGAGAACATGCAAAAATTGCAGGTTAGATTAGATTAGTTGTAACAATAATCCTCCTCTGAAGATTGGGAACAAGACAGCAAGAATTAAATATAAGAAAATGTTGAATAAAAACTGTTGGAGCAGAAGTTGCTGCACTGGATACAACACAAGAGAAGGAATCACCTGAGTTTTAAGTTTTAGTGGACAACTTAGATTTGTTGTACAATCTAAATGACTGGCCAAGCACCTAAAATAGTTTTTAATTATTGAGCCAGAGGTAATCTAGTGCAGCAAATATGTGCGTCTTTGCAAAAGAGATGCTACGGAGACTGGTGGCATTGACCTAACATTCTAACATGCATCATTCTAGCACTAACAGCCTCCAACCCTCTGTATCTTCCCTTTAGGCCAACTGTTCATGCTGTAGGCAAGGTTGGGTTAATAACCTAAATCAAGTTAACACAGATTAACTTATTAAGATACATTTGTACCCTGCACCTCACCTAATAAACTTCCTTCATTTTGAATTCTTTGCTTACAGTTAAGTATTGATTGAGATTTTTATTGGTCAACTATGTTGGACCATAATGTACAGGAATGTGATTACTTTCAGTATCTGGGATGCATTACAGCTACTAATTCTACTAATGCTGCATTACATATTATTTGCCTTGGCTCTCTGCGTTCGGTTATAGACCAGTCCAGTACATGTTGAGCAGCAGGGAGCTGGAGGTTACTCTGTGCCCTTTGCTGACTTACTTATACGCATTCATTCAGGTGTCAGCTAGTTTTATTTAGTTAAGTTTGAGGGTAAGTGAACCGGGCAGCTGAGGCTGGGACTTCTGGAGAGATATCAGAGCTAGCCACGGCTGGATGATCAATAAAACCCTTCAGATGTTGAAGGCTGAAGACTACCTCTTCGTTAAACCACAAAGGCTTGTTCTCTATTTCAACACCTGCAAGGCAGAAGATGCCAAATGTAGACGTGTAGGTTTTGAAGTTGTTTAATGAAGACACCTGACAGAGCTGCAGTGACTAAAGAACACAAAGTAACAAATAATGTGGCGCATTAATGTTGCTGTTAAGAGTAATTAGTTATAGTATTGGTATGTGAAACTACTATTTCACTGAGTAACATGTGATGAGTAACTGAATATCATTTTTAAGTCCATTTTGTCATTTTTGACACAGAGCATCAACAAGAAACTTAACAAGAAAGTCTCCAGTCACTAAACCCCTAAACGCCCATCTCTGTGGATCAAAGTTACATTTTTTTCCCCATTAAAACGATCCCCTCCTGCCTCTAAGTGTCTTAGATATAAGATGTGTCTTCCTCTACGATGTGCAGACCCTTAAGTCCCTGCTTCTCTCTCCACCCACCTCTCCCCACTCACTGCGGTTCCAGCAAACCGGCTCACCTTTGACTCTGCTTCAAACACTGTGAAAGTGTTCCGTACTCCACAATGGCAAGTTGTAACGGTGGATTCAGCCCTAATTTTTGAGCAGAACACTGATTCTGAAGAAGAGTAATGATACAGAAAGCCTCACGCTGCAAGTCGATTGAATTGGTCCTTCAGGTTTGATACATACGAACCCCCGGAAGGCTGAATCTGTGTTTTCGAGAAATGTTCAGCCAAGGTCTTCACTGCTGATTTCATGCATGATGTGTCTTCTAGGATATGAAAAAACATCATATTTACATGTTAATAAGGAAAAAAAGCTACTTGATTTACACGAAAGGGGCTTTTTAATACTAATCTATTTTTCTTCCGTGAGTGAATCAGACTGTCAGTTCCCTTCACTGCAATATGTCTCCATTTTAACCTCTGAGTGTTTTAAAGCTAAAACTACTACTATATAGCTATATAGCATGTTAAATAAAATGAGTCTCTGAAGGACATCATCATGCTGTCAGTGTTTTAATTTTGAGGACAATAACAAGGTAAACAATCAAAAGCAGCTGACTAGGAGAAAAAAGATGAAGGGTCCTAAACAACAAAGGAAGGAGTTCAGGAGGCGGGAGAACAAAGAGAGCAGTTAATTATTGAGACAGATGGCACAAAATGGCTCACACTAACCATTAACCAATCCCAGAGGTTTAACAAATGAGGTAAGCGGTGAGGTCACTACCTGTAACCTTTGAATTTAATCTCTGTGGTTAAGTGATTTAGAGGTGACGGCCTGTTCCCAGAAACTATGCATGAATGTGTGCTTACATAAGTTTTTTAAATGAGCCTGTATTGATTCAAATATGTTGCTAGTGACACTGTTTGACTTCGATGTGTGTGTGTGTGTGTGTGTAACGGTCATAGTGCTCAGCAGAACGGGGAAACCCTACCGTGCATTATAAGCCATGTCTGCACAGAGAGACCGAGTGTCACCTTGGACAATTTAAGAGGTATGTTTCCTTACTCAGCCATATGGGCACACACACACACACACACACACACACACACACACACACACACACACACACACACACACACTGACACTGACACACACACAAACACAATATGTCATAGGAGACGCCACCGGTGCATTAGTTTGTCTGTGAGCAAGACGGTCATTATTAGAATAGTTGCTGTTGATGCAGACCTTCATTTAAACCTGGCTAATGGCTCACTGTCGCCTATACACACCCACACACACACACCCCCACACACTGATAATTATACATTCCAGGGACACATTGTCTCCGTTTAACAGGTCTCCATGCCAGTCTGTCTCCATACGTCCATCTCTCCTCGCTCTACTCACTACATCTTTTGTTAGGTTTCCACATGGCTGCTGCACGGTCGTGACGTCTGAGGATGGTTGCCGGTGATCACACTCAGACATGTTTGTACAACATACTGTACTTTCAAATGACAGGCCCTGATTACACCGATGACCTCAACCTGGACTTTATTGTTATGCTGACCTCAGCGTGACCTACAGTATGACTGTTTCTGGGAGATTATCTTCAAGTTCATTCTGATGTTTTGTGATAAATCTTACAGTCGGGCTCCAAAAGTCTGAGACCAAGAGTGAAGATACTTTTTATACATACTTTCAGGCATTCAGTTCAAATATAATATGTTTCTTTTATAAATGATAATATCAACTTAAGAAAACAAGTAAAATGTTGAATCATTAAAATATATACATTCATTTCCACTTATCTTAAACCAGTATTCGGTCTGCTTCCCATTTGCTGTAATAACAGCTAAGGATGGGAATTGATAAGATTTTTACGATTCCGATTCCATTTTCGACTCTGCTTAACGATTACGTTCTTTATTGATTCTGCAGCATTAACGGCAGAGGACATGCTAACGTTGCCGCTGCTGCTGGGTGCAGATTCACTCCGGAGCAGAGCAAAAACGCGACATTCATTCAAAGCTATCTCATGCTGTGTGTGCAAATGTTTCTGCATGTTGGTAGTATTTCCTCCCTTTGATGAAATATCCACTTTGCAAGTATTGCAACTTGCCCTGTCGGCATCCTTCCTCGTGAAATGTAACCAAACTTTCGAGCATTTGTGGCGCTGAGGCTATGCAACGTGGGTGGTGATGTCATTCGCACCCACTGGAATCGATAAGGGAATCATTTAGAAAACTGGCAAATGAACACTGGGAACCGGTTCTCAACAAGAACCGGTTTTCGATTCGCATCCCTAATAACAGCAGCACTTGAGCTGCATGGCAAAAATTGATAACCTGTGTGATCCCAGCTTGATCTGGCAGAGCTTCTTGTAATTTCAGGAATATTTGGCTTTCTCAGCCTACAAATGCCCCCATATATGTTCAGTTATTTTTAGGTCAGGTGACTGTGGAGGAAAGTCCATGACAGTCCTTGTATTTTGGTCAAGCTTTGGCGCGTTTTGGGCTCATTATCCTGCTGCAGGATGAATCCTTCTACGCAAAGATGCCAACCAAAAGGTGGAGCAGGTCTCTGAAGAACGGAGGTCTACAGCGCCTACAAAAAGAATTCACCCCCTTTGGAAGTATTCTCTTTTATTGCCTTTCAACATTGAATCATGGTCCTTAAAGTGACTGACTTAATTCAACACAGGTGCAGCCAGTTGGTGCTAGAAGACACACAATTAGTGGCATGGAGATCATCTGGGTGCAGTAAATGTCTCTCAATGATTGTAGTATAAAGACACCAGCAGTGTGCCAACTATACCGCGGCTGTCGGGCGGGGGGCTCCACACGTGCCTCTGAGGGAGGACTTACACAAAACACATCAATTATTACAGGCCTGTACGTTTGCTTGCCTTATGTCAGCACATGTAAGCACATATCACATCCAACCTCCACACACGCATCAAATCTTAATCAAATCTAAATCAAAACCAAAACATGTCAGCCTGTCTACAAGGGGTCAAGTCCACATCAACATGCTAAAACATAACCTCTGAAATACTATAACACGCCTCAACAAACCAATCAATGGCTGTGTAACGTCTGCCAATGTAATAATCTCCGCAATTATGATAAAAAATCTGCAGCAGTTCATGCAATAACCCACAACACAGTGCTAACAATTAATAATACAGTTGATAGGACAACAGATTAGCGCTTACCTTAAAACACAAGCGACCACACAGGCCTGGGATCAGCTATCTTTACTGTTGGTCCAGAAGACCATGATGTGGACAGGAGATGACCTGATTTAATCCAGGATGTGATGAAGGGTGTTGGGTCCAATCTCTCTAATGGGGGTCCATTAAGATCCACAAAAAGGAGCGATGAGAGGCTGTTTTCGCGCAGTCTATTGCCATCGGCGGCCTCCGAGCTGTCGTTATTTACTCCATCTCCAGCCTCTGTCAGCTTGTCCATGGTCACCCCGGGCCCGGCTGTTGGCGGGCGTTCACCGGCAGCAGCCCCTTCAGGTGCAGGTGTCCACAACTTCGCTTCTGCTGAAGAACTCGCTTCTTGCTGCTCCTCAGAGTCGTTCGTCTTCGATTTCTTCGTAAAACCGAAATTTGCGAGCAGGTTTCCCTGTTTCCTTTTCCACATTTTGACTCCAAATCATGTACAACAGTTAGCACTGAAATTCAGCGGCTCAAGCGTAAATGGTCCAGCGCGGTCTTTTTTTTTTCGTTTCCGGTGTCTGACTTAAAGTGACGTTTCAGGCATAGCGCCCCCACGCTGCATTGGAGAGGATAGGAACTGCATGCAGGCCGGCATCTTTATTAAAGTAAAATAGTGATGCGCAAATCATTATATAATATATAAAAATATAAAACTTGTCCAATATTACACATGATCCATGATTATGATAACACAAATAATAATGATGAGAATAAAATAAAGGAAACACATAGGAAAAACAGCATTTTGACAATATTTAAGTGACCCCCCAAAAATTCACAAATCATGTTTCCAGGGGAGCTCATGTCTCATTAAGGGGGGCTGAGACCCTCTGGCTCCCCCGTAGTTCGCACCCTGGACACCAGTATCTGGAAGGTCCAGTCACTGGTGAATCAGTACTCCTGTCTATAACTACACTATCAAGACACTATAAAGAACACTCCAAGCAACTCTGTGAAAAGGTTGTTGAAAAGCATAAGTCAGGGGATACAAGAACATTTCCAACTCTCTAAATATCCCTTGGGTACTCCAAGTTAAATCCATCATTAAGACATGGAAGGAATGTGGTCTGGCTGCTCCTCAAAAACTGAGTGACCATGCAAAAAAGAGACTAATGAAGGAAACCTGCAACTTGCAACACAGTGTCTGAAATGTAGAAGAAGAATACGGTAAAATTACAGAGTCCAGATGCATAGGGCTGACTGAGTCCTGTCCACACAGGCTCAATGCTGTAATTGCAGCCAAAGGTGCATCTACTGAATACTGACTTGAAGGTGGTGAATACTTCTGCAGTCAGGTATTTTATATCTTATAATTTTAATGAATTAACATTACTCTACAGAGATCTGTTTTCACTTTGCCACAAATCTTTTTTTGCAAATTCCTCTCCAGAAAGCCAAATTACACTGACGACGATTAAATGTTGAAAAACATAAAAACTTTTAAAGGGGAGTGAAAACTTTTATAGGCACTGTACTTCTCCTTGGTCAGGGTCGACTTGATTTAGAGCATGTGTTCAACGGCAGAGTAGGAAAAACACCCCAAGTCGAGAATATTCACAGCGCCATGTTTCACTGTGGGCTTGATTCACTGCAGTATCATTCTCTCTCCTGTTGGTCTCCTTACAAACATCCCTCTGTTACTGCCACAAATCTCTAACTTGGATTCATCAGTAGATTGGACGTTTTTTGTAGCCATCCACAGTGAAATGATGGCATGTGTGAACCCATCCCAAGTTCCCATCCTGAGAAGTGTTTAGGAGACACAATTCATCCTGTGACAGACTTCTTTTAACAGGAGCTTTGCAGATTTCAGTCTTGTGTTCATCATTTAGCAAACCTTGTGTCTGTTTACTGAGCAATAGAGGAGCAACTTCATCACAAAGCTCGATATATTGATCTTCTGATGGTGTGGTGTCTTCTGGTCTGCCTGATTGTGTTTTAGATAAAAGTCATCCAGTTTCTGCAAAGCATTTTAGACTGCCATGCTTTGCCCCATTAGAAACCTTTACTCTTGCCAGGATTTGATGGTAAGAAAGGGTTTTTTTTTGATAGGAATAACAGTTTGTCTTCTGATACTTTCACTTAGTCTTTATGCAACGTTTTCCACTTTCACAAAGCTTATCAGTTTCCTTCTGAAAACCTGCAGTGTAGCCAAACTTACAAGAGGTGAACAATGGCTGCAGGATGATTCACTTGAACAGGCATCTGATGGGTCGATCATCTGAACACTGCTTTAATAGAAGAAAAGCTAACCTTCTGTACAAAGGAGTTAAAATAGTCAGTGCCACAAATTTGGCTAAATTTGATATCTGATGTAGAAATAGTGCAGATTATAATAATTATTATAATTAGTTTCCATATTTGTCTCCTGTGCCGTGTGTAAACACAACCTGCAGGTCAACCCAGTTCAGTCATGTGACTGTTGATTGCAACTGAGTCACTAATCGACTTCACAGTTGCATGGAGAAGGGCAAATTTTATTTTATTTTTTGCATATTTTAGAATGTGACATGCAGAATACAGATAGTTTGATGAAACATCATGGTTTTCATTTCAGGTTTCATCAAGTTTTCCAATCACATCAACCATGGTTCGTGATAAACAGATATTAAGATATTTGTATTAAAAAAAAAAAAAAAGATAAAGTGCCTTCCAAGCCTCCTGGCAGGTTTATGGGTTCAGAGTGTTCTTTTCATTTAATAAATAATAAATGTACTTAGTAGTCTTCCACCAATTACGTATTAAGCTACATAAAGCAGGTTGTTTTAGCAGGTAATTTACGTAAAGACTGGAGGCCCAATAACACATTTAGCCAGGCTCTGCAAAAAGATTACAATAAAAGAAAAACAAATAAAAAACCACAGCAAAGAAAACCCAACAAACAAACCAAAAAAGCTCCTTCAAAATTTCACAAATTATTACATTATTTTCACTATTCAGTTTAGACACAAACCAGTTTTGCTTGTTTCTTCTGGAGAAGGTGCTGTGGACTTTCCCAAACCTTGTCGACACCTTGAGTTTTCCAGACTATCAGCAGACTTTGCTCAGAGGCGCTGGGCAGGCAGACAAACTGTGTGAGGAAACACTGTCAGTTATTCCCTCTAGAAACCACAAATTGTTGTTTTACATTTCTGCTTGTGTACAGATGAAACTAATTAGCTGTAATGTGCTATTTAGTCATCTATGTTCCTTCCTGCTCTCAGCCTTTGTGCTAAACTATGCTGAACCTCTCCTGGCTGTAGCTTAATAAATACTGAACAGATACGAGGGTGGAATCAGCTAATATTCATATTTCCTGTCGCATTGTTTATTTTTATTTTACCCCAAACTAATCTAATCCAATTCTAATCCCAATCCCAGACTCTAATCCTAAGAAATAAGAACCAACAAATGTTCCTCATTGTGTTTTTTACTGACATTTGCTCTTCGGAATGACTGTCTCTCTCTCACACACACACTCACACACACACACACACACTGGTCGCCTCAGCCTGTCTGTGGTGCATTTTGTCATCAGGCAGCATTAAAGGCTGCCATGTCTGTCAGAGGGTTGTTAATGGAGCAATTCCATCTTAAACATGCCTGACGACTGAAAAATTCAACTCATCACACATGTGAATTCATACGTACCACACATGTGAGCGCACACCCACTGTCACTAGATGTACACCCCTCCACATACATACCATAGATCTATAGATACACATCAGTTGCTCGGCCTGCATCTCTCTATTTACGAGGGCTTGTCCTTTTTCATGTCCGCTCCTAGATCATAACTCCTCCCCTCCGCTGCCCCCCCCCCACTCCTCCCTGCCTGCAGAGCCTCTGCAAATGAGATAAGAGCACTAATGTGATTGGAGAGAGAGAGAAAGAGAGACAGAGAGAGAGAGAGAGAGAGTTTCTAATTTAATAGAAACTCCATCAGGCTAATGGAACCGTGGATTGACCGCCCACCCTCCTACGCACACACACAGACGCACACACATTTAGTCATTTACTCTTCACTGTATTGTACCTTGCGAGCGTGGGAACCTATTAGCATTCACCACAATACGCTGGGCCACAGAGTTAAATGAATACGTAGAAAGAGGGGGACATGGGAGGTTGAAAGAGGAGGATAAACCAGCGAGTGTGATGGATGGAGTGGCAGGCAAGAAAAATGAAATGATACTCTTAGATGGATGTTCAAAGACAAACAAAAAGGACCCCAAATTAGAGGGGACAAAGCACAAAGCGAGGTGGACGACTGATGTGACAGTCTAGCCAGTGCAGACAGTTCACCAATTATGGCCGTGCAGGTTTTCTGGTACTTGTTGAGGATGGGACAGTATGAATGGAGAGTGAGGGGGTGGAGTCAGGTTGGGGGCGGAGGACAGAGATGACAAATGTCTTTTTCTCTCCCAATCTGTCTGGTCCAGCCGTAATAAATGAGTGTGTACTCTCCCTCCTGGCTATCTCACACACACAAACACTGCTGATTCTCATTCACATACAGGCATGCCGGCTGATTTATTTCCACTTACGCGCTCAAGTGCGGAAATTTGGACGAGTGACAAAAAGTACAAGCAGGACGTGTCCTTGAGCAGTACGGTTCTCGCTCTCCTCTTCTTCTCTCCTTCCTTCTTTCGCTTCCTTTCAGTCACAGGCACTTCTGTCCGACCATCGCTCTTCTCATCTGACAGGCTCAATTCTGAAAATGCAGCTACATTATGTTCTGCGTGCACTGTACTGTCCTGTCTTTACGAAAAGGGATGTCATCGCAAAAAAAAAAAAAGTTGGAGTAGAGTCTTGCATGTTTGGTTTTCATCATTGGTTTTTGTTACTTCTTATAACAGGAAGCGTCCATGTATTTTTAATATGAAGGAGGAGCAACCAGTAATTGTGTGTAATTGTTGTGCTCCATTGACCTTGAACTGGAGCAGAGACGAAAACACTACATTCTGTGTCTTTCCAACATCTGGATGAGCCAACCTTCATGTGGAGGATCATTACTGCTGATGAGAGGTGGACCTGCAGCTACCACCGAGGGAAGAAACAACAGTTTGCAGAGTTGCCAAAAACTGAGAAAGCACGTCAGATCCAGAGCAAGCTTCTTGTTTTCCTCAACTTTCTCATGGTTATAATCTGGGAATTCGTCCCCCAGGGTTGGATTGTTGGGGCCGACTACTACTGCAAAGTCCTGAAGTGTCTGAGGGAGAACATTTGGTCCAAACAACTTGAAATGTGGTACGGCGGTATTTTAATAAGAAGAAATCATGAAAGTAGAGAACCAAAGTTTATTGCAGAAACGTGAGCATGCCGTAGCACAGCATGTTGGTGGTTAGACTTCAAGGAGACGTGACATCATGGAGTGGGGTCCCAGATGGAGGTAGGAGACGCAGAAGTAGCGGATGTGAGTTTAAATCCTTGCAGTGGTGGAACAGAGCAGGCAGATGTCTGACGGAGGTTTGGGTCGAGGCCGAGATGCCCTGGACATGTGGATGAGGTGGAGATGGGGAGGAGGAGGGCTGAATGTTCAACAGCCGGGAGGAAGAGTGATAGAACTGCAGGGTCTACAGGCTGATGGGCGCACAGAACGTGGGCAGACAGATCATTGGACGAGAGTAGTGTTTTGGCACAGTGGAGGGGATTCATCACCAAGATGGGGCTGGGCATGCATACGTAAAAATACTTCCAGGAAGGAAGCGTTAAAAGTATCGCAGGAGCGCTGGGAGCAGTGTACTTCTGCACAGGGAGACTTCTTTAACTCCGGCAGCTTCTTATTTGCCCTCTTGGCAAGAGCTAGAAAGAAAATCAAACCCACAAAACATATCTGTCTGCAAAGTATGAGACTCCAAGCAGCAGCAGACTACATCAGCGCAGCACAGGGAATGGAAACAGGGAGAAAAGGCTAGCCATCTGCCTAGCAGCACTACGGAAGCTCACTAATTAACACACTCTATCTCCCAGTATGTTGAAGCTTTTCATTTGAAATAAAGTTGTTAAAACTAAAGATAATGTTAGGGGATGATCTATGGTGACTTAAATCGCACTTGAATCACACAGATTAGGCTTTTAATTTGATAAAATCTTGAAACAGTGAAAGGAAAGACAGCAGACCTAGCATAGCCACCCATCAATAGAAAAAGCTCTCTCTGTGCTGCTGCTGATGCAAAACACCCGAAAGGCACATTCTCTGTCTGTCTGTCTGTCTTTGTAAACATTATAGTAAATGTTTAGTATATCTGTCCATCGGCCATGCTGCGAAAGGTCACTAAAAACATTACGATGGATCTGCTGGGAAACATATCCTCAGACAAATTGTTTTGGAGATTCGTTGCCTTGAGGTACCAGGAAGGAATTTTGACTTCACAGTGTGCCTGTATAAATAAAAGTATCTGGGGATATATTCTGGTAAAGCAGAATCCTCGATGTCTCAGGGATTGATTTAGCTCCTTGACCTTATGCATTAATTAACGACTTTTTGCATTTCAATAAGGTTACGTCTCTGCTAGTAGCTGTTCTTGTAGGGAAAAGTTGATTTACGTACTAGATTTTTCTGCAGTCTCGCTGAAAATTGAATACAAGGCTGCAGCTGGGACATAAAAGGGGATTAAGCACAAAAAAAAATAAATGGCAAGCTAATGCTAATGTGGATGAGGAGTCAGTGCAGTAACAAGACCAGTGTCAGCCCTTTAAATCTAGATCTGATTTCTATTCAGACACATTTGATTTGTGTTTTGGCCTGTTAGTGTTGCTGTACTGAAGCTCAAGTTTTAAAATTTGTGATTTTCTTTGTGATGAAACTTCCTCTTCAATGCAAATGCGGCTTTAATATTAGTGAGCTTCGAATAATGCAACCTGTGATTGAACAAAACTGGGACTAAAACAACTCAGACAGCATAAACAGACGCCTAAGCTCGATTAGTACATTTGATTAGAGAGGGACGGCATTAGATGTACAGACATGAAAGTACAAGATAAGGCAGGCGCAGCGTCATCATTTGGGTAGACAACATGGACGCAGACATCGTCAATCCTAACACGATTAAAACGAAGTGAGCAAGCAAGGAGGAAGGAGTGTTTCTGCCTACAGATGCTCTGCTGTCTCCCTGTCATCTCTTTTTCTCTCAGTCGCTGTTGTTTTTGGTTTGGCAGCGGAGGATGAGGAAGTAGTTACACTTATAGGATGCAGAGGCAGAGCTTTGATTACCGGACTGATTACTGCTAACATTGTTTGTAATGAGATTGCTGCATATTGGATCATAAAGGGTTTAAAATAGATGTTTGCATGTGTGTGTGTGTGTGTGTGTGATTATGAGCCTTTTTTTATCCTGCAACGAGATCCATATCTGTCAGAATGCATTAAACATTCCATCTCCACTTAACAGCCAAGATTTATAACGGGATTCACCGACCCACATGCAAACAGACACCAGTGTATACACACACACACACCACAACTCCCACTGGCAACCGCTCCTAGTAACACTAATATGTCACTGTGACTCTGGGATCAAATTTTATTGCTCTTAATCGAAACAGATCTCTTTTCTAAACCCTCTTACAAGATTTCAGGTTTGTGTGTCTGACATGAAAAATAACACGCAGCAGCCAAGATTCCATTAAGTCAAGAAACCTCCAGCAGATTCTTAGGGGATGTAGCAGCAGTGAAACAGAGGAAGAAGAACAAACATTGTTAGGGTTAGAAAGGAAAAGACCTTTCATGCTGGTTTAGAGATGCTGTTTCTCACTTGTACAATCATCTTTTATCTCATTATTCACCTTCAGTTCCTTTTAAGGTTTTCATAAAATCAGACCCACTTTGATTTGGTGTTTATTGTTCGTAGTTTTTCAGCGATAACCATACAATGTATATACAGTATATACATTTTTATATATACATATATATTGTCAGTAGTGTGGATTCACATTCACATTTTCTGTGTATGATTTTATCGCATTGGTATCAGACCTACTGATTCTGGTTACAAGCACACTAATATCTTGGTTATGTAGCTTGTCCTGGTTTTGATTATATTCAGGCTTTGCCGTTTACTGGGAGCACAGAGAAATGTGGTTGTAAACGTCTCTGTGTACATGATAAATAATAGTATCCAGGTTACTGATTATACGTGCTGTTTGCGGAGGTCACTGTAATGTTTACACAGACTGTCAACTTAATCTGACATCCCTGCAACTGTTAGCTTAACCTTACATTCATTTAAAATGAAACTCTGTTGGCTTATCGCAGACCCTGGCATTAATAAATCTGGTTTATCTACCTTATTGCCAGCAATGGAAGACAAGAGATATAAAACAGGCCGTCACTGTCACTGCTATCACATAGGAAAAAGGGTCATCTGATTGGGGTTCAGTGACCCCCAACAGAGGGTAACTTTCTCTATGAGTAGGGCGTAGTACTCCAGCAGGCATAATTGGGTTTCTCAAAATTGGGGTAAGTGCTGAACCAGGTCTCTGAAATTGAGATATGGTGTTTACATGCACAAACAAGAGAACAGGGTACTTCATAAACCCAATCAGCACTGGGCTACTCAAGTCCATGTAAACCCAATCACTCCTTACTGTTCTTTGGGAATGCTGCTAGTCCGCATTAGCATTCAACTGGTGAAACATGAGGTTAGTTTTAATTGTGAAAGCCCAACCCTCACATGAAAGGCAACATATTTTTTCAGTGGGTTTAGTGCTGACGGCAAAGTCAATTTCAAATACACCATCCTGATCGAGAGTGCCTTAAAACGCCTGATACTGATGTTAATCCAATGCTGAAGATAATGTATCACATAATAATATATACTCCTGAATGGGAAAAAAAGGTTTGCTAGAACGTAGAGTGCACAGCTTTTCTGGGAACGTCGCAACATGTGAACTGTTTTTACATAGTCAACCGTATGAACCAATGAGCATCAGGGTGAGGGATTCAGAAACAACAGCAACAACGACAGCAAAAATGAGTCACTGATTAATATGAGTTTCTTAGCTAATAATGTTATAAATATTCAATTACATGCCTAATTTCTTGACTTCATATTGTTTTAATTTGTCTTTTTCTTTCAAACACACACTCATGGCACACACACACCCTAACAACCCATCACTTACGTACAAGCTCCACCTACGGCTCCCTTCCAGTAACAGCAGGTTCAGCTAACTGACAAACCCATAATAGTGTGTGTGTGTTTGCGTGTGTGTGTGATGCACTACAACAGTGTGAATGGGTGAATGGGGAGGTGTGCGGATGGAGCTGTGAAGGGAAATGGGTGTGGAAATGTGACTATGTGTGCCAAGGGACTGGTCCTCCACAGGAAGACACTCACACACACACACACACGCGCACACACACAGACACACAAACACACACGAGAGGGCCTGTCTACGAGCTGGGAACATAAATGGCAGACAGGCCTCAGAATGGACTCAGATGGGCAGTTTGCCAGCTGGCTGGCAGAGGAAACTGGTCTGCGTGTGTGTCTGTGTGTGTGTGTGTGTGTGTGTGTGTTTGAATAGGAGATAAAGACTAAGCGATGTAAAGACAGTCACCATACGCTCTCTATACTTTAATACGTGTTCACTTTCTATTGTCTTAACCTTCACCTGCAACATTTCCTGAATGGCACTGATCTGTATATGGACATTAAGTACGAGGCCTCATTCAGCTATTCATGGCAGCAGCTGTTTTGGCATTAGCCACATAAATCCAGTGACATTCCCTCTGTCTAAAAACAGCTCGCCCACAAAGCCCAGCCAATAGATCACTGCGGCAGGCGCTGATGGGAATCAGTAGTGAGGCCCGCTCAGACTGAAGTTTATTCATGCCTATACAAACATATATACATGTAGTATTCCCTCCTTGGAAGTTTTGATTTTTTTTTCTTTTTCAGCATTGAACTAAAGTAGATTTAATGTGACCTTTTGGACTCTGATAAGCAGAGAAACAGCCTTAATGTCAAAGTAGTTCTCTACAAATTGATGTCATTTAATTAGAAACATAAAATGCAAAATACAGGGGGATTCAGTTGACTATGGTCCAAATATAAGCGCATAAGCAACAGTAACTGGCAAAATATTTAATATGACAGACTGTAAATAACTCTAACAAGGTCTAAACTGCTTTGACAACCCTCTTCTCTGAATGAGGCCATGTACAAAACATATATCAAATAAAGGAATCGAGGTGTTAGGCTGCCACTGAAGGAAGACAGACTATTAATATGAATGAATGGACAAGTCTTTATAATAATTACATTAAAAAAATTATTATTTTACATTCTAGAGTATTAAAATAAACACATATACCGATCAGGCATAACATTATGACCACCTGCCTAACATTGTGTTGGTCCCCTTTCTGTCCTCAAAAATGCTCTGAACCATTGGACATGGACAAGAGGACCTCTCAGGGTGTCCTATGGGGTCTGGAACCAGGACGATGGCAGTGGATCCTTTGGGTACTCTGGCTTGTGCAGTGGGGCCTCTGTCAATCAAACTTGTTCCACTGCATCCTGTTGATGCTTCATCAGAATGAGGGGTGTCTAAGTGTCATCAACACAGATGTTAAAATCCAAGGTTTTCCATCAGAACACCACATAGTACCAATATGATCAATGTTATTCACTTCACCTGTCAGTGGTCATGATGTTGTGGCTGATTGGTGTCTATTATTAATGCTATAACTAGACAATGATCAGACTAGCTTGCATTACCTTGCCCTGATTTTCTCCTAAACCTATATTAACTTGCCAGCATAAATGTTGTCTAAACAGAATATCTGACTGAGTTACACTCAGTTATGAAACAAAATTAGATCTCCCTATTACTTTCTGACCTGTTTCTCTCCCTACTTTGCCATCCATCTATCTGTCATCTGCAGTGTCTGTGAAGTGGCTTTCGGAGAAGCCCATTGACAGTATGAAGTGAACCAACATGAAACATCCAATTTTGAAAGTTTGTATTTTATGCACTCTACAGTTGCAATTATTCTAGAGTTATTAAATGCAAAGTGAAAATGTGTCCTTTTCACTCAGGACTAGTTTTACCTGGAGAAATCCTAATCCCATTTGAATCTGACTGTCTGTGATTTATAAAGTAAAGATTCCACAGCAAATTACCTCCCATATTACACCAAAACCCAGAGGTCCTGTGACAATATTAGTCCCTTATGAATTGGCATCTCTCTTTTTTTTTGCAAGGCTTTTTGTTTTCCTCCGCACCTTTCTTCTGACTCTTTCCCACTCGAGAATTGTAGAGGCTGCATTGGCAATTATAAATGACAGCTTGGACAGCATTTAGAGTGCAAATGCAGGAGGCTCATGTCGCTGCACAGCATGGAAACCAATTCACAGACAGAGCAAATCCATCAGAAGAGCAAAAATCTCCAAGGATGATTAGATGGATGAGGTGCATGGTGGAATGAAGTAAGGAACATTTCGCTGTCTTTCAGCAATCCCATGTGAATAGGGCTTTGACAGTGTCTGAATTATTAAAACTGAGAACTGTAAAAATATATACACATTGCTGAGGAGGGATGTAGTGACTGTGGTTGAGTGTCCCTCAATGACATTGAGGAGTGAATGTGGCAGAGCTCACCCTCCTGAATACACCTGTGTCTGGAACGTGCAGCTTTTGGTGTCACCATTCACAAAAACTCTGCAAACAGTAAAGGGATTAATGCAGGAACATTACAAAGTCACTGAAAATCGTGGGAAGAGAATGACCCAGCTAGAAGAAGCCATTAGAGTGACTGCACAACAACAGCTTCCTGGATGCTTCGTCTATGAGACAGTGGCAAAGAGAAAGAAACTGACATGTCATGCAGCTTTAGTTTGGCAGAAGTGAACTGTATGTCAAAGCATGGATCTGAAGCTACACAGGAAAAACTTCACAGACATCAACTCAATGCTGTGGAGTGGCCAGCAGGTCCTGCACATGCACACAGCAACTGGGTCAGATAGCACTTTTTGAACGACATAACAAGCAAAGAGGGAATGGAATCAGTGGGACTTTTCCTGGAGATCAAAACAAAATAAACACAAACACAGTTGCACACATGTATGCGGGCGCTCACACACACATTTGAGGGAGGGGATACTCTTGCTTTTGCAGTGCCACTGGCCAAAAAGGAAGAAGGAAGTTGGGGAAGGAAGCGCAGAGTGGCTGATGACAATACATTCTACATCCTACTGCTCTGCACAGCACAGCCAGGTCAGACTCTGCTGGAAATCCATTCATCCACAGCCACTGCTGGTGTGAAACCCTGATGTTAGAACATGCAAAGCCACTGGTAATGGAATGCTTTGAAACATCAACTTGGCAGATTATAAATGTTAAAAAATCAAGTGTAAAAACAGTCTTTACTTATCTAATACAGCTCATTTAATATAAGTCCAGTGTCCAGTGTGGTTATTCACAGGACATCTCTTTGTATCAGATATTAACATGCAGACAGTAGGTTCATAATGTAATTAGAAAGAGGTTCAACAATATATTAAATTCACCTTTTATTGCACCCAGGATGACTTGAATATTTGATCATCCACACAGCCTCTGGAACCTGTCAGAGATAAACCTGGCCACATTAAAAACAAGGAGGCTCTAACTGCTGAAATGGAAATAAGTCCAGCAGGCACCTTAGACAGCTTAGATAGGGATCAGTGTAAGACAGATTATGTCGGATGGCTGACTGGTTAGATGGGGTTTATCGTAAAGTTTTGTACATAGGAACACATTTCAGCATCATTGCATCATTGTATCCTCCTTTCTGACCATCATGATGTTGGGAATAGAAATACGCTCATCACAGTATAGGGTGATCTAGCAGAAATGGCAGTTGCACATATTCAGTTTGAAAATGACAACTGGGATGGCGTCTCATGTGTTGCAAAAGTCACACAGTCTTCATCCCAAACTTTTTCTCTGACCAACATGGATATCAAAATTTAGAGGGAAATTTGCCATGAAATTTCCTGTGCATTCGTATCCCCACGAAGCCAACCATTTTCACTTTGGGAAGGGTCAGGTGATGTGTGTAGTTTCCAACATATGAGACACTTCACTCAAAGGTATCTCAAAATCTGATGACTATTAAAGGTGGAGTCAGTGATTCTAATTCAATAGCCCTTGCACTGTATGTGGAATCAAAGTGGCTGGGACTGATCCAGTATAAGATGGAGCAGGAGAGGGAGGGGAGATGTCAATCGCAGACACCACCTTAAAATTAATCAGTATTCAGGGTCCCCTGAGGATGAATTCTCATGTTTTGGATTACATCTTAGCATTCTGTTGGTGTCACCATCAGGCCTGAAATTCATAGCCTAAGAGGTGGATTGCAATGAAATTCAAACAGCACGTTCGTGCTCCCAAAGGGGTCATCCATTTTAGTTTAATGAGTTTTTCCTTAAATACTAGCCCCAGGACAGAGTGGATAAGTCTGAAAATGCTGGCATGCATAATAAGCTTTTGTGAAATAATGACATAAGTGTGTTCAGATCATTTTGGTGACTCTGTTACTTCTGTTTCTCATCGTCTTTTGTTTGGACAGATCTTTGCGAAAAACAAAAACAGCTGCATGGATGTGGGTTTGGTGGTATGCTCACATGTAAACAGCACTTGTAGACCTCATTTGCTTCCGTTTAATACAGAAGTCCTCTGAAGTAACCCTAGCAATCTGCACATAGCTCTTGCTCATGTTTACCAAAATCCCTGGTCTATGATGTTTAATTCAGAGAAAGCAATACTAAAAGAAATAGCATTGAAAAAAGTGTTGGTGAACTGCCTTTCTGTTGACAGGATGCTACTTCCAGCTGTTAGCGAGGCAGTTTGGACTTCCTATTAGCAATGATTTCCTGCCACTGTAAATGCCAACACGACAATTTCATCGTCATTGCATCATGTTGCTTTGCTTGTTTGGATATTTATTTTGTGTAGAGAAACTGTGATTTTTATTTATTGCTCAAAAAATGCCTACAGAGCAGCTTTACATCTAGATATATCACATATAGACTCATTTGTTGCAGGTTTCTGGATGTTCAGGTGGGACATATGTGTGTCTGGCAATACAGCGACTGACAAATCCACTGATACTCACAACCACGGGTGAGAAATTACTTACAAGCTGCTGAGAAGGCAGAAAAGAACTGAACAGCTGCAAAGGACTCTACTCCTTAGACCACAAGTTATCATTGCAGATAGATGGGAGTAGAGGTGACCTGATCATGAGTGTGTGGTCGTGGTGATGGGTGGAGTGACACACTCAGATTCATGAGAACGCAGGAGGAATCATGGGGCGTGAGACCACAGCTTATACAGTAGTCAGAGGACGTAGCACAGTCATGGCAGGGTCAAATTAAAGGTGGGGATGAGAGCATGTGCTTAGAATTGTCCCGCTGGATGAAGGTGAAGAGAGGAATGGGTATAAGTCAGCACTGATGGGATGGGGTGACATATTTACTGATAGTTCAGGCCAAGAGAGAGCTGCGGGGTGTGGATGGGAATGGACTGTGTGTGAGAAGAGCCCAGCATGGTTTTACAGTCCCTGCAGACTTGTATTCATGACTGTATAAGTACGATCCATGGCTGGACTGTTCATAAAATGCAACATGTGTTACCCCTTTATTTCTGGCTCAGGTTCTGGCAGAGTTTCTCTGGCTCTGGCTCAATACTGGAACCGACTCGCAAAGGTCAAAGCTAATAATGTGGCGAGGAAGAGCTGGGCTCAGCATTAAGATGGCTAGTAGAACAGATTGAGTACGGGGAGCAGCGTGGTTAACGTGTGAAACAAAGCTCAAAAACACAGCACGACTGCCAACAAAAGGCAAGATTGAACAGTTATGAGGTGCATGTGTGACTAGAAGTGCTGACTTCACACCAGGCGTCGTGTTATATCCAACCTCTGCTTCTGCTTCAGACGGGTTGAACAGACAACGGAGTGAATTGCTGTCATCATGTATAATCTACACAGTGCAGCATTTTAATGGTGTGTGATTGTAGCAAGTGTGACTGAAGGTAATGGAAGAGTGATTGCCCTTGTGATTTATTAAAGAGAAAGCTATTAGGGGCTGTGGGAGGCACTGCTGCAGCTTCAATTATCATTAGATCCAGTTCAGACCAGTCAGCTAATTGGTGAGGGAAAAGCACGAGGCTCATTCAGCATCTCTTTGGGGCTTCGCATACGATAACCTGGATGTGCTGTCGAAGCTGGGGCCTATAGGGACTGCCACAGCTTTTGGACATTACAGTTTAGGTCAGGGTCATTCGCAGAGCAGAGCTACTCCTCGCTCCAAACCAATAAAAGCTACACTATGTTAATGTGATGTCTCTGCAAACAAGAGGCATAGAAACAATTGAATGAGAGTTTTCTGTTTTCTTTGCTGAATCTTACAGAGCAGAGGTCATTTGGTAAATGTGGGTTTTAGGGTAATGTTAGCCATAGCTCGCCAACAGCCAAATTCAATTAAGTCATTCTAAAAGTCAGTTTCCTTGTAATGTCCAAAGCAAAAGCAGACTGAATATCTAATGCGGCACAGGCAAACAGGGTTATGTTACAATGACGGTCTGAGCTTACAGTTCTGCTTATAATACTAACAATAGAACTTAACACAATCTTGCAAATGCAATATTGGTTTGTTGTTATATATAATCATCAGTTGTGTTAAACAGTTAATAGATTTCAATTTGAAATCACAATTCAAAACAATGCAACCAGCAAATCCCAAAGCCTGCGATTTAGGAGGTACATTATGCTGCATTCATTCATGTCATCCTCTCTATATCACAGTCACACTTTTGATAGTGTCTAATGCGGATCACATATTTGAAATCTATTACATAGTGAATATTAAACTGAAGCTTGGTGTTAGAAATCTAAAGCAAGATCTGTCAGAACAATGTTACTCAAATCATTCAGGCCTACTTTGGGACATGAGGTCATGCATGAAGTCATCAAGTGTACAATTAAAAAACATTTTACAGAATTGCTGTTTTAAAGTCAGACAGAAACAATAAAAAGTCGACCTCAGTTTTCAGCTCATGTTTTAATCAGATTAGCTGCAGCGCATAAAATCTGACAGCGGTAACTGTCACCCAAGGCAGCAAAATCTATGATTTCCAACCAGAAATGAGAAGCTGCTTCCATCTACTTTGGTAAAATTAAGGGCCCATAAATTGCAACAATTCTCAGCATGCAATGATGTGGAAAAACGACATCATTCAATTCTGTTTGCGGGACCTGCATCAGAGTCTGACCCTGAAATTACTGTCAGAGGCTATCCTTGTCACCAGATGCCATGCCGGCTAATGTTCCAAATTCTGGAGGTGGGTGAGGCCTGGTGAGGCAGGGGGAATCTGGCTAGAGGTGTGTCCTTAGTGTGGAGGCTCTGCCCAGTTTGGCAGTATTGCTCTGGACTTCAGTGCCAGCTAATATCCCCGACCCTACTCCCTACCCTCTGGACAACTGGCTGCCGTTTGGGCAATTCTGCCACACCCTCACACCCATAGAAACATGTCCACCCGTCTCCAAAGCAACCAAACATGTCCCAGAAATCCCCTTCTTATGGAAACTACCCACCTGTTTCTGGTGTGTGTACTGTAATGCTCAAAAATATGGTAATGGGTGCCATGCTTGTGTATGTGTGTGCAATTTGTGGTGTATCTGTGAGCTCAGTGAAAGCAAATTGCTTATTCTTTCCTTTGGTTATGTTTCCAGGAGTAAACATGAATGTTGCAGATCTCTAAGCATCATTTATAATCCGATAAACAGTGTAAGTGTAACTATACAGCCACGGAGGCTCCCCTGCAGCTTTGTCAAGCTCAATTTGGCTCAGTAGCAGTGCAGAATTCAAGCTGTTCTCAAGTGGAGTCTGACTATCAACACAGGAGAAGCAGAGGGAAGTCAGGCCCTTCACTCCCACACTCCAAACATGTAAAATATGGGCAATTTGTTGCCCGGGCCCCTGCTGCTGTCGCCGCTGATGTGTGAAGAGCATGTCTCCATGCCTCACAAGCCTTGTTAATATGAGATGTAGCATCTACAACCAATCATTTTTTTTTTACGACATCAGCTATGGATTTGTGGTGCAGCCTGAGAATCCTTTTTAATCCCCCTAATTCTTTCTCTGCTCCTAATCCTTTTTTAATTCAACTCTGTGAGTGACTTACAAGGAGTCAAGTCTAAAATGTAGGCGTAGGATTCTGTCAGCTTACTCTGGCAAACTCCTTTTTCTTAATTTAAGACCTGTTTCAATATGTCTGGAAGAGCACAATAGAGAAAGACTTTAGAGTTTAGCTGGGATATGTCTGGATTCCGGCTGAAGACAGATGCATTTAGTCTGGAGCCATAAAGTTCAAGATACTGCTAACCTGAGGAGGAACAGATATCTGATCAAACCTCTGACTTCCAAAGACATTTGAGCAGTCACAGCATGTTTAGGGTTATCTTTCTAAACCATATCAGTGTAAAGCCACAAGCCCTGACCTTTAGCATCAGCCTGTTAGAAGCTTTAGTTTATTTCATGGTCAGTTTGTCTGTGCCATTAGTTGCCATAAGCTAGGACAGACCAGGGTTCACGTCGAAGTCAGGGGAGAAAAAAAATGAAAAATTAATATCGAGTCAAGCTGATGATATTTATAGAGCACATTTAAAATAAAACTTGCTTACCAAAAGTGGTTGTCATAGAAATTTTAAATATTAAGGGCATCAATACCATCCTTTTTATTATATAAATTTACCCAAGTAATTTAAAATATTGTTTTTAGGACCCTAAAATATTATTAATTGTGCAAATGTACTTCACTAATTGAAAAATTAGGTTTAAGACCCTATAATATTATACATGAAAACCCCAATGAGTCCAGAGATTTCCTATGAGCAGGATCTTGGCTACAGTGGAGAGGAAGAAGTCCCTTCTTACAGGAAAAGACCTCCAGCAGAGGCAGGCTGGGGGAAGGCAGCTATCTGCCTCCACTGGTTGGGGTGAAGGGAAAGAGGAAAGAGAAAAGAAAAGCAGGGACAAACAGAGACCATAAATAAACAAGAGATCGTAAACTCTGGATAGACTGGTGGGACCGGTAGACAAAGATCCAGAGTCACAAATATCTGCAAAAAGGTACAAAGAGAGAAGACGGAGAGGACAAACCACTAATTACGATAGAGAGTACACAGTAACAACATGCAATAGTGCATATAAATGCGTGGAAGAAGTAGCAAACTCAATAAAAAACGGCAATGAAAAGATACCAAGAGTAGAAAAGGGAAGCTTCAGGAAGAACTACAAGTGGGGCATAAAAGAAGGGACATTTCAAATTTCAACTACCAGGGACAGGATTTAATGTGGGATGGGAGACAGTTCTAGAAAAACAAGGAAGAAAAATCACCGGAAGAATAAAGAAAAATCAAAATGAAGACTTGAGTCACTCCAACTGGCAGATAAATGAAAAGCAGTTGAAGTAGAACTAAACTATCTACAGGCATAACAGCAGCTATGCTGCTTTACTTTGGAGTGACAGTGTGTTAATGTCAGCATGCTGAAACACTCAATAAAATCTGTAACATGAAGATGTGAATATAACATCACCAAAGTCTGGAGTATATGTTGTCTGTGCCATCAATGACTCTTCAGAAATTCACCACAATCCATTAATCAGTGGTGGGGCAACTGACAGACGCTCAGCCATTCCTAAAGCTGCTGCTAGTGGTGCTACAATCAGAAAGGAAGATTTGTGTGACTTCTTTTGTTGCTCTTGAAAAGGAAGAAATAAAAGAAGACACTTGCAATAAATGTAACCATCAAACCCGAATATGAGAAATCAACATTATGACAGCCAGAACTGCTCCTCTGCCACCAACCACAAGCAGCCAGTCAATCCAACCTCAGCCGCCGCAATGTGATGATTAGGCCCGCTGTGGCCTGGAGCGCTTTTTAGTGGACTGCTGTACTTTATGGTACATGTGGATTATCAGTGCCCGCAGTTTGCTGACAAATCATGTACTTTCCTCCCTCTGCGGTGCCCCTTTCCTTCTCGCTTACGGCTCTCACCCACAAGTCTCTTACCCCCCAAACTTCCAATAAAAACTAATTTGGCCTCTCGGGAAATCAAGCCAACTTTAGCTGAGGAGTGGCACCAGCTCCAAGCACCCCGTTGTGGTTTCTGTATATCTCAATCTACTACTCCCTCTCTGCCGTTGCCATTCACCGTCTCTGCCATTCAGTCCAGCTACAGGGTTTTCTCTGCCTCCATGACCCCCACCTGCCCCTCACTACAGACGAATGTGCAGCTGCAAAACGGGGCCTCAACAATATGCTTACTGTGTATACTGGACATTTATATTGATGGGTGCATGATCCCCAACGGGCAAATTTCAATACTCTAGCTTTTAGTGTCATCACAAAAAAGATCATCCCTTTCTTCAGATTTCCATCTGTTTCACAGAGTGCTATTTGTCAGCTTGGTTATGAGTGAACCCGGTCATCGCACAATGGAGCCCCTTCAATCTCACGCAACACTTCCTTGTCTTCAGGGGTAATTTGAGAATCAGTTAACCTGAAAAAAGAATCATCGGTAATTTGGTTCCATGTAATGCAATGTAATGAATCGGGTGCATATTGCATTAGCTTTGAACAAAGGGAAGAGGAATCAATGAGTCTTCCATTATCATAACTGATTTACATCCATAACGTGTATCATCCCCCTGATAGGAGGTCTACTGATGGTAAGGTTCAGGGAGCAGGCCTGTTCAGCTTACGTGGCAAAATAGGCAGTGGGGTCTGATGGATTACTAAACACTTGAGAACAAGCTATCAAATCATAAATGGCATGTCTTCACCTATTATGCCCCTCCTTACAAATGCTTTTTACATTGCGTGGATTCAAGGCAGCTTCTAGAGTTTCCACTTGCACCTTTGTTTCAGGAAAAAGGAGCTCTTGAAAACCCTGACAGTGATGTTGAGAAAACAGTCAAGTTTAATTTAGTAGCTGTCCCGTGTGCAGATTTCATTCACATCACTTGGTCTTTATCAGTTTGCTCAGATAACCAAAACTGAGATGTTCCAATTTCCATTTGTTTTCCTCCATGAGTCACTTTAAGGAATCATGATCCGTCTTAAAGTTTGGCCTTGGAAACAGTAGTCGATAGAACAGTCTCATTACAAAGCCCATTTGGGGGCTGTCGATGAGGGAAATGTATACAGTATTTGCTTTCTGGGATGCTGTTCTATGTATAACCATTCTCTTGTTTGTCATAACAAATGTTACTAATTAAACCAGTGGAGCTCGTTCTGTTGCACTTTTATTGTTTTTATTACATCTAGCAACTGTCCCGCTATGGTTTAGTTGATGGGTGCATGACTATTGAAGTAAATTATGCTGATGACATAAACACAGTGACAAAAAATTTGCAAACTGAGGAGAGTTTTTAGCAACTTGGCATTTCAGCTGGTCTCAGTTTGGACACACTACAGCTAGTGTGAGGTCATTTGACTGATTTGGTGGAATTTAGGCTTTTAGGTAAACTCACATGAAATATAGCAACAGGAGCACAAGAAGCCAGTATCAATGTCGCTGACTGCTGGGATTAGCTTTCATCTGCTGCCCTCTAGTGTTAGAACACAGAAACTACATCAAATTAGAGACATTTACAGTGACGTGTGATAGTCCTGACATTACAGTGTTACCGATACCTGAGAAATGTCTTTTTTGTAGTTTAAACATAATATGCATATAATAAGGTTCTTTTATTATTTCACTGATAACAAAATCTCAATCTTAGATCAGTAGATAAACTAGTCACCACAAAATTTAAAGTTTATTGTGTTACTTTATTGCTATCAGAAAGGCAGTGTTAGTATGACAGAACAAAACTCATTGATGTTCATTTGCTTAATTTCTGTGGCTCTTAAAAGTCTAACAGGTCATTTAAACACAAAGCTCAGCCCTCAGACAACCTTTATACAAAGATTACATAACTTTTCTATCATGCAGGTTGTGGTAGAAGAGCCAACAACCACATTTGGTCCATTGAACCAACAGGCAGCAACAAGATATTGCAGTCAGTGTTCAGCTCTTTTAGTCTTAAACTTCACAATGACCAGAGAGCTAAATGATATCTTCAAACTTATTATTTTTTACCACAGTCAGAATAAACCCAGAGATGTTATATTTACAATAATATAAAGCACAATCATCAAATTCATATAATTGAGAAACTTAAACCCACCATACACACTATGGTGATATCACTGTATTGTGTAAACCTGTAGACACAGGAGCGCTGCATAGCTGACTCTTGTTTCTGTTCCTGACTTTGGCCTCAGCTGGTATGAGCTGTGCTTGGTACTTACCTCCAAACACACTGACCATTGTGCTGTTTTTAAAAATGTGTCACCATGTTAAACTGTCACAGCCTAAAGAAAGCAGACTAGTGAATCAAGCTGCCTTTACTGAGGCAGAGGAATATAGCAATAAACTTACTCTACCTTCATACAGACATGTACAGCAGTCTCAATATATAAGCAATATAATAAAAAAGACAGAATGTATGAAATACAGTGTAGAATGTTCAGGGTACTGTATTCCTGATATATATAAAAGGCTTGTTTATCTTGATAGCTTATGACCATCTCATTACTTTTATGTCCATCTTATCTTTGCCCCGCTCTTTCCTACTTCTTCCCAGTTTTCCCTCCTCCTCTTTCTAAAACACTCCAGGAACCAGCCGGTAAGGCACAGCATCTGTGTAGCGTTTCCAGTCTTTGCCATACTTGCTGCCGCAGCGGTGCTCATCGCGCACACAGCGGTGGACCAGCAGGATGGTCATGTAAACAATGTAAAAGTACGGAAGTATGTGGCCAAAGCCACAGGCGGCACAGTAGGCTAGAGAACCCATCAGGTCACCTGTGTAGTTGAAGTGTCGGGCCACTCCCCAGAAGCCTGAGGTCATGAGCTTGCTGTGATGAACGCCACCGTCAGCAGAGCGGTACGAGCACTCAATGTATGTCGGCTTGCTGCCCCAAATAGAGCAGGAGCCCTCTGTGCGGCGGAACAGATCCTTCTGGTGATTGGTGGAGCGAAAGATGTAATACCCAACAAGGCCGAGCAACAGCACAGCCAGGGCGTGGGCATCTGAGAGCTGGACTGGGTGGTACACCAGGTACAGTCCCTGAAGAGACACAAGCACATTTATTGTTGCTTAAATAAACGTTAGAGTACCAGAAAGTTATTTAGACTTAACCCAGCTACGAATCATTTAAAGTGTAATTTTGTATTTTCTTCTTTGTGTGTGTTAGTCTGTACATGTTTGTTACCTGCAGTGTGTAGAGGTATGGCAGCCAGACACAGTCTCCCCAGCCAAGATACCATCCAAAGTGGTCATGGCAGATATCAATGGTCTTCAGGTACCACGCCTCATTCCAGAAGAAGTCCAATACATAGATAGCCTACAAGGAAACACAAAGATCCAGTTAGGCAGTTGTTTTTTTTTTTAAATATATAATACTTCGACTCAACCAGCTGTGTTTTAAACTCTGGATGAAAATGATAATTTGACAGTTTTTTTCAGCTTGCAGCTTTAAAGTAAAGTCATTAGACCTTAATAAAATTAAAGAAAATTATACACATTTAACCATTGACACTACATTTACATGAAAGATGCAACACTCACAAGTATCTGAAGTAATACACGACACAAAAATAGAACATGCAAAGCTGGAAACAATCAAAAAGGTCGAGAATTTTGTTATGACGTGGTAAATAAATAATATTTGGGGTTATGCACTGTTTCTAGACCAGCAATCAAATATACAACCATGACAACTCTTTTTGCACAAAAAACAGGTTTCCTCGACTTGCATCGCTTCATTGAAACAGCGCTTGGACGACATTAAGGTGGTCTTCCCCTTTTCATATACTGGAACATATCAGCCTTTGTTCACCTGTTATAAATATGGCCGTATTCCAAGTTTCCATCAGAAGGTTGCACACTCAGTAGCATTGTGACCACAGCACCAGAAGATCAATACATTCAGTTTGTTCACTGAGAGATTGTGGAACAAGTTAATTAAATACAGAATTTGACAGAACCCAGGTAGTGCAGATACTGTCAGTAGAAGGCTGTTTATTAGTGACCTCAGAAGATGGGTAGGCATCTCGAAACCACAGTTTAGGAAATAATACACCAAAGGAGTTCTGACTGTCACGGACTTTCCTCAACAGTCAACTGACTTTAATTCCACTGAACATTTATGGAGCTCTTGAACACTGAGGAAGTCAAACATTTGGTGACATCACAAAAAGCTCTTGGAACATTGTCAGATCATGCTGGCATAACATGGGTCATCAGGTGCTGCTCTCATTAAAGTGAAAGAGAGGCAAGAAAATACTAAGACATTCTGAAATCCAACTACATTCTTTAAACATTTTACTTTTCACTCAATCTATTAAGGTGAAAATGTTACACTTGAAGTAATAAAGGTAATCTGAATGCAAAAGTAGACTAGTAGTTTCAATCTTTTCAACCCCACTGCAAGTGAGACAAACATCACCTTATATAATTATAGTGTACCTTTTTGTAGAGTTAACCATGACTAACAACTCAAAATTAGAAGTTGAGTCAAAGTGGAGTTTGATTTAACAAGAAGTTTTGATTATCTCTATAAGAATTGAATAAGACACATTTAAGTTAAGCCAGTCTGTGATATTGGTTTAAAAAACATTCTTTTTCCATCTTACCTGCAGAACATTGACCAGAATCATGGAGTTGGTGACGTGGCCGTACAGTTCTTGCTGCTTGGCCATGTAGGACAGGTTGATGAGAGTCCAGGCCACAATGCCGGGTCGGCCATTGAAGAAAAGCTTGAAGTCAAACCACTTGCCAATGCGTGGGTTGAACTCAATGCCCATCATGTAGTTGTAGAAGATGTTCCCTGTGAACTTGCTGTAGGATCACAAACAAAGGTGGAAAAAAAAACAAGTAGACAAAGGTGTGAGCTGACACAACAAAAACTAGGTTACCTTTCAGAAATCTGCTCCTACTATAAAAGTCATCTTGTCACATGTGTATCAGTACTCACCAGTCCTCAGAGTTGGTGGGGAAAATGTAAGCTTTTATGAAAGCAAACGTGGACACAGCATAGCCCAGTATGTTGGTGCACCACATCAGAGGGATCCAGTTGTCAAAGATGATGGTGGGAGAGAACCAGTGGAAGTAATGGGCATTGGCAAACCACAAGGCATGAGTGATCAGCCAACACTGCAGCCCATTGATCTCATACTTGTTAATCAGGCCTTGGTAATACAAGAAAAACAAAAGAGGTTTTAAGAAATACTCTCTACATACTGCTTTATAAATGAATGCCAAATACATGGTTTAAATATTAATACAATGTTTTGTTAGATCTATAAATCCCCAAAAGCATTAAATCAGACTGGGGTAAAACTGGACCTCATAATAAAAGAAATGTTGTGGACTGATGAGATATGTGTGTGTTAATTACCAGCAGGAGTTCGTGCTCCATCCTGCACTCCACCAACATAGCCAGGAATAAACTTATGGGTAACATCAGGAATACACATATACAGGAACACCTAAGAGACAAAACAACCCGTTTTAACTTGAAGACAATGAACCGTTTCTCTCAGTTGCATTGCCCTTAAAGTTCTCCGCTTACCTGGAAGCCCACCCAGATGGCATATATCTTAGCAGCTGCCCACGTGAAGGAGGGTGACCGGGCCCAGATGGAGAGTAGTGTGGTCTCTCCTCTGTATAACTCAAACAGAGGCTGGCTGATCGAACACTGGTACTGATCGCAGGCCATCACAAAGTAGAAGACAATGAAGGGGGCGAAGCAAAGAAGGCTAATTACTCCGATGAGGGAAAACCAGTCAACCTCCCTTAAAATGAATCAGATGTATATACACAGATACAGCGTGAGGACAGGACATGAAATATCAGGGCTGAACAATTAATCAACTTGAAATCTAAAAGTTAAATAATGCAAATAGCACATGCTGTTATTTATGATATACAAGATGTTCCTATTGCATAATCAGACTATTGCTGTAGTTCAGTTTTATTAAATTTGAGCAAACTGAAACTTTCAGGGATTGTTTATGCCGCCCACTGATTTGTACACTATGTGCTTCAGACATTCATGCTGCGGACTGACTGACATAACCCCAGTCTCACTATTTATTTGCCACACTTAAATTTTAAAGCATGTCTGGGCCAGGGTTTCAGCTGTTGTGGTAAGGGTTTTACAAATTCATGCCACCTTTCCTGTGTGACAGGGATGCTTTTGGCGCTGTTCTATGTGATGTTCTTAACCAACTACACAGTGAATATTGAACTCAAGCGTGAATTTTTAAAAAAATTGCAAATTATAATATATGTCAGAAAACATCGTTCAACCTTATTTTGTACTGTACTATATTCTTATATTACATTATGTATACCAAGTGAGGTGGGTGATCTGACAATCTTACATCATAGACAACTTAATTTGTTCTGCTTTTTAGAAGAATTGGACTAGCCGGTTGCTGCTAACCAGCTAGCTCTTCCCTGTCCACACTCGCATTTCTCCGATCTACAGGCTGCCAGGTTGCTGCTGTGGCGGCCCTCAATGCCATTTATCAGCTACTCCAGTAAGTCTTTTCCAGCGGCCAGGTCTTAAGTCTACTTCCTTGGACTGCAGCTGATGATGACAGTCCTTATTCTGGTCCCTTGCAGATATGATGCGAGCTGGAGGATTCCTTGCTCTATAATAAGTGGACCACTGGCTCATGTGCCACTACACCAAGTTCACTGATGTTGCACAGCAAAGCAAAGATACCTGTCTCCCTGTTTTGAGATAGCCAGCAACTGTCCCCAACTGCAGTTTAAAATGGTGGATTTGAAATCTGTGTACTGGGCAGCAGGCTCACTGGAGAGGTAGCTGAATAACATCAAGAAATGCCACAACAATGACCAGGTCAGCCTGCAGGTACGGAAAGCCAAGACAGGATGGGATGCAGCTAGCTGGTGAGCAGCGACTAAACTTTTTTAAACACTTAAATATTCTATAACTCCAAAACACATCAAAGCTGAGGAGACACAAATCACCGCTTTTGCTCAGAGCTTTCGCAGCAAAATCAGAGTGAAAACAGGACAGAGAATCGTGAGTTGTGCTTTTAGCCTTGAATTGAAGTGATGGGCTTTGTATCCAGACAATCATATGCACACCTAATCATGTGATTACAAGTTCTACTGCATCTGAGGGGAGAACTGTAAGTCGGATCATAGCCTGTGATTCTACCTTAAAAGATCACTCACCCTTAAATTCAAGCTGTGGTCAAGATTATCATGTAAATGAAATCACAGTTCATCTTTCTTCATGAGAGCGAGGTCTCAGTGATGCAAATATGACTTGCACGCTCTAAGAATTTGTTCTGGCAATATCTTTAAATAACAAATACTGTGATAGTGTGACCGTGAGCAATTTTGTAATTTGGGATTGCTGTGGCAACAAATTTTACCTGCTTATTTTTTGACATACTACTCTAGACAGCGTACTTTGCGCATTCTGTAACTATAAGATAATTTATGTAGTTTATGTATGTTCTGCATACTGCTAGACCAGAGCCTTTTATCATTGTTTCTACACAAAAGTGCATCTGTATTTTCAGTAGTCACTATGTGGTGTGTGCAGTATAGACCTTTAACAGTTTGACACTGAAACATTTTAGTTTTCATCAAAACAAATACACAGACGTAAATATTAATAAGGCCCAAATGATCCTGTATGTGACTTACATATGGAATTATAGTACTGTACAAGCAGCTACTACCATTACCAGACTTTCTTTGTCAAATATTACCACAGGAAAAGCACAACTGAAACTAATTTGGATAATGATGGATTGGTTCCATCAAGCCATAACATTAAGCCTGTATGCAAAATACCAGGACCTTTGAACAAAATGGCACCAAAATGGTCTGTAGTCATTTTCAAGCACACTTAAGCTTTACTTGATTTGACAAGCCCAAATGTCTGCTGTGAAAAAAGGTCCAATAGGCTGCAAGGAGATTACATGACTCAAGGAAAAAAGTTGAATGGTAATTGTGTAACTTTAAAGGCTGCTTTTCAGGAAATACCACAATCACTTGCCTGTCATACCAGCAAGAGATATACAGGGTTTAGCCATGCTAGCTGTGTGGTTTTATAGCAGTGTTAATCTGCCTTTCTGAAACATATTGTAAAACTACTTGATGTATTGCCATTGAAAATTTGTCCAGACATTCACACTGCCCTTGCAATTAATATGGATGGGCATCATTAAAATCTAAGGGTACTATTACTAGTCTTTCCAGTACTGCTTATTGATTCAACACTTGTGCAGTACCCAAAACAAGGTACTGTAGAAACAGACTATTTCTTTATTTTCTCTCCTTTTAAAATATCCTGTCATTCACCCTTCACGTTTGGGTTAAAAATGTAAACTACCAACACAAACATTCAGTAAGGGATGGTGAAAATAAAGCAAGAGTTTGCCAGACATCCCAAATCACTAAATCCTCCTGCTCCCTGCACTTTGAAACTGAAACTGTGAATTTTTGAACAACAGTTCAGTCTATGCTCTGACCAGTTCGGTGGAACTTCAGACAATGTATTTGACAACAACTTACCATGCTCTACCCCACTGCGCTGGCTGCTCGCTGTGTTCAGATGTTTTGCCGTTGGAACTGTGCTGGGTACGTCGCCTGGCAGACTCCATGGCTGCTGCACTTTTCAACGCTGGTGAAAGATCAAGGTTATTAGGTCATCTGTTATGCAGCAGTGTGCTGTACTTTGTACACTACCAGTATCCTTTTAAATCCCTGACCATCCAAAAACATTCACCAAGTGTGCAAGAAAAAAGGAAAGGCACCTTTCAAGACCAAACAAATGTTATTTTACTCTGTCTTCACAGATTCAGTGTAGTCTTTTACTGTGTAAAGTGTTATGACAAGTCAAGACTGGCCAAACATTTATAAACAGATAATGAGATAATTGGTGGAATGAAAGTGCTTGTCCTTGGAAATGTAAGATAACAAACAGGACTTTAGTTGGAGGTCAGCTTGATAAAGTCTACTTGTTTATCAGACTTTGGACACTTTGGAAACACTGATGCATTCAGATGAAAAAATTATGTTCTCTCAAACTGTAGATGTGTTTCATTCTCTCTCTGTCACCCGGACAAAGTTGTGTTTTCATTACTTCACAGGACATGACATGACAAACAGCAGACAAATCCTAATCATAACTGCTACTTGTGTAACCCAAAGCCCTGCAGTAAACTGAACCTAAACGTAACCTTAAACCAAGCCTTCATACTAAAATATTGATACTTTATATTAGTGGAACCTGTATTTTATCCACAGAAGGGGGCGGAGCCCACAAATGTGACACACTTTGGAGTACACAGCTCTAGAGCAAAGATAACGGCAGGTCAGCTGGACTAAATTACACTACAGCAACAAAAATAAAAGCAAACCGACAAAAGACTTCAATGCGTGGCTGTTTTAATGGCATGTCCGCGTTTAGTTTTGTTCGGTTTATCCAGCAGGTTCCCACACGCAGAGAAACTATCTAGTGAGGAAGGGGGGCTCCATCTGTTGCATAACGTTAACAATAAAGGACAACTGCTTTTGGAAAATACGTTCAAAATTACGATTTTTAGCATGTTAGCTTTGTCTTGCATGTGCCCTTATTATCATGCTACCATTAAGTAACTGCGACCAATATCGTTAATTCCCCCAAATTTAAATAGCAAACCGACATTATGGATCTAAAATAACGTTAAGTTAGATGTACTACTACATCGTAGCTCACTCACCCGTGGATATCTGTAACGGTAGACGATGAAGAAGGGAGGCAGCTCGTCTCTTCTCTCCTCCCAGGTGCTGCTATTCATGTAACCGCTGGAGAGCTCACCGGGGCCCCACAGACTCCGCCCATAACGCCACTACGTATTAAAATTCAACCAATGGTGTTCATGCAAAGGCGGGCCTGGGAAGCGCTTCTGGCCTCTGATTGGGTAAAGCCGCTGAAGCCATACCACCTGATAAGAGCCAGTGTGTTTGAGTGGTTTAGCCAGAAAAATGTAAACTGGCAACATTATGAAATAGCTGTCAGTGCTATTCTCCTACAAACACTGCACTTTGGCATCTTAGCTTTTTAAATTCATTTGTTGCCTGATGAAGACACCAATGATAAATGCATTAATAAACTGACAGACACTTTTTGCAAAAACAATTTATGTAATAAATATAAAAAATAATATATACTTTATGTGTTTTATATTCTTTATAGACACAGAAATCAACCACATATGGGTGTGCCTTTTATAGGAAATAAACATTGTGAAAAATAAGCGCAACCATTTTCAATAGTAAAACCACTCACATAAAAATGAAAAAATATCATCCATGTTACCTTTAAAGGTGCAGTCAGCGATTCTGAGGAAAGATTGTTGAAACTGAACATATTTGTGTCCCCTCTCCTACGCACAGGCATTAATACACACAGTCTGAGCTCCTTTATAGCATGGGGTACGAAAAGTTGCTGCTTTACCAATTTGTTAAAGTGATGGCATTCTGTTAGTCAAAGATAGATCACTTTTATGTTAATGTTCTTCCCAGCTTCATTCAGACATACCTTCCATTGTGACTGACAGAGCCATCGTGCACACACATTATTTGTCATACACATTGGATTGGACAGCACATCAAGTCATGTAAAATTTGCAATGCTGCACTAAAAAAACAAAAGACTAAATCTGAATCGACAGCAAGCTTATCAAATGATCCAAATAATAAATAAATAGCCTAGTTGGCCTTCTGAACGCTGAAAATTCTGTTCATGTTTGATAATAATCTAACAACTACTATACCAGCAGCAAAATTAAAATATCACGGCAGCTGTGACGGAGTTTAGGGTTCAACCTGAGGACAGATGATATGTAACGGATGATTTAACTGGAGCTGATGAGCTATGACTTTGTGTGTGACAGCTCACCTCTCTGAGGTGAAGAAAATTAAACAGGGTGACTTAATTTATTTACTACTTAATTTATAAGTAATGAACACACACACACACACACACACACACATACACACACACACACACACATATATATATATATATATATATATATATATATATATATATATATATATATATAATTTTATCATATAATTTTATTGGTGAGTCTCCTTAACCTGACCTGTTCCAGTATATGTCTTTATTGCAATACAGTTATATTTCAATGTGTAATAGATGTGAAATTGTAGGGAAAAGTAAATGAAAGGGGAGTTTTGTGATTCTGGCAGCAGGACAATTATTATGGCACTCTGTGATGAATGGATGAATGGAAAAATGTTGACAAATTTCACCAAATTGCTTCACACAGCTCAAGTACGTTTTATGTGCATGCCTATCTATGAATGTGAAGGTATGCAGTCCAAACTTGAAGGCTTCTGTTTGTTTCCCCCTTACAGAGCTAGAGCTGTGTACAAAAACATTGGATTTTATTTATTTATTTACTTATTCATTCATTCATTCATTCATTCATTCATTCATTCATTCATTTATTGCCATTGCACACTAAAATTAGAGAGTTTGCAGATATTTGATGAATCTGTGTGTTGGATTAGAGTTACAGACTCAACCTTTAATTCTGCGACCAGACTGATAAAAAGCACTTTCCAATTTTTTGTCTTTAAGTACTCACACACAAGTAACAGGGGAGCACAGATAAACAATTGTTTCTAAACAAACAAGCAGTTGTTGACATGAGTCTTCAATAGTTCAAAATAATATTATTTTAATAATGGTGAGACTATATTTCACGACAACCCAAACCAGCAAGAAACAATCTCACCAGTCTTCCTCTGTTGCCTTGAGTTTTATCCTTGTGGAGGATGAGAATTACTGCCTGTTATGTAACCTGAATGATCTAAATGTTGTTCTATGGCAGTTTATTTACAGTTTAGTTATGTTTTCCAGTAGGTTTGCATCCTGCTCTTCTCAGTGGAGTGACTAGTAATACTATGCAGCGAAAATTGTTCTTGGATATATAATGAGATCTTTAACATTGATGATGTGTGTGGTGCTTCTAGATGCATCTGCATAACCAAACCACTAGAGGGGGGAACACAGCTGGGATATAAGCATACACTTGCTGAAGTGAAATGTCTTACTGCTGAGTGAATGCAAGTCAGCAAATGCTGTACAAACTCATACCAGCACCTGAGACCATATAGGGGAATCACATTTTTGAATTTCAGGTATATTTTCAAGATTTTGAAAAAACAGAACTAATTTAGATTTAGAAATTTAGAAATGGGTCAAGCAAAATACATCCTGTCCATATATGCTTAAAACAATCTCTAAGCTTAGTTCATTTGGATAGGAAACCTGCAAGCTACCCACCAACCAGCCTACTGGTTTTGACTACCATGCTGGACAGAGCTGCATCCATGCCTTGATGTCTGATATTTTTGGACTTTTTTACAGCAGATCTCTCTCCAGCCAGCACATTTTGCTGTCAAAGAGCCCAGTCAGTGTGAACCAGTAGCTATAGAATGGATTCTTAAATGCTGAATTCTTGAGCCAAAGAAGCAAATCACCAGAAAGAGAAAATAAAATGACCACACTCACATCTGAATATTGTTTGATAATACCACAAGTCATTTATAGAATTTCTGAGCATTTAAAACAAAATCTGCATACTGATATTTTGCTGTTGGAGCACTAGTGTTGACAGCTTTTGGTTACTGTGATGAGCATTTCTCAACAGGAGTGAGCACTATCTAAGCATGTATCCCCAAAACCTCAAAACTGTACACTAATAATAATAGTAATAATAACAATAATAAGAAAAGATGGAGAGCAGGAGAATCCTGGCTATTTTATTATACCCACCTTTAGAATGAGAACGAATGATTGGGGGGAATTTCTCTGCACTACTGCCTCTAATATTAGGAAATTCCTGTCTCATTACCTGTGGCTTTGTGTGCCAAGTTACACATTCCACTATTGCATTCATGTAATCAACACCAAACGCATACCTTCGAAAAGCATTTAAGACTCTGACACTGCTAGTAGGAGATGTAGTTGTTACTGCACATTACAGTGATTGCAGCCACAAAGTTTTGAGTTTATTTTAGTGATATTTGTAGGATGATATTGATTTTTGTATTTGTTCAGTTGAAATAACACAAAAGAACGTAACCTTGTTTTGGTTATTTTCTAGGTCGAAGCGCTCTTCCTCTGCTTCCCGTGCACCATCCTGCATCATCAAATGAACTCCATCCTCCTCTCTTTTTCTTTATTTTTTTACTGGTCTTTCAAATGTGCATCTATGTCAACAAATTCCTTTCCCGTTTCCCTCTGCCATTCCCCTTGTTTTTGTTTCTGCCATTTTTCTCTGTGTCTGTCTCCACAGTCCTTTTTCTGTTTCTGTCTCTCCATTCCTCTCTTCTACTCTTTGATCAGATGCCTTGTTGCTATGCTGTATCCAGACAGTGTGATGTATCTGGGCCAAGCAGCAGACAACTGCGCTTCATGATTTGTCGGAGACAAAGATTTTTGTCTGGGACACATCGTGTCAGAGACTTTGCACTGTTGGTAGCTTTTGTTACCTTGTGAGATGAGAAATTTGATATCAAAAATGTGTCTATCTGCTCTCAGGCAGTTCATTTATTGAACATTTTTGGTAACCCATTTGATATTTTGGGATTCCCAAGGAAGGTTCAGATTATTTTTCATGTAACAAGCAATACCGGCTAACAAAGATACACATACGAAGCCAATGGAAGTGGCTACACTAAATGGAATGCAGATGTTACCAATATTATTAATGATACCTGTGTTTTTCCTGTTGATGTCAAAGTATTGTTATATTAGTCTTATTCAAATGTGCTTTCTGTCAGTTAGGATGGCTGAAAGGAGCCCTTTAGAACATTGATGTAAGGATGTATGCATCACTCTTACATGAAGTTACACAATATTAGCAAAACCTATTGATGTAAGGATGTCACTCTTAAATGACGTTATACCTTTACACAATATTAGCAAAACCTACAATACATTTTTTTTTCTTCAGGAACAGATCCAAATCGACTATAATTTTGGTCTGCTGGTGTAACATGAAGGGGCATTTCAAACAAGCAAATTCAACACAAGTTGTGGAATGGATGCTAAAGCCAAATGTCGTCATGTGTGAGTCCACTGGCTAATCAAAAAGCTGAATAGGTTAATACAAAAGAATACATAACCCCTGTGCAAGATGGAAAGGTCTCTCTGTGTGCATGTGTGTGTGTGCGTGTGTGTGCATATTTGTGTGATCAATATAAAAAGATCTGGCAGTGTGGGTATGGCACATATCTTACCCTAATCAGCTCCCCTGGGACGCTGCATGTGTGCCTATATGCACAACAGCGTCGGTATGTACGTGCAATATTCTGAATTTATGAATACTGTTTATACATGTGCTGGTTGGATTGTGCATGGTTGATGCATGACTGTGTGTGTATGTGTCCCTTTGTTGGTGTTTAAGTGTCTTCTGAATGTGAGGGCCCGTGCTGTATCAGAGACGCAATGCAACATGGCTCTTAAATAATTTACAATAAATGAAAGTGAAAAATTAATGAGAGCAGATTCTCTCTTCTGTTTGTCCTCCTCCTTTACCCCCACCTCTGTCCTGATGGAAATGTCTTCTCTTCCTCCCCTCTCCTGCTTACTACCAAGACTGTCATCATTACTATCATTTAATGTGCATTTTCTTTTTTAGTACATGATAAACACATCTAAAAACCAGAGAGAATTTAAGACAGTGTCTCTTTTCCTCTTCATTAAAATAGTCAATAATTAGCAGGTAATATGCTTGTGATAGGTTGCCTTTCAGCTTCCATGCTTCACTTCAATAGGTGTTAACCCTGAGGCCCTGGTGTTAGAGAAGGGGATGTGAAACAGTGTGCTGACAGATTGAAGTGTGGCTTAAGTATATATCAGAGAGTGTAGAAATGCTTTCGCTGATACATTTAGCTGCTGTGTTTCTGATTTCAGTCACACCTTTGTAAAGGTGTTGAATAGCTTTCAGTTTGCAGTTACATTTTCAGCACTCAGAGGATGCTGCAGGCCTGTTCTCTGTGTTGTGATGTTGCTGTAGTCCTTCCTTTGTCATAGGTTGTCTGCCTAACTGACTACTAAAGGTTGTCTCATGATGGCATTAATTACTCTTGTAGAATATTGCTTCGTGTTTAGATCCTAACAGATGGCTGTTTATTAGCCGTAACCCTGCTCAAGATGTGCATCATAACAGGGCTTTGAGCTAATGCTAATGTCAGTGTTTGCATTCCATGTGGCACCATTATCCTTTGACTTTTCATTTTTGCTGTCACTTGCAGTTTGGTTAGATTTAGGCACCAAAATTAATACTTCTGGGAAAATATTGTGGTTTTGGATTGAAATACAACTCCTTTACAAGACATTTGAAGCTTCTCAGGGTTACCAGGGCGACCCAGAGTCACTAAACTATCCCTCCTCTGCTATCCCTCCCCCTCATCCCCACACCCAACCCAACCAGTCGAGGCAGACGGCCGCCCTCCCTGAGCCCGGCTCTGTTGGAGTTTTATTTTTCCCCCTCTCTATCCTAGGGATTTTTTTGGTTCCTTCCCACCATTGCTGACTGCTTGCTCATACGGAATTCAAAAGCAACTTGGAATTGTTGGGTTTTCTGTTTTCTGTTCTTCCTGCTATGTAAAGTGCTATGTGATGACATGTGTTGTAAATATGTGCTATACAAATAAAACTGAATTGAATAAAACAATAGCAAAGGAATAAATTAAAAAGATATGCTGATATGTTTCCCTCAAACCCTAGCTGGGAATGCAGTTTAAATGTACAGGAAAGTAAATTTAGACAGACAGAGCTGGGCAGAATTACACTAGTATTGCATCTTATTGTGTAGATATGCATAGCGTGGTTTTACAGTGCTCGAGTAGTCGTAAGTGAGCTGGTGTGGGGAGGGGTGAGTGGAGAGAGAGGCAAAGACTTCATAGATGCACACATTCTAGAGAAAGAGATAGTATAGTTACATCCAAACCAATGTAAGTAAGAAAGACATTGTTTTCATGAAAAATTACTAAATATGTAACTCTGATACACAGAGATGAGTTTTTAGGGGTTAAATCAATAATCGGAGAGGAACTTTAAATAGGTTTCTCTGCTACTTCTTCATCCAGTATTTTGTTTTGGCGCATGCTACTTATCAAAGAGTTCTAACCAGTCAGGTACAATGATGTCAAGTATCCAGTATGACTATGAAACACTTCAGAATCAGCCTTAATTCTATTTTTTATTGCAGGAACAACAGGATCATGATGTCATGGAAAATTCTTATTTGCAGAAAAATCTCTTTGGTATAAATAAATATAAATTACATTTTCCAGCTAAATAAGCATAAACATTCCAGTAATTTAAAAGAAACACAACATGTCACTTTGGGACCCCGTGTTAATGTAGAACAAAATGTGGTAACGTGTGAAAACATGTTGACAGGATGTAATGAAACAAAAACAGACCATCTCATGGGACCTGGAGAAAGCAGCCCAGATGGGCATCACGATGAATCACTTAACAGTAATTTATTCAGAGAAATTCCAAAACTAAAGGCCTTAAATCGCAGCAGAAAGTAGCTCAGTTAAGCACATAAGATCTGTTTATGAATGCATCAACCCAATACAGTACACAGCATTAAGATGAAGGGACAGGTCAAACGTTTAGAGGGACCGTGTGCAGCTGTTCATGACCGAGAGCTGACCTGGTGCTGAGTATCTTTCCTGGTTGGTTGGTTTCCAGGCTCCAAGTGTATAAAAATAGTGTGCTGATTCCGTTACAAATTCTCCTCATGAGAGTACCCCAAAGGCACAAGGACTCGCTATGCATAGATTCATGGCATTAAAGGTAATAAGGCCTACTAGGAGTTGCTCCCTGTGGGGTTGCAGAGCACTGAAAAATATACAGTACACTGTGGCAAAAGTCAATCAAAAAAACAAAACAACAAGCTTCTCCTCTGATCTCTTGGGTCACCTGAGTGTGACCACAATACTGCAGGCTTATTACCTCTTTTTATTTCTTTAATCTTAAAAAATAACAACAGAAAAGGCCCGAACAAATAAACAAAAAGTATGTCCATCAGCAGTTCTGCAGCGTTGTAGGTCACAACTTCTGTTTTCTCATGCATGACACTTCCTTAAGCTCCCCACCATTCACTTCTTTACATTCATCTATTAGTGTCTGAATGTGTCTGAATTAGCATCCTGGTCACTTTTATTCTACTTGCAAAGGTTATTAGGTCAGACCTAGACCACTTTTGTGTCACTTTCAACACATCACAAGTCTGAACTTCATGCAGTCACATTTATGGATGGACACACTCAAGCAACATACTTTAAGTTTGGGAAAGGCTCATCACAAAGCAAAAGACAAAGCTTACATCGCTTACCTGTTCATGTTTCCCTAGAGTTCCACATCTGTTACAAACTGAAATGCAATGAAGAGTTTAGAGGTCAGATAAACAAAATTCACCAGCAACAAATGTAATCCAAACTTTAACAAGACCTGAAGTTTAGTTTGTTGCTTCCAGCTATATGTAGGAGTCTATCCTAGTTAATTAAATACCTGCGGCATCAAGACAATTGCATGCATTTATGTACGTGGAACAACTGCAGCAACTTCATTAATTTGTCCTAATTCATATACACATGTATAAGAATTTTAAGAATTTTATTATTTTAAAATGCTTTTAAAAAACAACAAAACATCCAGCATAAACTCACTTATATTTGGTGATTTTTTTTATTCAATCTGTACCCTCTGTTGACCAGGCACTATTACTGACCTTGAGCACCTTCATGAATGCACACACTCATCATTCCTCTAAAGACTGGTCCACCACTGCACTGTACACAATATACTTAAAGTGCCTCTCCGGTGATTGTTTTATCCACTAGAAACTCATCTGTGTGTATCAAAGTTACACATCTGGGAGGTTTTTTTTTTTCATGAATAAACCCCTAGATTCATAAAATGGCTCTTCATCATTGCCTTCTGTGCTGCAAAATGGCAAAAAGTTCATGTTTATCCGTACATGTTTGAGTCACAAACAGACTCTGAATTAGACTAATGATACAAAAAGTTCCTCAGGTTTGTTCCAAGGTTCACCATATTTCCCCTCCTGACCACTAGATTTAGTCAAATTTCATTTCAGATCTTTCCGTGGATGAGGGTAATCCTACTAATCTTTAAATAGCACTGAAATCATTTTCCTGTCAGAGGAAATCAAGTCAAACGGTAAGATCCTG
This sequence comes from Dascyllus trimaculatus, assembly GCA_024666655.1. Classification (NCBI taxonomy): domain Eukaryota; kingdom Metazoa; phylum Chordata; class Actinopteri; family Pomacentridae; genus Dascyllus; species Dascyllus trimaculatus. The sequence goes on along the minus strand of CM045445.1, from coordinate 8,149,796 downwards.
TCACATTCTAACAGTACAAGATAAGCCTCTGTGGTTTTACTAAGAATACACATATACAAACTTTTCTTTACTGGTAACATGAGACTCATGTGGGGACTTATCCATTCATTTGAACAAAAAATTATATAAAGTTTTACAATCATTTACATTGTCAACTACCAACACAAGAAATGTCGTGTTATTCTGAGGTGCTGTCAATAAGTGGAAATAGATAACAGTGTACTGATACTGACCCTGTTGGCAAAGACAGAAATTTAAATGCATCATTCATTGCAGGCTATTAAATGTGATAAACTACCCCTTAAAACCTCTGCTTTTAAACCAGTTTGGACACATGGAAGGTCTACAACAGCAAAAGGATACTACAGCTCTACAAAAAAGAATATTTATTGCTCTTTTTACTGCTTGTCACTTTAATGCAACCTTCAGTCTCAGTGGGGAGCGTGCAGGAATGATGGCTCCATTTTCCCACAGAGCTGACAGTCAGTATGTTCAGTCATCAGGCTCCTGAACATGTTAGTCATACCATCCATTTCAAATGCTATCATACCATTCAATAAGCGTCATCATCGCATATAATTCCCATATATATGAGCCAGTAGGGACCTCCTCCACCTTTAAGTAGGCCAAGTGTTCTTACAGTAAAAGTTACCATGGTGATCTAACCCTTTTAACAGGGCCCCGGCTTTGTGAGGCAGGAAAGTTAAACCCAAAGATGTCTGGATAAACAATACATTTTAGTTGATAAAATGACAAATGAGGATTAAATGACACATGAAAAGGCTGCAGTTTTAGTGATCAAAGGTTGTTTTAGCCCCTTTATAAACATCACATATCAATTCTTCAGTTTGCATAAGCGTCTTTCTTATATCTAGAAACAGACTGGAACATAACTTTTTAAGAGTTAAATGTGGGCAAATTCAAAACAGTCAAAAAAAATTCTGTGAAGTCACTGCAAATCCACCCATCCATCCATTATCTGTACACCGCTTAATGCTCTCTAGGGTCGCAGGGGGACTGGAGCCTATCCCAGTCGACTCAGGGCGAAGGCAGGGGACACCCTGGACAGGTCACCAGCCTATCACAGGGCTACACATAGAGACAAACAAGCACACTCTCATTCACATCTACGGACAATTTAGAATAATCAATTAACCTCAGCATGTTTTTGGACTGTGGGAGGAAGCTGGAGTACCCGGTGAAAACCCACACTGCACAGAGAGAACATGCAAACTCCACACAGAAAGATCCCAGGCGTCCTAACCGGGACGCGAACCGGGGATCTTCTAGCTGTTAGGCGATAGTGCTAACCACCGAGCCACCGTGCAGCCCTCACTGCAAATCATGAATCTCAAATCCCCACATTTAAACAACTACCCCAAATGCATTTCAAAACTTAGCTCCAAGCTGCAGCGGTGCCACTAAGCTTGACCAGATTGGTGTGTATGCATGCATGCACTACGGTGGCAGTGTTTTAATTAGAAATGTCAGAGCTGTTCATCCAAATCCTCCCCCCATTAAACTGTGAGAATAAGATCACCTTCAAATGTTTGCATACATCTGTGCAGGCGTGCTGCAGATCATGCCGCCGCTGTAAGCCAGCGTGTGTGTGTTCTTCTGAGACTGCTCTGTTTGTGTGTGTGTGTGTGTGTGTGTTTCTGCAAGCATATTGTAAATGTGTCCGTGTTCATCTGTGTGTGTGCATTTCTGCATGTTGTGACGTATGTGTGTGTGTGTTTAGTCTGTGAGATGCGTCAGTAACTGGGGCAGAACTGATTGTTGCTGATGGCTGTAGGCAAACGCAGACCTACATTCTGCTCTGCCATACAGAGGAGGAGGAGGAGGAGGAGGAGGGGTGCAGGAGGTAATAAAAATTGGGGTCTCTCCTGTACTCATCTCCCTTTTATCTCCAGCCGTAGTATATGTCAACCTCCAGCACTGCTCTTCTTGGGCTTTTTCGGTCTTTCCTTTCTTACTCTCTCCTCTGCTCTCCCTGCATCCTTTCCTTTGGTGTGGTTTGACACCTGACAGGCATGGGGTCTTACTCAGCACAGAGGGGAAGGGGCTCTAGATGGAAGGAGGAGGAAAAAGAATGAAGGAAGGAGATGTGGCATTAGATAAAATGTTTAGCAAAGATGGAGGAGCAACGAAAGAAAACATTACACCAGTCAGCTTAATTCCCTTTTCAGGCTGGAGGCACACTGCTCTAAATGCAGATTCATAAACACATGACATACAGAGTGAGGAATGCAGTGCATTAAAGGCACAATACTGAGCATCATCATTCTGTAAGCAGCTGCTCACTGTACCTGCATGGAGTTAGCTACCACTGATTACACAGAGCTCCTTTGAATTTTATGAGGCAATTTGGGCTCTTAAAGGACCCTGGGGGAGTTACCATTTTATAGTTCATATGTATGTTTTAAGAGGAACATTATAATATTGTCAGCCCTGGTATTTTTTAGCTGGACCTTTATTAAAATGTTTGGCACTATAACAGTAATGCTTTAAAGGACCCTAATCGTTTCCTAGAGAAGTTTCCTGACTTGGCAGTGTGTTCTATAGGAATACTTTCAAGGCTGTTATTGTTGACTTAGTTTTGCTGAGGTTTGTAAGATGGTTTTCTTTGAATGAACTGTTCTGTTCAAGTAAAACTTGCTGATAATATGAATAAATATGTGACCTGACCATCACAACTCTGACCCACGTCCAAAAATATGTTCCTATATAACTAAAAGGCAATTTCAGTTCGCTTTACTATCACTTGTTTTCAGCCAGCCAATCATGTAGCAGATGGAGAAGGACTTGTCACCCTGAGAACCCAGAAAATGTTAAACATGTAGTGAAAGAGTTATATTGAAAGTATGTAGTGAAAGAGTTGTGTTTTAACCCAGAACACAACATTTTATAAAACTGAACCATGCACTCTAGTTTAGATGCCTAAACCTAACCAAATGGTTAACATGTAGTTACTGTTGTGGAAGTGTCAACATAGACCTTGTGGCTCTTCTAATACATCTCAGTCTTACCTTTTCATGACTAAATACATTTCTTTCAAAATAAATCAAGTATCTTTCAAAACATAACTGGAAAAAAATCACAAAAGAGAAAAACTACTCGTGGATTCAGGCTGCATGAGTCTATTAGATTAGAAAAATGATTACCTGCCTGTGTTGCTGTGTATGGCAAAATAAAAACCTGACATAGTGAGCTGTACAGACAGTGACTCCTACTAGCTAAATTTAAAATGACACGATGCACATCAAATCAGTTCTTTTTAGCTTGATAGACTTCGATAGATGTAATCTGTTTTTCCTGTCGGTCAGCTGACCTTCTGTCCCAGGTTTTGAAGCACTGGTCCCCTGCTTTGAATCAGTGCGAGTGTCCTTGTGCATTCATGTAAGGATGATTGTCAGGAGGTCTGACAAATTAGTGTGCAATCACTGTAATGGCATTCTGTGGGTCCTTCTCTGTTAGCGTCACACTCATGCTCGGCCATTGCGTGCTTTCACACAACTAGAGAGATTACCACAATAATAAACATCAATTTCCGCAATGTCTTTGCTTTCAGCAAACACTATTTGCAGTCATAGGGTCTTTGCAGCCTCACATTCTATGAGCTATGAAGCCACGAAGGAAAAAATGCAGTTTAAGCATCAAGTTAGAACAATAAGTCAGCAGCAGAGGTCAAAACATTTGTGCCTGAACCCCAAAGACCTAGAAATGTATGACCAGGAACCGAACCAGATCCATCTATTGTTTGAAAGCTGGAACCCAAACTTGTAGTGAACTTGACATACTGGATCCCCTGAGCCTTCTTGGGTTCATATTTTATGCTTAATACTTCTCTTCAAGCACCAGCCACCACTGCTGCACTGCACTCTTTAAAGATTAAACTTTCTCTGTTAGCGTGTCCATGTGACGACTGATGAATCTTCTCCAACCCTGTTGCTTAACAAGACTATAAATGCATGGACTGTAAAAGGAATGCATTCAGTGTCTGTTGTTTTTTTAATACAGAGTGCTAATGTTTTCAAACGTGATCATAGCAACTAGGGTATAATAAAATGTTAACGATATATTGGCTATGACAACTAAAATAAAAAACTAAGGTATAATTAGGTTTTGCAACAAAGACACTTGGCTGAGGTTACAGAGAGATCATGTTATGATTCATAAATAAATGACGGTAAATAATAGATAAGTCATTACTTGCTATGTTGGCACCACATGAATGACTCGTATGTAAATCATGAGGCCCAGAGTTCTCCAATGTGGATGTAATTCCTGGGATACTGAGCTGGAAACAGAAACACCAGCTGCTTCTGTTTGAAGCTGCTGCTGACGTCTTTGTGAAAATGTTAAATCAACATCTCTGTGACAAAATCAACAGGAACATTTTGAGGCGGTACTGTGTTCCTGTCCTTGTGTCCATCCTCTGTATCTGTCATGAAATGATTTATTTAATTTGTATGTATTTTGTTTTTGCTTTAGGCACCAGTGGTTTTGAATGATATGAATGACTTATCTAGTACCCTCATTTTGTGTTCTGTACTTTGCTGACAGGTTCTGCAGCAGCAGAAGCTATGGCTGGTTTTATTTCCTTTTACACCAAAACAAAACAGAAAGTTCTTGCTTGCTTTCTCTGATTAAACTTCCACTTGATGACAAATCACCCTCTTGAAATGAGAGTTCACACGTTGCAGGACACTGTTGTGCTGAGAACTGCTCACATCTGCTTTTAGTATGCAATATCGGTTTTGCTCAAGTTCTGCTGCTTCCTCTCAAAAGAAGTGCAGAGTCATCTGTTTTTAAGGTCAGCTGACCCCTGACCCCACCCAGGCTCACTGGTCTGAGCACATTCTGCTTTGCATGTGTACATGGACATCAGCAGAGTCCATCACCACACAGAGAGGAACCCTTCACTCCAAAATGTACTCAGTTGTGGCTCGAAAAAACAGTTACATCCCTACTGATTGCATTAATCATGTCAATATACTTTTAATTCAGACTTCACAGAAAAATAAACGTAGTGTCAAATCATTTGTGGAAAACCTATCACTTCAAATACATCTATTTATGGCATAGATAACTTTTCTTTCTTTCCTTATATAAGACAACTACAGTTCATATTGAAACAGTCTTTCTCTTGATACTGGATGTGACTCAGCCTCTTTTATTCAACATCCATCTCTGAAAAAGGAAACATGTTCATTTCAAACAGCACAGCTTCCTTCACTTACAGGCTTACCGGCTCGTCATACGTAATTCACTGCAGCATCTGAGTCATCTTGCTCTTTGTAGGTCATTTTAAAAACCACTGACTAACCTTCTGATTTTAAAAGCATTTTAAAAGCAATAAATATTAAGGAGCAATGAAAAAAAGCTTCCTTTGTCTTATTGTATAGCTCAGTCTACACTGTTGTGTCTGCTTCTGTAGCCAAAATGGTTTGATCTGCTAAATGGCCCAAATCTGACGGGCCAGAGAAATAATCAGGTCTGCTGTAACCAGTGTAGCTATTGGCAGGATCGTCTGCTGAGGATCCAGTTTCTCTGATCACTACAAAACATTGTGAACAGTAAACACATGAAAGTAGTAGCAGCAGACGGCTTACATGCCATACTATTTAAACATTTATACTATATGCTCTGAGTCTTAAATTAAATTAAATTAAAGAACATACTTTTCTTTGAACCCCAAGAGCAACAAATGCAGTTTAACCGAGTTGGTGAGTGATAAAAGCTGCATCGAGCCTGAGGAGGAAAAAAAACAAAAGGCTGAATCAATGAGAGCCTGTTATTTTTTTTTTAGGTCAATCAAGCTCCTTTAAGAGATGAAGAATTTCTCTGAGCAACCAACCAGGGGTGTCAGGGCACGATCAGAGGGAGTGTGTTGTTTGTGAGCAGTGTTTAGCCTCCATCAAAGGGAATCCTAAAGGTAAAGCTCCCTCTGAAGCATCTGCACAGCTACCCCAAGGACTGGAAACAGACGAACAGACCAAACTCTTCAGCTGTGAAAGCCATCTTGAATCCTGATAAGATAGGAATATACTTTATCGTCCCCTTGGAGAAACTTTTCTGTGGGCCTCAGCATCCCTGCATCATTCATCTGTAGACAGCTTCAGGAGCTGATGACACAGCTCAAAGAGCTGGCATGAGAACAGAGGTCTTACGCTCTATGCACTACAAAGATAGTGCATCTATGACTGGGTAAGATATGGTGTTTTAAATCTTTTTTATGCTAACAGTAAATGTAATGAGTAATGTATGTGGATCCTGACAGATAGATATGTACGTTTATCTGTCGTCATGTGGAAAAGTTCAAGGCCCCGAGGACAGAGTCGTGTCTAGTGACTAACATTTATTTTATTGGGGAACTCTGGCTGTCATGTGTCCAGAGACTTTCCAACAATCCCAACGAGGAGTCTCTGGAGGGCCTCTGCCAGCTGCTTTGCATTACAGGCAAAGAGCTGGAGCTGCTCACAGCCACATGGACAGCTATTTTGACAGACTTTTTATTTATGCTCTTGTATGTTTTTCAATCATGGAGTGAAGCATCCAAGTTTTTTTTTTCTATGAAATGTAACTGAAACAGACACTGTGTCCACTATTGTTAATCAAGAGAGTATTCTAGACTTATTATTTTTCTATGCACATTTTCCCAACTCCAAACAGTATAACTTTGGGTGCCTATTGTATTTAATCATTTTCAGGCGACATATATTTGTGGAACAAGGGAGGGTGTGGCCTAAAGTGATTGAATTGCATAATTACTAGGCAGCTTTATCACCTCCGGTAAAATGAGTAAGACATAAAGAGTCATAAAGTGCCTTTCAGACAGATGTAACCCTTTTGAAATGCTATGGTGAACAACTTTACAGGACCTGAGTGCAGAACAGAGACGATGCACAGTTTATGGAGGTGTATTACAGAACTGTTTGTACAATGAAGAGAAAAACCACAGGAGGCAATCCGGAGATGTTTGGAAATGGAGGAGATGGCTGAGGCATCAAACACAGTGAGTTACAGACCGAGGCTTTGTAAAAGAAATGAGCTGATGAGTAGATGACGCACAGAGAGGCTGCTGGTTAGACAAGGAATCACATAAGGAAGCAGACACTGCTGAGAGAGTTGGCCAACGACACGACCGCAGGAGCAGGCGGAACCATCTGGTGAGGAGTGAGGTAACAAGTCGAGGTTTAGGTGCTGCAGCAGGTGATTAATGGGATGAGTCTCAGGTGGGACAGGTGATTTCTCCTGCCCAGACAGAGCCACACAATCACAAGCAAAGAGAGAACAAACACGAGAAAAATGCGGAGGGAAACACAAAAAACACAAGGAGCAGGGAGCAGAATGATGCCATGACATGTAAAATCTGATCTATTCACACTGACCATGTCACAGTTGAACACGTTGTTGCTAACAGAGAACATGGAGAAGAAAAGGCACACATGAACAGCAAAAGACATACAAGGACAAGGGGTCAAGTGCTTAGAGACGTGGCTAAGATAAAGATAGCTGAAGCACTGTACAGTATTCCCAAGTTGGAGCTTTAAGACCAGGCCAGGAAATTAATGAAGACAGAGGACAGAGGTTTCAAAGGTTGTATGGAAAGACAGAATGAGAATGAATCTTGAAGGAGCAGCTGGGTGATCCTGTGGCTGGATCACTGATGGACACAGGGCACCACTTAAGCAAGAAGGAGGAGGAGCAGTGGTACAGTATGGGCTGTTATCATGAAGGATGAGCTAGTTGAACCTCTTTAGGCTGAAGCTGGACTGAAAATAAATTCCCAGACCTTCTGCCAGTTTCTGGATAATGCTTTCTTCAAGTAGTGGTGCAGAAAGAGGTCTACAGCATTGAAGAACTCAATGATGTTTATGCAACTGCATCACTTTGCATCCAGGTACTTCACTGCTTGGCTCGCCAGCAAAGGCCTCAAAGATGACAGATGACCTGGTCCCCTTAGTCACCTGACTTAAATCCTGTTGAGACCTTCTCAAACCTAAGATGTACAGTGAAGAAAGACAACACAGTCTTTTTGGACAGCATTTAGGAGGCTGTGGATGCTGCTTCAAGACAACACTCTGATGTGGTCTCCCCAAAAGTGTCATTACATTTCAAAATCTGTGGTTCTTAAACAATTTTCACAAAGAAATAAAAATATATACATGCCGTGTCTGAAAGAGCATCTCTATCGTGGCCCTAGTCAAAGATAAACATTAAATCATCTTGGGAATGTTTGGGCCTTAATGTACGACAGTGACAAAAACAAAAGACCCAATTCCAAGAAGGTTTCAGGTGACAAAACTTAATCAGGGTTTGTGTGTGATATGAATCCATACTAACAGGTCCGTCTGTCCCTCCAGTATCTGAGTGTGAGACATCTTTAAATAGAAAATCAGCTCCCCAGTTAGGAATGCAGTAAAACCTTGTCAAATTGATTTAACCTGGCTGGAATCTGTCGCTCCACCATACGCAGCTGTTAATACACCCACACTGTTTTCACGACCCTTTGAAGTATGTTTACTTTCTACACTGCTCTGATCATTTTCAGGAAAGGCCTCATGGGAGATAATGAGAACCAAAGGAGGGTTTTTTTTTTTTTTTTTGCTGCGCCTGAACACGTACTCTTTAGTTTTCAGCAAGGTCCAAGCGAGCCGGTAAATTTTGCTGGGTGTTGTGAGAGTGTGAGGACCAGCCGGGTGCAAGGGAAGACAAAACGATGCATGGATTTAGGGACACAAATAAACACACAGGGAGGGTTAGATTAAGACTTGAAAAGCATCGACTGTGTGGTATCCATTACATCCTTCCTTCGACCAAGGTCACCGCAGAGGACCATCATAGTCACATGAATGCTCAGACAAACATGTACACATATGCATACACACAGAACATGCATGGGTGTGTTTTCTCCTGCACCCATAGGAGGTCTCTGTCTTAATGCTGGAAATTTGGCATGAGCTTAGAGCTGAACATATGTGTGTCCCTATATGCAGAACACAGTGCTATCTTTTGTCACCTGCTCTCTATACATACAAGCGCTTCCAGATCAGCCAGAGTGAGTTTGAATATTCCAACTTAAATATCAGAGATCTGATAGTCCAACTGGAATCCCATATTTGGAATCTACTTTGTTTTTTTTAAAGCTTGACACAGAAGCTGCACCAGTTAAAATGCAATATGTCGACACATCGTCTTAAAGTCATCGTGAGGTTATCATGTTACAGTGAAGCATCTGATAACCTGAAACCGATACGAGGAAAAGATTCCATTGAACACTTTCCATTGCTGTCTCATTTCCAAGCATTTCTCTGACGTGATCCGTGTGTGGTGGCAGGATAATTCAGGTCCACTCTGACCTTTAACCCATCAATCTGGTTGTTGGAGGCATCATGTTGCTTTGATACTCTCTAAGTACAGCACATTGTACATGCGGCTTTTACTTCAAATACACAAATATGCTTTACATTTCCTTCACTCCCTTGCCTGTGTTTTATCTTAGTGTTGCAACAAGAACAACAAACATGATCAGACTATAATGTTTAGCTCAAGAGCTTATTTCATGTCAAAGACAGAAACAGATCCGCATTAGACAACAACACCCCAGTGAGAAGATTTCTACACATGCAAGAACTGCCTCAGGATACAGCTTTGTAGTTAGTTGTGGCTTAACACAAGCCATAGAACTGTCTACACCAGCGTCACAGTGATATGAACAGTATTATGATGAAACTTACGAAAACAGTCACATAATTCTCTGAGTTATGAATCATAAAACTTCTCACTGAAAAAATAGCAAACCCTAATGAACACTAGTAGAGTTCATTTCATCACTTTAAGTGTCTATCTGGGAGGACACCATGAATCGCTAATTCAGCCCTTTGAGGTTATTCTGATACTCTGATGGAGTTGCACAGCTTCTGACACTAGTGTGCAGTGTTGAATGGTGCTGGTTCCTTAGGTTTATTACATACTTATGAAACCCTGGAAGTCTGAACCCATGTTTTTTGAGACATCAGTCATCAGTATGCTGCAGTTTCAATGTAGAAAAGAGCAGTCAGTAAGGAGTCATGGTGCTGACTGTTTATTTCGCTTATGAGATGTCTTCTAGTCAAACAAAAAACACTGTGTGGGCATGTCATCAAGGTAAAAAATAGATTCTAGCTGGAGAGGGGCCATGGAATTTAAAGCAAAGGTGTTTTTCTTTATGCTTCTATTTTTGTCTGTGTCTGACTGGTACAGACAGACTGTTCAGGTTACATAGCTGGAGAACTATGTATCAGTCAAACCAGTCTCCAAAAATGATGTTCCTATACAACTAAACTGCATTCTCATTTATGTTTTGAAAGAAATGTAACTTTTTTCTTGAAACAAACTTATTTTCTCACTGAAAGCTGATGTAGCAGGAAAGACATGCAGTTTAAAAGAGCCACAGAGCCCATGTAAGGAGGTAGAATGGAGGCATGAATGAAAAAACAGGACTTTCACCAAGGAGACCTGTGTTTGTGTACAGAGTGGGATCATTACTCTTAGGTTTTGTTTTCATTCACCGTTTGGATAACGTTAGGCACCATCCATCCATCCATCCATTTCATATACACCGCTTTATCCTCTGTAGGGTCGAACAGGTCACCAGTCAATCAAAGGGCCACACAGAGACAGACAATGAAGCACACTCACATTCACACCTAGGGACAGTTTAGAATCACCAGTTAACCTCAGCGTGTCTTGGACTGTGGGAGAGCGCCGGAGCAACAGAAAAATCATTGTTAACTATTGTAATACCAAGTCTGAGTTCATGCCAAGAAAACAGTACTTTTTTTGTTTTATAATTTTGAATAAATAATTTACTAAGAGCTATTTAAATTAGAATCATTTGTTAACCCACAAGCAGGTGCTACTGGCACTAAAGTGCACCACCCTAACTATTCAAAAATGTATTTTTTTTCTCAAAATTAACTATTTTTTAAAGAATACTATTTATTTTTGTTAAATATGTGAATTGTTTAATAAATAAAATGAAAGTACCTATCTAAGGATGTTTGAGTTGCAGCTGATCATCAAACACTGATCATTTTTCTACCAGTCAGAAGTATGAATAAAGGTACTTGGTATTCTTTATTTTACACTTTGTCTCCTACATCATAGTGGACATTCAAATAATATTCTTTTTATTATGGAACACAATTAGTGACATAAGACGTTTACATTTAAAAAAAAATCTTCATAGCCCTTAGTGAACATCTACTGTTTATTTTAGGGGGAATGTAGAGGCGCACTGTTTTTGGTAGTATAATAATATATAAATCATTAATAATTTGAGGTGCAAGGGGAATACATAATTTTGTACTCAAAAAGAGTCTAAGAGAGTTGAAGACCCACTCAGGTGAAAATCAATTTCTTTACCTTGTTAACATGTTCATACAGGTTTTTGATATGCCAGAAGACACATCATTAGTATTTTCTTTTTCTACTTTATTGACCTGTAAGGAGGAATTCCTCTTTTCACATCCCGGGGTTCAGACAACTGGTTTAGCGATACAGTAAGGTACTTCTGTTGCCTTGAGAGGTTTAAGCATGTGCTGGGGTTGAAACCCAAACTTTCGAAGCAGTCGCTGACAGCTTTTACCACTAAACCACCTCTGTCTGCATAATAAATGTACATTGGCCCGTACGGGGATCGAACCCGCGACCTTGGCGTTATTAGCACCACGCTCTAACCAACTGAGCTAACCGGCCACGATGTTAAGAATCCCCGCTGAGTTTTTCGACCGTGATTCTGCAGTGTACTGATGATATCAAAGACACAGACATTAGTTTAATATTTGACATACCTAAAGAACCAATCCTGTCAACTTGCACAGTGAGGCTTTCTGTTATTATTCTTCAGAATCTCTTTCCAGTTCTAAGGTATGGCTAAATTATTCCAATATTACAACTTGCCACTGTTTGGTAGCTTTAGTGTCTGAGTAGAGTCATAGGTGAGCTGATTGGCAGGAACTTCATAGATCCGCACATCTGGAGGAAGCAACGGTGGTGAGTTACATCTAAGTGATTTTAAGACAGGAAGTTATTCTTTTCACATAAAAGTAATAACAAATAGGTGATTTTAATACACAAACAGTAGTTTTCAGGGATTTAATTAATGACCAGGGAGGGACTTTACCAGAACCTAGATTATGCTGACAAAACTGTCAAACTCCAATCTAATATTTACTTACTGACAGACACTATGAAGAATGATATGCATCCCATTGTGATAGACCAGGCTGGAAGCAGCAGAAAACACAAGAAGACTGGGTCAGATACAGCAGGCAGGTGTATCTACACTGGATGCACCAACATGGAACATCACTGTCCAGAAAACCAGGAGTAATGGAGACCCTGGGAGAGCTGTGTCCTGTGGTTGAATGTGAGGCTTTCTTTCAGGAGGAAAACCAGCGGACTCATGTCACACTAGAAAGCATCTGAAATTTTAGAAATCACGACACAAATAACACACAGGTCAGTGAACGGCGAAGTGATAAATCTGGACTGTCAAGACACATTCCTCCGCGCATACTCCACTCCACTGGTATCTGAACGTATCTGACATTTACCCCCTGCTGATTTTTTATTCTAGGCGAGTGGTCTTCGTGTGTGTGTGTGTGTGTGTGTGGCTGCATGCGGCCATGTGACAGACCGTCCGGAGTTGTCCAGCCTCCTTTTTTCTGACTCGCTTGCAGTTGCATGGATCGTATTACTGGCTGGTCTCCCCGCACCGCTGAGCCCACCGCCTCTGCACCAATCACAGCCTGCCTTTTCTTACGAGCACATGCATGCACGATCGCGCAGAGTCTGACATACACACACGCACGCACTCGCGGCGATACATCGCTCCGGTTTCTCCGCTGCCTTCACATGCGTCCGCACCGACTCCGCGTTGCGCTGGCTGCGCCAAGATGAGCGTGGTCGCCCCGGTACCATCTGAACGGTACCATCCCGTCGCCTGACTGAGTCAGAGCCAGAGAGAGAGAGAGAGAGAGACAGAGAGAGAGAGAGAGAAAGTGAGAGAGAGACCATCTTTCCTCCCTCAAAACCCATCTTACCTTCGCCTGGAAGAGACCGCAGCGCCAGCCGTTTGTTTCGGCATCTTTCTTTTCTTCACCCCTCCTCCTCCTCCTCCTCCTGTTCTTTCTGCATCCCTCCGTGACTGTCGGTCTCCCGGTTTAAAGGAGAAACCGGAGAGCCCGATCGTGCTTTTGTGGAAATACATTTTTGCATTTTTTTCCCTGCTGGGTGTTGGTAGCGCGCAGTTGGTGCGCGCTTCTGCAAATTCCGGTGAATGGTGGATTTGGCAAACATGGAGACCGTGGAGAAGGAATGCGGGGCCCTCGGGGGTCTATTCCAGGCGATTGTCAACGACATGAAGGTAAATAAAAGTTTTTGTTTCCTTTCCTAATATTTCAGCGGATCTGTGATCGTGGTTACACACATGTGCTCCATCCCCAGGAACAGCCACAGCCTCATCATAATGGAGCTGGTGTCTCGGTTTAAAATGCCAGGACACACTCCTCTCCTGATGAGCTCGTTCTGGTTGTATTTTACATTAAGATGAGTGAATGATGGCACCGTTTTAATGACGGGGATGCGGCGGCCCGGTGGGTTGTTGGTGCGAAACCCGGCCCCCTCCTCCCCCTCCTCCTCCACCACCACCATCCCCAGAATATTGGCTGCGCATGCAAACGTCAATGCATCCATTTTCGGACGTGATCATGAAATCTCTCCAAAAAAAAAACAAAAAAAAAAAACATAAGACCACGACACTCGCAAAGCAGCCAGTCTGCTGCTTTCATTCAGGCTGATGTGCGCGTCTGGCATTTTGCGGTGAGACGCGCAGAATTTGGGTTGTGTGTGTCAGTGTGATCATGCGCATACAAGAGCCTGTATTAGCCAATTCATGTCGATGGCTTTATGGAGCACGTTGGCATATTAGGGAGGCCTATAAAAATCCAATCAGATCTGTGTCCCTGCTGTGTCTGACACATTCCTCTGGCCTCCATACACGTGTAAACCAGGGTGGATAACTGCTGGAGAATCACCGCCATCGTCTTGTTTTCGTCCAGAAAAGGTGCACGCTCCTCTGTTGTATGTTCAGCCTCGCTCCTTTCTTCAATGGCTGGCCCAGTGTGCGTCTCCGCGAGAGTGCAGCGTCATTGATTTTCTGTCAGGCTGATCTGGCAGGAAAACATGAAGGCGTGAGAAGCCGTGCAGCCGTCAGACAGCCAGTCTCCCTGCCTCCCCGTCCGTCTGTCTGTTCCCTCTGCCCGCCTGTCTGTCTGATCAGTCAGTGATTCTGCAGCATGATGGCTCCAGCGTGGCACCATCAGCGGCCACTGGCAGGCTTTGGTGGTTCAGCACCCACCCAGGCTGGATGCACTGTGAGCACTGGTGCTGCTGGAAGATGCCTCGGATGAAAGCGTCCATCAAATGGTTCAAGATACAGTCTCTGTAAACCTGCCTGTCAGACGCCCATGCAGCCCTGCAGGCTTCTCTGTCTGTCTCTTTGTCTCTCCCATGTTCTTTTTGCACCCCTGCATCTGCAAATGTAATACATGTACATGTTTTGTAATTGGAGATGTAATGTACGACAGTCACCCCCCTCCCTGCTTTAGAAAGGATGATGCTCCTCTCTTCCATATTCCCTTGCTTTCTATATGACCCTAAAAGCTAGAGGTCACAGCCAATGCTACACTCTCATTGTGCTGTGAGGACACATTATTGGCTTTCTGTTGTCAGTGAGACATGCAGGAGAAAGAGATACACAAACATGATCCCAGATATCAATACCAGTCGGTGATCAGCAACTGTTTCTGATAGTAAATATAGATTAGATTCATTTCAGTTTATTTCAAGCCCATATTTCACATTATACAGGTTTATAATGAAATTACTGAATGAAAAATATCCAAAGAAGGAGCATTGTGAGCAATTAAAGGAGCATTCTTGCTCTTTACTATTTCACTTCCATAAAGATAAGGACTTAAATTTGAAAAACAGTGTTGAACATTGAAGCAGCAGAGGCAGAGATATTCTGACTTTTAGTCGCAAGTGCAGATGAGGCTCTAAAACACATAGATGACACTGTTGGTAACGTCTTTCCTCAGACCCTCCACTTGTCTTTAAACTACATTTAAAGTGTATAGTGTGCAGCTCCGAGCTCAGACAGCCCCCGAGGACATCATACGGCTCATATGGCTTTCCAACTGTGTCTCCCTGCATGGCCAAAGTACACATGACACACTGCTTTCACGCAATGGGTAGAACTTGTGACCAGTAAATGAGGCCAAATACTGAAGGAAGTATTATCAAAACTGAATTAAGGAATTCCAGCATTGTATTTTTAGTTTAATAGCATAAATATATGAGTTTCAGAGTGCACTGAGTATTAATCAATGGGGGCATCAAGATGCATAAAATACATATTAGACTGACTTATGCAAAGACAAATACAAACAGTATATATGGTGTATCATAGGCAGTATGCTTGCACCTTGAAAAAAAAAGAGAAAAAGTCAGATTCCTAAGAAATATTATGGATTCATAACTGTAATTTACAAGATAAAGATTTTTTAGTAGTGTTGCCTTTGGGCATTTATTATATTTCATGTGCTGTGGTGATGCCATACTAATATCGAATACATCTGGAGTTAAGAAATCACTTTGAGAAGAAGTTCTTTATGTGTCATGTCAAACTGAAACTCTGTAGTGTCCATCTAAATCAGTGGCAGGTGGACTCAGAAGCATGAATGTCAGGCTCAGGCAGGACTCACCTGTACGTGTTTCAGGTTTCAATGGTCTGAGTTTGAATGGGGTGATGTCATGCATTGCCGAACTGGATTGTGGGTCCGTTGCTTTGCTTTGCTTGTATTTCTTGCGATCAATGCAGTCGTTGAGGAGCCCCCCCCCAATCATGTTTATGCTTTTATGCTAATATGTCAGCAGAGACACCCTCCCACATGTTAGGCACACCCACTATCAGGTGTTGAAGTCCCTGTCTGGTCAGTGATTAAACTCCTAAAAGCTCAACTATGTGTATCAAAGTTACATAATCAGAAATGTTTTTTTTAAATGAAAATAACCCCTTCATGCTTCAAAATGGTTAGATAGAACTCTACACTGTAAAATGTGCAGATCTATGCAGTCCTCTCCATTCAGCCCTTGCAACTGGAGCACACCGGCTCACTTATGACCACTCAAACACTATAAAACAGCTCTGCAATATTGGAGTAATTCAGCCATGATGGAACCAGTAATGGATTCTGAAGAAGAAGAATGATACAACAAGCCCCATAGTGCAAGTTGAAAAGGTTGGTTCTGGAAATACTCAGCAATGGTGTTGATTGTTGTCAACATGTGGACATGTTAACAAAGTAAAAAACAACTTGATTTTTACCAAAGGGGGTCATAAATGCAACACATACATGTGAGTCCTACTGTATTGTCTGAAAATCCAAGACTGTGGCATGACAGTGATATATATATATATTTTTTTAACTTTGCTTGCTTTCTGATTGGAAATTAGCAGCAGCTACACGAATTATTAATTTGTACTTTGGCAAACATGGAGGAGTTTCTTCTGACAGCTGTATAATGGAATGCATCTGCCACACGGATCTTAAATCAGGGCAGTTTCAAAGGTTCCATACTAATGGAAAATCACTATTCTGCCAAATACAACCATTTTGAGATGATAACAGACTACAGAGTGCTCATCCCTTTGAAAAATGCAGCACGTACTGCTCCTTAACAGACTGTAGGATGTATGTATTAAGTGAACAGGTACAGAAGAGGATGTTTTGCACCTCGGCCATACATCAGAATCAACTTGTTCTCTCAAGCACCGATGCTCAGACAAAAACAAGCAGAATCATTGTTCAAAGAAGATCACTTTAAAGGCTTCTCCCTGCTTCTCCCTGTTTCTGTTTATCTCTCTCTCATCCATTATTCATTGCTTTTCTAATGGTCATCCTGTTTATGTTACCAGCTCACTCAGAAATATGTGGGTCACTAAATTGGGTTAAAAACTATACTGCCCTAATCTGGAATGGATGAACTCCGCGAGCCTCAATGAGGCAGTGAATGGTTGTCAGTGAGTGGATGAGAATCACTGAGTCATAACCCCTTAAACTGTCTCTGACTCAACATGGAACAATGTGTCTTTAATCAGTTTTAATGCTCACCAAAGAAGAAGCCATTTGTCAAATGAAACAAAAGGATTAATAGTTTTTCTTCGTTGCTTCTCGGAAACAGGCTGGTTTGGGGATCAAATTGATGCAAGACTTGTGCAACCAGATAGTGACTGCAGAGGAGACGCTTTTAGCCGATGCACTTCTTCTCCCTGAACCACCGAAGTCCACACGATTCTCTTTCAAATACAATTCAATTAATATATATCTGAAAAATGAAAAGTAGTTTGTTTGATAAAGTATTCAAAAATATAAAAATAAAAATACATCAATTTATTGGCTTATAGCAGCAGCCTGCTCCCGATTGTTGCCTTAAGACACTGTATGTCTTCATCCATCCATCCATTATCTATTGACCGCTTAATCTTCTGTAGGGTTGCAGGGGGGGGAGCTGGAACCTATCCCAGCCGACCTGGGCGAAGGCAGGGGACACCCCGGACAGGTCGCCAGTCTGTCGCCGGGCTACACATATAGACAGACAAACAATCCCACTCTCATTCACACCTACGGACAATTTAGAATAATCAATTAATCAGCATGTTTTTGGACTGATGGAGGAAGCTGGAGTACCCGGTGAAAACCCACGCTGCACAGGGAGAACATGCAAACTCCACACAGAAAGATCCCAGGCGTCCTAACCGGGACGCGAACCGGGGATCTTCTAGCTGTGAGGCGACGCTGCTAACCACAGAGCCACCGTGCAGCCCTGTATATCTTCAAATACATCAAATATCGACAACCTTCAAATCATCTAGCTGCTCAGTCGTGTACTGTTTTTTTTTCTTTTAATCATACTCAAGTTTATGATCAAACACGGCCTTGTGATGGATGGTGACCTGTGTAGGGTCTACTCTGCCTTTCACCAGTGTCAGCTGGGATAGGCTCCAGCTCCCTACGACCCTACATAGGATAAAGCAGGTTTAGACAATGGATGGCTGGATGGACGATAAAAGCGGCTGTCTCTTCTCCATTAATATGTCAAAAATGTAGCCAATTTTAAAGTATGTTATTCAAATTTCTCTCATTTAGTGTGCAAGTGAAGCTACTCTGTCAGGCTCTGTAAACCACTTCCTGTTTTGATTTCAAGGGTCTTACAATCATCTGTCTTCCTGTTAATATGCACATAAATCCAGTCTGATCTCGACGTTTGGCAGCCTTTTTAGGTCTACTGTACAATTTTGGACATAGCTCTTAACTTCTCATCCATAATCTCTTAAAATATTACTAAGCTGTAAATCATATTGCAAGTTATTATTTTATTGTGTTTTATATTTAAGATGGACATTTCATGTAAATTAATAGGAAAACATCCTGATAGATAAGGTCATTATTCTAATAACTGATAAGTAGGTTGACATAAAGATAAGGATGCAGCTGTTGTGATTGTAGTTCCAGTCAGATGTGACAAAATGTTAAATTCCAATTGCAATCAAAACAAAAGAAGTGAAAAATCGCTGTTATCTGCAGCCCTAGAAATAAAGAGATGAATACAGTAAATGGTCTGACTTGCTGCACAGACATTTATGCAATTCCCAGTGAGCACAGTGAGTCTGCTCATCTTGTGAAGTCACCATTGTTGTGGAACCTCCTTAGAAACGACTTTGTGGATGTTGAATAGTGTATTGTGATATGTAATAGAGCTGAACAACAGCTAAAAATGATCTTAGCTATTACTTTATACATGTTATAACCCAGTTCATCTTAAATTCCATTATGCATTGTTTTACATTTATATCTCCATATTCTAATAAAAATGCACACAAGGACCTGTACTTGGGATACATGTAACAGCCTTTCTTGCAGCATTTGGACGTGAAAAAATCTTGGAAGTTTTGAGTTGAGTCGAAACTCTCTTTTCGGTTTGTGGACATCCTCTGAAGCCATTGTGCCATCCTGTCATGCCAAGCTTATTACGTTTTCATCTTTTGCCAGTGGAATTATTCACCTGGTGCTTTTAGATGCCGTGCACGCTCATGAGTTCACAACGAGAGCCAAACTAAATGCCGTTGGATGCCAACGTCAGCAGATTGGATCCATGCTGTGCAGAAAGCACTTTTTCTTCCTCTTTCCCTTCATCTTCCTCTTCCTCCTCCTGCTTCTCCCTTCCTCTTTCTCGCCTCAGCAGGTCCTCCACCCAGTGAGACTAAGTGGGCTTTGGTGTGTTTTGTGTTGCGCGGAATGATTAGGAATGAGAGTAAATAATTAATAATGCAGCAGTGGGAGCTGCGAAGAAACTTGTGATATCAAAACACCAGTTATAAAGTAATGACCTCCCAGTTTGTGATATGTTAATATTGTGTTTAAAATGAATATGTCCAGCAGTGTACATGTTATCTCTCTGCATGTGTGTGTGTGTGTGCGTGTGTGTGTGTGTGTGTGTATGTATAAGGGCATTATGTAGTTGTCTGCCAGTGTGTATCCCTTGAGGCTGTGTCTCGCAACTTTCTAGTGAATTGCACACACATAGGTCACTGAGGGGCAATATGATAATACGTAGAGGTCATGTTCACGGTCAACTGACTAAATAGACCAGTTACTGGATACAGGGTAATGTTTTGTTGACAGTGGCAGTAGGATGGAATATCGAAAAACATTGTTTCCTGGTCCAACTTGTGTTGCTGTTATCTGCATACTGTGCTGACAGTAGATGTGCTCGAGCTGAGATCCACATTGCTGCAAAAATATCAGTGGACATTCCTGAAAAAGGATGTGGTGAATAAGATAGGCATAACTATGCTATGCTTTGTCCCAGATGTTAAAATAACTTCTTGCATCGGTGTTTGCATTGCCCTGTCAACATTTTTGTAACTAAACATTAATCATTAAGACAACTGGACCAAAAAAGAACAACAACAACAACAACAAAACCAGATTGATGCAGTTCATGACCAGCTGCCTTTATGCCCTTTTCTGGTGTCAACATCATTGGAGTCATTTTAATAGCATAGCACTGAATACTGTTGTTAATACATACTGTTGATTTAGCTTGAGATAAAATATAAAAATGAACACATTTCTGATTTTAGTAAGTATCTCTTTTTGTTTTTCATTGTGATCACATACAATGTTCTTATTTTCAGTTTTTTTATGCAAATTCATGTTCATGTTTCAAATCCTGAGTTGGAATACACAACAAGCATGCAAAAATGTGAACATGCAATTGAGTGAACATCAGTGGTTAATTTATTTATTGATTCATGTTAGAAAATCATTGTTTGTGTTTAAACAGTTAAGGGTGGCTACTAAAGATTGTTTTATATTGATTAACCTATTGACTAGTCTCAATGATTGTCAGTGTTTTGATGGTGGCAGAGAGTGTTCAAGTGTTCAACTAGGTTTTGGTCTGGCAACTGTGAAGGCCGTAGCATATAATGAATCAATTTCTTTGTGAAAAATTCATCATTAAGTGACCATTTGTGCTTTATGGATAAGAATATTGTGATCCTAGAAGAGACAGGATAGAAATCTTTCATCATAGGATAAAGGTGATGACTTGGAACAACTTTGTACTGAATCGCAGTGACCCTTTCCCTTCAGCCCTGCAAAATTGCCCCCACAGTATAACAGAGCCACCGGATCTCCTTACTGTATGGGTCAAGGGGTCAGGTATTTCCTTCAGCTTGTCACCCATCTGTATGATAGATATGTTAAACTACAACTGTCACTGTAGAGGGGCCTCAATTTTCATAAAAATACATATTATAGTAATATAGTTGTGCTGTTATTGTGCTTAGTCATGCTCCATCCATTCATCCATTATCTATACACAACTTAATCCTGTGTAGGGTCGCAGGGAGGCTGGAGCCTATCCCAGCTAACTGAGGGTGAAGGCAGGGGACACCCTGGACAGGTAGCCAGCAGGGCTACACAGAGGGACAAACAACGAAGCACACTCACATTCACTCCTACAGACAATTTAAAATGACCAATTAATAATTAGCTTGTCTTTGGACTGTGGGAGGAAGAACCTACACAGGCACAGGGAGAACATGCAAACTCCACACAGAAAGATCCCAGGCCCAGAGATGCGAACCGGGGATCTTCTAGCCCATAGTCATGCTCCGTATTTCATATTCTAAATGGAATCCATTTGACAGTGCCATTTACATAAAATAAGGGGTTTTAAAGTCAATATAAAATTAAAGACAATTAAAGCAATTTATGCTGAGCATGTGATATTAATAGGGCTGCACAATGCTCAGTTGTTAGCAGCGTTTCCACACAGCTAGGACCGGGTTTGCGTCCCAGCCTGGGTCTGGGATCTTTCTGTGTGGAATTTTCATGTTCTCCCTGTGCAGCGTGGGTACTCTAGCTTCCTCCCACAGTCCAAAGACATGCTGAGGTTAACTGATGATTCTAAATTGTCCGTAGGTGTGAATGAGAGTGCACTTGGTTGTCTGTCTCTATGTGTCGACCTGTGGCCGTCACCCTGAGTCGACTGGGATAGGCCCCCGTGATCTTACAGAGGATTAAGCGGTTATAGGTAATGATTGGATGTGATATTAACAGACCAAATCAATAAATGTAAAATAATTAGTTCTAGTCTAAACATGAGAAGCTTGCGAATAGTGTTATCATTTTTCTTTCTGAAAAGCTCTAGGTTTTCCGAAATAGCAAAGAGGGTCTCCAAACTAAATCTAAAAGATCCAAACTAAATATTTTTTTGCTTCTGTTCTGGAATCCAGATTTACAGTTTTATTATTCACTGGTTGATTCGTAGCAAGGGCAGCTATAAATGTATATATAATAAGTGTTGGCCCGTACAGAGATGCCTCTTGATGCCTCAGAGACTGCGGCTTATGTTAGCCAACCATCTGCTTTGCTTATATTTGTTGGCCATATATGTTTCACATTGCGGTGTGTGAATCCCACAATATAACACAAAGCATACACTCAACTTTACTTATGCATGTGGATTACTCTCCCTGTACTTCCAGTTTATCCATTGTTATGTTCTGGCCTTGTAGCAGTGCTGTCATGTAGACGACTGCCCAGTGGACTGACTTATGATAGATCTTGGCTTTGCAATTACTGTTTAAGTACCAAGTTTAATTCCAAAAATGAACTGAAAAATAGACAATGAAATGTACGCCAATTTTGCCATTAAACTATTGCTGCTTGGTTGTCTTAGAGCATGTGCGGTTAAGACTGTCTATCTCTATCAACTGTCTGTCTGTTTTCTCAAGGCCTTGTATTGGAAAACTGAAAATAGATCTTGAGGATTGCATTTTTATGTATTTTAAAACTCACATATGTGTTCAGACCACAACCCCCAACTGATAGGACGTAGACATGGAGAGCACATGGTTCTGTTTACATTGCTTCAGGCAGATGTGTTCATGCACGTGCATTTTGTGTCAGTCATAAATTTTGGGCCACGTGTGCATGGGGCAACTCAGGTGTTACAGCAGGTGGTGGAATATCTGCAGTTTTCGCTTCAGTATCCAGTTCCTTCTGTCCATTTGTCAGAGTGCTACGTAAATGTGTGACGTGCATGAACCATAATGGGCATATGATGGACCTCATGTCACGCTGAGGTGCTGGTATTTTTGTTTTTCTCTACAACTTGAGGAGTTCAGTGGAAAGCGGCTTGCCTGCCTCCTCATTAAATTAATAAACTGGAGAGACAAGACCATCAACAAACCAGGAGAACTGGAAGTAAACTGGTCAGTATCCTCACAGAGACTGCCCATTGTTATCCAACCCTTTAAAAGCCAGTGACAATTATGTCCCATGACTCTGGGCCATGATGTAGAACTGAAGATGCTCTGTGGAAGCGTATCATTAGTCCAATCTGTGGTGTGTTTGTGTCTGTGTGGTCCAGGGGACTTCCCACCGCAGAGCTGTTGTTTAAAACAGAGGCCGGGGTGCGTGTCAACAGAAAGACGGAGCAAAAAGACAGAGACAGATCTCTCATCCTTGTGACTCCTTTGTGTCCATGCAGTCTTGGTTCCACCAGACCAATAAGTCTTCTTCAGAGCAGACATTTTGACTTGTCATAATAACATAAATGCCCCAAGTCAGCCATCATTCATTTTATTCCGGCATGTGGCAGAAATGAGTGCATCTCTGTGTAATGTCACCTAAATGTGAAAATGATTCAAAATTGTATCACTTCTCAATATATGCATTGTCTCCAAGTTGACAAGTAGAGTATTTATTCTTATGGATAATCAAAAACAAATACTTTTGAAAGACCATATTAAACATACAGCCTTCAAAGTCAAAATTAAATGCGACAAAAGTGAATACACCTGTGGTCACTGACATGCAAGTTAGAACATCTGTGATTTACAAATAGGAAAGTTGCATGAACATGGTTGTGAAATGAGCTGAAAATTGGACCTCTGGGCTGTGTCTATCTGCGTCTGCATCATTGCTCCACATGGAAAAGAATTCCCAGAAGAGTTAGAAAAATCTGACTGTGTGTCTGACTGCCATGCAAGGTGGAGCAACTTCAGGTTTTGTATCTTGCTCAAGGACCCTTGGAGGGGAAGGGAACTGAACCAAATAGTGGTCAACCCGCTCTACCACCTGAGCCACAGCCACTGTAGGATACAGGAAGATCAAATGCACAGACTGCAAGATGAAACTTTGCTAAATACTTTGCATGAAAAGAAGCCTGATAAATACTGGGAGCACATTCTTGAGTCAGCTAAGGACAAGACAAATTTGTGCATCTCGGATGTGATCCAGCACAAGTGACGTGAACCTGGCCATTGCAACCACAGTGACAGCATAGTCCTGACACTAAAGCACGGAGTTTGGAGTGTGATGATGTGGGGCTGTATGAGTGCAAGAGATGTTGGAGAGTTGACGTCTACAGATGGCACCATAAATACCTGTGGATATACCAAAATGCTGTCTGACAGCATGACTCCCAATCTGCAGAAGTTTGGCAGAAGAGGAATATTCCAGCATGGCAATGCTCCAAAGCATACTGACAAAATCACATGAGAGATTTCCAAAAATAATAAAGGGAAAACTATGACCTGGTTAAGTACGTTACCTGATTTGAACCCAGTAGAACACTTTTAAGGTATCTTAAAAAGCAAAGGTAGCATAACACAACCCCTCCAGTAAAAAGCAGCTGATAAAATAATTGTGCAACACAGGTATCCTCCAGTCTGAGGGCGACTGAGTCTGTCATTCAAAACAAAGGTGGCCATATGAAGAATTAAAAAAAAAACAACAAGATTTTAATATGACATAAGAGCATATATGTGATTACTGTACGGTGATCCAATTTTTAAATATGTGATGTAAACAACATAAAAGGGTTGTTGGCCCTATCCTGGAAACAAGGGGTGTAATATATATGTATATATATATATATATATATATATATATATATACACACACATACACACACACACACACACATACACACACACACACACATATATACCACTGCCCACAAAAACTTAACTGTTTGTTGTCATTTCTGTACAGGTGACACCCTTGGAAAATCAGTACATGAGAGGTTAATCAAAATATGGTCCATTTTTAGAGGGAACTATGCCCCTTGTTTCTGTGTGAGGCTAAGAACTTTTTGAAATGCCCTAGTACTTGGGATGTCCAGTGAAGGTAATTGATTTTGGTCCTATGCCTAAATGTCCTTGTCAAGAATTTCTTCAGCAAATTAAATTATGGGTGAAAGTTGGATCATGAATATGCAATTCAAAATATACAAGCAATCCAGTGTGTAGAAAAAGCAAGGCATGTTGAGGGCACATTTTGTGTATCTCACAACCAAAGAGAAATTACCTTCATATGAATACTCATAGTTCAGTTTTTAAATTACACAGCCGAGTTTGACCTTGGAACTTTTTTATTGCAACAACAACCGTGGAAAAACATACAGTTCACCCGAAGCAGAAGATGCCAACGTGCCAGCAGAATCATAGGACACGTAAAGGAGCATCTCCCTCGTTAGAGCTCGTTAAAATCTCTGAGGTTGTCAGGGCCCCGAGGCTCGTTAGGGCCGGTAGAGATGAATGGGGAGAGCTGGTCGTGGGAGGCATGGAGGCTGCTTGGGAGCCAGCCAAGACAGCCTCACTCAGTGAACCCTTTGTCAGGCCTGTCAAAGCCTTCTCATCACACTCAGCTGTTCACTGTAAAACACACTGATCATTATGAAGAGGCCAGAGACAGACACAGAGAATAACAATGCATGTGGCAAATCAATATTCTCAATTCAAAGAGAAACTACCAAATGAAAAGAAAGTTCTCTTCATGCTCTATATATCATGTATATTTCAGTATGATATGTGTTGGATTGAACTCTGGATATGCTTTCATGATTATGGTATCAGACTACAGTGTAAGCATGAGCTAATTTATTCATTGGTATATAAAATCAATACTTGTTTCCTTTTTCACTCTGTAAACATGTAGAGAAATTATGAATGCAAAGAAGCATCTGCGTTCAGTCATAAAGTTACTTGTCAGTATCTGAGCTCACAGCCTTTGGTCTTCACAACATCCAGTAGAGCTGTGCAGTCCTGCCTTGCTTCCTGTGTTTTTGAGGGCTTTACATTAGTGCATCATCCAACGCATTGTTTAAGGACAACTATATTTTTTCTGATTAAAATATTGTACAACAATAAATTCATATTAAAATCTTTGGAAATAAATTGGCCCATCAGCATTTCTTTTTAGATACAGTCTATTGGTACTGATGATGTTGACTTATAAGTAATGTCACTTAGCTGGCCCATTCTGTAGAACATAATGGTCCAACTGCACCACACTATCATTCTGCTATAGTGGAAAAAACAAAACAACAAAACGTTCTGGCCCAGCTTGCATTTCTTTAAACCAATTACAGTCATTGTGGGTGGAGATATGTGAAGGATGCTGTCTCAGTGTTCCCTCAAAATAGTGACGGATGGAATTGTTGTGGTGGAACATTTGCACGCAGGGAAACAAGGACTGTCATTGAAATGGATAATTCAACAAAGGTAAACTTGCAGGGCTGTCTTACCGCATGATGTAAATCCTCGGCCAAACTTTTCAGTGTGGTTTGCTAGCCTGGAGTTGCTTGTTGTTGTTTCCCATAATAGATAATGGATTTTGAAAATGGTAACGTGCAGATAGCGGATATGAGAGACAAACGGCAGGCTTATACTCACAGCCCACATCCGGTGAGTTACACTGATATGTCAACTGATAAGGAACAAGGAATGCAAGGGAAAAAAAAGCAACATACACAGTGTCAGTGTAAAGTTTGGACACAGTTACTTGTTTTTTGCTTTTAGTATTTTGTACAGTGTTGAACAATACTGAAGATATCAAAACACATATGGAATTATGCAGTGTGTGTTATACCAAAAGCAATATCTTAGCCAGCTTTAAGAGGTCATCGCCTGGAATGGTTTTCAGTTAATGGGAGTGACTTGTCAACATTGAATTGACACAATATATTGACTTTTTATTGCTTTTGAGAAAATGAGTCAGTGTTTGTATACATCAACTACTGTAGTAATCCATATTATGACGAGAAAAACTCAACCACGTAAAGAGGAAAGACCCTGCACCATTACTTTAAGACATGAAGGTCAGATGGGCGGCTGTGGCTCAGGTGGTGGAGCGGATTGTCTACTGATGGCAAGGCTGGGAGTTCAAGCCCCGGCTCCTCCGCATGCTTAGGTGTGCTTGGGCAAGACAATTGAACCCCAAGTTGGCAGACACCTTGCATGGGAGCTTTGTTACCATTGGAGTGTGAATGTCTGTGTGAATGGGTGAATGAGAAACTTACCTCTGCTGCAGAGGAGAAGTTGATTAACGTTATAAACCTGAGAATTTGCCAATCAGCAGCACCTCAGACCACACCAATTTCTCCCATAGTTCAACTGGCAGACATATCTCAATATCAACCGTTTCAGGCAACTCTGATCCCAAACAGTTATGTTCCTATACAACTAAACTCCATTTTGACTTACGTTTTTGAAAGAAAACTATTATGTCCCTAAAAGCTAAGAATGTGACATAGTAGGAAAGCCATGGAGAATGGTGGCATAGGTCAGCAACTGGTCTTTAACCCAACTTTTGTTTTCACTTGCTGTTTGCTTTTGGATTTGGTTAGGTTTAAGCACCAAAACCCACATGGTTACGGTTTTTATGAAAATATCATGGTTTGGATTAAAATATGATCCATTTGGAGCTTATCTTCAGTTACCAGGGGGATGACTCCTGTCCTAAAGGACTGACAATAAAGCAATACAATAAATCTCAAAGACATCACAAACACATTCAATCTAGTAGAAAATAAGTTACCCTTCAAATGTAACTGAGAATGTGATTTAGTTGTACAGGAACGTGGTTGAATTCTGGCTTATCTGGTAGGTTAACACTTAGCCAACTACTTCTGTATCAGATATGGAACAACATTAGTATTAATTTGAAGTTGTTTTTTGTGTCTTCTGTTTTGCAGCAAAACATTTTACTGTTCTATTGCTTTCTTACTGTTCCATCCTGTTCCTTACCAGCGCATATCCCAGTCTCAACTGTGGATATCATCTGACTTACCCATCAAAGTCAAGTTCCTCCCCTTATCTCTGCATACACATCTCTTTAAGTGCTTAGGGTCACAGTAACAGTTGCTCTCACTTACGCTAAGTGGTCTGACGGACGCACCTTCAGCGCGCATCGACAGCCCTTTCACGCGATTGGAGCAGTGCAGAAAATGACGCCTTTCAGCCCAGCAAAGGAGAGAAAAGACGCAGCTAAGAGCCTGGCTGATTGATAGCTGCTTGTGAATGTACCCACCCAATGAAAGATAATGCATCTCTGTCTTGACTTTTATCAGTGAGATGTCTGTTCGGTATGTAAATCACTCTCTGCATTTCACGACTCGTGCCTGCCTGAATATTTATGGTTATGTTTGAAACAGTGCTCTGGCCTTTAAGCCACGTAGAACTGAACCCGGGGCTCCAGGTACAAATCAGCTTGCTTGTTTACTGGTAAGCACGACTCAGGCTGTGAAAGAGATTTAGGATGTTTGATCGGGCTTTTAAAAAGTCCTTATATTAATGGCAGTGCTGTCCAAAAATGCTGCACCACTTCCCATAAAGCACTCGTCTATGCTGAGCAATCGATTTTGACGTTTAGAATACTGACTCATTTTTTGTGTCTTGTTTTATATTGTTGTTTAATGATCTTCAGAGGACTGTGTCATTATTTTGGATTAATACACTCAAGTTCTGTTGGGACATTTTTATTTGTCCTTGAAGCTTTTCAGGCAGTATATTTTTTATTGTTATAATGAATAAAGAGGAAAGAAAATCTTCTTGTTATTAGAACTAATAGAGATTTTTACCAAAAACTCTAAATATTGGTTTCTGTATCTGAAACTAATGCCTATCCTCCTTCCATCCTTGTCTCTCTTCTTTCATGTCCACTATGATACAGTAGCATGAGATAGATGAAGTGTGTACAATCATGGCTACCACTGTTTGGCACATTACATGACATTCATCAGTACTGCTTTAGCCAAAACATGGTGCAGACAACCCAGATGTTCACTGATAGGGCGTCTGTGATCTCTGGCCTTGCAGTGCAGTGACACAACAACACACAGATGGTTTCCTCTTTCCCCTCATCGCTGTGTTTAGATTGGAATTAACTGCTGCACTTCATCAATTATGTATTGAAGCAGCCTCTGTTTCATCCTGTACATGCTCACTCTTTCCCCCTTTGAAACAAACTGCCAGTGTTTTGCTGAGGTGGAATCACGACCAGATGAAAAATGGGCATATTCAGAATGTTTACAGCTGATATCAAATACATTCAAGTTGCAATTGCGTCGTTGTTAGTTCAGCTATGTTTTGTCCAACCTCAGCCACAAAATAGCATACGGTCATTCCAAAAATGATTCATGTGATTACAGCAGGATGAACACACCATGCAAAGAATCAATCATGTGCCTGGATAAAACATACAACTCCAGATGCATCTCATCATCATCATTATAATGTAGTTAGTCGATGACAGTTTTAAACAATCACAGCACTTGTAAAATGGATGGCTTCTTCTGTGCCGAATGCCTACTGTTACATTTTTAAGAAGAAACTTAATAAACGTAAGACTTTGTAAATTACCTGCTGTCAGTTTTAGGGTTGTTTTATCTGACAGCAGCATATCTAAACAAATATGTGAATGTATTTTGATGGATTCTGGCGCCAAACAGGGCCAAGACTGAAGAATGATTGATGATATTTCACTGATGATCCAAATCAGGACTTTTTATAGGTTTGTTTCTGTTTAAAACATCATGGAGATGTTGGCTTGGTCAAGAAAACTTCTTCTGTGACGCATTCTGTGTGGAGTTTGCATGTTGTCCCTGTGCATGCATGGGTCTTCCTAGGGTACTCCGGCTTCCTCCTACAGTCCAAAAACATGGTGAGGTTAATTGATGATTCTAAATTGTCCGTAGGTGTGAATGAGAGTGTGCTTGGTTGTCTGTCTCTATGTGTAGCCCTGTGATAGGCTGGCGACCAGCCCGGGGTGTCCCTTGCCTTTGCCCGAGTCGGCTGGGATAGGCTCCAGCCCCCCCACGACCCTACAGAGGATTAAGTGGTGTATGGATAATAGATGGATGGATGGTTTTGGCAGTCAAATTACTTATTTATAATAACTGGAGATTTGCAGTTGTTGAAATGTAGTCTATGGGCCTACCTTAATAAGTCCATTTTTAAATGACAGCATGCAATCCCTTTCAGTCTAAGAAGACAGTAAACTATACCTGTGTAAGTAAATGTAAGTCAGTGTAATAGTACAGTTGTCTACAGAGCAGACAAAACCCATCACCATTCTTTCTGGGGGAACTGGAGACAGATAATATGTAGTATTTTTCTCTGTGGGTTACACATCCATCCCCAACCTTGATAAAAATGAGTTTGATCCTCTTTTTGAAAACTCCCAGCCAGCCGATTATGCATATGAAGCACTGTGAAATTAGCCTCTTTTGTTTGGTCCTTGCATTTCTCTTTTAATGTGCGAATTGGCTCGATTATACAACAAAAAAATGGAGCTAATCCTTACATCCCTCTCTGCCTGCCTCCACCCATTCTCTCTCTCCCTCTGTCTCTCTTGCTGGATTTCCTCTGTTTTTCTGTCTTGCTGTGGGGGAAACAAAGGGAACAAAAGACAGAGAGGAGACAGTAAGCTTCTCGTCCACTGTAGTGAGTGGTGGAGTGGAGCTCTCAATAGAATGCTGGGCAGACTGGGTGGACTGGTGCTATGAGAACTAGGCCAGAGGACTGTTGACAGCACCCCAGAGTCTACAGTCAGGACAGGATGAAATGAAGGATTATTGGAAAAAAAGTGTTAAAGGAAAAGAGAAAAAAAATAGTCAATATATTGCTCCGTATCAGGGATTATTATTGGTGGGATGGAAGTGGATGGTCTGGTCCCAGTAGATTGTTGGATTTTAAACAGAGATCAAGTGGAGGGCAAAGCACAGTTGATCTACCTTCAATTTCTATACATAAACATAAAAGAGCAAGTCTGATTCAAGCAATTTGCATCAAAAATCAAACCCATAAAATGACTAGAAGTCTCTTTAGAATTGAATTGATTTGAATTGAATTGAATTGAATTGAATAGAATCATCTCCTTCAGTATCAAAAGCACTTCAGATGATTGATGTCTGACACTCCTGGTTATGGTGCAAGCAGTTCTGTTTTTACCCTAAATACTATTTGTCTCTCGTGCTTATAAAAATTAAAAACATGCCTGATTTGAATGTAGCTGCAGTAACCATCGAAGTAGGCTTCTTGTACAGTGTCTTCAGTGCTTCTGTAACATTTGCAATGCTCCCTAGAAGTCCCCATTATGCAAACATGTCAAGCACGATCTGAGAAGAGCACAAAATCTCCAAAGCTGTGTCAGAACGGGGACCCTTCTACTTGAATTTTATTTTGGGGAAAAGGAAGACATCTCAAGGAGCCAAATCCAGTGAGTAGAGTGAGGAGTGTTGTGGCCAAAAGAAATTCATGCATGACTAGTGTATAGTGCATTGGAGTAGCTACAGGCCGTTGCATTGAGTTCAGGTTGTTTGCGCCAATTGTGCTCTCTAAATGACCTCCCAACATTAGTGTAATGTGCTTTGGTTTTGGAAACTGTGGGCTCTTCCGCTGTGAAAACTACAGTGTCTTCTCTCAGTAGTAGCCGGGGACCCTCCCCTTGTCACCATGATGATCTTCAACCTGAAGGGTGGCCCATCCTGACTGCTGATTGACACAGAATTTCATGTTTTCTTCTGTGCTCCAGTTTGCAGCCCATGGAGAAATTGCAAGTGCATATGCACCAGTGGTCCAAAAACGTGTGCAACACCGGTCCTGCTGTTGATAGCTACTGTGGTGTCACGCATACTGCCTACACATGTTGCATGCTCATGACCTGCTCCACGTACGTGCACCACAATCTCTTTTTGATCATCCCTTATATGCAGCTACCTGTATGAAGATGGCACCGCAGTCCAAATCCTGCTTTGTTCGGTTGGGTGACTTTCCAACATACAGAAGCAGAAATCAGTGGACACATCACCAGACCTATTTGAATCACGAAACAAATACATGGGGCTCAGGTGTAGACCACAGCTGGCTTATTGTCATCATGGCAACATTTTAGTTCCTGTTTAGAACATCCAAAGCATGACGATTCTCTAGCGACAAAGCAGGGTAAAAAAATAAAGTTTCAATATTTTTTTTGGTTTCACCCTATCAATTCCACCTTTGAACATTATTGAGGCTCAGAATGTCATTTAGACTGGAGTGTATGTGTAGATATTTGTATGTAAAAACCCATAGACTACAGTGAAAACACCAAATAATTTCAAATTGGATGAAACTTCTGTCCTGTACAGGGTATATGTTGTTCATATTGAGTATATATATGTATATATATATAAAGTTAAATATGTATATATATATATATATATGTATATATATATATATATATATATATATATATATATATATATATATATATATATATATATATATATATATATATATATGTTTAACTTTAAGTATAACTTAAATCAAATAAAAGAAGTGCAAAATCCTCTTACTGAACCTCAAATTAACAGTTAAAGACTGCAGTGCAGTTTCAGCTTTCAAGATTTCACATAATAACACTGCCTTTTTCTCTGTCAGCTCTGAGGGCACAGTCATCTTGGTTGAAATAAACTTTACTGGAACTGTCCCTGGACAAAAGTGACCGAGGGCGTGGTATTTGCACTCAGTGTGAACTCCACACATTGGCTTTCGGTTTATTGACCTGTAAAGTGTGAGAGACAAAGTCACAGATTTTGGCTACAGCTGAGACTCAACATGTAGAGTGAGTTAACACATTGTACATGTTGCTGACCCTGTTAGTGTGCTGATGAACAACAACTGGTGCGCTTGCTAAAACATTCGAGCTGGAGTTGACACTCTGGAGTTTATGTTCGGGGGGCACAAGCATGTAGTCAAAAATACAGTACTGACAGTAACTGTTTGGCTGACAGGACGCACCAAACCAAGGAGATTTCAAATCAAACTCCATGTTGTGTACCACGCAGTTCAGTACAAATACATATACTGGTACATCCTGCCTATATAGAATCACTGACAAGTTATTGTGAAAATTAATATATATGGTGCTGATGGAGGTTAAAGGAGCAAAAACATCCAAGGGATTAAAGAGGTGGATATGAACCTTTTTATCCAACACTACTAAGGATGGAGCGAGATGGGACGGGAGATGCAGGAAAGGAAATGAAATATATCAGCCTACAGTATGTCAGGGGCTGTCACTGGAAAGAGGGAAGGAAGAAGAGAGGAAGGAGTCTCAAACACTTCTAGGGTTAGACTGAAGTTACAGCCAGACCGAAAGTCATTCTGCTGCAGTACGCTTCCAACATGCTGTGGGTTGATCCAGTCAGTCCAAAAACAGTCTGCTGCTTGTTCAAGCTTTAAACATTGATCCACTGACTGTGTCTCAATTTCTGTATTTATTAGTTACAAATTATGTATTAAAGTAGCTACATTAATTGGTAATCATTGCAATTTTCAAAGATCTGAACTGTTTGCTAGTTTGGAGGGAGGGTTCATGTCAGTTTGGCTTTATGGCGAAGAAGGCAGCAGCAAAGAGAGGAGGAAGGAAGGGAGGACAGAAAGGAAGAACCAAAGGTGAAGTATCAAGGTGAAATGCAGAAAGCTGGAAGTTTCCCTCATTTTCCTTCATATATTGTGAACACATAAGCATTTGGACTGCACTGTGTGCACACCCTCCCATACAATACAATGAGTGTTTACAACTGGATCCACTTGAGTTTTAAACCAGTGCCTTGTGAAAACAGAGAGGCTGGGCTAATGTTTAGCTGTGATGCGTTAACACTCGGATGGAGTAGTATGTGTGTATGTGCTCCAGAGGTAGTCATGCGTGCCCCACTGAAGGTTTTTTTTGTGACACAGGAAGCGGTGATGTAATAGTATACAATCCAAAGGCTTTTTCACACACTCACTGTCTCCCATCCTGTGTCTCATACGCTGTTGTATTTGCCCTTCGGCAACATCCTACAATCATGTGAGAGCCGTGGTTATGGTCGCGGTCTTTGAGCTCTCGGGCTGAGACAAACACACACTCGCAGACAAATTTATGGAGTTTGCAGTTCGCCGGCTAAGAGCTTTGTAACATCCTTAAATGTGAAATTGATTTCAGAAGAATGCCAACAACAGATCTTTGACCCTAACAGACAGCCACTCTCTTTGTAAGATTATTATGAATTCGGCCATGCGGCTCTTTAAAGTTTG
This sequence comes from Dascyllus trimaculatus, assembly GCA_024666655.1. Lineage (NCBI taxonomy): Eukaryota > Metazoa > Chordata > Actinopteri > Pomacentridae > Dascyllus > Dascyllus trimaculatus. The sequence continues at coordinate 8,115,760 of CM045445.1, read as the reverse complement.
GAAAGCCACTGAAAAGTACCAAATGTGTTGCTTTCAAGAATGAACTCTTCAGCACTATACCAAAGGCCAAAGTCTTGATGGCATTTTGGAGATAAAACATTCATAAACACATACAGGCTTTCAATGACAGGTGAAGTAGTAAATCATGGGATTTACTATCCATACTCCATCTAATATAGCACGCTTTGTAATTTGTGGGTTTGATCTGTCACCCTTTGTGAAGCTATAGCTGTCTGTAAGTTTTCCCAGTGGAGCTGTGAGTGTAACAAATCATCCTACAGCAACTGTTCATGCCTGATCTTTGATAACTACTCACACTCTCCTCTAATGCCATCTTTTCATTCTGTGTTCCATTATTCCTACCTTTCAAGTTGTCTTAAAAAAGTGGCCCTTCTTGTCCATTCTGAGAGCTTGACAATGAAAGTTTGAGGGCGTGCAATGCAAAATTTTGAGACAGCTGGATGTAAATGCCGTGCGCAGAAGCTAGCAAGACAAAAACCTGATGTGGCAGCTAGATTCCTTTCAAACCCTTGCAGCTTTACATTCAGGTGAAACTTAGAACCTGTAGGTTTTAGCTGTGTTTGATCACTTCTTATATTTAAAAAAACTCGTCTCTCTTCCAGATACAGATAATGTTGTTGACTAAACAGATAAAGGAACAAATACTGATGTGGCTATACATTTGCTTTAATGTCTGTCTAAATACATATTGTAACTTGGGGGAAATAAGCTTTAAAAATCAACTTTACTCTTATTATTTTATAAACCTTTTCTGCTTTGACAAAAGGAGTGAGCTGTAGAGTAAAGTTGTATTACACTACTGGATTCTGAGTAATTTACAAAGTTGCAAATCTCCATCTGCTTTCCTTGTATGTAGAACAGAACCAGAAACTTCCGTTTTATCCTTCTGTGGTCAACAAAAGTTGGACTAATCAGTTGGGCCGATGGTTACGTGCTCCAAGATATTGCTTGATGTCAGTTGAACTCATTACTGTCTGCTTAAATAACCATTAAATACCTGTCCCAGTGGAAGTCAGAAATGAATCTTGTGTTTCTCTCCCTCATGCAACCAATGCTGGAGCATGGATAGGGGTCTGGTATGGGGGGCTGTGTGTTATGTGGTACCAGGAAGTTGGCAGGGTGCTATGAGTTGGATGGGACGTCAGTGGATTTAGCTTTTACTGCTGGTCAAAATCTTGAACAGATTGGGATGTGGGAAGTTTGGAGGCCAGGTCAATGCCTTGGCTCTTGATCATGATCCTCGAGCCATTCTTTAGCAGTTTTGACAGCGCGTTGTATTGCTGGGCCAGACTTAAGCCGTTGGGGGTGCCAGGATTTAAAGTTTCCTGGTAGAACTCTCTAACGAGATGATCAATGCCATTCACTTCTGCCTGTCGGTGGTTTTAATATTGTGGCTGATTGCTGTACATTTACTGTACAGCACAAACAGCAGTGACTATACACATTGCATACTGCATGTTTCAACATGCTGTAGAGTACTGCTGCAGGTGACTGTTAACTTGGTTTGGCAGAAGTTAGAAATAAATCATACTGTTGTCAAAGTGGAATACGAAAAGTGTGCAGAGGAAAGACCAGCATGTAAAGAAGGGGGAACCAATCACACATGTACACACAGTCATCACTTGGTCCCTTGCCACAGGGCTCTTTTACTAGATTGAATTGCCAGAAATATGCTAATGAAGTGCATGGTAGTACGAGTGTGTGTGCAAAGAGGAGGGCGTCACTTTCCGTTATCTCCCGTCCACACTACTTAAGCTCCGTAGGCCACTTCAAACAGGCAGCAAGGGGAGGGAGCAGTGTGTGTGTGTGTGTGTGTGTGTGTGTGTGTGTGTGTGTGTGTGTTGGGTGGTGGAGGGGGTAGCTTTCGGTACCAAGGGGAAATAGGACTGTGATTTCAGACCAAATTAAGCCACATCAAACAGGCCAGATCAAAGAGTATACAGCCCTTACTGTCTGTGCCAGTCTGACATCACGGCAGGATGCCCCACCCCCCGGCGCACACCCACCCACACACACTCACACACACACACACACATACCCACCCACACACACACAAATTTCCTTCTTACTGCTCTCCTACACCTCCGTTTTTCATTACTCCCTGCATTTCCTTAAGTTTCGTTTTTCACACCAGCAGATTTTCCACATCTCACTGTTCCTGTAAGGATAGTCTGACCCCCTGCTGATATAAATACATCCACCAACCCCCATGCACACAATTTGCAAGCATTTAACAGGGTTATAGGTTAACCTGGATCAAGTATAATGTAATATGCACTGAGGCTGGGGGTGTGTGATAGAGCAGTCATCCAGTCTGAAGAAGTGCGGGGAGGATGGGGGAGAAGCATCCATTAGAGACACAGGCTGTTCTAGTCAAACCCTTTGATGCTGCATGATGCCAGTGGCTGTCAAGTGTTCTGTATATATGTGTGTGTGTGTGTGTTTGGGTAGATGGATTAGATGGCTGCATAGGGAGGAGAAGAGGGGTTTTTGGGGATGAAGGAAGAGGTGAAGGGAGGGTTAAAACAGGAGGGGGTGCAGGGTACCAATGGAGGAGAGACTGGGATAGGGGTGTGTGTCTGTGTGTGTGTATGTGCTGTTGTGGAAAGAGAATAGGGAATTGAGTTGATGACAGAAGTTAAAAAAGGTAGAGAGTTACAGTGGTACAGGGGAGAACAAAGCGTGGGAAGTACACAAAAATCTGCACTGAAATGTTTTATTTATGAAAAGCAGGGTAAATGAAAAGTGATTTTAAAAAAACACAGTAGATAACACATCATTATTATTATTTAATTCATTTGAACTTTAATGTGATTTACATAAAATTCAAGTAAAACTGCAAAAATGTTATGAGAAAAATGTATCTAAAGTTTCAGAAGTAAAACTGCTCTTATGTCATTAGAGTCTCTTTATGTTTTCTGTTATTGTGGATCATTAAATCTGAATATCTTGTGGAATCCCAAAGTGTGTAGTGAAGTTTGTAATTCTCATGAGCCAGAAATGCTCATTAAAAACTTATAATTGTCCAAACTAACATGCGTTGTTGTCGTTGTCTTTCCAGTGCTCCTATCCTGTGTGGGAGGACTTCAGCGCCAAGGCCACCAAGCTGCATTCCCAGCTCCGGTAAGCTCCGCTGAGAACAGAATAATAAACACAGGAATGGTGTTTGGAAGTGAATATTGAGCAGAAATATCAAGAGAACCTTGAATGCCACGGATGATCAAAGAGTTTTGGAAAAAGACAGAACTGTGTTTTTGTTAGTTTCTTCTTTTTTTGATGACTGATCCAGTATTTTTAAATTAAAGTTTCTATTCACTAGAATAGTGAATAGAAACTGAATTCAGTTTCTATTTCTAGTGAATAGAAATTGAATTCACTAGAACTCAGGCATTTATTGATTTATTCAGTGATTTAAATGGAATTGAATATTTGTCTGCAGATCTCCTAACTTCATCTAAATACTGTAATTGAGTACTGAGTTGGTGCTCTTTAAATTGCACCAATATTCTTGGACATGTGACTTTATTTTATTTACCAAAAACTTATTTCTACTAATTAGTGCTAATTTCCAGCAATGCCACAATAATGCCATAACAAAGTTGGGCTGCACGGTGGCTCAGTGGTTAGCACTGTCGCCTCACAGCTAGAAGATCTCCCGGTTAGGACGCCTGGGATCTTTCTGTGTGGAGTTTGCATGTTCTCCCTGTGCAGTGTGGGTTTTCACCCGGTACTCCGGCTTCCTCCCACAGTCCAAAAACATGTTGAGGTTAATTGATTATTCTAAATTGTCTGTAGGTGTGAATGAGAGTGTGTTTGTTTGTCTGTCTTTATGTTTAGCCCTCTGATAGACTGGCGACCTGTCCAGGGTGTCCCCTCCCTTCGCCCGAGTCGGCTGGGGTAGACTCCAGCCCCCCGCAACCCTGCAGATGTTTAAGTGGTGTATAAATAATGGATGGATGGATGGAATAACAAGTTATTTCTTTCAAATTCGTGGCTCGAACCGTCGCTATATTATCACTTAAAATCAAAAGTAGACTGAAGCTTAGTCATGATGTCATTTTATACACAGTAATGTTCATTTCCTGTCTCTAGAACCACTGTCCTGGCTGCTGTGGCCTTCCTCGATGCCTTTCAGAAGGTGGCAGACATGGCTACTAACACCAGAGGTAGGACAATAGCAAGAGTGTGTGTGTGTGTGTCTGTGTGTGTCTGACTGTGTGTGTGTGTGTGCATGGTAAGGAAAGTGTTGTTGCTCCTCTGCAGTGCCCTCCACATTGTAGCACTCTTAGGAGTATTATCATGTTGTTGAGATTTTATCAGCCAGTCCTCCTAAATTCTCCTTTTACTGATGAAAGTGTTTCCAGCAGCCTGGAGGTACACTTTGTCCCTAACTTCAAAGCATTCGCACTGCATTGTTTACAGAGACAGAAAAATGACGCCAGTATCTCAGAGAGGTCAATAAAAGTTATTTTCGTAGCAGACCTCCCAACGTAATAGGAAGAGCACTTCTGGAAGATAGTCATTCTATTGTGTTGCAAACAACCTGGGCATTTTACGAGCTGATACCAGTGTTTTGGGTTGGAATCTGCAATGTTAAATTTGGCAGTGTGTGTTACAAAATTTTGTCTTAACACAAGAGTTTAGGTAGAAAAACCTGTGGAACACGTAAATGAGTATAAGATGGGCTATTACTTCAACAGCAACAAGGATACTTAGAGGGTTTTTTTTAAAACAAAATTAACTGCAGAGACAAAATGTAGTCTCTAGTTCCTTCTGGGTGAAATGAAAGTGAAGTTTCTGAGTTCAAGTTCATTGATGTTCACCAGTGGAAGTGTCCTGTAACATGTTGGGTCGTCACAAGTCCGCACAACATTGATACTTAGTTATTTGGAGGAATAGTATTCATCCAAAACATACTCCTTCATTTGGCATTTTGATAGTGGTGGAGAGCACTCATGGTTCAATGTTGTAAAATTGTGAAACAGTATCAAGCATCAACACCAGTAAACCACCATATAGGTGTTAATTCGTAGGCGGGAAACGGATTAGAGACACTTGAACACTTCCGGATAGATCAAGGTGATAATTACGTTTTTGTGCCTTGAACCACACAAATGACTAAAGCAATGGGTGTAAAATCTTCATGATATCAAGGATATTCCATTTACATCAGTGTGCAGAATTAGCTAGTAGTTCAAGGAAAAGCCACAGCCTTTACCTTTTATGAAGCACTGGAAGGTAAAGGTGAAAAGTTTTCTGTAGAAGGTTGGTGTGTTTAGATGCTCAGTGTGGGAGGGGGCAGAACTGATGGAGATGCAGACTGATCGCTTGGAATGGAAAATGCATTACAGTATTACTCCAATAGTTTTAGGACTTAAATCATGTACTGACATGGGTTTCTCGAGGGAGGTTGTGCGCTCCAATTGTGTGCAGCAGACAAACAGCAGGAATGTCACACAGCTTGCATGTATTACTTGTGTGTGGACGGGCTTCTGTGCTTTTAACTGTTGCGTGTTTTGAGACATTCACGAGCCATGTTTCCACAGTGCATTATTTTGCACAAAGAGTACAAAAAATGAATGGATGAAGACACAGAAGTGTTGAAACGTCGGTCTGTTTGCACAGTGAAAGGCTGTGAATTAAGCAGTGTGCTCCAGAATCCTTTTTGTGTTCTGGACATTTACTGTCCTCGAGCTGAGAAGTGCCTTTTTCAGTTGCATTTTGCTGGAAGAACCCTGTTTCTACTGTATCTTTTGTGTGCGTTTTGAAGTATTGCATTAGAAAAATGAATGGAAATGACCAACCTAGAAAAGAAAAACTCTAATTCTATTAAAAAGTGTTTCCACTCGCTTGAGGCTTTGGGGTAGTGAACATATAACTCATGAATGATCAGCTGTTTCCGCTTCTTTCATCGTATTTGCCCCCAGAGAGCATGAACCATGGCCAATACCAGCTGACAACAGTTTTTAGAAGTTTGCTTTTTGAAACTGACAGCTCTGTGGAAACACAGATAGTTACTTTCCCACTACACGTAGAGCCAACTTTGTGTTACTCTTGGTTAACATTGTAAGTACCGAATGTCACTGTAATTCTATGGGTCATGTTTGCTAGCCAGCGCTGACAAGATACGTTGTAAAAACTGTTGACAGGACTGCTTCTGACTGCTTTCCAGCTAGTTGCTCTACTTCATGATCCTGAAAATGTCCACCATGAAGGTATCATGACATTTTTCGTATCACACTTTCTCCCCCTCAGCTGCACATGTATCTTCGATTGTTTGCAAATGGGAAATCAGATTTTTGAACGCACCTTTTTCCTGCACTATACTCTGCCAAAACCTTATAGACTATGGCTTGTGGGTTGTTATTTTATGTTTTTGGCTTGGCACTCTTGACATACTTGATATTCTATGCGTAGGCCTAAAGCTTGGCGCTAGTTTTAATAGAGTGTGGGCTGAGAGCAGAAGGTCAGACAAACACTCACTTCCCACTGAAGGCCATTTGAATACTATGGTACCACTGAGGGAAGGGAGGAGAATGAGGAAGACAACTGTGGCTGGAATACAGGGAGTTTCTCCTCCTTTTGTGACTTATTAAGTGCAGCTGCCAGACAGTGCATGTGATGATGATGTGTGTGTGTGTGTGTGCAGCCCCAGGTGGGCTCCTATAGCAGAGGATGCAGGAAGAGGCTCGTGCTGCTTTTACAGGCCAGCCAGGAAGCCACTAAGCTTTGTCAGCTCATTATACATGCTGCTACCACTGCCACACACACACAATCACACACACATACACACACACACACACAGAGGCAAAAATATAACATAAATGATGCCGTCACGAAGATGCAGACGGCTCATCAGAGGCTCTTTGTACCTTCTGTACTGATGAGTCATTCCTGTTGGAGTCCATTTGTCAGACTGCTACACAACTGCAGCTCTCTCTCAGTGTGTGATGCTCTCTGATAGATTTGTTAAATGGATGGAGGCAGGAGACGGCAATCATAATGATGCTCTGTGTCTTCCTGCCATTTGCTTTATCAATGTGCCACTTTTGCAGAGTGTGTGAATCAAGCCCAAAGGGTACTGATGATCCCGTGCTCTGCTTTTGTACCGACGTTCTCATTTATGAGCCAGAATTGGCAATGTTTCCATTCTGCTGTCAGAGTCATTTTATGTGAAGTGAAACACTGCAAAATATTTTCATGAACTGGATGCAAATGAAAAGAGGGCTCCTATTATTTATGGAATATATCTGGGAGTCATGGTGACCTGATTTTTGCTGTCTAAAGGAACTGCATAAGCACTAACGATACTGATATTGGATCGAGCTGAATATGTCAAGACTGTGTGTTGTTAGACGTTTGAAGAACTCATTTCCACTCTTCCACACTTACACTGTGACATATTTGGGAAGATTTTATCAGACAGTAAGTTACTCTCCAGGTTTTTCACTTATGTTAGTGCGGTGGGTCTAGAGATGGAAATGCCAGCTGGCACATTGCTTTGGTCCAAACTATAATAATGGACCTTGAAATTCTATACAGCAGTACATGGTCGCTAGATGATGGATTTTGCTCCCTTTGGTGGTCCCCAAAGTATCTTGTAGTATAACAAAGCTGGCGTCTGCAGGATTGCATTCTGCATTGCTGTGACATTCGGTGCCCACAAAATAACGTTTCTGTCAGGAATAACTGCAATGAGTTTTGTGATAACTTTTATTTGGTTCGTGACCAATAAACACCTAAAAAACTGAGGATATGTCCATCAGTATCACACTAAACTAGGATGATGACAATAAATAGCAAACAGCATACCTGGAAAATATACTGATCAACCACAACATCATGACCACTGACAGGTGAAGTGAATAACATTGATCATATTGGTACTATGTGGTGTTCTGATAGAAAACCTTGGATTTTGGCATCCATGTTGATCACACTTAGACACCCAAATAAACATTGTCCCACAGCAAGCACACTCCCTCATGCAAATGGAAATCCCAAATGTCACTGGCCTACCCCCGCAGGAAAATGCACCCCACCATATGGCAAAAGCATCAGACAATCAGGAAGATTTTGAGGAACACGACAGTCGCCCAAGATCTTTATCTGACCTCTAAACTTCAATTCAATTAATCTTTTTTGAGCAAATTGAAACTTGGGACATGTTTATGCCCCTTGACTACTGTATACTATGCGGTTCAGGCATGCATGCTGTGGTCTGACTAACATAAGGCCAGTCTCATTATTTATTAGCCACATCTTAAACATTTTGCAGTGTTTTGGAGAGTTTAAGCTATTTTGTTTAGTTCATGCTGCCCCCCTTGTGTGACAGTCACACTTTTGATGGTATCTCCTGTGATAATGATCCGTCATGTGTATTAAATTGATTACACAGTACATAAACTGAAGATTAACTTTGAAAAATGAAATTACAGTATGTCAGAAAAATTGCGATTAAATATTCTCCCCAAATAGGTCAGTCTTAATGCAGACTAAAGAACTGGACCAAAGCTGTACCATGCATCACATACTATATAAGGCGAACAATGGGAAAAGTGCCTCAAAAGTCTAACTAGTGAGTTTTTAAAGCTTGGGTCTTAGTCAGGACATGCTTTCTGCATGGTCCCTAATGATTAGCCATCAGATGTATTCAGTTTTCCTCTTGAGCTGATAAAGATAAGGAAGGCTGCATAGAGGGTGAGAGAAAGTTTTTGTGTGTGTGCATGTGCGTGTGTGTGTGTATATTTGTGTGTGTAAGGGAGAGATTTAGCGAGCGGGTGAAATCCAGCAGTGGGAAGTGCACAAGTGTTTGTGAATTCCCTGGTGTGGGGTGACTGTGAGTGCACTTTCAGATGTACTCTCCACTCCCCTGTCATAGCCCAAACATTCACTTTCCTCAAGATTCCCAGGGGCAGACTGTGTGTTTTACATGTGTGTGTGTGTGTGTGTGTGTGTGTGTGTGTGCGTGTGCGTGTTCGTGGGACAGAAAAGCTCAGTGAAATGGAAGCACAATCACAAACACACAGAACGCTTGCTGCCCTGATGTGGGTTGGTCATAGTCCTGTGTGTGTGGTGTGTTTCCCATATTTGATAATCTGTCTGTTTTACTGCTATTTAACCTCTCCTCTTGGGTCTCATTTGAGGCTTTTCAAAGTTACATGTCTCTTTTCTTTGAGCAGGAAATTTTTGATGAAAAGACCAAAACTGCATAAAACAGCAGGTACCCAAATTCAGCAGTTGTTACATTAGCAGTTGTAAGCAGCCGTGGTTCACAGGGCTTCTAGACGGAGGGTTGGACCACAGACTCTGTTGAGTCTCTATTTAGATGATGTTACTCATAACTCAGCAGTCACAGTAAAATCTTATAGTACTGGCTTTTTTTTTAGTTTGCTCACCAACCCTAGGGCTTTGTTTGATGGAGCAACATGCCCCAACTGTGATGCAACCAAAGACATGAACCACAAAATACTCTTTATGTGTGGATTATAATGCCCTAAGAGACTTCTCAGGCCAGACCTGCAGAAGTAAACAAAAAAAGTGGGGAAACTATCATCGGTAGCAGCTTTTATCATCATTAAAATGTATCTAAAGTTGTTGATGTGCAGCACAGTGACCGTTGGCATCGCATTCTTTTGCTGATTACATCTGCCTGCTTCTGTCACCACCCTCTTCCTCCTCAGTCATAAAAAGGTGGCATCGCCCAGATATAGCGATGATAGCCAGCGTCTCTTTCATGACGAGCACCACATGACACTCTGGCAGCATCATTCCTCATTTATTTTTAGCCGTCCCAGCATCATTGAAGGTTAGATGTCTGGCTTTGCATGCAATATTTTTGCTCATGTCATCAGTGCCAACTTTTTAAACTTTTGCACTTCTTCATACATCCTTATTGTACATCATGTGTTCTTCAAATCTATGTGTCATTGATCATAAACATAAACTGAAGGTAACTAAGTCACTGAACTAACTGATGTTCTGAGTTATTCTGTATGTTTGAACAGACTATTGGCAGACAGTAAGAACTTAAGATTTTTGCTTTACATGCACAGAATTAAAATTGCCACCACACCTTACACAACTGCAGGTAAATCGGTTTTAAGCGCTCTTCAGGAAAACGTGTAAGAGTCTCACATTGAACTGTACATTCATTATATATAATGAGTTTCAGTTCAGAGATTTTACTGTTGCTGAGGAAAAAAACAATTGTTCCGCAATTCTTTTCTGTACCCAGAGCTGCTATTTCACTCATCAACTTGTGTGTTTTTATTCCTATAATAATGATAATAGTGATGATAATGGTGATGATGGTAATGATACTGATGCATCTCTTTATCTACACTCTCCCTCCCCCTTGTTTTTACACTCTCACTGCAGTGGCAGCAGTAAAACCTGGGTCAATCCCAGGACTCTCACTATGCACAGCGCACAGCAATAAAGTGCCCCCGTGTGTGCCTGCATGTGTGTGTGCCTGCATGTGTGTGTGTGTGTGTGTGTGTGAGAGAGAGCTGATGAGGACGATGATCTGATGCTACAGATTGCCTGGTGGTTTTATTGCCAAGCTGCCTGCCTGCATCCCAATACAAGGTTTCATAATGAATATCATAAATCTTATTAATACATACATGTGAGTGTGTTTGCACTCATGTATGCTGTAAACTCCGAGCTGAACCTCCCCCTTTATTCTTCGGACTCCGGCAGCTGGTAACAAAATGAAGAATACTGGGTTAGAGGATGTTCTCTGATGAAGGTTTGATTGCATTTTTAATAAGATTTTTTACATGATCAGAGCGAAAACAACAACAATAAAAACACCAACATTTCACATTAAACGTTATGTTACACGTGGGCTTCCTGATCTCTCAGCTGCTTCTGTTACTTCTTTGGTTAGAGCAGTACATACTTCATCCAATACTGCTGCAATACATCACCACATCTATAGAACATTTAAGGAAAAACTTATTCTCAGTCAAAAATATTCTTTAATGTTGCTTATTATGTGTTTTGTCTTTTCATAGTAAATTAATTACGCTCAGTAGTACAAGTATAGGGAGTTGGATATAGGCACAGCTGTACTGTATGTTTCTGTGTTGAAGTGTCATCCAGATAATTAGTAGCGCTGCATTATTGACGATATTATCATAAGTGTATTATTAACACTATATCAATATTTCATGATTATATCACTGTTATCGCCACTACACATATATTGCAATTACCCTATTCAGAAAATTTGATGTGAAAATATGATAATTTTGTCTAAGGAAGATCAAAGTGTGTCATACTGGACGACCTGCAAACACACACTTCCTTGATGGTTGCTTCTATCACCATCTCCTGAAAGGAGCAAGAATGATTGTTTTTTCTACTAAACAAGTAATGAGCAGGAACAAGACTAAGGTTTATCTCAACTGCAGATGGCTGAGAGGAGAGAAAACAGGCTGGAAAACTCATTTCCAACATGTTTATCTTCTACTGCGAAGCCATAGGAAGGGAGCTGGTGGGGGGGAGCAGGAAGCAATGAAGTTTATGGGAAATGTGGTCTTGATTTTGAGAGGCATTACCACCAATATACCACTAGTGTGACATACAGGCTGCCAGTGAGCCTGGCCGCGGTCTCATTCGTTTACAGTAATTTTACTAAGGTAGGGATTTTAATTAGAGAATGGTTTATTGGTGTTTAAAAGTACGACACACAGCACATTTAAAACTTGACAAAAACAACAGGGGCGCATTGATTTCCTGTAAATAGAGAGGCTCAGATTTGAGGCACAGTGATGATGTGTGGAAGCGAATGTGCGTAAAATAGTAGTGAAACGCTGCAGACCAACAGTTGAGGATTGTTCCAGACGTTCGTCCAGACAGAGAGAGTGAATGTGGCAAGCAATAAAGACAGAGAATGGACAGAGGACTGTTGTGGGCAAATGCGAGGAAGTGTTCAACGACAGGCCTGTGCCGTCACTGTGGATACGCACATCAGCTACATCGGAGGCTCCCATACCATTCAGCATAATAACAACTATTCAACACTTCCTCATTAACTCGCTGGCTGCCTGGCGGGCCACTCCACGCTATCGGCACTGATGACTCCCTGGGTGGGAGGAAGAGAGGTAACACACAGATGTGAGGCCACTTAAGTTAATACAGCCACATGTACACACAAATAGCACACGCAAACACGCACACATGCAACTCAGCAAGAGCGATTTCCCTTATTCAGCTCTCGGCATGGCACCCCCTTCAAGTACCACCTGCGAGTTAATGCAACTGGCAACCCCCCCATACACACACACATACACACTCTTACCATGCAATTCTGACATGCATGCACGTTAGCTCACAGGCATGTGTGTGTGTAAACATGTCAGCACTGTACAGAGCATGCCAAGTGACTCTGACCACACACGCACATGCACACTGGCATGGTTCAGCCTGCTGATAGGACACGCAATGGGAAGAATAAACAGTGTTCATCGCCCTAGAGTGGCATTTGTAGGGTACACACTCAAAAAACTGTTTATTGCATTTCGGTTGTTTGATATTTGCAAGTTCATTACTCCTGCTTGTGATGCATGCGTATCTCCCCATTTTCTCTCTCTGACTCTGACATGGATCTACCATCCCTTCAGCCAATCGCAGACAAGTGGGATCACATTTACGAGCACGGTTGCCAGGCAACAAGGAGAGAGAGAGTGAGTGTGTGAGAAAGAGAGGGAAGTGGTGGCAGAGAAAAAATAGCCGTGTTGTTGCCAAGAGGAGAGGAGAAATCTGAGCAAGATGGCTTAATTGCCTTTCACAGATAGCATGCCATTCACGGTCAGCTGGAGATATACTCCATCTGATATAGTTGATCATGCAAGCAAAGTGGCTGAGGAGGGGTTTTGTGCCATACATAACTGGGTTAGCACGAGGATTAGTCAGCTACTGACCTTACCTTAACCCTACTGTGGTAACTGAATACATTCTGACTTATAATCACTATTTAATTGTCTCCCTTTCTGCAGGTTTGCCTCCATCTGATGTCTAGTTGTAGGCAGATGATCAGACAGTTTGAAAACAAGCCAGCAGTTTGGTTAAGTTATTTGAACCACATAATTTAAGGATGAAAAAGATGGTGCCAGTGTTGGTCATTAAGGCATTAGTAGGCTATTGTTTTTAGTAATGGGGAGTACAACTGCTTCACAAATATATAGAGAGGAGACAAAAGAGGAGCGGAGACTTGAAGAAAATAATGAGAGTTTAAACAGAGGCTGAGGCACGAACACACAAGTCACATTTCCATAACAGGTTTTTATGCACATTTTAAAGTATTGCATCAGAAAAACCTAATGGAAATGATTAAATGTGAAAAAAAGTTTCTTGGTCTTGAGAGTTAATGAGCTTCATGGGAGATGGAAACACCTTTGTCGAATAAGTTCTGATGTAGTGAACATTTATGACCGATCAGCTGCTTTCACTTCTTTCGCTGACTTCGCCGCGGGACAGCATGAAACATGATCAATACCAGCTGACATGAAAGACTGATTACAACTCTCCTGATTGAAAACAACTCTTCCAGACTGCGTTCCATTTTTATCCTGTAGACCAACAAAGTTTTGTTTGTTTTGGCGAAATCCTTGAGGTTTTTAATAGTCGCAAACAACTGGATTTATTTCCAGCTTTGTTGTTTTATAGTCATGTCTAATGTAGCCTAAACCACCATCCTCTGACGTTACTAAGCAGCACAGTTTATTTGCTGCATAGTGCTTAGTGGAAACAAGTCTGATTTGCTTTTGTGGGTTTTTTATGCATCATTTTAAATGTTTCCTTCAAATTTGCATGACAATTTTGCAGCTAACATCCACTTTATAAACTGGCTGCATGAATGGCATGAGGTGAAAATGACTTCACTTTCTGTCCACAAACACCTTAGGGAGTACAATTTGAAATTCAGCATTACAGTACAGTTCTAAATCCCAATGATTTCCAATGACTTTGATTTGATCTTGCTACTTTGTTTTCTGAAGTGCTACATGCAGTCTACAGACTTGATATGAATGATGATTATAGCTAAACTAACGTCTTGACGCCGCATTGTGGTCATTGCTTTGGTTTTTGCAACCTCACGTGACAAGCGAGGGGTTGGTCTTATTGACACCCAGAGAACACTATGCACATCCATATAGTAGCAACTTGTCAATCATACAGTAGCCCTGCCTCACTCTTCTTGCCTTAGATTGGACAATAGCAAATCATGCTGCATTGAAGGATACGTGAAACTAGCCATAAACTTATTGGGAAGCCCTTTACTGAAGTCATAAATAAAGTGAGAAAAAGCCTCATTTTCTCATAGACTTTTATACAATCATACTTATTTTTGCAACCAGCAGACGTTTGGCCATTAGTTTGGCCATTGGTTTGGCCATTGGTTTCCCTTTTAATAACCAGAGACTGAGTCTATCTTTCATTTACAGTCTATGATGCAGCCATGGGCTAAGTTAGCTGCAAGCTTGATGCTTAGTTTATACCTCCAAATCATAAACGTGCTGCTCTTTAAACCACATTCCTTTTTTTCTTTTTTTCTGTTAAATACAGTTAATGTAATGTTGTGTGTGTGTGTGTGTGTGTGTGTGTGTGTAGGCATTTGAGATGTCTATGTGGACCTTTAATAAAGTTAAGTAATAATTATTCTCATTATATATTTTTTTTTAATTTTGCAAGAGTGCAATGTTACCATGAGATGAGTTTGGTTAACTGGAATTATCCTTAATTTTACAATCTATTTGTGCATGCATATTCTCTTTCTTTCTTTCTTTCTTTCTTTCTTTCTTTCTTTCTTTCTTTCTTTCTTTCTTTCTTTCTTTCTTTCTTTCTTTCTTTCTTTCTTTCTTTCTTTCCCACCCTCCCTCTTCCCTCCGTAACTAGGCCATGGTTGAGAGGCCTGTTGTTGTGGAGGGCTACAAAACAACATTATTGTCTTTAATTAAGCCTCAGCCACACTGTGCATCTATTTCCCTCCCTGAAGCCCCGTCCCTTTTCTCTGTCTCTCCTCCTCCTCCTCCTCCTCCTCACTCAATTCCCTCCTTAAAATCCCGTCTCCCACAATTCCTGTTTCCTCCTTTGGCCTTTTCCTTCCCTCCATCCCTCTCTCTGACTCTGGCAGCTCTATGGACGTTTCCTGATGTCACAGTGCTGTATTGTCCCAGAGGTCAACAACACAAGACATGCTCTGTTGGACACACACACACACACACAAGCACTGCAATCACTCAGTAAGCATGGGAAGCTGAGCTCAGTGAGTCTTGCTGCTCCAAGGCCAATCCTGTTTAATCAGACAAGAGGCTGGGTTGAGGAGTGGCATGCATGTGAGGAACAGTGTGTGTATGTGTGTGTTGGGAGGGGAGTCAGTGATGGTTTTTCCTAAATATTTTCTGCATCATTAATTTTTTTTGTCTTGTAAGTTTTAGTAATTAACTGAGTTCATCAAAAGCAACACTTAGAGCATTTAGGGAGGACCTTCTATATTAGTGTGTGTGTGCATGTGTGTGCTCAGAGTTAGTGAGAGTTAGGTGTTAATCCGCAGCATTAACAGCCATCAGCCAGGCGTGATAACTGGTGTGGCTGCTGCTGGCTCAGCTGTACACACACACATACACACACCCCTTTACTACTATCCGGTGCCTACATTAGACTGCGTCCTAATGTGATGATCAGAACTGTGCACCTAATCCCAAGCCTTTCTCTAACCTTAAAGGGATTCTCTCATCATTTGATCATCACTCTTTCTCTAGCTGAGGCTGTTTTGGTGACAGCATGTTGCTTACAGAGATTATGAAATATAACAAGATTTATTACAAGCTAAGGCACAGTTTAGTGGTCCATAAAACTATGAGGGAGGATTTTATTGCTCCAGAAAATTGTCACTGCAGCAATAATTTTATTTTTAATAGCAGAGATCGCTAATTATTAAGTGGTGTTGCATTGCCTCTTGGCAAACTTAAGCTACATTCACCTGTTTTCCTGCTGTGGTCTAATTCAGATGAATGACTGTCTGAAAAGGGCTTAAAAATCTGCACTTTCCTTCTTCATAGAGAAGAGAAGACCTCTGGTTTGTTTGAAATTAACTGAGTATAATAACTGTCCATAGAAATGTCTTAAAAATTCCAGTCAACACTTTAACTGTGGGACTTTTCATCATTATTAAACATGTCACATTTTGTAACTAATGATGAGTGAGTTAGTTTGTCTTTAGCTGTATTTGTAATATATCCCTGCCAGCTTTCCTCATGTTAATTATGTAGAGTTTGTGCCAGAAAGCTTCTATTTGTCCTTCATGATGCACACAGTGTCTCTGTGCAGGTAGGTGTATTCATGCATCTTCCTCATCCATTCATTTTTTGCCTACCCTTCATCCCTGTCTCTCTGCTCTGCAACTCTCCCACAGGGTGTATTGCCATGGCAACAGTGGCACACACAGATGCCAGTGTATTATGTTTTCGGGGTTCTCTATCTAACCTCTGATTCATTCATTTTATTTTAATTTCGTTAACAATTGTATTGTTTAAAGATGGAAAGATGATGGAAGATCATTCTTGACCGCTGAGTCACTTTGTTAGTCATAAAAAACTTCAATAACAGTGGAGCTGTGGCTTGTGGTTTATTTGCTGTGTGTGTTAATATATTACCGGCTGTGAAACATGATGTTACTGGAGGAGTCTTGACTCATTGTTCTTTCATTTCCTTTTCTTCAAATCCAGTTCTCTGCAATGTTTTTCATTTGGGGGTCAGGAGTGCGCAGAGCAGCAGATGAGCATACATGATGCCCAGACTACATTACCCACAATGCTATATTTAGACCACTGCAGTGTGTGACTCAGCACAGACAAGCCTAACTCTGGTCTGATGCCACAGCTCTGACTGGTTATGCCACTACATTACATGTACGCTTACATGCATATTTACGTCATGCTTTTTTTTTTTTTAGAATAACAACAAACAGCAGCATCATGACAACAACACCTGCTGGGAACCACATGATCAGGTTTATTTATGCAACCCAAAATCACAAATTTGCTACGAAAGGTTTTACAATCTGTACACCATATGGCATCTTCTGTCCTTTAACCCTCTGTTTAGATAAGTAAAAACTCCCACTCAAAACAAAACAGTGCCTGCAGAATCCAAAAACATGAACGATAACAGTATTAGTATGTATGATAGTATGTATGATTATTATGTATGACAGTTGCTGTAATCACCAGCATTTGGTGGTTACTATTAGGGCTGGCACAAATACTTGACTATATGGATTATGAATTGCGCAGTTCTTTAGACATGTGCTAACTAACAATAAAGATATTAAAGATGCTTGTTGTGCCCTTTTGCTGCTACAATATGGCAGTGCATGGTATCCAGCATTATTGTCTTATGTGCCGTCTATGCAGTGTTCCTCGGTGTACTGAGATTAACAGTGAACTCGGTCCACTTGCAGCGCTAGAGTGTGAGAAGGGGGTCCATGATTTTATATAGTCGAGTATCAGGGTTTCCCCCAGTGTATTGTAAGCTCAGGGAAGATGTTTTTTAAATTGCAATTACAGACATAATGGTTTAAAGCTCACCAGTGACATCCAACAGTTGTGCCAGCACTGTTGCTATAATATGGAATATTCACAGAAGTAATGTGTTGCAACTAGCTGCCTTAGCCGACTGCTGCTTACCAGTAGTCCATTGCATCATGTTTCATAATAATACAGACGTGGACTCGAATTATACACATTAACTTCTCCTCCACTATTGTTCAGCGGAGCCCTTGTACAATTAGAACGCAATGGTTGGTCGATGTAGCATTTGTTCCGCCTCTTCTCCTCTGTGATTGGACGGCTGGGTAAAAGGTCGGTCATGAGTGCTGCGTTTTACCCAGAGTTAAACATTTTTTCAGTTATTGGTGACCAGAAAAAAACGCTCAGCACCGCGTCATGCTCTCAGTAATTTTAGTATAGTGTAAACACACAGGGCTCCCATTGATCAGATGGACACGCCCCCTAACTTAGTAATTCACACATGTCACAGCGTTCCAATCCAGCACAACAAAACACACAATGCAGTGGCCAGCTAATCAACAATTAAAATTATCTGCAACTAATTTGTGTGTGTATTTTGGTTTGTTAGGTACAAAGGCGTTATAACTAGAAATATGGCTAATGTCCACCTGTAAGAATGTTTGTGGTTTTATTATGCTCTTTCTGGAATTCTAACACACCCACACACACAGACCACCTCTCCTGCCCTTAAGGAGCTCGTATGATGCATTCATGCAGATGGCCTGCTGCGTGTTACATTGGATACCATCTGCAGAATGCATGATACCGTGTTGTGCATGCTGAATGTCTATGAAATTGTGTGAGAATGTGCGTTCATATCGTAAATGCACATGAACATATGTGAAGGTGTGATTCAGTAGCATGCAGAAGAGTAAGAATGCAGCACTTTGTAACGGGTGAAGCGCGGATGGGCAGTGAATTCCAAACACTTCGACGCGTAGGGAACAATCATGTATGTTAGTCATGTTGTCAAGCCTCTGTGTGTGCTCTACATGCAAATTAACATGTTAGGAAAACGCACTGAGCAGTCTCCCTGAGGCTTTGTGTAATGGGCATGTGAGATTGCGTGCTAAGAAATATCAATAGCTTTGTCACAAACACACGACTACAATAAAAGAATATTCCTTATTTTTTGAGAAAGTCAGCTTTGCAGACGGATCCCTGCAAGACAGTGATCTCATATGACCTCCAGAGCTGATTTTCTGACCTCTGATCTCCTTGGGAAGGGTCATTTCTTGTGTTGTATTGCGATTGTAATCTATAATATGGACATTTAGTGTTTTACTGAACATATTGTTTGCATCATCCTGGGGAACAACATGTTTTATTGTTCTGGCAGTTTGAATAGTTTCTTTAATGTGATTGTCTTGAAAGTGTACAGGGTGTACAGAGTGTTCTTCCTTCAAAACTGTTTTGTGCAATTGTCTATGAAAAAAAATGTATAAAGAACAAACCTGATTATCATGTCAAAAATGTCCACTAGTTCTAAAGGCAAGCTAACAATTCTGGTATATATTTCATGAGTTATTTGGCAGTTATTTTAACAAGACTACTTGTCCTCAGCTGTGTAGAGGCCTCTAGTGTTAACCCTCTGTTCTTTGTGTATGAATGTTTGATCCTTAATAACGTGCAAAGTGAGAAAATTGTCCAGCGCCGCCAATAATGTTCAGCTGACCATCTCAACACATGACACTGGAGAATACACGCACACCAAGAGAGTGACAAAAATATGTTACGGAGATAAGCTTTCACTTGAACCTAATACAGAGTGGCTTTCTAAGTATTTGCCAGAGCAGTGAGAGCTCTTTAAGATCATGTGTCATGTAGCCTCAAGAGAGCAGACAGCTCAGAAAATCAGCCACTCAACAGCCGGTACCGAGAGGAGCACCTCCGCCTACACTGGCATCAAACAGCAGCTTTGTTTAAACAGTTCAGCATTCTTACCAGATTATGATCTGTGGACAAGGTTCTCACATCTGGATGTAAGATTTCAGTTTGCAAAAGCAAAAGCATGCACTGTAGGACTGATGCTTGAGTTCAAACTGAAAGTCAAGCTTCAATATTTACTGTGTATTGGGGTGACCCAATAGCGTAATAGTTAGGGTGGATATCACATGTAAATTCCCTGCAAGAAGTCTCTGGTTTGATTCCCAGCTGGCAAGACAATTTTCTATCAATCTATCAATCTATCAATCTATGTGTGTGTTTGTGTAGCTTTAATTGATTTTCTTTCTCCCTGATTGTAGCTCGGTGTCAGGTTTCTGTATTAAAGTGAAGTGAGTATGTACCAATAGTGTACTGCATAATAATGTCGTATTATTGCTTTTCCATGATAAACAATGTTTTTTAATACATCAATGAGCTCGTCAACCATGGAGCTGATAGAGATTCACTTTGACAGCATAGCTGTTTGTCCATATCACTACTTCTGACCACAGTCGTCCTTTACAACATGATTCTGTAGTGCAGCTTTTAATGCTTTTTGACATAACGCTAAGAACGTCCCTATCTTTGGACCCTGTGGCTTAACAGAGCCACACATGCTTTATATGGAGCCTTGAAACAGGCAAAACTATTTATATTACATGCATAAATACTCCAGCTAGTTAAGTAATTAAAATGGAGTCTAAACAGATATATAAAGCCATATTTCCACTTTAATCTCCAATAGGTTGATCAGGAAAAGCAAAAATATTTTTACGGTTATATTTTGCTCAGTTTATCTTGAATTACATTAGACATAAAGATGGATGAAACCTCCATGACATCATCAAGCTCAGTGTGTGGCCCTGGACATTGCCTTTTTGGCAATGCCTGACTCCTGCTAACTCCTGGCTAATCCAAAACTGAGGAAAGACGTTTAGCATGAGTTGAGGCCCTATAAAAGAGTTGTGCCTTGGACTGTCCTATGATGGTTTCCGCTTGTCATCCAAAGCAGCCATGTGCTTAATTAACTGTTATTATGATTACTGCTATTATGTATCACTTTAATCCTTAATACAATTTAACCTGGTGAGTTATATTCTAATTAATGCACAGACAGTTGTTATTAACAGGGAAGTTAGTCATAGAGACCAAATCTGTTTTTGTACCAGGCTGTAAACATGTTGGAGTCTAAGGGGGATTGACTCTATTTTGGAGCCAGCCTCAAGCGATCATTTGAGAAACCCAGACTTTTGGCTTCATATTTTAACCTCAGAGATTGCTGCTTAAACAGCACAAAGCACCAACCTTTTTACTCAGTCACCCAGTTAAGGGTAACTTTCATTGGGAAATGCTACCAGTCAGCTCATTAACAATTCCTAAATTCTCGTAGCTAGAAGAATTATAATACAATACCTAACAAAGTCAGCTGACCTTATGGCTTTCAACTAGGACAAAAACCGTGACAACTGGCATTCTAACACCATACAATGTGAACACTGTATGGTAACTGTGCGGCATGTTAGAGGCGACAACGGGTGAGATCAGGTCAGATCTCTTTATAGTCTTTAGATCTCTTATAGCTTCTCTCCCCATACTGGTAAACAGGGACAGGAAAGACCAATCCAGCAGAGAGCCTTTTAAGTCCCACTGAACTCTTGTTTTTTTTTTTCCTTTTTCTCTTTATACATGTTTCCGAGAGTCTTGTGTAATGTAGGTGCACGCTGGCCCGGCTGCTTTCACTTTCTCTGTAGGTATTTTTAGCATCAGAATCTGTCCTTTGGCAACAACCTCCATTTTTGAGTAAATATGCCCTGTCTGGAGGCCTGAAGTTCAGCCCTGTCTTGGTCTCCAGGGAGCGAGTGTGTATCTGTATTTCAGTTTGTATATTCATGTGTGACTTTGTGTGTGTGTGTGCTTGCGTGTTCGTGAGTGTGTGTGTGTAAGTGTGATTTAAAGCCTCTGTAATCAAAGCCAGAGAATGTGCATGCTTTCCCAGGCCCAGCTGACTCCACTCTAAACCATTACAGCAGCACACTCACTGTTCTACAGTATCCTGCATCTGAACGGGCCGGAGGCTTCGGCTTTGGGGTGCATGGTTGTACATCTGTGCTTGTCTGTTTGGTGAATAAGGAAGCAGTCCGGCAGTGGACTTCCTCTATGATGCTAAAGCGAGCTCTTTGATGTCAAGGCTGTTTGCCAACTGTTCTTTGTAATCCTGAAGCAGTGATGTTTTCCTGCACATAGTGCTGTATTCAGGTTAGACCTTCTGGATCTCAGAGTTTGGTGAATGTTAGTACAACTGCATTCATTCCAATAGGCAAAACCATATAGATATTTTTTATCACATACAGTAGTACATTTTATCAACTCTTAAAATGTCAGAGCAGGAAAGAGACCCAAAGAAAGTCCAGTTCATTGCAGGGTGAGTTGAGGCATGTTGAGCTGTCTGTGAGAAAGAAGAGAAATACTGTGCAGCCTGAGTGTACAGAAACTCTTATTATGCAGGCTGTTTTGTTGCTTCTGCTCATTCAAGGCTATGCTTTGACCTGTCAAGTTGTTTGGATTCATATTCCCACATGGCAGTAGGCAGCACACCTTTCTCTAAGACGGGAGTCTGTGCATATTAACAAGGGACAGAGAAGATGTAAGAAAGCAAGAATAATACATTAAACTGAGACCTAGAACTAGCAGGGTTTAACCTGTCGTAATGCACATAGAATCAACTATCTCTGTTTACCGTTAAGCCAAGCTTCTGGCTCTGACCTTTGACTTCTTTCTATCCAACATGGAGGCACTTTGGCCTCCTGTTTCTGTGATCAAGATGAAAATAATTTCAGTGTACAGTACATTCCTTTTCTGACTGCATCACTGTTAAACAGTTTGCAGTTGTTTTACCACATCCTTAGGTTTAAAGAAAGAGCCTACAAAGAAGCAAAAAATGTTTTTCCCCCATTGTAAGATGATAATAGTTGTAACCAGACCATTCTTCAATGTTGACACAGTGCTGTGGAGATAGGTCTGACTATGTGAGATTAGAGCTCAATAGTTCAATATAAGGCATCTTCTAAAGGACTGTTTAGTTGGGTTGAATTACACAATTATACATGTGTTTTTTGTCCAAGGCTCATTACCACAAACTGATGACAACCTTAATGCCATGACAGAAGAGTGTATCGCAGCTTGTTGTATAGG
This sequence comes from Dascyllus trimaculatus, assembly GCA_024666655.1. Classification (NCBI taxonomy): domain Eukaryota; kingdom Metazoa; phylum Chordata; class Actinopteri; family Pomacentridae; genus Dascyllus; species Dascyllus trimaculatus. Next base: position 8,093,039 of record CM045445.1, on the reverse strand, counting down.
TAGCTGTGTAGCCACAGACTGGTCAGAGCACCCATGCTGACTCCTGTCTACTGCCAAAAGCACCTACAATGGCTATGTGAGCATCAGAACTCGACCAGAGCAGGGACACACAGGTGTGTGTGTCTCACTTGCCTGAGGAAGCGATGGCAGCTGGATGCACTATTGGAAGAGGGCAAGCTAGTGGAGACAGTGTGATCCTCTGGCCACTGTCCTGCTGAGTGTCACTGGGTCCTGGTATTCATGTGGATGTTATGCTAACACAGAGCATATGCTTCAACGCTGTTGTAGACCACATGTATTCCTTCTCATATAGTATTTCCTCATGGCAGTGGCATCTTCAGCAGGACAACACTCTCTGCCACACTACAAAAATATCTGAGGAAAGGCTTAACAAACCTGAGAAATAGTTCAAGGTGTTGTCTTGGCCTCCAAATTCCTCACATGTCAATCTAATCAGGATCTGTGAGACGGGCTTGAAAAACATGTCCGATTTATTGAGTCAAGTGTCAGGTGCTAACGTCTTGGTGATTGATACTACAGGACATCTTCAGAGGTCTGAAGTCCAGGCCTCAGAACTGTTTCTGTAGCACAAGTGTGACCTACACATTATTGGTGCCTTTAATATTGTGGCTGATTTATGTCTGTTCAAATTTGAATATTCATATTTATATTTTTATTTCATAGATGAGCCAACAAGCATGTGACTGATATTACTGTCAAAAAATGTGGATTACCTGTGAAACAAGTTGACGTTAGTTCCAGCCTGCTCAGTAGGGAGTGTGCTACATTTTCTTTTTCATGTGTCCTTTCAGATGTCATTGACCAAGAGTTATGTGCGAAGTGTGAATATCCATATGCCAGTTATAGACCGTCTCTTCCTCTCCAGGACTGAAATCAATTGAATATATGACATCAGTAAGATGTCCTAAATCTTCTATTTGGTGAAAACAGCAGGTGACCAAAGTAGATTGAACACTGGAAAGTGTTCTTAATTATTCCACAGCATGAATAAAAACAGACCTGACAGATGGAGAGAGCGTCTTCTTCTCTTTGTTGTGGCCACACCACTTCATAAAGATTTATGAATGCCGTGCGACTAAGGAACGAACTGAGTGGCTGTGGAAATCAACCAGACTGGACCAGAACATTGATTGTTCAGGTTCACCACAGCCGACACTAATCTGGGTCACACTCTCCAGCGTGATGGGTCGCTGAGGACAGCGTCTGATAAGCAGCAGCATCAGCATTAAACTGCAGCAGGGCTCACTGCCAAGAAAATATATGCAAAATATGATAGGTCGATGTTAGATAGACAGACAAATTAGAAATTGAAAGATTTCTGAGGAAGACACAGACCAAGAGGAAGGTAAGAATTTTGTTGTTAAACCAAATTTTGCATATCCCTTTAGGTAAAATAGACTGCAAAGTGACTTCACTTGACGGTTGTGTGGGAGAAGTTAATGTGTTACAACTTTTTTTTTTTAGCCTTGAGAAACGTGTGTCACTTCAGCTGTCATTGCCAGTCTTAACCTCCTGTTACCATGGCAACAGGAGTTGGGGCGGAGAGACATGTTTTGACAGGAAGTGACCTCGGCGTGACCTCCTGACTGATGTCATGGGTCCAGTGAGGGGGTCAGAGGTCAAAGATGGCATGTGGGTGTGTGCGCGGGCGTTTCTGTTGACGAGAACGATTTCTGACTGACAGCACAACTTGTAGTTACAGTCCTGTTGAAGCTCGACTTATTTTAGGCGGGACACACTGCGAGGTTGAACAAAACAGTTATTAAACACTGATATATTTCCCATCAATGTGACCACTGCATCTCCAAAGGTCCTGCTAACTTTGCACTTCTCAGTTGTAGTGATTCAGGGAAATGTGAAATCACATTAAACAGCTTGTGAACAGCATTTAGGAGGCAGTTAAAATAATTTTCCTATGATTTTCGGTCTGACCAAAGTTGAAATCTTCTGCCTGGCACAGACATTTTGGTAACTGCATTAATCCCCATTCACAGAGACTTGCTGGCTGACCTAGTCACCTACATATTTGTCTGTACATGATGATTAGTTTGCATGTGTAAGGCTGACTTCCACTGCGGGCATGGAGACAGCGTGACAGCAGGATGTGCTAAAAGATCATGTACCTTCGGACACTGGTGGCGTTCCTGCGCTCACTGCTCTGCTGCCGGCTGAGAAGGACAACTGTGCGAAGAGTGGGACCTGTCGAGGCCAGACTTCCTGAAAATCTCGATGTTACCATGCATGAAATTAATTCCAGCTGTGGAATTACAGCTAATGAGCCTACGTCTTTGGTAAACATTGCCGACCCGTAGATAGTGTTTCACCTTCCCAAAAATCATCTGTAGACCAACAGTCCCCAAATATTAAGGTCTCTGTGTGGTAAGTAAAAGCAAATACAGGTACTAAAATGTTCGTTCCACATGGATAAACTAAGTGTTTACTTTCAGTCAGACTCAAAACCAGTGATTAAAATAATTCAAATCAGCTGTCTTTGGAAAGCAGCATGAAGCTCATGTTAATTGCCCCCTGCTAAATATCGTTTTCCTGAGTCTCTACAACGGAGCTGGAGTGTGCAAAGTTAGCATGATGCTCAGAGTCATGATAGCCACACTAATGGGAAATGCACTGGGTTGAAATAAACTGGAATTTACCATTGAACAGGGCACTTCAGTTTCTCACGGGATATTCACTTTTACAAATATAAATTCACAACACGTTGCAGCTATATTACAGACCACCGTGGTGTCTGAGGTTGTTTTTCATATTACAGCCCAGTGACTGAAAAACAGTTTAAAGAGACAGTAGTATCATCTTTTTGGGCACTCAGTATCTGGTGATCTGCTGTATAAGTTACTGTTGAATGGGTTAAATAAAGGGAATTCAAAAACAACATCAGCCAAAGAAGCACATCCCAGAGAAGAGTTAAAAATTGCTTATATTGCCATGTACCTAAAAAGCCACAACACACAGGAGAGAGATTAGAGTTTCAGATGTTTTTTTATAATAATAGAATTAATTATATATGATATAATAATACAATTATTTGTAAGTTGTTGAAAGAGCTTGGCAGATGTAAGAGGTCATTTAATATTTTAATTGCTGCATTTAAAAACCTTCTAATTTCAACAGAGGCCAACCTTTGAAAGTTAAATGTTTGTTTCTGCCAAAGGCTTTAATTCTTCAAACCTTTCCTCCTCCTCCTGCCTCTGATCTGAACAGAAGGCAGACAGGTAAACACGCTCACCATGAGCTCATTTAAAATTGATGTACTGGCTGTAAAAACATCCAACTCAACGGTAACAGTCTTGCTGTGATATGTTGCAACAAGGTTCAGGTTAAGATGTGGAAACTAGATATGAGTATTTTACGTGTTCTTTTTCATCTGGGTGTCCACTCATTACCAGACAACATCACATCACACGTATTATTCACCACACTATTAGCTACGTTATTGATCAGCACACTTAATGAGCCTTTACGCCATTACCACCAGTTTTCTCCTCAATCAGAAACCTTCCAAACCACGGCCTCTTGTGGCTTATTGCTTAAGTATAATGTTTCATGGTGTAATGCATTCCTTCAGCATGCGGTGTTGGAGGTTTGCTGCGCAGGGTTTACCCTGGAACACAGTTCAGAGTGTGTACTGTAGATGCTGTTGTATTAGAGACTGATGGCTTGTTTTGGCCGGGGTGACTGGCTGCCTGGTTGTCTGGAAAGCACAATCTCAGACTTAGTTTCATGGTGAGAGGAGAATCTAGGCCTCATGAATAATTCTGCTTTATCTGCTACTACTGCAGTCTCTGCCTCTGCCTGCCTTCTCCTCTTTAATCTGTCTCCTCATCACCTCCTTCTCCTCTTCTCTTTGTCTCCTCTTTCCTGTCTTTCTTTTGGTCTAACTCTCTCCCATCCTCGTATTGTTGCTGTGTCACCGCAGAGATGCTGGTGTCAGGGGAACAGATGGGCGGTTGCTGCAGACGTCTGTAACCTTGGCAACCGCAGCCTCACCTGCTTTGGCATTAACCCTCCCTCCTTGTTATGCCACCCCAGACACAAAAGCACCGTCATCCCTGACTCCATGTTCCTCTTCCTCCTTGTATCACCCACTTCATTGTTCTCTTCTAACACTGTGTGCCTCCATCATTCTTCTTTTAGTCATCATCATCTGTGTGTACATGTGTGTGTGTTGACCCTATGACTGAACCCTCGATCCATGTAGGTGCCAGTCACAGACAGTGTTACTGAATATCAATTAACATCTGCCACTGCTAATGCACCGAGGCTTCTAGTGGATTTGCAACATAACCAATAATATCTGACTGGATTAAATTTAAGAGTGTCCAACTGGCTGAACATGACAATGAGTTCACTGTACTACAGTGACCTCCATCACCGGAGCTAAATCCAATAAAGCACCTTTGGGATGTGGTACAATAGAAGATTTGCAGTACGACTGTGCAGCTGACAAATCTGCAGAAAAGATGCAGTCATGTTAACGTGAAACAGAATCTCAAAGGAAGGTTTCCAACATTGTGGGGAATCCATGGCATGAAGAACTGAGGCTGGTTAGAGAGTAGTGTAAGTACTGTGGTGCTCCTAATAGATTGTTTGAGGAGTGTAGCATTGTAGACATCAGAATTCGTGTTAATGCCAGTTGAACAAAAATTGCAATACAGAAATACAAAAATAAATCAGAAGCAACATACATTCTGACCACTGACAAGTGAAGTGAGTAACATTGATCATATTGGTACTATGTGGTGTTCTGATGGAAAACCTTGGATTTCAACATCCATGTTGATGAGACTTAGACATCCAAATAAACACTGTCCCACAACAAGCACACTCTCTCATTCAAATGGAAATCCCAAATGTCACTGGCCTACCCCCACAGGAAAATGCACCCCACCATATGGAAACAACATCAAACAATCAGGAACATGTTGAGGAACATGACAATGGCCCAACATGTTGATTTGACCTCCAAACTTCCTACAGCCCATTCTGATCAAGCATCAACAGGATGCAGTGGAACAAGTTTGATTGACAGAGGCCCCACTGCACAAGCCAGAGTACCCAAAGGATCCACTGCCAAGGTCCTGGTTCCAGACCCCATAGGACACCCTGAGAGGTCCTCTTGTCCATGCCCAATGGTTCAGGGCATTTTTGATCACATAAGGGGGAACAACACAATATTAGGTAGGTGGTCATAATGTTATGCCTGATCGGTGTATAAACACTGTCATCACTATATAGTTTGTCCACACTGATACACTCATAATTCAATGTTTTGGTACAGTGTTATAGTTACAATAGTTTAGTATGGTGAAGTGTCCTAACATGGACAGTGCATGTTGTCCACTAATCACAAGGTGAACTGTTCAGTCTCTGACACATCAATGTACCAGAGTGTCATTAGTCCCAATTTACTCCTGATGGCAGCATCTTGCATGGCAGCTCTGCCGCCACTGGTGTGTGTGTGTGTGTATGAAGGGGTCAATGGGAAACACATTGTAAAGGTCTTTATGGAATCTAGCTAAGGTTCTCTCTTTACCATTTATTTATTTTATATGTTTAGGTTAAAATCACCTTTTGTCAATATATATATTTGAGAAGTATCAAAATCAGTATTGGCCTTAAAAAAAACCCCAGTCAGACTACAGTGAGGTTGGTGATGACAGGAGTGCAGATGTCAGCAATGCTAAAGATAAACAAAGGTTGAAAGTTTGGCAGCATCTTTGCAGTCATTGGCAGCCATCACATTTGGACTCTGCCTCCGGGGCACACTCACGTTAGTTTTCCATCCAACGACACTGCCCTGCACTCTGCCCCAAATACAGATGTGATGTCATGCCAGGATGGGGTCGATAAATGTTTTGCAGAGCAGAATAAGACACACAGCTACCCTGCCCTGTTTCATCTCCAAGCACAACTCACATTCCACTTCCTCTGTTTGTCTGCAAAGTGGCCTCTTCTGCTTTGAGAGTGAAAATAAGATATTGTAAGATTAGGTTGAAGTTTGCCAAATACAGATGTATGTGTGTGTTTCATGTGTTTGTCTCTCTAATCGTGAGCGGTCTCTGTACTACAAAGCTAGTAAACATGACTACTGTCATTTTTGTCCCTATTATCTAATAAAAAGAGGCCTAGGCACACACACACACACACACACACACACACACACACAGAAATACATGCATACCAAGTTTATCCAAGTAGAATAAGTGTGTGGTCATCACTACCATTCACTTTTTCAGTTGCATGTTTGCTTGCATTGCGCAGCAAAACGAAAGCCAGAGGCTGGCGAGTCTTTCTGCAACATTACAGATAATAGTTGCCATGGAGATGCACTGGTGGGAAGGCCAGAGATGCCCCAGGCAAAGAAACAGAGAGAGAGAGAGAGAGAGAGAGAGAGAGAGAGATGCTATCATTAGAGAGCAGAAAAGGCTCAATGAATTTCCTGGGAAGGCAACAGTATACGGCAGCATATATTTGTATGTGCAACTTTAGCTGTAATGCTGAAGTGCCTGTAATTACTCCAGGAAGGGGGGCTGTGGTGTCAGCTGAACAGAAAACTAGAAGATCTCTGCAAAAACATTTTAACCGCTGAGACTAAAACAGCTTTTAGAAATGGTCGTTGCATTTCTGTATTATATTTGTTGCTATGTTGAATGTCACATTGAACATGTTATTTAATAAAACAGTGGTATTCTTGATAATTAAGTTATGTAAGCTGTGTGTGTGTGTGTGTGTGTGTGTGTGTGTGTGGGTGTGTGTGCCGATTTATCTGTTCCTGTTCCCACCGCTCTCTGAGACCTCTTCCGGTTTTCACAGTGAGGTTACTGTGTGTGAGTGAGTGGCTGCATGCTGTAGATGTGTGTGGTATTCCCTCTCCGTCCTTCACTCTCTCTCTCTCTCTCTCTGTCTGTGTCTCTCACAGCGCAGTTCAGACATTCGTTTCCGTAGCAGCAGACAATTTGACCTTAGCAACAAACATTCAGATTCTCACCTTAGCAACAGGCCGAGATCTGCGCTGTCATGGAAACCGTAACAAACCTGTCAGTTAAGTCAGTTGCTAGGTGACGAAGAAGAATAGTTACTTTACCGTTCACTTGGCAGGCCTCACACTTTGCCTGGTCTATGACTAAACATGATCAGATCTGCTCAGGATTTTATACAGGAGAATATGTGGTGCGTAGTTAAACAGAACATGGCTGCTAGAGTTCCTTCTGAATTTCACATTATCCTGAAGGCATACATGTCTTTTTTGGGAATTCTATGCCTTTATTTATTTATTTTTGACAGAGAAACACAGGGAAAGTGGGGGGAGAAAGTATAGAATGACCCCCTGCCAGGTAATCAAACCAGGTGCATTTGCAATTATGTAGTATGCTCCCTAACAACTCTTTCAGGTAGTGCCTTCACATGTCATTTTTAAATTTCCATCTTGGTCATGTAAATTATAACACTTCGTATTATGAAATCCATGTTGAACTTCTTTTAGTCTGGCCCAACTGACTGCCATACTAACCAGATGGCAAAAAGACCCTATTTGTTGCATATACTATAATTAATATAGTGTTTTATAATAAAAAATAATGAGTTTCTGCGACTTTCACTGTAAAAATTATACAAATTCGTTCATTTTTACCATATGTGTAAAACTGCTGTGTAGTTACTTTTCTGGGTGGGATTCTCTCACAAACAGACGTGTGTTTTCACAGGGAGCTTTGCATTCAGGAAACAGATAAAAAACAGAAAAGGGAGAGCGAGTGGAGGGCAGAGGAAGGAAGCAATGCAAAGCCATGTTTCCCAGGAGGGAGTCCCTCCTCTCTGCAGGACAGGCAGAAAGGAGGCACAGGATGGCGGGTTCATCTTTGAACGCTGTCACGTGATTAAGTAAATATTAATTAACAAAACCTATGATATCAAAAACGATGCATGTGTTAATTTGCTTTTAAGGCAACAGAAATTCCTGGAAGCTCTGCCCTTTTGCCTCAGATTTGACTTTTATATGCATTTATCACAGGAGCAGACTACAGAGGAGGTACTTTGAAAGTTAGGCTTTAGGACTTAAGTGCGTATTTTTCTGTGTTTTCTTTATGTAGGATACTCTCTCAATAAATACATAACACTTTACGGGATTTTTTGCAGTTTTTTTGTGATACCACCTTTTAGAATGTCCCTTACCTGTAGACACCAGTCACTCATTGGCCATATGCAGAATTTTTGCTTCTTTTGTTAGAATATCATCTATGTTAATCACTTATACATGCATTTTGGCTGAACTGACCTCAAACTGGCAAGAAACATGACTCTGATCTCATATGTTTTATCCAGAATTTGATTTACTTCTGTCTGGTGGATGACTCCAAGGGTTCGATAGAAACACTACAAGACCTCTTTAGTTCCTTTGGCTAAGAAGCTGTTGAACTCTGATAACATTCATACAGTCATGTCTTTCATATTAGTTTATTTGTCTTGTTATACTCGGGGCTAATAACTCCTATCTGATCTAATCTGATCTCTTTAAGGGCAGTAGACATAAAAGATGTCAACACAACACTAACATATTATCAAGTGACTACATTGAACTTGTTGGTAAACAGTTGTCCTTTTACACAGAGCAACATTAGTGTGACAACTTGATGAATTTAAGTCCAGTGTTCACTCTCCTGAGGGAACTGTCTAGTTCTAGAGCTGCTAAGTGCTCCACTACTTTAACCATCTCATCGCTGACTTTGTCTGCCTTCTATAGAGGCTTATGGGTTCATCTGAGCCCTTTGACAGAAAACAGCTGATGAGAGCTGTAGAGAGTCAACCAAAAACTTAACGTCACTGACTCCAAAATCAGAGATGATGAGGTTTCCCTGTGGATTCACATTACATCTACTCATTTGATCAGTTGGTATTATAAAGATATTTGTGGATAATTGCAGCTTTAAGTAACAACATACTGATGTGATGTTTTAGCTAAGAAAAGCTCTTTTTAGATTTTATTTTGACATTTCTAAAACAGAGTTACTTTGGAATTTCCTGACTGGGACTTGCTTAACTTGACAATAGCAGATGTGAAGAGTGCTTGCTGTAATATTCAGCTTCCAGAAGACAAAGTATCGCATTGGAATTTCACATTTTTCGATTTGCATACCACTCAGCTCGATCTTAGTGACTCTTCCCTGGTCCTAGTATTTGTTTCTGTTTGCCAGATCATCACAGCATCACAGACCTACAGTATTTGTACTATTTTAATCAACTTTAATGTGAACCAGTGTCTTCAAACAAGGCAGATTAAATGTGGTTTAAGGGTTGCTGGGCCTCTTTTAGTTCAAGCAAAGTGCTGAAAAATGGTGCTTTGGAGGCAAATTGACTTCCGTGTACATACACACATACACACACACACACACACACACACACACACACACACACACACACACATGCACACACACACACACAGTAGCTGTATTCCAGATGTAAGTAGTTTGTGTTCTCATCTACTTGTTGATCTCCTATGGAGTCTTAGAGGTCTGGTAATAACAGACAAACAGGAAGAGAACCATCATAAACGCAGAGATCAAACACACACACACACACACACACACACACTTGGCTGTAACTCCAGTCCCATGGTTCTCTCTCCAGCAGTGAGCTCATTAAAATGAGCAAGGCGACCCCTCTCGTCCTCATGCTCTCTCATCTCCCCTCCATCTCTTCCTCTCTCATTTCTTTCCCAAATCATCCTTTCCCCTCCACAGAAAGTATCACACACTCACTCTCTTCATTAGCTTTACTCTCTCCTTATGTCAATTTCAAGATCCACTCACTGATTTGGGAACAGATTACATTGTCAGCACACACAGTTGAAGATACTGCTTCAGTTGTACGTCTGATCGGCATGCATGGAGTACACTTGTATATTCTAAGTATGTGTGTGTTTGTGTCTATGAATGTGTGTGTTTGGGGGGAGGGTGGCTGTGCTTTAATGAATGGTTGCCGGGTAGAACAGGAGGCGTGAGGGAGGAATTTGTTAATTATGAATGGAGGACTTCTCTCTGGATGTGAACAGCACAGTGTAAGTGTGTGTGTGTGTGTGTGTGTGTGTATGTGTGGTTCAGTGTTTGTGAGTGCATCGGTATGTGGCAGCATATGTGAGTGTATGTCTTGTGATCATTTTAATCAGAGGGTTGCTAATTTGAATCTGCAGACTGGCTGATGAGGAAAATGAAATGAGCAACGCCAATTACCGTTGAGGTGCTCATGAGCAAGGCGTTCCAGACCGATCAGTCCAGGCAGCACAGGGCCGCTGGGTTTCAAATTAAATCCCACATGGAGCTGCGTTTCATGAAATCCAATGTAGGAGATAACGCAGATTTAACCAACACACTGCATATGATTCTGTCGCTGCCTGTCTCTCCTTCAACCAATAACGAAGCTATGTTGTTCTATCAAATTCAGCCATTTGTAATCAATAGTTTTAGCAATAACAATGTTTTGCACCAGAGCTGGTAGTAGTTTGCACTTTAAAGTAGCAATTTAGGCAGAAAATAAAGGCTGAGTAGGATGTCTGACTCTATTTACAAGACTTTTTTTCACATTTTTATAACTGTAAATCAAACCTTTCTAGAACCATAGCTCCCTGACCATAGACAAATAATATTAATTTAATCCAATTGTTATTTTTCAGTGAGAATTTACATTGAACTTGATCCAGGGTTTCGCATAATCATTCAATGTTCTTGTCTGAAGACAGGCCTGCATTTGCTGAGATGCACAGAATACCATGAATGAAGGTCAGTTCAGTTTTTCATGCCACAGTGACGGGAACCCTTTGAGTTTTTACAGAGTTCATATAAGGTGACCAAACAGCTCCAGCCATGCCAGTAGCTCCGTGAGGCTGTGCTTAGAGACAGCAGTGCCTGGAGCTAAATGCCAACCTCAGCATGCTAAACTTGCTCATTACGATGGCGCTAACATGCTGATATTTAGCAGGTGGCGTTTACGGTGCTCCCCTACTTAGGTAGCATTTTAGTGCGCCATCATCTGCTTATCATCACTAAAACACTAAGTGCAGCCGACGCTGATTGGAATGTCATTATTTGGCAAGTATTTGGTCATAAACAGCAGATTTTAGCGCTCGATGAACAGTGGTGGATCAACATAGTTCCCATCGGTCATCTGGGATCATTATTGTCTGAAACAATGTTCCAGATGTATTAGAGGCGTGGTAGAATGAACAGTCTGAGCAGTTATTTGAGCAGGAACTTGAAACACACCCTCTTGGGACATGTCAAACTTATATTAACTTGTTAAAAGCACCTGGCAAATCTTCTATATGTGCGTTTATATTTAAACTGGGAGCGTAAAAAAGAGATTTTTTTCTGCAGTATTTCAACAAATAAATGTCCACTTTTATCTAGTTATAAATTACTTTGCTGGCAGATTTTAAATTTGATATATTGGCTGTAGCTCAGGTGGTAGAGCGGGTTGTCCATTAATCGGATGGTTGGCAGTTCGATCCCCGGCCCTTCTGCATACTGAAGTGTCCTTGGGCAAGACACTGAACCCGAAGTTGCTCCCAATGGTAGATTAGCGCCTTGCATGGCAGCTCTGTCACCACTGGTGTGTAAATGGGTGAATGAGAAACACATTGTAAAACGCTTTGGATACCACTAAGGTAGAATAAAGCGCTATATAAGTGCAGACCATTTACCATTTACCAATATTGTCAAAGCAAATTGTGCATAAAAATCTCAGCAGTTTATTTGAACATTGCTTAGTTTCTTTAAAAACACATCCTATTCATTCAGGAATTCTTGAATAAATCAGTTTTCATACACTGGGTCAGTTTTGGATGGAAATATTAATCTGCAGCATAACATTTTGGAATAACGCCCCTCCTCCCTCTGCACTCCCCACATTTCCCTGTGTAAGCCTGTGTAAGCCCCTATGATAAACAGTGTCTCTCGAGGAAATCCCATTTGGCTGCTGTTTAATCTGAATTTTCCAGTGTGTACATTTTAGTGGCAGTAGTGATTATGGTATTCTCAAGGCGCTGTACACTGTATAAGCCTCACCTCTGCTGGAACGTCTCTGAGCACATAGCATGAGAGTGAATCTATAATCACGTTTCCCCGTGTTTGCCTTCCACCTGCACTGTGGCGGCAGCAGCTCCGAGCACCTTGTTTGGAAGTTCGCGGCGTCTGTCATCACTTAAACTGATTTAAACTCCGGGGTCAGCTTTTTCCACACGGACCTACTACCTTAAAATAGACGGGTGTTTACAGCAGCAGGTTAGCTGCTCACGAAACTGGGTCTCCGAGCGCTGGCTCTCGCACAAACACACACTCACGAGACACTACTTTATTTGGACGAAACTGGGAGTGTGTGTAGTGTCTGTGAGAAGTAAATCGGGGTCTTGTGTAAACACTGGCTCAATGTAAAAGAATACAAAAGCCTCTGTAGTTGTTCATCTGTTTGGAAGACAGAACACTTTTGCTTTAAACAGGACACTGACAGCTTTAATGTAAATATTGATCACAGCTTAGTGATCTGCGTGTGTGTGGAACAAAAAAGAGCCTTTTGTGGTGAATATGTAATGAGGCTCTTTGGTAGCATCTGCATGTGTGTGTGTGCATGTTTCACATTATGATTCGGGCTGTTTTGTGTTTCCAGGGGCAACCAGAGATATCGGTTCGGCACTGACCAGGATGTGCATGAGACATCGCAGCATTGAGGCCAAACTTCGCCAGTTCACCAAGTAAGACACATGCTTTCAGCTTCCCTTTCCTTCCCTCACACTGTCTCTGCCTGTAAACTCCCTCCTTCGCCTGGTTCTCTTCTTTTGCTGATCTGACACTGCAGCCCATCAGGGTTTCTCATGAGTCATAAAATGGTGAACCTCATGACTGTTTCCATCTAAAGCTGACTTGTTTTAGGAAGTATGATGGGACACATGTTTGGTGAGGTTTTCCTGTCAGCTGTATGGATTTCATTGGGAACATTGCTCTGTCTGTATGTATTTAAATGACTCTAAATAAATGCAAACGTTGGCACGCAACATAGACCACTCCGGAAACCTCAGCAAGAGTCTGTTTTCAACCATTGTTTGCCTTTTCCTTCATTCTTCATTCTTTCTAATGACTTTTCCACAGCAAAAGCTATTACATTGATGGTGATGATAATGATGATGATGATGATCTAAAGTCGTTGTAATGACAAAGGGTTTTTGAGGACTGAATCAAACTCAGAGCTCTGGTGTTTCTGTGTATACAGTGTTTACACATGCTTCAGTAATGCTGCATTAACCTGACGTGTGAGCATTTGCATCACACATATGTGAATTGGGGGGGGGGCAGTGTTCCAGATACTAAAATTATGAAGTGGAACGATTCATGGAGGGAATTTATATCACAATCTCATGACAGAAATATACTGTATCTGTACTATGACTCATTTTCAGTGGGGCTTAGAGGTCAGAATATTGGGGTCGCTTCTGTTCAGATGGAATCAGTCTCTTGTCAAGACACCACACAGAGGATACATGTACCATAGGACTGGTTTTCAATGAGAAATCTGTCCTTATTCTCTGCCTCTTTTATTGGCATCGTGTCTCACCTGTTTTATAATTCATGCATCTTCCTCTTGAATCTCTGTCTTTCCTACAGTGCTTTGATGGAGAGTCTGATCACTCCTCTCCAGGACAAGATTGAGGACTGGAAGAAGACAGCCAACCAGCTGGATAAGGATCATGCCAAAGGTACGCACAGATCACAGGTTATGACGCCATTTCATGAAACCACAGCAAGAACTGCAGGTTCTAGCCCCACATCCCCCTTGTTCTAGTAGTTTGAGTACACATGAAGACTGCTCTGCTCTGTGACCACTGTAAAGGTCTGATAGGAGATAAAAGGAACACCTCTTTGATCAGTGTAATCTCGCTGAAGATTCCTTAATTGTCAATTAGCCGGAACAATCATGTCGCTAATCTCCAAAGCACTCTTTCCATCATGTCCCATTATCTATTCATGCCGTAACAAAAGCACTGCACTGAAGAATACAAGAGCATTACACTGGACTCCTGCACCATGCACAGCTGCTTTCACCACTGTGATGCAGGATTTACAACTGTTAAATGTTACTGTCACAACAATCACGAGATGAACTGTAGACGTTTATGTTACAAAGCATCCTACAAGGAATCTGCACTTGCAAGTGTCTCATGCCATCACAGGACATTGCTGGATGACACTGGGAAGGCTTAGCTAACATTGATGTGTTTGTTTATGTTGTTTTCGTCACAGAAAGCTCACAAAGAAATAGCTAATTATTTATCAAGACATGACTGGACCACATGTCATAAATAGTAGCTATAGGATACAAGTAGGATGACAAGAGGTATCTTACATGGTAAAATTACTAGCAAAATCACTGTGCTCATGCTGTACTTCACTTGTTTTACTCATGGTTAAATGAAGAACTGCTAAGCTATTTAGAGTGGGCCACAACCATCACACTACTTTGGTTGAACTCCTTTTTACAGTCTACTTGATTTACATGCTGATGCATTTGTGTGACTGGAATTACTAGATAACTTTGCATGAAGATTCACATTGCTTCCAGATTTGCAGAATATCACTTCGCTATGGTTAAGGATTGACAGGGAGGACTGATCTGGAGCTACATTTTAGATCAGTGGTTCTCAACTGGTGGGTCGGGACCCAAAAGTGGGTCACGAAGCCATTTTTAGAGGGTCACAGAAGCTTTCCCCCCAAAAAAAGTAGTGGTATAAAGTCTTTTATTTTAAAAGACGTGTTTCTTATGACTCAGTTTGCTTTCAATAGCAGGATATTTAGTGGTGGTGACCAGAAATTTATGCTAAAACGTGTCTAAAATGAACCAAAATGTGCTCAGAATCTGTCAAACTGGGTCAAAATATGCCCAAAACTTGGAAAAAGTGTCCAAATATACCAAAAATTAGCAAAAAAATAAGCCAAAAATGTCCCAAATTGTATCAAAATGCGTTGAGACTCCACCCAAATAAACCTTAATTTGTTAACAGGAACAGCAACTTCAACAATTTGGGTCGCAACCCTTATTAACAGAGACATCGTGGGTCCTGAGGCTGGACCAGTTGAGAACCACTGTTTTAGATGATACTAAGTCCTAATCAAGGTCTGCTTGGTTGAGCGGCTCCTGGAAGCCTCTCTGTATAAGTTAATAATGGAAATGCAAGATAATATGAGCTTTACATTCCTCTCACTGAAGCATCTCTGTTCATCCCCTTTCAAGAGTACAAGAGGTCACGCCATGAGATCAAGAAGAAGTCATCTGACACCATGAAGCTGCAGAAGAAGGCTCGTAAAGGTAACAGTCAAACTCAGCCTCCTCACGCTTTAGACAGAGCAAACAAAAGGTCAGATCATGGATTGAAAGGTCGCTCAGACATCGTCAGTTCTACTTGTATCAGTGGTGTTTATGTGTAACTCATGTGTTGTAGCTGTTAGCTGCTATGTATATGATCCTACCACTGTAGATTCTAGTGCTGGTGAGTTGCTAATCAGCAAAACAACAAAACCAGTCGAGTGAGGCTACATTTTTCACTTGTGGCCTATTTCTGATTGGCAACTATGATTAAAGACACAGTGATTGCATTATCTGCCAACACACACATGCAGGACCTTGAGTCACTGACAGAAGTACAACTAAAGACTCAATACAGTCTCGGGCGAATGAATTGTAAGTTTCTGCTGCCATCTAGTGGTTTCTAATGGTACTGCAGGTCTTTTCTCATTCGTCCTGAATCACTTTACTGAGGGAGGCAGCAACCAATAATTGTTGCTTTCTTTCTAGAACAGCTTTCATTCAGTTGCCAGGCAGATGGATGCAAAAATACAAAATGTCTGTTAAGTAACTTCCAAAATAAGTTTAAGAATAAATAAAACTGAAATATTTTACAATACAATTTAAGGGGGTTTCTTTGTGTTTTCTGTTTTTTGTATTGTAGAACAAAAATAAAGACATGGGAACTCTGGAATAACACATAGGTATACACAATAGTGTAAAGAATGCAAAATTTATGTCAAATAATTTGAATTGCCCTTAAAACAGTCACCGTTTCCTGTTATGAAAGCTTTGCAAACGCTTCCTGAGGTGGTCACCTGGGATTTTTTTTCACACGTGTTGAGCATTTGATGGCTGCTCTTTCCTCTCTCAGGAAGTTATCTCATCCCAAACCACCTCAGATGGGTTAAGTTTGGGTGATTGTGGAGGTCAGGTCATCTGATGCAGCACTCCATCACTATATGTCCTGGTCTGACAGCACTCGCGCAGCCCGGGGATGTTTTGTGGGTTATTGTCCTGTTAAAAAACAAATTATCCTCCACAGCAGAGGTAACTTTTGCTCTTCCTTTCCTGCGGCGGTCATCATGAGAGCTGGTTTCATTGCACCATTTGATGTTTTTTGTGGCTGCACTTGAAGAAACTTTCAGTGCACTTAAAGTTGACTGACCTTCCTGGCTGACCTTCATGTCTTAAAGTGATCCTGGACCATCATTTGTCTGTACTTATCTGAGCGTTTCTTCCCTTAAAATAGATTATGACATTGTTCAAACAGAGCTGTTTGCTGGTGGGCACATTGGATTTAATCAGTATGTGTCCCTACAGATGACAGAAGCAGAAACTGCTGTGTGCACACACTTTTATTACAAATTAAGGAACTGGTGCTGCAGCTGTTGCTATTGTTGCTGTGATATCAGGATTTTTTATCTTTTCTACACCACATGAACTGTGACTTTAGCCCCATTCATACGTGCACTCCTTTCCATTAATCTGATGGCATCTGAATGTATCAGCTTCATGTCTGATTGAGCACCCTGTTAACTGTCGTCGAATTGCTCAGACCTAGTAACATCTCCCAATCACTTTCACTCCGGCACTAGTCTGAACTGCATGATGTCACATTAACACTTAGGAACACACACGCAAAACACCTCGAGTCGTTTTAAGTGAAAAAGTGGGAAGCCTTTTTCCACATTTCGGCACCATCATTGGTCCAGAAACATCACAGGCAACAAAAGAAAGCCACAAAACACCTTTTTTGTTCACTCTACCCTTCATTTTTACATCTATTACAAACTGAAAAGTCATAAAACCTTCTGCGGTTTAAAAGCTGCACATACACCAGTTACAGTCATTGATTACATCGTGGCTGTCAGCGTGGTGGAATGTATGAATGAAGTATCTCATGTCTGAAAAACCAATCCAGGTGACCACCTCATGAAGCTGGGTAAGATACTGAATAGTTACTCGTGTGCAAAACTGACATTAAGGTCAGTGCAGTACTATTCCTGTTGTTATTGTTTCATAGTTTTGATGTCTTGAGTCTTGTATTATAAAGTACAAAATAGTGAAAAAAAACCTTGTTTGACTACATGTCTAAGCCTAAAGGAAACTCTATGACTGTAAGCCTGAGTACACACTGTATAATATACTTGAAATAATGTTAACAATTAAGGGAAAGTACATGATATAATCCAACATGTGGTGAAGTTGACAGTGAGACAGTGTGATGTCCTCTGCTCTTATGTCATGAGTGTGTGGTTAGCCCTGTTGCCGCTGATGCTTGGTGGTATTATTGTTTCCGGGTCGAGTTTTTGGTTGCAGCAGCAGCGTTATTTTGCTCTAACCTGCGGCACTGTGGCTGTCTTGTGATGGCTTCTTTGTACTAACCTTAACAATGAGTTCTGCTATTTCTGCTCTCCCCCCCCTCCCTCCCCCTTTTCTCTCGCTGTCCCCCTCTTCCTTTCCTCTTTCCTTATTTTTACTTCTTTTTCGCTGTCTCCCCCTCCTCAATGCCACCGTCTCTCTCTGTCTCCCCCTTCCCCCTCGCTGTGGTATTTGTCCCCCCACTGTAATAGAGATCCAGGGTAAGTATCAGCCTGTCGCTCTGCCGCATCACCTTCCCTTTTCTAACTCAAATTTTCAAACCTTTGCCTGCAGACAGTGCATATTACTGCCTTTTTGATATAAGGGGTCACGGGAAAGTTAATTGGGTAAAATTAGGAAACTGTTTTACATAATAAAACTAGACTTGAGGGAAACAGAGAGAACTTCGGGGCTGGATTGACCTCTTTGTGCATAAATTGCAGCAGTTAGTAATTAGTTATTACTCTGTGGTAACTACAACAACCTTCATTCACCTCTTGAGCACAATAAAAACTGAAATAATGACATCACAAGGGCTCAAGCAATCCAGAGATCGTCTTGAGGCTGCTGCCATTTTCTTTTAACCATGACACACATACTGTATATGGAGACCTTGTGATCATATTACATCACTCCTGAATCCATCATTTTACTCACGTAAGTCGTTGAATGCCGTCTTGCCCTCAAAAAAGTTTTTAACAACCTCTGCTATCAAAATTGGTGACATGTTTCTAGATGTTTATTTAGAAATCCAACATATTTAGGCGTGTGTTTCTTAAATAGGTTGCAAATAACACCACTATTTGGCCTCATTAGGTGCGAGTAATGCTATAAATTACAGCAATCAAAAGAATAAAGTATGATTATGTTTGCTGTCTACAGTGCTGGTGTTTCAAGTTCAGTGTAGAGCAGCGCTGTCTTTGATGCTGCGAGGTTTTGATGTCAGTTACTCAGAAAACGAAGACATGCGTGAAGCAACTGATGAGGAGAGTTCTATTTCTGAGCCCAGCGATCAAACGGGGTCTGTGGGAATGTTTGGCAGTTATTAAAATTCCACATTTAAAAGGTTAAAATGTGCTTTTGTGGCAGGCGCACTAACAACATAGTTGATCATTTTACCACAAACTAATTGCTACATGATGAACCTGGCGCTTTTGGGCCCGCTGAATAGCTGCACACTGTGCCTGGTGGGTGATCCAGCCTCGCTTCTAATAGGCATATTCTATCAACAGACACAGTAACTCAGTTTGCACCAGCACAATTTTTGAGAACAGCTTTTTTTGTGTTTTATAATCCCTCACTGGAGGTCATGTATTAGGTAAATTAATTAAAAATAAACGAAGCCAGCTACCACGACTTTCTAGGAAATAAGCTGAAATATTTTAGTTCCTAAACAGCTCAGGTTTTATCTTCCGGTGTCAGATGAAAGGTTTTAGCCGGTTTCATAGCTAGTTGCCTCGTGGTTTTTACTCTCAACAATGCATGGTGTAGTTTAACTTCTCCCTTGACTCCTGCATGACTTTCGTAGTTGCCACTGTTAACTTTGTAGTGACACCGCAGGCTCTCATTCTGCTCTCATGCTCCCCCCCTCCTCCCTCGCCCTCTCTTTCATTCTATCCCTGACACTGCCGACATCTCCGCTGACTTTTTGCATGCTGCAACACTCCAAAGAGTTATTTCACGTCGGGCTTTCTCTTCATTGTGTCTCATGTTTTTTTTCTAGATAGTAGATCATATCCAGATTTTCTACAACCGTACTTCTGTGTCTTACCTTTTGTCATCATGTGATCACTGTGCTGTTACAGCAAGTAGTGTTTTAAAGACGGAAACACGTTGTCTGTGTTTTGGCTCTGTTCTGTCATTATGCTGGGTGTAGACTGTCATAGTGAAAGAAATGGAAAATTGGATGTCCTCACACATGGCGATCAACTTTTTATGCATCCTTTTAGCCAAATTGATGCAAAGAGAGACTAAAGAAAATGTACAGTTGTTAGGTAGATTACATGTTTACCCTATAAGTTTGATACAGTTACATTCACACAAGAAACACATGCTGTTGAATACATTAATATGTCTTGCAGTCAACTTAATGACTACTGAATTAGAATCTGACTGCTGTCTTTCTACTATGGCATATGATATCATGTTACATTATAGTAGACAGGCAATTACACTGAAACATTAAAACCAACACAGAGCTAAAACACTGGACAAGGTGTTGCTGCTTGTTTTGCCTGTTTCATTCTCAGTTGAATAATCTATGCTAGTGGTTGGATGGAGAAGCATATTAGCAAAAGCAAACGCTGATGGACAGATATTCAATCAAGCCAGATTGGGTTATAATGCCTGTTTTTTTTTCTAAACATAGTCTGTCTACACTTCCATCTTAATTCCTTCTTTTCACTCACCTTCTGTGATGAAAACTTCTACCCGTCTCATTTCTTCAAACGTCTCATCACGACTGTGCCTTTCCCGCCCCAGGGCGAGGGGACCTGCAGCCCCAGCTCGACAGCGCCATGCAGGACGTGACCGACATGTGCCTGTTGATGGAGGAGACGGAGAAGCAGGCAGTGCGCCGTGCCCTGGTGGAGGAGAGGGGTCGCTTCTGCACCTTCATTGGCTTCCTTCAGCCCGTTGTGGTGAGGATAGTAGTAGAATGGAGAGACAGGAGGAGGGAGAGATGGTTAGAGAAGGGAACCAGCAAAGTTTGACCTGCTGCACAGTTAATTATTGGAGCTGCTCTGCAACAAAAGTAAAGGGTAAAGTTTAACATGCTGCAATTCAAGTACACTAGGTATGTCTTAGTCTGACATTTAAACAAGGGATGCAACAGGGTAGGATTTTCTGATTATTATGGCAAAGAATAGAGTAAGTGGTATTTTTGAGATATTGCCTTCACTCTCTTTCTTTAAAAAATTTTAAAAATACAACAAACACCAAAATTACATATTTTAACAAAGTCCGAAAACAGAAAGATTTTTCAGATTTTCAATAAATGATGTGTGACTTGGCGTTCTGTCATAAAGTTAACCAACTCCAAGCCCAAAACTGTGATATCTGATGAAAACTGCTTTATATCTCATTAAAAAAAATTGCTAAAATAAACCCTTGGCAGTAACCAGATTTTGATTAAAACAAACAAATCAACAAACATCTGCACTTTTATTTACAACCACCATTCAAATGACCATAATTCAGGGAGTATTCAACTGAACTGCAGGCTGTGTTTGCACAATGCAGACAGGAGACAAATCTGAAAACAAATTATACTACATTAATAATAATAAGAATTTAACCTTTATTTATCCCCTTGGGGAAATTCAGCTTCTGCATGTGACCCATCCAGTTAGGTAATGGGAGCAGGAGGCTGCCGTGGTGCGGCGGCCAGGGAGCAGTTGGGGGTTAAGGGCCTTGCTCAAGGGCCCAACAGTGGCTGTAGAGGGGGTTGGAACCACTGACCTTCCGATCAGCAGCCCATTGCTCCACCACTGCCCCAATTATGCAGAGCTATTGTTTTTTACAGTATTGTAGCCACACATGGACGCCTGGAAATATACACGTGTTGATTCCAGGTTTTTCTTTTGATTTTTGTAAACATGTTTTAACTATTTTTTAAGAATTATACCATTCTGACTGTGTCAAATGTTGATTTTTGAGTTCTCTGTGCTTCTAGCCATGCTTGTTTGGTTTCTTGCTTGTGTGTTGTAGACATTTGAGGTGAAAAAAATCGAGCAGGAAGACAGGGAGGTCAACAGACTAAATACATGCATTTTTTCAATCTTGTTCGTTCAGAATGGAGAGATCGCCATGCTGGGAGAGATCACCCACCTCCAGGCCATCATTGATGACCTCACTGTGCTGACAACTGATCCTCACAAACTGCCCCCGGCTAGTGAACAGGTGCAAAGCATGCACATCCACAGCAGGCAGATCTCGTAAAGAAAATAACAAACCAACTCACTCGACCGCCCTCTCCTGTCGTTCTCTCAGGTGATCAAGGATCTGAAGGGGTCAGATTACAGCTGGTCCTATCAGACCCCTCCATCCTCCCCCAGCAGCTCCGGCTCCCGCAAGAGCAGCATGTGCAGGTGCTCACACACGAACACACACACACACATGCGCACAGAGACACAACCAGCACCTTCTGCCTGTTCTGCAGTGGTTCATATATGGAGTGTCAGAAAGAGGAGCCTTCCTTGATGTTGATGTTTCACTGTGATCGTCAGCGTCTCAGTCCATCGTTACTGCTTGTTCAGTCATCCTCAGTTTAGCAGAATCCCCAGATATTGAACCACAGCTTTCAGAGAGAGAACAGGCACTGAATAGAAGACATAATAAAATATAGGATTTTGGAATAAATTGACATCGTTTATCTTTGAACGCTTACATGCTGAAAATTTAGAGTCCATGAATAACAAAATGGCTGCTACAAGAGGAATACTACAAATGGATTTCTGTGGTTCTTTGTCTTGAAAATAATCACTTACTATTTGTGTGTAAACCATTCTGTGTCAGAGGGTGCATGTAAAGCATGCAACTTCACAGCCTCTTGTCTGCAGTGTTTACTGTGTTTTTGTGTGTGGATGTGCCTTGGATCTCCATGAGTTTAC
This sequence comes from Dascyllus trimaculatus, assembly GCA_024666655.1. Lineage (NCBI taxonomy): Eukaryota > Metazoa > Chordata > Actinopteri > Pomacentridae > Dascyllus > Dascyllus trimaculatus. The sequence continues at coordinate 8,070,708 of CM045445.1, read as the reverse complement.
ACATTCTCTGTCTACTCCCTCCTGCCCTTTTCTCTCCCCCCCCTTTCTCCCTTTCTCCCTCACCAAAACCACCATACTGTGCACTTGGATCCTTCCTCTCTTGTCTATGTTCTATTTTTTGTATCTTGTTTGTGTGCACTCTTGTGATTTGCCCTCTTTCTCTGGCGCTGGGTGTTTGCCTGCCCGGTTTCCTTTCATTTTCGGGGTCTCTATTTTTAACCGTGACTGCTGTGTGACTTTACTGCATCATCACATTGTGGGTTTTCACTAACCTGATGAACCAACGACTTGTTGTGCACTACTCCTGAACTTCCACCCACCACGTAAACCTATCACTTTCAATGCTTCCTCCAACCATCAACTTATCTTTACCCATCACCAACCCCCTCATATCCTCACACGTTTTGTCTGAACTCCTGAATCAAACCATCACTTTGGTACGACCCTGAAATCCCGCTGTCTCTCCCTAAATACTGTCTTCACTCCACACTGGGGATCAACACCTTCATCCCTCCTTCACACTCCTCCTGCCTCCATCACTCTGCCCTCCCCCTGCTCCTCTACACCTCCCTCCTCCCAACAGCAGTGTGAACAGCGCCCACAGTAGTGCTTCCCGTTCATCAGGGGGAGGTGGTAGTGTCGGTATTGGTGGCGGCGGTGGAGGCTCCCAGCCGCACTCACCCACCTCCTCCTCCTATCACTACCGCAGCAGCCTGCCGCACCAGCCTCCGCCACCGGGGGGCATCGCTGCCCACCGCCTCAGCAGCGTCTCGTCCCATGATTCAGGCTTCGTGTCCCAGGATGCTAACATCTACTCCAAGCCCCCCTCGCCTATGCCCTCAGACATCACGAGTCAGGTACAGATGCTTTATGTACATACTTCCATATACATCTATTCAGGTTATGTACACAAATTCACAAAGTCTGTGTGGTAATGAGGCTTAAAAAGTTAGTGCACAGTTTATCGATTATGAGACCATGGCACAGAGTTGCAAAAGGCCCAAGACATGAGAAATACACAGAACCTGCTTTGCTTGTAAGTGTTTCAGTGACATCCTGCAGGTGAAGCAGAGCTGTCACCGCAGGAACGTGTGCATCTTTAACATTGAAATGAGTGAAATAACAGATTGTAATTCAGTGACAGGTATGCGATCATGAAATACTCTCCAGATGCTGTAGAACAACTGAACAGTTCAGTAAACCTGTCACGGGCCCAGTCACACTACTGACATGGTGTCAGAAAAGAACATTTGATTTTCTAAACGGATTTCTTTTAATTGAAAATCACCCAGAATAGTAATACACAAGGTATGTTCCTCACTATGTTAAGCCCTGTGCGATGACACATGTTGTGAATTGGCACTATATAGATAAAACTGAATTTCAAGCATTTTAGGTTTCTTTAGAGAAACAAAATGATAGATAATTAAATTTCAAACACAGCTGCCCAATGCGCAGACGGACTTGATCAGTATGACCTAATCAAAACAATGTTTTTCTTCTTTCTCTATTTGTTTTCCTGCTGTAGAAATCATCCAGCTCAGCATCATCAGAGGCCTCAGAAACATGCCAGTCAGTCAGTGAATGCAGCTCCCCCACCACTGTAAGTATCCACAACTGTCCAACATGGGTCCTCAATGTAAAAACACTAAACCCAATTAGAATTCAAAAGCAATTAAGATGTGGAACTGTTATCAATTGATCTTTATAATCAGAGTTATTTAATATTACATAAACACAATTCTAAAATTAGTTGGTACTAAAGGATAAGACTACAATTGAAGACTTCTATATGTAAAAAGTCTCTAAACGTAACATCAGTAAACGGCTCACAGCAGGCCCCTATTCATCAGTCAGCCATAATAAAGCTGTAAAACTAGTTGGTGAGATTACTGATCTTTGAATGAAATGTATTTAGACAACACAAACCAAGTGAGCAAAATCAAAAGTTAAGAATAAAACAGAGGTGTTGGACACGAGTCTGTCGAGTCTGTCATTTGTGCAAAAGAGATTAATTAATTAGCCGAAGTGAGAAAAGCAGCTCTGCTGACTGTGACTCCAAGGTTAATACCAGTTAATCCTCCATCTATCAGCGTTGACAGAAAGTTGAAACTTGCTGATAGTTTTGCCACAGAAGATAGTGCCATCTGTTTTTGCAGGAAGTTTGCTCATTTACCCATAAATCTGTCTCTTAGGAGTTTCAGAAATCCATTAGAGGAGAAGGAAAACCAAAGATCACTTGTGGTAAAATTAAACTTTTACCAAAACAACTCTGAATACAGTGACAGTATGAAGTCAGAACAGAATTAGATAACCCACGCTGTTTAAAAGATAAGTTGCATTCACCGAGGTAGCAGGAGTTTGGTAACAGTTTCATGGAATTCTGAAAACAGCAGGAGACTCTGGCTTGTGAAGGCCGAGGCAAACCTGCAACAGAGCTGACATAAGCGGCTCTCTGGATGTTTAATGGGCCCTCCAGCAGAGAATGCTTTTTGGTCGTATCAGTCAATATCAAATCAAACACCATCAACTCACTTACCGGGAGAACAGTGAGAAAAACAGCCCTCACACATGAGCAATTTGTTGAATTAATGCATTTTAATGCTTTTCAGATTTAAATAAAAACATTTATTGCAGCAATTATTCTCTCAGAGGGCTCTATCTTTTGCTGGTACATGGTAAACAGCTGTATCCTCCTCAGCATAAATCACCTACTCAGTTCAGTAATCGACATTGTTTTTAAAGATTTACAGCCATTTGCAGCTTCTCTCATATCAGGTCAGCCACTACGCGTGGGAAGACTGTACTCTCTGCCTTTTGTGTCTCTTTAATTGGTGGACAGGCACCCACATAAACCTCTCCGAAATCAGAAATTCCTTTTAGCTGTGTTTGAGAGCTTCTCTCTTTCTCTTTCATCACACTTCCTTTGACCAGCATGCACATCTGTTTGCAGAGAGGGAGAAAAAAAATCGAATTCTATAAATGATGCTCGCAAGGCAAACTAAATTTTCATTTCTTATTTTAAGCAGCATCTGTCATCTACAGCAGCCTGCATATATGACAGCCTTCCCTTTCAATTGCAGCGAACACGGCCATCTGTGATCCCGCTCTAATTTGAGTGACAGTGTCAAGACGGATTGTGCATCTCACTTCAATTTGGTTGACAAAATCTGGCACAGCCACCATGAGGGAGCTGCAAAACAATCATGCAAACTCTCATTCTCCCCCGTGCATCACATATTGTGGGTGAATTTATTTAAATTATCTGGAAATGTAGGGTGGTGACACCCTCAGGATGCATAAGAGACACGTCGTGTTCAATGACAAACCTTAAGTCAGTTAAAAAATGCAGGCACACAATTATAAAGTTGGATAATGACAACAATATCCTTATTAAAAGGCAAACTTAGTAAAATAATAAAAACTTTCTATCAGTGCCCATACAAAGTTGAAACTTGCAGATAGTTTTACCACAGAAGATAGAGCCATCTGTTCTGCAGTAAGTCTGCTCATCTACCCAGAAGTCAGTCTCTCTGAGTTTCAGAAATCAGAAATTCAGTTTTTAAACAACTCAATACATTTCTTTTTTTTTTACTTGAACATTTTCATTTTTATTTCCAATACTGTTTTTCTGGGGACAGTGGAGAACAAAAACTAAATCTCATTTCTGGAAAAATGTAACATTTGTTTCACAGCTCTGAGTAAAAGTTTATTTAGAGCCTTTAAAATGTAAAAACCTAATGGCTCAACAAAAACAAGAGCAGCTGGAGGTAAGACAGGATGGAATTAGAAACCTGAACTGCTGTAAGGGTTTAGACTGCTCTGCAGGCTATTCCAGGTTGTCGGTGCACAGTGAGTAAAACTGGATTCTCTAACTCAACTTTAACTGAACACAGCCTTTAAGCTGGTATTTATTAGGCAGCTGGGGTAAATCTTATACCTGCATCCATCCATCCAGCCATTATCTAGACACCGCTTAATCCTCTGTAGCACGGGTGTCCAATCCTGGTCCTCGAGAGCCCCTATCCAGCATGTTTTAGATGTTTCCCTCTTCCAACACACCTGATTCAAACGATCAGCTCCTCATCAAGCTCTGCATAAAGCCTGATAACGATCCTGATCATCTGAATCTGAAGGCGTGTTGGAAGAGGGAAACATCTAAAACATGCTGGATAGGGGCTCTCGAGGACCAGGATTGGGCACCCCTGCTCTGTAGGGTCGCACGGGGGCCGGAGCCTATCCCAGTCGACTCGAGCAAAGGCAGGGGACACCCTGGACAGGTTGCCAGTCTATCACAGGGCTACATATATAGACCATACAACCAAGCACACTCTCATTCACAACCTACAGACAATTTAGAATCATTAATTAACCTCAGCATGTTTTTGGACTGTGGTAGGAAGCCAGAGTACCCGGTGAAAACCCGCCTGCATCCACAAAACCCCAAACTCCACCACCTCTACTTTAGCACATTAAAGTGACACGTTCCTCTCTGCACATTGATTTAGAAATATACTGTTCGCACAGCTGCTGGGCCCTCCACCAGAGATGTCTCAGCTATGTCTATATCACCTATACCTTCCTCCCCTCCATGGGAACTATGCACAATTCCCTCACACCTACTGGATGAGACAGTTGGAGACAGACTTACACCGGCACTAACACCTGTTACGATGTCATGAGAGAGAAAGTTATCAAGTTCAAAACAAGAAGTTACTACCGGGTACATTTTGCACCACAATCAAGCAGAGTTACTGCTATCACACAAACAGTCAAATCAAATCAGTCTAAAGTTGAAATGCATGACTTCTTTAACTCATCCCATGATCTTTCTAACATAAACACACCAAGTAGCTGTTAAATGCAGGCTTTCTAGATACACTTAGCTCTCACACTAATCACTCTTAGTTTGCGTAGCGTCATTGTGATTAGCTGTGACTAATTGTGTTTTTGGAGGCCCTTTCTGTTGTCAGATCTGTTTTCTGCTCTTCAGTTTCACACTGAGGACCTGGTGTGTGTCTGTTGTAGGTGTGTGTTCACATGTGTGGCTTTTATTCTCATGTGTTTGGCCCAGTGGTCCCAAAGCTGGCTGCCTCTCTCTCTCTCTCTGTGGCTTCTTCATTGTCTGATGACATGACTATGTCTCTCGTCCCGCAGTTTGGCTCGTCCTTCGCTACCTTCCGCCCCGCTCTCTCTCACTCTGGTTCCACCAGGCCTCTCTCTGTCATTCTTCCTGTACCTGCGTCCCCACCCTATAAACGCCCCTCTGGATCCAGCTCCTCCTCTCCCACATCAAAGGTTCCTATGTGGAAGGTTTGTTCTCCATTGGCTTCCATCTTCTTCAGTTGCACCTTTTTCTTCTGTTTCTGTTTATTAGGTTCCAGTTCATGCATAGGGTTTGCTTTTCCTTTTAATTTCCATCACCTGATTAACTCATTCATAACCACATTGCATTGCTTCCTTAAAATGTTCATCCCACTTGCTGTGTGTGCACGCATTTTTATTTATTAATTTCTTTTTTTTTGGCTTCCCCTGTTCGACTGGTTTTGCAATCTGCCAACTGGTGATTGGCCAAAACTGAGCAGGGTCGAAGTCATCATCATCATCATAAACACGTTCAAACGCTCAGAAAGGCCCCTGCCCACACACACACTGACTTACACACACTCTTCCAAGCACCCAGACTCAGCCCACCCAGAAAGGCCCCCTCTCTCTGCACTCAGATGAAGGGCTTCAAACTGCTGGATAGTGGACAAGTCTCATGCTAATCCTACCAGCTTCTTCCTGTTTATTAATTCCGCTCACCTCTTCAGGATTGGTCCAAAGCAGGTCAGTATGAACAGCCCGCCGCTGCAGCCGCAGTCCAGAGGAGAAAGGAACCTCTTGACAGGCTGAGGGAGAGCGAGGCGTCGCCAGGCTCCCAAGGCTACGCTGGGCCATCACACCCTGATGACGGCCAGAGAAGCAGGATGACACCGGCTACTATCGCTGCCAAGGTACTGCTAGAAAGACAAGTAGGCTGAGAACAGCAAATCTGTGAGAGCGTCGTATAGCGATGCATGAATATATGCAAAGTATGGATTATTCAGTCGGAAGCTTTGCTAGTCATTGTAGTCAACTGCTGCTACAGCAATGCATCATCCAACTATTATAGAACATGTCTAATAAGCTGGAAAAATAACTCATCTGATCTGTCAAATAATATTAAGGCAATAAAGAAGGAAGACTATAAACACAAATGCTGTTCATGAGTTCTACACTCAGTGGTTCTCCTGGAGAAGAAGAGTACAACCATCACCTGGTACATGTGGCATAGAAAGTAGAATTACAAACTCTCAGGCTGACAGTTATGAATAATAATTTTAAAAAATAACTTTAAGGAATATGAGCTGAAGTAAAGTATGAAATGTTTTCCAAGGAGACATGAGGCCACCCTAAATGAAAGGGAAGCACTGGTTTATGTCCCAAAACCTTTTTCTTTCATTTTGTTTTTGTTTTGTTTGCAACAATAGACAATGGCAGCATTTATACCAGACTGGATGATGTGGATACCTATTGTACCACTGGAGCTGTGACAAATCCAAGCATTAAGGAATTCAGTTTTGTTCTCAGTTTTATTTTTTGAGGCACAGACAGCACTTCATTTGTGAATTTACAGTGTGTTTCTCCTTGTTGCCTGCATCATCCCGCTATTAAAAGCTAAACATAATCATAAATGTAATCAGTAGATATATCCTGTTCAGATAATAATCTCAAGTTTTCAAACAAGCAGCTGATCAAACATCATCCCAATGCAGCCTTCCCCTGTGTGTCTGCAGCATGGAGAGGAGGTCTCTCCAGCAGCCAGCGACCTGGCCATGGTGCTGACCAGAGGACTGAGTATGGAGCAGCAGAAAAGCAGCAGAGACTCGCTGCAGTACTCCAGTGGATATAGCACAGAGACCACAACCCCGTCCTGCTCTGAGGACACAATTCCTTCACAAGGTGAAATTCCACTCTGCTGTACTGTCCACAGCAGTTTTTTTTTTTAAATCTTGTTCAACCCAGGGCACCCATATTTATTAGATGTCACCTGGTCGCATTCATCATCTTATTTTTGACAACATCTCAAGAAAAGCAGCCTATTAAGGCAAGGTTTATATTTTCTTAAATCAATATCTTCAATCTCTGCAGAGTTCTACACTTGATTGTCATCACTTCCACTAGCACTGCTGTCCTCAATGTGCAGTGTTACCCAAATCAGATCAAATTATCCATTTATTCATCCAGGCAGCAGTGACAGTTTATGACAGATGTATTTTGACAGTTTCCTTGGCAGCAGCTGGAGGATGACAATATAAAGATAAAACTGAAAAATAGTAATGTGTTCCTGTGTAAGTGTGCTGCCTTTCAGCTGACGGCTTGCTATACACAAATAATGTAACTATTCATCAAACTCAGACTCATGTTTTATTAATCCATTATAGTGACTTACCTGTCTTTCCTTTACTCCTAATCACATCTATAAAACTTCATAAATATCTTGGGTTTTTTTTACCCAATTCCTCCCATGTTAGGTTCAGATTATGACTGCTACTCGGTGAATGGTGATGCTGAAGGTCCAGATGGACAGACGGAGTTCGACAAGTCCTCCACGATTCCTCGCCATTCTAACATCGCCCAGAACTACAGGCGCATGATCCAGACCAAGAGGCCAGCCAGCACAGCCGGACTGCCCAGTGGGGTTCTTGGTCCTGGGGCACATGGGATACCAGGACAACCCGGTGGATCTGGTGGAGGTGGATCAGGGACACCAGGCACTGCCACCATCCGCCGAACCCCATCTACAAAACCAGGAGTACGACGCACACTGTCCAACGCGGGGCCCATCCCCATCCGACCACCCATTGTGCCTGTGAAGACACCCACTGTTCCCGGAGACTCCCACTCTCCTGGGTATGCAGGTGGAGGACATGCAGGGGGCGTGCCTGTCCGTGTGGGCAGTGAGGAATGCGTGTTTTTCGCCGGAGTCGAGGATGCACAGGGAGCGCTTGATTTTGTGAAGGCATCACCAAAGCGCCTCAGCCTGCCTAACACCGCCTGGGGATCAGGGGCCGCGTTAGAGGTCTATGCCCAGCAGCACGGGGGCCTTGCCATGGGAACAGGCTCAGGAGCCGGATCAGAGGAGGATCAGATGATCGCGGCCAATCGGCACAGCCTAGTGGAGAAGATTGGCGAGTTAGTAGCCAGTGCACACGCCCTTGGAGAGGGGCAGTTTCCTTTCCCCGCCCTCCCGGACGACCCAGCCCCACCACCAACCGGCCCCACTGACTCTCAGACAGGGACAGAGGGGGCAGAGGGGTCTGGTGACATGCTGACCACCATCAGGAGAGGAGTCCGCCTCCGCAAAACCGTCTCGAATGACCGTTCAGCTCCACGCATATTGTGAATGGGGGGAAAAGCAGAAAGAGGATGATGCTTGTCAGCCAATAGGGAGTCAGGTGTCGGTGTGGTGCAACCCAACCGCCTAGTACATACACAAAAACTTAACCATGTAGGGAAAGCTATAATATAACAGAAGATGAATGAAAACAAAAACATACACAAAAAAGATGTTTAAAGACACCATTAGAGTAAATGATATATAATATAATGATAATAATAACATTAATAATGTTAACCCATGCTGACAATTAAAAGTTAAATACTGAATATTGACAGGCTCCTAGCAGGCCACTATAACTAGTGTGTGTTGGACGCATGTTTGTCTTCTATACACCCTCACCCAGGGATGGAAAGACTCGCAGGAAAAACAGATAATATAAAAAAAAGAGGCAAAGAAAGAGAGAAACACTGGGTTCTGTTCTTTTTGCCAACTTACACCCTTCCCGATCCTCGTCTCCAACTAACTCGACTGTCTGATCCCAGATGAAAGACTGATGACTGAAGGAGGGGCTGGTGGGGGCAAGAGAGAGAGGGGGGTCAGAGTGCCATGTGACCAGCTGGATTTGAACCCAGGCTGTCTCAGCAGCAACACACTGTACTTATTAGCCCACTGAACTGAAGCTTTGGTATTAGCACGGGGAGCTAACAAGCCAGAGGGCGTCTCTGGTTCATCCTAATGTAAAAGAGTCTTTAAAAAAAAAAAGTACTGTTGGCATTGAACCGTGCTAGTGCCCCCTTCCCCTCTCTCTCTCTCTCTCTGCATAGTGTGTGCGTGCATTCATGTGTATGCATGTGGGCAAGTGTAAAATGTGAGCGTGTGGGTACATGTGATTGATTGTGTGTATGTGTGCGAGGGGGGTGGGTAGAGCTCTGCTGCAGGACAGCTGGTTACCCAATGAGGGCAGGGCTTTTCTGCTGTGTGTTGTGCGTGTATTCTCTTGTTTATATTGTGACGTCATTTACCTTGTTACCACTGTACGAGAAGTTACGAGACGTAATCCAGGCGTATAGATATATTCATATATATTTTCTAGAACCAGAGAGAAAATGTAAAATCAGAAATGGAGCAATAAATGTGTTTTATTTTCTTGTTTCGAAAGAAGCGGATTGATGGGAGGATTGTGGGTTCTCCTTTGTCTCATTCAGGCAATCATCAGGAATGCTAAATTACACATCGACTGTGAATTCATGCCTAGCCGGTTTCGGCGTGTGTCTCTCTCTGTCCCTGTCTCTTTCTGGTGAATGGATTACAAAAATTTGAAAAAGAAAAAAAGGAAAACTGTAAGCACTTTGATAGGGGGTAGAGTATGTACAATAGCCAGTAGATGTTGCTGTAGTCATACTGTATGATAGGGAGAGTGAAAGTGAGAGGGAAGGCTGCCTAAGACTGTGTCCGGAGGAAATTATTTCATTTGCGAAAGAGGAAGAAGATGGGGAGGGATCAAAGAGGAAGTGATAAAGGCTGTTAGGACTGTAGTGAGGGGTCAAATGAGAGGCGGAATATGAAAGTAGAGCAAAATATTTATCTGGAAATGGGTTGTTCTGGTCGTCGGAGCTGTACAAGCCATGGCCCGCTGTGGATTGTGAATAGCACTGAAGCTTTTTATGATGTGTTTGCACTGGTATCTGAAGGACTGAACACATAGCGTAAAAACACCCCAGTACCAGCAGGTCAGACTAGATTCTGATACATGCTTCAAAGGGTGGTTCATTCAAATGACAAATGAAACACATTTTTTTTCCTCCACCAGCCATGCAAATACTTTTAGTTTTATTTGCCCAGCTTGAGATACCTGCCTGTGAGGTTTCTGCCTCAAGGTCAGGACAATGGAGGTAAATGTGATAGACCTTCAAAAAAAACTGCTGAGCACATTCTGTGGGTGGCAGAGAGCAATAGGAATGTTGTTACAGAAAAGACACATTGCTGGTGGATTCCATAATTTCCATTCTTCAATACCGTGATTGCAACAAATGGAATTCTATTCAGCTCAACCGAGTTCGGCTGGAGGCAGGCATTTCATAAGCTGCAAAACTTTTCAAATGTTCAGATAAATGGAGGTAGAGCAAGTGATAAACTAACTTCAGTTGTTATTTGGTCCTATGATACTCAACTTAAAGTACAATTGAGTGATTTCATTTACTTTTCATCAGTGAATGCTGTGGGACTGTATTTCCCAGTGCCCCAAATTCTGTATATTACTCTGCAATCTTCACTCATGTTCATTTGCAAAGAGAAGCAAACCATCCTATCTGAAAACATAGTCTTACCTATAAATACTGTACAGTTTTGCATTACGGTCAAGCTAATTTGAGCTGAACGATCATTCATTTGTCCCATGTTTACTCTTGTTAAATATATCCGTTTCATTTAAAATGGCATCATACTAAAAAAAAAAAAAACAGCACCGACAATAAATAAATAAATAAATAAAACCCATGGAGAGAACAGTGTTGGGCAGAAACACATTGCTTAGTAATACTTTCCTTTTTCAGTTAAGAGTAAGTGATTACAGTTTCAGCATTAACAATACGGTTACTGATCAACAATTCAGGAGTCAACATGTGAGAAGAGGTTGGATGGAGGCTTGACTTCAATTTCCTGTCTCCAGGTTAGAAGACAGACAGCAGCGGGATGAATTAGCGTGTTGCAGGGTGGATAATCTGCACCTTTTGTTATCTCCAAAGTCGTCTTATTTTCCCTCTCCTTAGCTCCCAGCAAGCTACTGGAAGGTTTGCCTTTGTCCAAGCCTTTCGGTCTGCAGATGTGAGGTGTTGCTATGGAGCCTTGAAGACGTGAAAGGAACCTCTGAGCCAGACTAAGTCCTAAAAAAAGAACAGTAACAAGTAACTACTGCTGAGTATTCTGTGGTGAAGAACTTACTGCAGTTTTCAAGTAATTTGCCCAACGCCGCTTACAAATGAGCCGCGTCTCCTGAAAAATAAGCATTTAGACCGGCCTTTTATTCAGCCGCGGAAAATGAATGTATTTCCAGCGATCGGCTTCTTTTTATTTATTATAGTGTGAACACAGCATTGCTGCCTAAACAATAAAAACCCACCAGACCACCCCGGCACAGTTCAGCTCAGTTCAGTGCAAATAAGCCAGTTCAGTGCAGGACACGGCGCGGGCTGCATGGGAGGCTTATTTAGGAACGCTAAGACGTGAGGAAAGGTGAAGCCGGTTTGACGTGCTCACTGATGACAATGCAAGAGAATCCGACTTCAGAAGCCGGCATAGAGAGGAGAGGATGTGTGGAATGAGCATTTCACTGCCTGTTCATACAATATGTACTGTATGTGCTGTACTTGTAAAAGAGAATCAGGCGCACAGATTTGGTATAAAGGTTTGTTAGAAAATATTACATGGAATATTCAGTTTGTTTGTTTTTTTCCTTCTACAGTACTGTTTGAATATTTAGTCTTACTTTTAATTAATGTAAAAAGAACAAAAAATTCCAGCTGTAACACAAACTACTAAGCTGTGTGACACATGGATATAGGATGTGTGGGCCGAGAGTGAGTGTGTCCTTGTTTGGCTGTTGATCTGTAGGCTAGTGAACTCTTCATCAACATGTCTGTACGCTCTTCTAGCAGTGACTTGAACATAGCCAGTGACATCAGCTCTCTCACATGCTCTTTTTGTCAACTTATTTATTTCATGCCTTGAATAGAGCATTGTTTTAGACATTTTTGGCTGTTTAAAGAGAACATTAGGATGGTTTAATTTAAAGCGATAGAGGAGAATCTTTTTTAACATCGTCCCCCCCTGTGAGCACAATGTTTTGTTGAACTTTGTTACAGCGCTTCGGCAAGGGGCTGTCTGTTTTTTTGTTTCTTCGTCTTGGGGGGGATACTACTGTATGTGTGTGGTCACATGCGGATGCTGTGTGCTGAATCTGACTGGATGAGAGGGCGGAAGGGGAGAGCAGCGGGCTTGGACTCTATTCCCAAAAACAACATATTTGGGGTGAGAAAATGTTCATCTGAAGAGTTTGTCTGAGACCACCTGTCAAGGTCACACTGTTCATGAATCTACACACATATGCTGAATGTACTACAAGGTGAAGGTGGGGCATCCAACTGTACATGTTTGATTTGCTTGAACTGTTGCAATGTCAGAACTTTGTTCTTGTACAACTGAATGAAGTTTCCAGTTTAAACTGTAGGAAAGCAATACTGCGGTAGTGTGCATGTACGTACATTCACAATGATGTTCCACTGTGGGTATTATAAAGGAAAATACCACTGTTTTGTCTGCTATAGGATGCTTGAGTCCTCCATCTGGAAGCTCCTCTACATTTCACAGCTCTGATGGTACCATTTGGAGTTCAGAGACCTGTACAGCTAGAGCCAGTGCCACTAGTCAGAGTGTGTGTGTGCTGCATTTTATTGACTCCAGAGCAAATTAAAACAACTGAATTCACTGCCAGTTATTTACAGTAAGTGAATGCTTGAATGAGGGGTTCATAATGCCCTGCAGAACAGACACTGCTGCTTAATTCCAGATGATGGATAACAACTCAGGACCAGACAATGATTCTAAAGTTGTGGGCTTTTCACGTTGAATGGCATCAAGTTAGTCTGAAGAACCTTAACTGCACATGCCGTGTCATGCAAGAGGATGAACGGTTATAGGAAGAGTGTGACACTATTTTCCTTTAAAATACCCAGTTAACAGCACAAAAAATCTAACTAACCAATGTTTTTTATTTAACATGCTGAATTAACTGTGTACTGAACTAACTGTCTGAACAAGCTGAAATAACTGCTCTGCTACAGTGTTAATATGTCCATTTTATGAGTGTATGTGTTTGAAAAGTATAGGCCTGCCGGCAAGTGGGGGCAGCTGGCTTCTGTAGGAACATACACAGGCACATAGGCAGATTTACATGCGTGCAGGCATGCGTGCATACACAAAAACACACACACACACACATATGCATAGGATACACACAAAGCAACCCCTTATTCCTCAATCGCAAAGTCCCAACTACGGCCTGGAGTGGATCGCACATTCTAGGAAGCGACTTTGTGAGAATGATTTCAGAATTTGGTCGAGTCAGAGAGTAAAAAAACTGAGCTTTCGGTGACATTACTGCATTTTCTGTTGCCAAGCAAGGCCGGTGTGTGATCGGGACGTCTTCATTAACACACAAATGGAACATAGCACACTTCTTTCATGATGCTAAGTGTCTGATTATTATGAGCTTACGCAGACTATCAAAATTTAAAGGAATAGTTCAACATTTTGGAGAAGAGTCTTGCTGACACTTAGATGAGAGTATTGATGTGACTCACTAATATGTACATTCGGTATGAGGCCACAGTCAGCAGCTGGTTTTAGCTTAGCTTGGTCTAAAACTTGGAGGCAAAGGGACCTCCACACCTTTCACCTCTAAAGTTCAATAACACCTTATTTATTTACATGGGATTTTGTGCAAATTAAAGTGTAAAAATGGCCAGCAGTGGTGTAAAGGGAGGGGGGTCATGTAGCCAGGAAGTGACACAACTTGAGAAAAAAAGAAAATCTTTCCAAAATCTTGAGCTATTCCTTTAATTTTTTACCTAACTGTAACTGCAGAAGGACTGAGATGTGGACACTCAAAAGCACCATTGTCTGAACAGCCTGGAGGTGTATGAAAACTGCCAGTTGAACAGCTATGTAATTTGCCTTTCAACACTCTTTGACCAACTGGCAAAGTGAACTTACATACTGCTCTAATCCTTGTTATTTTTTTTACACCTCTGTATCCCTCTCCTCCTTTAATTCTCTATTATCTGCCTCTTTCTTTTCATAAATTGCCCCTCAGCCTCGATCCACTTCCACTGATCATACACCCAGGGGTACTGTGCAGCTGACAAAATAGAAAACAATGCTTGTCATGATGGGAGTACCATAGGCTGGTCTCTGTGTGTGTGTGTGTGCCTCGCAGCCCATCAAAGCTAATGAAAAATAATTCTGATGAAGTCTTTTTTCCCCCCATCATCAGTGAACACACACTCAGCTCTGTTTATGATTAGACTCCTCTTCATTCTCTTCCCTCCCCTCTCTCTCTCTCTCTCTGTCTGTGTGTGTCAGAGTGAGTGAAACAGTCCAAATGTGTGTGTGTGTGTGTGTGGTAATGGCTAGCGGGCGGTATCACTTTGGGTCCTGGGTGGGTTGTTCAAAGCGTTGGGATAGCTAGCTAGGGTAAACGTCTCCCTCGTGTGCACGCGAGCCGGTTTCAAGGCAAGCAGATGGAAAGCCTAACGCTTCATCTCAATGCTAGATTACATTTTAATTAATTTCGATCAGATTTTTAAGACATCTTTATGGCATCATCTCAAAGGCTGCTTGTGTCACTTTGGTGGTTTTTCAGTGAGCTGTCGAAGATGCAAGTATCAGCGGGCCTTTTTTTAGCCAAATAAACAATTTTGCAATAAACCTGCTGGTCGGTAGGATCCTCAAAATACAATCTAAATAATTAAAAGGGACCTGCATTTACACTGAAGTCTTTCAAGTGTAGCAATTGTTGAGAACCACCTCAAAGTTTGTTTGTAATCCTGAAATTATGGGCGAGTGAGTCATAATTCCAAGTTGAACACTTCTAAGTCCAAGGTTGTTCACTTTGTCCTCAGAGAGATGTTTCTGACTGAATTTAGGGTGTTTTTTTCAGCTCGAAATCTAAAAAAAAAAATATCCCAGGGCTTAATGTGGTTACAGCTGCTGCCAATAACACACATCAGGCTCCCTGTAAAACCAGAACATGCGAGAATGTAACGGCACACTTCTCTGCAAGGCTTTATTTTACAGCCCATGAAGTTAACATTTCATTTCAAGAGAGAGAGAGAAAAAATGTTAATTATTCTTTCACAACTTACAAAGTCTTACTTGAAGTAGATAACAAACGCATGGTCAGGATGTCAAGGGCTTTAGTTTTCAGCATAGGAAGTGATCAGTAATTATTCTCCAGTGACTGTATGAGATATTCCCTCTATAGCTTTTTAAATCAATGTTGCAAAGACTGAAGAAGGAGCAGCAGGCAGCATCTTGTCATTTTGTTGTGTCCAGCTGTGGCATAAAGGAATTCAAAGCAGGATACGAAAGGAGATCAGATCGCCTTACGATGATTAATGAAACATTCAGCAACGGAGAACTTCTTATAGACTTCTTGACCAGACACAGATCAGTTTCCCTGGTTACTGAGATTCACAGGAAGTTGGAAGACTTTCACTGAGCTTGTAGTTGCAGCACGAACACACCATTAGAAATCCACGTGGACAACCTCCGTGTTCGTGTAGTGGAAGTCTTCTCTTTATAACGTTGGTAACTTCAATATGCACACACGACAGACTCGCAAAAATATCCTGAATAAGATGTTTGAATGTCAGCTTTTTAAAATAATCAAAATGAACACAGGCGAAATGAAAGTGTTGGTCACTGAAGGACAGTTTGTTTTGTATTTATGATCAGACCAAAAGAAGCATCATGAATTTGCTGCTTATACAACCCACTCTTTTAGCCATCTGCCCAAGTTATATTGAATTATGTCCTTGTGTGTGCGTGTGTGTGTGTGTGTTCTTGTGAGCATGTGTGCACAAAGACACGTGGTTAAGACCCCCACTGTTCCTCCTCCCTCCTCCCACACACAATCTGTCAATCCTTCCTGCTGTCTAATACTGAAGGAATCGACTACACACTCACATAGACACACACATACACTTCCACACGCTCATCCGAAGCAAATATGACCAAGGTAGATTCTCAGAAGCCACATGAGAGCTCACTGATGTAACACAGTGCAACTTCCTGTCAGACGGCCATGCAGAACAGAGTGGCCGAAGTGGCCTCCTGGTGCCACTGTCACTGGAACTAAATTGAATGTCTCACTGTCAATGCTCCACTTCTCGGTAGTGTCTCCTGCTCGCTCGCTCTCATCTTCTTTCTCGACAGCCGGCATCTGAACTCTACAATGAAATCTCTTCAGCAGTCACCACTGAGGCATTTTCTATGGGGCTATTATGTTCACAGAATAACATTGTGACAGAGTCAACACTTGTTTCATCTTTCTGTACAAACTGTACAATCTCCTGCTCCTCTCTTCCCTCCTGAGTAGCCCTGCAGGCACTGTGGTCTTGTCTTTCTCTCTTCCTTCTCTCCCCCTCTTATGCTCTTTTTTCTTTAATTTATTGTGAATTGATTTCCAACGTTGTTTTGCCTTTGTCGCTGAAGGTAAAGTTTTCTTTTCTGTCTTCCTTTTTGTAAAATTGACCCTTTTTGTTAAGTTTAGTCACTGCTAATGTAACAAAACGCACTGTGATGATTCCAGTATTAATAAAAGTTGTACTTAAACTGTGTGCTGCTGTGTAAAGTGGGTTGTGTTACTAATAAAAGATGGTCAAGGTCCTGAACTAATCACACAGTAAAGTGTATAATAGGAAGTGATCGAATATGGGTCAGTGTCTGTATGCCTTCTAAAGGCCACTTAGAGGCACAAAGGCTAACCTCTGTCGGTGAACCAAAAAATTAAAAACAGCGTGGCACTGATACTTTCACTGTGCAGATTCTATGTAATAACACACACACACACACATACACACACACATCTGATTTAGTATAGCAGCAAATAAAGTGAGTAAATACTATGCTGTGGCCATCAAAATGAAAACATGTCTCTTTTTACAGTATCAAAACACATAATTCATCTCACCTGATGTTTTAGTTACCTCTCCATCACCACTATGATGTGTTTCCAAATCAGTCACTGATTTGTAGAGAACCATAAATACCACAGATGAACATTATCACCACAATTTTCATCCATCCATCAGCCATACAAGCTTCATCCTGTACAGGTACATGGGGGGCTGTAGCCTACCGACACAGGTTGCCAGCTTATCACAGGGTTAACACTCAGACAGACAATCATGCACGCTCACACTCACACCATGGCCAGTCTGTAATCACCATTTTCCTAAAGCATGTCTTTGGACTGTGGGAGGAAACCCACACAGGCACAGGAGGGACATGCAAACCCCACACAGAACGGCCCCAGCCAAGCAACCGGTTCAAACCCACAACATTCTCACTGTGCTAGATAGATAACTTTATTGCCTGATCCAAGTAAAAACAGAAATTCCTCTTTTGTCGTGGCTGTAAGGCAAAGTTTAAAAGCCACACTCAGGCGTTAAAAACACCTTCACACATAAAACACACAGTACTATAAATAAAAACAAGTGAAACATAAAATAACTAAAAGCACTAAAAACAGAGTGCAGGCCATTTTGTGTTATTAAGAGCAGCTATTGCAGAGGGGATGAGAGATTTTTGTAGATGGCAGCAGCATGAAGGACTGGTGGAGGGGATGGGAGGGGTCCTCAATGGTGAGGGTGGCTCTCCTCATCACTGAGCATCTATACAGTCCACACAGAGGAGGCTGGACTGTTTGAGTAATTTTACTGGCCTGATTTATTATTTGGGAGAGTTTGGTGTTTGACGTCGAGGAAGTTGAACCAGGTTGAGAGGTTATAGGTGAGGATGGACTCGATGAATGATTTATAAACAAGGGTTAAAATGTCTTTGCTGATGTTAAAAGAACTGAGCTTCCTGAGCAGGTGGAGATGCTGTTGTGCCTCTTTGTGGGCAGAGTCCGCGTGTTGGCCAAAGGACAGTCAGCTGTCAATCTCAGTCCCAAGATATTTAAAACGTCCCACCTGCTCCACAGACAGACCGTGGATCTTCAGGGGTTGGAACAGGTCTGGGCTTTTCCCTGAGGATCCACAGCATGAGCTCTAGTGAATATCCAGCAGGGGGACCAGGGGGACTCGGTGGTTAGCAGGTCGCCTCACAGCTAGAAGATCCCCGGATCACATCCCGATTAGGACGCCTGGGATCCTTCTGTGTGGAGTTTGCTTCCTCCCACAGTCCAAAAACATGCAAAACAAGCTCCGCGACCCTGCAGAAGATTAAGCGGTGGATGGATGGATGGTTTGGACCAGGGTGTGAACCTCCCGCTGGTGGCCTGGGTACAGGTGATATGTGCTAACCACTGCTGGACCACCATGCTGCCACGACACAGTAAAAAGCTGTATAATAAAAATTTCACAACACCATGTTTACTTTCAGACAATCCAGAAATGAATAAATAAGTGTAAATATGAAGTTACACCCACTTTTACTGAATACTCTTTAACAATACTCTGAATGATCAAGCCAAATGGTAAAATGGATGGTAAATGGTTTTGCCCAGTGATGGGTTAAATATCCATTTCTCACTTTTAGTTGCAGGACTAGGCACAGCATACCCAAATTCTCACCACACTAATTTCAAGTCAGTCCACAGTTTGATTTCAACTGATCCACACATTAATAATTTGTCAGTATACAGGATAAAAGTTACTGAGGATAAAGTTACACACCTGTGTCTGTTAAGCTTATTTCATAATCTAAATCAGAAATACTTTATTGATCCTCGCGGGGAAAGTGCTCAGCATAGCATGATGGAGCTACAGCTGGACTAGAAGTGTGGCTGAGAGCAGCATTTCCTTTGATATTGGAGAGCTCTTCAATTAAAAATGCACTTGATGCTACTAATAATGATGATTGAAGTTTGTTTGTGACATTCATGAATCAGATGATTTAAAAGCAGAACTGGAACGTGAAAAAAGAGACTCCATGAGAAGCTATGATGTTAGGAAATCTGCTATAGTTTCCTCAACTGCCTCAGTCCTGATCCTATAAACACGCAGGTTGAGTACCAGGTTAAAAAAAAATAAATCAAAATGATAAAAAAAAAAAAAAAATCCAACTTGGGAAGGTAGAAAATCACATGAAGGCTTATTCTCCTGGAAAATGTTGGCCTTCAGCTGAGAAAAAAGAAGAGATACTACAACTAACTAACTGCAGAAGCTGATGGATGCTTTTAAAGTCTGTAGTTTGTCCAAGACTAGAAATTCTTCAGATGAAAAGTCTATGCTGTATACAGTGTAGTGAAAATACTGCAAGAACATTTCTGCTCTCAGTTTGTGTGTGTGTGTGTGTGTGTGTGTGTGTGTGTGTGTGTGTGTGTGTGGGTCGAGTATCTGCAAAACAATGTCAAAAGTGACTCTGGTTGAAGTGGTTGCAACAATAATGGAACTAACATGAGGTTGAAAGCTTTACTTTAAAGATTTAAAAGTGAGGAAGTCTGGCAGCCACTGGTGTCAACAGTGTTAAATTACAATTATACTCATATGCAGTAGGCAGTAACTAATCATCAGGCACTCAGTAATTAAAGAGGTAACTTCACACAGTCTACTTTGGGAATCTAAGGATAGTAAAAGCAATAAATAGTACAGATGTAGGACAAGAAACACTTGCATGATTAACAATCAAAATGTATTCATTGGGATGAAAAACAAATGTGTTGGGAAAAAGCCTGGACAGTTTAATCTTGAAGCAGAGACACTGATTAGGTTGCAAAAATGAGGGAAACCTAACCAGATCCTGGTCACACCTTAGTGGAAGCTTTAGACAGTTTACTAATGGAAAACACTCCCTTTTTTCAGGTCATTGCCCCTGACTAAAGGTAGTATATCACTAATGAAGGTGGAAAAAAGGTGACAAAAAAAAAATGTGTTTCATTGCGTGCTGGTAGGGGGCGCCCAAGACCTTTAACTCACCCACACAGAAGTGAGGCAGAAGGAGCAGTGATGATACACACATATATGCATGCAGATATGTCAGACGCCTGAGCTGACATGGAGGAAGTCAGACAGGCAGCCAGGGAACACCTTTCACAGCCAGCTTTAGGACATCCTCAGCTGGCTTAGATTTCTTCGAAGCTTTTTTATGTTACTTAAAGAATGAACTAAATTACTTTGTTTCTGTGAATCATAAATGGTACAAAATCAAATACATCAAACCAATGCAAAATGAGTTATAGACTCAAAAATCGGCAAAACATTTTTCATTATTCTTTACTATGGTTTTCTGGAGATTTACATTCGGTTTCCAACAAAAGCATGCAAAAGCTGCTGCGGACCATCATCGTCGTCTGAGAGCCAGTGAATGGTATACTGGTTAATGGAGCCAAATCTTGTCAGCCGGTCTTGATTAAAGCACATTGACAGAACAAGGACAGACTTCTTTTACTTAACACCTACTCCCACGTTACCCACATGGAATCACACAAAGAACTTTAATTAAAAATAAGTGGGCCACAATTAATCTGAGGGAGACATGCTTCATTCAAACTCACAGCAGCTTGAGACTGTAAGGCTGATATACTGTCTTTTGTGTGTGTGTGTGTGTGTGTGTGTGTGTGTGTGTGCCCAGCTGAAGCATCAGTGGAGTGAGTGGGAGTGTGTGTCTGTTGCTCTGTCCTTCCTATACTGGGACTTCTAATTAAATGTTTAAATGGTGTGATTCAGTATCAGCAGCACTACTAGAGAACTGATGTATGACACATTGAAAAGACTTGCGCATTGTGTTTTATTCATAGAAAAGCAGCACAGAGACCGAGAATGAGCCGATGCACCAGCGTCTACTTTTACTATTACTTTTGTAGCTTGCTTTTAAATTGTTTGTCATGCTCTATTTGCATGTACTTTTCTATTTTTATTTTGCATCCATTTGGATTTTGTATCTATTTTTTTAAAATAGTGGAATATAAAGGGTCATCTGACTGCAAGTTTTGCAGACATACAAGTAAAAGCACCTACGATGCTGACATTTGCACACATAACCTGCCACCAAATGTGCTAAAACGTCCTTAAATTATAGAAAGATGCATCTATAGTAATTGTGTCACCTCAACTCCACAACATTAAAACCGCCTAATACTGTGTAGGACAGCTCTGACTCCATAAGATCCTTGAAGGTATCCTCTGATATCAGGCACCAAGATGTTCGCAGCAGATCTTTTGAAGGGTCCATGTGGTGAAAATCCATTTTATGGTGGTTTGTGCTTGTTATGAACTTAGAGGTGTAAGGTAAAAGCTGTAAAGATATAAAGACGTTTGATTCTGCAGTTCCTCCCATAACTAGGTAGCCTCCCAGCTTCACAGGCGAGCAACTTGACCCAAGTGTGACCTTACACCTAACTAACCAATAGTCATCAAACCGTAATAATTCTGACCTCTCAGTGCTCCCTGCTTCTAAGTTTACCAGGTTTGTTCACTTTCCACCGCTGCTTCTGCTGACTCTAAAATACCTCAGCCACAAGCAAAGCTCCCCAAATGATCTGCTGCTGGCTACAAAAGTGAAAACCCGAAGAACTGAAGCCCCAGTGGATAACTTCTGTTTTTGATGTCACCACAACAAACAGAAAACCCTTAGCGTTAGTGCATTGTGTGGCTAATGATACCATTAGCTTTGATCGCATGCCCACAGGTCAGAGCTCTGTGGAAGCTGAGAGACATTCAGATATGTTACAAAACTGTATGCAAGTACAGTGTTGGTTACCGGGTTTTCATGTTGTTTGTTGTGCTAAAGTACAACCTAAAGTCAGTTTACATCCATTTGCTAAACTCCTGCCCCCGGTGCTCACATAAACTGCATTCTAATACAGCTGAATTCCCAACCGAAGTTGCTCTCATTTACATACTTTTCTGTTTGGAGTATTAAATAGTGACTGAAAAGCAGCCTATTATGTTCACCAGCAGTCACCTCAGAGCTATTTCTCAAGCTGCAGCTCTGCATTGCTTTGCTACAGATTTTACAACCTGAATGTTGTCTGAGAAACTCACCAAACACATAAATCAAAAACAACGACGGTGAATCTGGCAATTTCCATGTCAAATGATTATTCAGGGAGAAAGTTAAAAGCAACTGCTGGACCCCTAATTAATTGGTTTTCACAGCGAAACAGCCCATTTAGGACAGGCTTAAAACCAGGAGTCATACAATCAACTATCTTTGCAGCATTTTGAGATTTAAAAAAATAAATTAAATTGGGGGTATTAATTGTATTAGGGGCACAATAAAGGACATTTAATTTCTGGAAGTTATGAGGTTGGGTCTCCATAGATCACACACTCCTGTATACCATCTAGCAGATGCTTGATCTGGTTAAGGTCTGGGGAGTTTGGAGGCCAAGCCAACACCTCAAACTCTTTGTCATGTGTCCTGAAACAGTTTCTGAACATTTTTTTACAGTGTGGCAGAGCACATTATCCTGCTGAAATGGGCCGCTGCCATTTGGAAATACTGTTGCATCAAAAGGGTGTCAAATTAACATCCACATGAATGCAGGACCAAAGTTCTCCCATAAAATGTAGTCCTGAGCATCACCTTGGCTTGCCTTATTCCCACAGAGCACCCTGCTGCAATCCTGTCCCCAGGCAAACAAAGCCCAGTTCTGACCACTGCACAAATCAATTAGTTATTCTACGCAAAAGAGGGTGTTCTTCACTTCAATTCATGGCTAGACTGGAGGTTTCTAAAGGGCCAGTGAGCAGCACTCTAAAACACTTTGCAGAAACTGGATCAGTTGTAGCCAAAGCACGATCAGACGGACCAAAAGTGAGCACCGTCAGAAGATCAATACATCAAGGTTTTTTTCACTGAGAGATAGAAAAGTAATTTCATCAAAGATACAGAATTTGCTAAATAAAGAACGCAAGACTCAGATCAGGAAAAACGCTGTCAAAAGGAGGCTGTCTAGGAGTGTGAGAGGATGAGTAATGGCCTCTAAACCATTTCTTAGGAGGGGGAACAAGGTCAGATGCGAAACAAGGTCAAATGCTTGAGGTAAGTTAAATCCTGACAGCATTTCTCAGTGGATGGTGAAAGAAAGTTTAATTTACTGATAAATCCAAGTTAGAGACTTGTGGTACTTACATAGGGGCTGTATGTATGGAGACAGACAGGAGAGAATGATACCAGAGTGGAATTAACCCCAGTGAAATGTGTTGGTGGGAACATTCAAGTCCCAGGTGTTTCTCCTACTATGGAGTTGGACACCTGAACTGAATCAACTCCAACCTTGTCTCAAATATACCCAGACCATTCTCTAGCTGTGACAGAGCACTGTGTAGAATGGCCTGTAGGACAATTCTGTAAGACACCGTGATAAACATTCATTATTCAGGTTGAAAGGCAGCAAAGCAGCTCCAAATCGTGATGTTCCCACCAACATGCTTAAGCTGAGGACCTCTGGGATCACATTTTCCTTTTTTACTCTATATGTCCATACATGTTCTTCCCAATACTTTAAACCTTAGTTTAATCAGTTCACAAATACATTTTCCCAGTTGCATTGTAAAAAGTCAAGCTGCCACTCTCCAAACTTAAGGCATGCAGCGTCATGCAACTTGATTTCCACGTGTTAGACTCATGAACAGAGACGTTAAGCAGCTTCAGTGATTCCTTTAAGCCTCGGCTTTTATTCCGGGTTGGTTTTCTACCTCGCTGAGCATTCTGCGTTGTGCTTTTGAAGTCTTCTTAGCTGGACGTCCCACTCCTAAGGAGAGTAGCCACAGCACTAAACTGCTTCTAAACATATACAATTTGTCTTGCTGTGGAGTGACGAATAGCTAAACTTTTTGAGATCAGTTCAGAATCCTTTATGCAGCTTGATTTTAAACCTATTGAGATCTCTTTTTTTTAACCAGGTGGTGTAAAAGAGTGAATGTTTTTCATTAGTGGCGGTAATTCTAACCCTCACCTCCACTCTCATTTCATTGATTGTACTTTATTTTTGCTAAATTCTAACTCCAGTCAGCTTTTGTTGATGCCACTAACCTAGAGGCTCATATATAAGGGCCATTTTATTTTGTGTGTGTGTGTGTGTGTGTGTGTGTGTGTGTAAGCGCGCCTTAGTTCATAGGCAAGGACTCAGTGCGTCACAAGGCTTTTTCAGTCCAATCGTTTACTAAGTCCAGCCCTCCTACTTAGCAGCTTTATAACTGAGGCAGCATTCATTCGTTCTGCCTCTACAGATCCGCTAATCATCGCTGCTCTTCATTCCCAGAGATCCCTCATGCAGATTATAAGACTCAGGGTTTGCAGATTAGTTCTTACCTTCTGAGTGTGATCATGCCTATCCCTCTTTGAACTAGATCGCAGTCTTCAAACCAAAGCGGGTCGGTCTGGCGGAAGTTGACGATGGCGGGTCCTCAATCTCAAGGGTCGGCTGGTGCGCCATCACTCGGTAAAATCCCTTCATCCTCTTCAGGCAATTAAAATCCAGTAAGAGCTTCTAGCAGCCATATCAAACATCCAAGCGGCATAAGTCATCACAAACTTTATATTCAATTTGGCTACTTCAGTTCATAATTTCAAATCCACATCCGAAAACGTGGGTCCAAGCTCGGCCCATCCTGTCGGTCCACCAGCACCAGCTCCTCCGGGAATTCCAAGATCTAATCCTGCTCCAGCTCTGGAAGTCCTTGCCATTGGCATATATACGTAGACGCCGCATTGACTGTGGAGGGACGTGCCTAAAGCTCCGCAATCTTGGTACAGGGCTAGCAGAGGCGGGAGTGAATGTAAGTCTATGGAGGTAAGAGGTACTCCACAATCTTAAAGTAGAATTATTCACTGAATCTTCGACCGATTTCCAAATGGTTTGGTTTGTTAAAAACATCACACATGTAGCTTTGACACAAGATGCTTGGATGCTTTTGCTCTATTTATGTCTGCCTGTCCGTCCTCCATGTCTGACGTTTGTAACAAACAATATATGTTGACAACTGATGGATTTATGATCACTTTTATAGTGCAGACATGTCATTCCTCTATAGACGTAATGCACTGTAGGGGCGAGTGGCACTGTACCAAGATGGCCGCCGCGTAGGCACGTCGGCTCCAATCGGCAGCAGCAGTCAACACGGCGTCTAGATATATATGTCTATGGTCCTTGCACCCAATCTCCCCTTGTCATGTCTCCTCCGGTAGTCCGGTGTCTCCTCAACACACCAAAAAAACTCTCATTCAAGCACCGAAATCAGCGCCTGTTACCTGCTGGACAGCTTCCGGGTTCAAATCTGCTGTCTCCGCCCACCAGCGTGACGTCATAGCCGAGCCACCGTTGCATGGTGACTCCTGCATCTCCGGCGCCCTCTGCTGGTGAGGCCCTTTTCCTCCAGCAGCAAATATTGGTGAAAAGCTTTATAATCTCAGTTCCTCTGTCAGTCTGTACCTGCCTGGGTTGTTAAACAAGCTGTTTATCTGCTGCATGTTCCAAAGATAAAGGCAGCTGGTGGAGAAAGACAGGTTCCTTGGACTATTCTGACATTAAAATGCACTGCTTCACTAGTAATTTTGGTCACACACCTGTCTGAACACACCAGAGCCACCGAGCAGCAGGTGTTTTGGTAACATTGTTAAATTTGGTGTATCGATAGGCAGATGCTCAGCAAGTGAGGTGTTTCGTCTGTGGCAATGTGAGAGTGTTACCAGTGGAAAAAGTTAGTCTGGAGCCTTGCTCTGTGCCATCTTTCTTCAACTACGCAACTGCAGATTACATCTTGTGCTAATTAGAATAGGGACAGATGGAACAGTGGTGCAATGGTTCTCACTGTCGCCTCACAGCTTGAAGGTCCTTGGGCCTTTCTCTGTGGAGTTTAAGGTCTATCTTTGTGGAGTCTGCATGTTTTCCCTGTGCCTGTCTGGGTATTACTGAGTGCTTTTGGTTCCTCCCCCATTCCAAAGATATGCTAAAGTTAATTGGTGATTCTAAATTATCCGTAGGTGTGAATCAGTATGCCTTGTTGTCTGTCTCTGTGTGGCCCTGTGATGAACTGGTTACCTGCCCAGGCAAGCTGACTTTGGCCTCACCCAAAGTCAGCTTAGATAGGCTCCAGCCCCACTGCGACCCTAGGGATAAAGCAGTAGATAGAAAATGGATGGTACAAGTGCTCAGTTAAGGAAAGTGGACTTCATAGATGGTTGGTCTCCCCATGGTCATCCATGAGTCGCTAACAATATAATTATATTTAATATTATAGCTTAACATGAAGTTATATAGAAAAATATAGCTAAGAATTGTTGATTTCAGAGATTAACTTGATTAATTTAAGTATAGGGGCATGACTCTATTGCATTGAGGTCTGTGAGCTATTAAATTAAATTTAGGTTAATTTTCATATGTAAAGTAGAACTTAATTCCCACATTTAATAATACCTTGGCATCTTAGCTATAATATTAAACTAGGTGGGTTAATGTCCATCATTAATAACACCATAAGGTCTCAGCCTTTCCAAGTATTATGTTCAGGTAAAGCAGTATTATATATGTTCAAGAGGCTTAAAGCATTACTTTTACTCCTGGAGAATATCCGCCCATCAGTTCATGACCTAAAGCTCAGGCATAAATGGGTTCTGCAGCAAGACAATGACCCAAAGCAGATAATCATGTCTATCTCTGAGTGTCTCAAAAAGAACTAAATTGAGGTTTGGAGTGATCGAGTCAAAGTCCAGACTTGAATCTAATTGAGATTCTTTGGCAAGACCTTAAAAAGGCAGTTCATGATCAGAAACCATCTAATGTGACAGAATTACAACTATTCTGCAGAGAAGAGTGGGTTAAAATTCCTCTGTGGCGATGTAAAAGACTGATCACAAGCTGTAACAAACAGTTAACTGCAGTTGTTGCTGCCAAGGGTGGCCCAACCAGTTAGTTCAGGGGGGCAATTACTTTAGGGGGTGATACAGGTTTTCAATAATTCTTCAAAAGAAACTTCATTTAAAAACGGCATTTTGTGTTTTGTGGTTTATCTTTGTATACTGTTCAATAAATATAAATATTAGTTTGATGATCTGGAAAATTTAATCGTGAGAAATATGCAAAAACAGAAGATTTCTGTAGGGGGGAAGATACTTTTGCATGGCACTGTATTTCAGAACAATGATGGTGGGAGCAGAAGTCCCTAACAGAAATGTCATTTAATTCACTGAAGTGTTCAGGACAGTAGTCTTCTAGCAGCAGAGATTGTCAACCAGGTAATATTTTTTCCCCCAGCACCACACAAGGGGGCCCATTCTGCCCACTCTGCTTTGGGTCCCCCCAGAGTCTAGGATCCTCACTGTTTACTTATGCACAGTTGACCTGCAGTCATGTTTTGATCACAACCTTCAAATAATTGCAGTGAAAATGAAATCTATTGCTTTGTGTATATTTTTCATAGACAGCAGGATGTACAAGTAATGTCAGCTCTATGCTGCAGGCAGTGCAGAATTTTGCTCTGTGGGGAACAGAAAAACATGTAGCATAATCAGAAGGGTTGAGTTCTGCTGTTTATTTTGATATGCAACAGGACAATAAAGATTTCAGCAAGGTGAAATTGGGTGGTGACATTCACTGAAATCACTTTTAAGAAGTCTAATCTGTCTTCAGGAGGTGGTTACTGCAGTATGTGCAAATTGGTAGTGTAGTTTCAAAGTTCTGCTTTTGCTCTTTCTTGTAATATGATCTTTACATATTGTTGCCTGGATATGTAAATGTGTTTGACCTCTTTAATTACAGGATACAATAACTCTACTGTAGCTTTCTTTAATGATTGTGAGTTTGCACAGTTCAGTACATTATAGTCTGCCATGCTGCGCAAGTCTGAGCACAGTGGCTGACAGCTCCCACCAGCAGAGTCTACTACTTTACTTGTATTCACAGCACTCTTCACTATGAAATTCTACAGGTTGAAAGAAAATGAGCAGAAAAAGCCCAAAATATTCTTAGCTAAGTACCAATAATCTTGCCGTCTTGCAGCAAAGTTGGCAATTGCAAGTGAAACATCTCACTTATATTCTACTGCTGCCTGGCCTTATGTGTTTCAAACTTTTTGATGACAGTAGGATCCTATACCAGAGAGGCGTTCAGCTGGCTACACAGTTGTTATGAAGAACTCTTGAAATCTTAAACATGAATGCCACCTTATTGACATTTGGGGCAATGGTCTGTGGGATCAATTACCCACTAACTTCTGTTTCCACCTCTTTGCTAACACTGCAGGTAATTTAAAAAACGTCATATTCATGAAGTCTAAGACGACGTAAAAGCAAATAGAACTCGATACAAGTGCTGTCAATATACAGTCTTTGCATGCTCGACGATCATGAGTGGTTCACAGACCTTGACCAACACGTGTGCATCTGCAAATCTTGGAACATGATTCACAAATATCAAAGCATCAAGGTCCTTGACCGTGCTGCCTGCACCGTGATTCTTGTTGATGATTGGCCCACTGGTAAATGGGATTTGCCTGGACCCAGACACTTTAGCTTCTACATCTTTTAAAAACACACAGAGTACAGGAAAAATCAATTTATTTACAAAGGCAAGGACAAGCAAGCAGAAAACAAAAGACATGTTGCACAATGAAAACATACGCAGTCATTGTTTCAACAAAAAGACAACATGTATAGCTTTGTCTGTTTGTTCCATAGGGGACTTGGCCCGCACACAATGGACAGTTCATGCAAATATGTCCACATTCATGGCTGCAGACAGTGTCTGCACACACCAGCAGAACAGCAGAAGGGATGCACATGGATCGTTGCAAAACATTACAACACAAAGCACAAAAAACATCTGATTTTGGTCTTTTTAATGGGTGGTAATAAAAAGATTCATATTTTATTATAACAGAACCTTTACCATTTAAATATGGTCGGACTTAAATGATTAATGCCTAAATAAGTCCTTACAGAAACATTCATTCCTTCATCCCCAAAAAGTTTATACCTCCCAAAAAGCCCGTGTCTGTTAGACAACTACTAAAGAAAACTGCTGCAAGAGTTCTGACAAAGGCCATAAAAGCTGAACACCACCCTCCAGTTATGCTCCCACTGAACTGCTTTCAAGATAGTCCTGCTTATTTACCCACTGATTTAAAGATAATAGTTGCTTTTGCAATAGGCCCCCCATCAACACTGGCTTGTTGCTTCTAAAATAAAACACAGTGAACAAGCATTTAATAAGACATAGTAGAACCAAACCTAACACTCAGGAGACAGAGAAATGTTATATTTACTGCAACATTTTCTTTAAAAAATGTAGCCAGTGTGTTTAGTATTTCCCTCTGTTCTGCACTGTGTACTTTGTCTGCTGCTCTGATTGTGCACTTTGAAATGCACAATGTGTGAAATATGTATATGGAGTAAAAAAACAAACAAACAAACAAACCTGTCCCGGCTTCTACCTTTTTATTCACAGATAATGTTTTAGAGATCGTTAGCACACTGAGGTAAGTGTAACAGTTCAACAGAGGACAGCAAATCAGGGCACAAGACACAAAGGCAGGCTGAAACACTGTCAGGACCATGACAAATTGAGCTGATTGGGTGGATGGTGTCAAGGAGGAGGGACTAAAGACCAGGTAAGTGAGAGTAGGCAAGCTGGGCACAGGTGGACAGCCAGACGACAGCAAGGGAGCTACAAACAGAGACAGCGCAGTCAGACAGGCAGGGTGTCATGGTCTTTGGTTTGGTTGTAGTTTGTTTCCTCCTTTATTTCTAAATTATCCGTCCACATGTGTCTAAACTTATTTCACTTCCTCCCTTTGTGTGATTTCCCTCCTTCTTTGATCGTCTGCCCCGCCCTTGTTGGTTTCAACTGTGTCTCATTAATCAGCCCTCTGTGAGTGTATTTATAGCCCTGTCTGGCCTCTTTCTTTGCCAGTTCATCTCTTTGCTTACCTCCTGTTCACCTGCCTGACTTTGTTCCTGTGGAAAACGAGCTGAAGGCAGATTACATCGTGTTTTTTTTCTTCTTACGTTTCTGTAAATAAGCGGAGATCTGTGTCCCATGGCATTCTCTTCATACCAGCATGGGTAATGTTTATTACTGTGGCACCAAAGAGTGTGGTGGAAAACCGTGGGCACACATAAATCATGTGCTGGCACAAAAGGTAAGCGCACCGATTTAACCAATGTAAAAAGTTAGTCTGGAGCCCTGGACAGGAGAGACAGGTGGGGACACTGGGCAGCTATAAGGCACATCGACAGGAGCATTTCTTATCAAGCTCAGGGTAAATTTAGCAGGACCAGGTAGGAGGTCAGCAGATGTGATAGTAGGCTAATGGCTAGCTGACTTATGAGCTGGAGCTGGCAGGCTGGTCAACTACAGAAGAGGTTTTTCAGGAGCAGTATGAAGACTCTGTCTGGCAAAGTGTGAACAGTCTTTGAGGTTGGCTTAGAAATGGTGGGCTGAGAACCAGGAGGCCTCGTGGTAAGTTAACTTAGTGAATTCAGGATGGCCTGTAATCTCTTCCTGCCCTTAGTCACATAATAATTTAGCATTGCCTGGAAATGCCAGAGGCCAGGGTCTGGGCAAGAGTGTGCTCTCCAATATGATTAGGCCTCTAAGCTTGTGCATGGGAGATTTAAAACCAGAGGCCAAACTTTAAAAATTTAAATGACCTTTTCAAGTCTGAACAAGTCAGGGCTCTTGCAGGTCAGCTTGTGCAGTTAGTACAGCTAGTTGTTAGTTCAAGGAAGTAGACCTAAACACAGGACACATGGGCAGAACATGAGTGAACAAAAATGTAACTTCAATAAACTTAGAGGCTGTGGTAACGAAAGCTGGCAGGGCAACAAATGATAACAAAAGCCAGCTGGAGGGTCAGACATTGACAGAGTCTGACAAAAGAGTAAAGTCCAGAAAAGCAAGATTGACTGAATATTTGAAACCCTGAGACGCCAGGAGCCTTTACCACAAGGCAAGTTCAAGTTCAGTATTTTTTGTTATTAACTGCAATTCCATCCCATTTGGCAGCCACACAAAGCTGGTTATCAACACAGGGTTTCCAAACCTGGTCACGAGCACTTTTTTATGAAAAGGCTAGTGTTGGTAACATGTGACCAACCAGAAGATGGACAGGTCTAGAACTGCATTTTTTTCCACTAGCAAAACAGATTAGAAATCCTCAGTCGATGAGGAGCTTTAATATATAAAACATGGTAAAAGCAACACAGCTGCTGCAGCCAAAGCAGGCATGAAAGCTGTAAAAAATAAAGACACTGTGTGAATGTCTAAATAAAGGGCTTTATGAATATCACTGTTCCAAAAGGTTTGGGTGTAGGTTTCCTTTTCAAAATGAAATATTCAGTTTAATTGCAATACATCACAAGATTGTACAATGAAAATTACAGATGTGGTCTGTTAACACTGCTCACAGAGATAAACATGTTATTTAAATAAAGTAATGATGTGGTGAATGAACTCAGTAATAATTAACCATACTTAGCTGTAGCACCACCAGTGTTGGGAGCAAGTAAAGAGCAAATATAAAAACATTTAACAGATAAGTAGATTTACTGCAAAGGTCAACAAGTAGGCTATGAGGCTTCTGTTTTAGGAGTAGATCATTATACAAAGGTGTATCAAACAGTTAAATGGCTTTAAAAACACTTGCAGCTCGAAAAAACCCTTACCTTGCTCTCTTACCTTTTTCCAAGAGATCTGATAGTCAGTAGACTTACATAGGTAGTTAGGTGTTCAGCATATATGACCATGGTGTTGTACCCCTGAAGGAAGTGAAACACCATCATAGTCCTGAAACCCAGAGTTAAATCTGACGTTATCTCATAACCACAAATCCTTTCCAGGTATCTGGAGACACAGGGAAATGCACAGTACTCAAGAACAGAAGCAGGCAAACTGGAAATTGACACGGAGAAGGGTTGGACTAGACGCACAGGAAACTGGTAGGGTGACAAGACGCAGGTGAAATGAATAAGGATGGAGCACACAGACACAAAGGAGGGAAAGCACACAAAGGGAGGAATAGAACCACCAATGATGCACAAGCTAACTTCAAAACACAAGTGGAGATGTCCATGAGAAGTGACATGGAAAGCAGACACAGACAGAGGGAGACATTAGGGAGTCACAGGAGACACGAGAGAGGCTATAAGACTCACAAGGGAGGAATGGAGGGAAAATAAGTAAGTGACAGTAAGCATGCGGGATGTTCGTTTTGTCTTCTTAAAGATCAGAGAAGGTTTAAAGACGTCCCCATATCTGACATAACGCACAATGACAGTGTGGATGAAGCTGGAGAAAAGCACTCTTTGCTGCTGTATTGAATAATGCTTTAGAGGTTTCTGGCTTTTGAAATATACATGCATCATGTGAAGCCTGGAAACACTCGAAGATCAGGGCTGATCTGGCAAATAAGTAGAACTGAACTGAACCTTTATCAAATACAATGCAAGCCAACATCACGGAGCAAGCCACTGAACTGGCCAGTGTTTTTTAGGAGCAAGCACACATTCCTAGTGAGTTATTGTGTTACTTATTTACCACACAATTGACTAATATTACAATCCGGAGTATTATAATCCACCTGCAGTGGTGGAGAAGGCTTCAGATTAGCACATCGTTACTTAAACAAGACTTCCTTGATTGAATTTCATTGGTTCATTGGTGCCCAAACCAGTATGTTCCCACCAGCACAACCCCATTCATTTTTATAATTCAGGGTTCATCTCAGTCTGAATGTTTATTTTTCACACAAGCATTGTGGGGCATCAGGAGGCGCGCACCACCTTAAACCATGATTTGGAAAGCAGTAGCCCTATAAACAGAGATGTTAACCTGCTCTAAAGCATCTTTGAAGCCTTTTTCTGTTACTCTGGAGTTACTTTTCTTCTCATTGAGCATTGCAGGTTGGAATGGCCTCCAGGTTGGGTCTGAATGGTTATAATCTGAACAATGATTCTGTCGAAGCCTTTTCAAATGAATACATTCCTTTCATTTATACAATGTCAGACCTTCAGTGTCAAACCAACTTTCGGCTCGGCAGATAATAAAAATACCAGCAGATTTGAGAATGAGACTTTTAGGATGATCAACAATGAATCAAATTCCCTTTAAAAAAGTAAAGTACAGTTAAACTACAGTTAAACTTGTATGTGTTGCTGGGGAGTTTACTGTAAAACAACAGAAACAACTTAATTAACCTAATTAAATACAGCACTGTGCAAAGGCTTTAGGCACTTTAGATGTATAGATTCTGTTACTGAGTGTCATCAGATAGGTGTCTGACTAGTCCCAAATTCATTCTGCAGCATCTGTCAATGACCACAGCAGCTGCTGCAAGATGCTTAGAACAAAATGATATACATGTGCATGCAAGTGTTCTCTGGGAGAGTTGGTGCTGTTTCAAAAGCAAACAGTGCTCACAGCAAATGAATTGATTTCTTTCTTTTCTTTTATTCTTTTTTGTTTTGTTTTGTTTAATGCACTTTGTTTGAGGTCAGTTGCTTAATTAAAGAAAGGCCAGCTGCGTTTTCTCAAAAGTGCCTAAAACTTAGTATAGTGCTTATACAGTATGTACACATATATACACAATTTACTTGTGTGTAAATTAATAATCTGCAGATTAGCTTGGAACTATGGCTGATGAATAAATGTAGATGGTTAAAAAGGGAAATATTTCCCTTTAAAATAAAGTTTAATATATGTATATATGATGAAAAATATAACTTGCAATAAATTGCATTTTAATTTTAGTATAAAGATCCTACTTCATGCACAGTTAATCATCACAAATATGAATATTTCATTGCTAAGGTATTAAACATTTCAGATCAACAAATGTATTAAAACACCTGCACACACTTTCACAGACTTTTTTCAGAGGTCTTAATGGAAAAGATAAGTGAAAGCACCTATGTGGATGGACGGTAACAGATGTGTAGGGGCTTTTCCAGCATTAATGAACTACCAACATCTGGCGGTAGACAGTAGAACCCACACACTAAAATGACAGCAGAACTTGTCCCATGCTTTAGAGCTGTAAGTGATAGTAGCAGGATCCGCTGGTGACGGAGGCAGGGCCAGGAAAGTTTAGGAAAGACATTGCTGATTGAATTGTGAATTTGATTAGCAGTGGTTTGGCCTGCTAGACCTCAGCCTAATAGATGTTAGGCTTCACTGGCCGCTCTAATGTTGTTTGTTCACCTTTCTGCTATATCACTACCATCCTGTCAGGACACTTTGGAGTTTTTCTGTCTTGAAACAGCCTGATCTGAATACAAACCAGTTGGTCCTGAATGCTGTTAACACTGTGTATTTTTCACTTTACAATTTGAATATTACACTTATTCAATACATGGTCTTACTTTGTTTCTATTTTATTTATCTGATTTTGTATTACTCACTGTTGTGTGTACGTCTGCCTGATCGCAATTTTTGCAGTATTTTTTTTTAAATATTTTATTAATGATTTAGTTTATTTCTGTGTATGTTTTATCTTATTTGTTTTTCCTAAATTTTACTTTAATTTATTATCGTCTGTCTCTTTTTTGTAATTGTTTTCCTGCTATGAGACAGGTTTTGGTGTTGTCTGCTTTAATATATTTTACTGGAATAGTTTTTAGAGACAGTCATAGGATCAGCATTCCTGGCACCTGGCTTGCAGTGCACGTGACCCTATTACCGATATTCGCAGGTTTTTGCTTTTTCAGACTGAACCCAGTCAAGATCAGACATCTGACGCTTGTTGGTGAGCTCAGCTCCTGGCCTGCCTCCAGAAGGGGGCTCCGGTTTCCCTGTTCCAGACGAGGTGCTGCAGGTCCTTTCTTTTTGCAGAGCCTGTGAATGCCTTGGGATTCCCCAGACAGAACGGGAAAATGTTGCTGGGGAGAGGGACAAACAAATCTGCCTCTCACCTTGGCTTGACCGAACAAAACATCAGCCACTGACCTTCTCAACCAGACCACTCAGGCAAAAGTCGTCCATCTTAAAGAAGTCATATCTGTTGTGATCAAGGTTCACAAGTGTTTTCTTATGCTATCTATTCCCCCTGTGCCCCTTCTATGTGTTTTGTTTGTGTGTACTGGTGTGGGTCTTCCTTCTACTGCCTCACATTTCCTCTCAACCTGCCATCCATCAGCCCATCTGTGTACAGTACCAACCTGATGTCATGAAAAAACATACAATATATAACATATAACACCATACCAAGTGCCTTTCTATACTTTTCTACACATCATTTCACACCATGTGTTCTCAATAAACAAGACCCACCCCCTGACTTTAACCCTAACCTCAACCATATCATGTGTAATTTCACTGCCACACAATGACAGGCAAAAGTCTTCAAATGAGCAGACATGGCATGTAAAATGTGTCTGAGGTATTTATTTTTATATTCGGTCCCATTATATCACATTGCACTTTCCCAGCTCTCCAGTCGTTCTTCACCAGACTGTTGCTTTAACCGCAGTAGCAGCAAGACAGTGTTTCGTGCTCCTATCCGGCCTCTCTCGTGTCCCAGGATCAGCACCTGCCTGTCCATCTTTCTGCCTTTCTCCCTGCCTGAAAACAAACAACTTTCTAACCATCGAGCTGCCTCGGTCTGCCATGCTTTTGCACCATTCCTCATCAACGCCAGCTCCATCCTTCATTATCCTCTCTATCCTGTCTGCTGCTGCTGAATTCCCTAGCATCAGCCCGCCATCCCTTTTCAGTTGATTCCTCCTAATTATCAGCCCTACTCTATTCAGGTCCTGTGTGTTTGGGTCCTACCTGTGATTTGTAACAATGTCAGTTTTCTAACTATCACCGAATGTACATGAAAGGAATTTGGGTGTTACACTTTCAGGTATAGGACCCAAACACAGGACTGATAATTGAGAGAGATGCGTGAAGTTAGAAGTGCCCATTCAGAGCGACAGGAACAACTCTCCCACTATGTCGAAATGACCAAGTTGCATGAGGTGAGAGGCTCACTACTGGAATAAGGAGGAAATTATAGTGTATTACAAAGGTAGTCAGTCCTGTGACGTGTGTTTAAAGGTGTAATATACAAGACTTTGAACATAAATATATCCTTTCAGTGTTACAGTCTCTACTGCTGATTTGCAGCCCTCCTCTGCTTCTTCCTCTCCACTATGCTTGTTCCACTTTGTTCTACAGTATGTGTGTCTATTTCCACACATGGGTCTGCTCCAGGTAACACACACAGAGAACATGTGTGTGGAAACGGACACAAACGGCGGTATTAAACGAGCTATCAGCAGCTACTCAGAGCATTTTACATGTTGTTGGGGACTGATGGTCGTGGTTGGATTCTTTGGTTGTAAATGAAACATGAAGGAAGGGGTGAAGAGCGACTGGCATGCCTGTTTGTTTCGGTCAGAAATGCCAGAACTCCAGAGACATCCAGTGGTTCTGAATGTCATATACAACACCTTTAAATCCTGTGGAAGTTTATTTCAGAAGCGCAATGTATTTTTCAGTACGTGTCCAGGGTGTAATCGCCAAGGGAGCCAGAAGGGAGCTTGGCTGCTCTTAATAAAACACGAGTTGCCCTGAAAAGTATGATTCGTGAATTATGGTGAGGTTGTTTCTCAGATATTGATCAGATGCTATTTTTATTGTGTTTTCTGTATCATCATCATCATCATCATCATCATTGTCGTGGATCATGCATGAAATTAATAAATGAGGGTGATTAATTACTAATTAATTTTAATAAAGACATGCATGCTGAGCTTGCTTGGTTTCTTAATCTGTCTTTTAATGTTTCTATTAAAGTGTGGCAGCGCAATTTTATAAACGTCACTCACTTTGACTCAAAGATCAGTAAAAAAAAAAGAAAGAAAAAAGTTGAATGGTGGGGTCTGAACACTGTACCAGCTCCTTATCAGTTCTGTTACACTCTTAGTGTAACTGTTTTTCAATTTTATGAGCCTCCTTGAAACCCTCTAAAGCAGTGGTTCTCAACTGGTCCAGCCTCAGGACCCACTATGTCTCTATTAAAAACCGGTCGCGACTCAATATATGCAGTTTGCTGTTTCTGTTAACAAATTAAGGTTTACTTGGATGGAGTCTCAATGCATTTTGATACAGCTTGGGAGAATTTTGGCTTATTTTTTGCTCATTTTGGTATATTTGGACGCATTTGCCAAGTTTTGGCCTTATTTTGGCCCATTTTGACAGATTCTGAGCACATTTTGGTTCATTTTTGGGACATTTTAGCATAAATTCCTCCAATAAGCTGGCAGAGACAAATCAAGAAGTTAATAGTGGGCTGCTACTGTTGTCACCACAACTAAATATCCTGCTATTGAAAGCAAACTGTGTCATTGGAAACACGTCCTTTAAAATAAAAGACTCTACACCACTACTTTTTTTTGGGGGGGTGCATGCTTTTGCGACCCCCTAAAAATGGCTTTGTGACCCACTTTTGGGTCCTGACCCACCAGTTGAGAAACACTGCTCTAAAGGGTCCTGAACATGCAGGTGCAGTGGTGTCTTAAAGAAGTTATAAATAATAAGTAAATGCCGGTTTGGATGGTGTTATACAAATTAAGCATTTGATGGAGGAGATACATAAAACTGACGGCATTCAAATCCCGCCCTATCTGCTAACAGATGCGTTGCTGCAGGTTCATCTGCTGAGCACGGATCCACAGAAGCAGCTCAAGGTGCTTTACAGGGTAATAAACCAATGGAAGAGAATTGGATGGTATTTGGCTGCTCATGAGGCATGGAAAATGCAAATAACGGCTAAATGACTTACCAGTCCATAATCTTTACCCTCCACACAAACACGGTGAACACCAGTTATTGGTATTTTATTTGCGGTTTTCATTGCTCATATTCCACTTCTGCTTGGCTTCCCTTGGCAATTTAATTTTGGGAGAACCTGTATCTGACTGTGGTATCATAGAGTTGCATAACGTATCAACTGCAAAAGCTGAGAGATCTGCGTGTAAATCTGGTTTCTAAAACACATCATACATTTTTTATATTGCTTCTCTTTATCCAAGGCCATCTTGACACTGTCTCTAACACAGTTTCTTTCTTTCTTTCTTTCTTTCTTTCTTTCTTTCTTTCTTTCTTTCTTTCTTTCTTTCTTTCTTTCTTTCTTTCTTTCTTTCTCCTACACTTTTTCTTCCTTTCCTACCTTCCCTTCTATCCGGCTGTCTACGCCATCCAGCAAATATCAATTTTACTGTAAGCTACTGTGATGCATACCACCGCCAACATCTTAAAACCTGCATTCCAGACTGTTGATAGAAAAGGTTTTGAATTCAAAAATGGACACAGTACGAGGACAAATTGATGATAAATGGAGAAAGAGAGAGTGTGGGGGAGGAAAGAAAATGTAAAAGCAGAAAAGAGGCCGCAATAGTTTTGCTTGTGATGGAATGAAATTCCAATCATGGAGCAACAAGGCCACAGAGTGACATGTTTTGATTATCACACTGATAGGTGGCCCGCTGTGAGACCTCACATTGAATAAGGCAGATCTCATGTTTAAATGTATATTTTGCTGAAAATGGAGGGAGGGCGTGGGGGCGAAAGAGAGAGGGAAGAATTAGTGGAGAGAATAACAAAGCAATGTTGCACGAGATGAAAGGGACGTCTGGAGTTTGGGTGTCTGAGATGATGACAGAAAAATGTCAGTCTTTTCTCCATTTTGTGGCTCTCATCATTTCCTAACATGGCTGTCAGGCTTCAGGCAGAATGGCGGCGGCTTCCTCTGAAGCTGCTGAAAGCCAAATCAGAAATCAGAGAATACCTCAGCTCACAGCGAAACCGCCGAGTGTCTCGTCTGCATACACAGTGGCCTCGAGGAGGAAGAAAGAAAGCCTGTCTCAGTAAATGACGTGCTGTATGCTCTCACAGCATGTCCACAACAGACTGACTGACAAAGAAAAAACAATGTAACAAGAAAGTGCATCTGTGAAGAGATGACAACACACACAAAAACTG
Organism: Dascyllus trimaculatus; assembly: GCA_024666655.1. Taxonomy (NCBI): domain Eukaryota; kingdom Metazoa; phylum Chordata; class Actinopteri; family Pomacentridae; genus Dascyllus; species Dascyllus trimaculatus. The sequence continues at coordinate 8,031,652 of CM045445.1, read as the reverse complement.
TGAATAAATCACAACAGAATATGTCTCATGTTCGCTAGAAACGTAGGGTTTGACAGAATCTCTCAGATGATCCATGTGGGGGTCTTGGTGGGGCGTTCAGGGTCAGCTCCACTTTCATCAAGTGTGGGCTGCACTTCGTCAGAATTTGCTAAACATCCATGTAAAACACATGGAGCTTTCTCGATCCTTATTCGTCTTAGGAATTGGTTTCTGGTTCAAACATGTATGACTGAACTACTCTAATAATGCAACTTGATGTAACTTTCCAGCCTTAAGTTTTACCTTCACAAAGAACATGATGATCAGTTTTGAATGCCACCGCCTTCCTCAATGCTTAATGTATTGACAGTCTCACAGGGCCAGCTGACCCATTAAGCAATATAAGCAAATGCTAAGGGTATTGTGGCCTCCAGGGGGCGCCACAAAATCAGGGAAATAAATCCCCTTCAATATAATTATATTAAAACTAATTATTACTACTAACTGTACTAATAAATGTTAAAATGGAAAAGCTCACATTGATTCAAATGTAAAGCAATGAGAGAAACCTCGCCTCGGGCACCACGTTGGGTAGGGCCAGCTCTGAAGTCTCATACTGGACTGCTTTAAATTGTATCGATCAGTGATTCTCAAATGGGGGTCCTCAAGGGTTCGTGGCACACTGGGGTCTGTGAAACGAAAAAGAGGCTGCTTTAATTTGAAATCTGAAATCGTTCATAAATTGCCTCTATACTATAGAAGCACAAAGAAAGCAGTCAGGGTTACTGTGTTGTTGTTTGAGGCAGTAGCAAGCAATAGTAGTAGTACGAGAAGTAATGGCAAAAAATATTATTTATTCATGCTTTATACCACTTGATTTTGCAATATTCATCCATCCAAGGATCATTTCTGGCACATTCAAATATTCTAGTGTTACATCTTGATCACCGCTGACCCTAGAACTGCCCCTGTGTCCAAGTCACTGGCTCATTATTGGTGTTATTTTCTGGTGTTTCTCACAATTTTCTCTTGTACAAAAGTACAGTTTGGAAATTGGAAGATTAAGTTCTGAAATGCTGTAAAATGTAAAAACAGCACTGGCTTTAAGTTCAAATATCCTGACTGAGTCTTTCGCGCATATCACACCTAGACAGCGTTGTGTCTTTCCACAGCAGGCTCACCAACTCGACTGTATCCTGCTGTTGTCTCAAATACTACTGGCATCATGTGCAGCATTAAATCTGATTACAGGTGTTAATGGGACTTAGGAGACGAGGAGAGAAGCATGAAAACAAATATATATAGTGAAATATTGTATCTGTAGTGTATAGAGTCACTTTTTTCCCACTCTCTGCTCTGTTTAAACACAGCTTGCAGTTCAAGCCAGTTCAGCTGAAAAGTCCCTGAATTTTAGTCATGTGATGTTTGGTCGCAGCTGAGACCTCACAGTTGCTCCATAGAGCGCACGATCTTTTGTTTGTGTTTGTTTTTAACAGAATTATAGTTGCTGCAAAAGGTTTATTGTTGGCACATTTTAAAGGAGACATGTAGAATAAAGTGATATTCATAAAATGTCACAATTGTAAGCTTAGATTTTGGTGAAGTTTTCCTGAATTCTAACAAAATGTGAGGACTTTTTCTGGTTTTAGTGTTTGTGATAAATAGTGTAATTTTGGCAAATTTTTTGAAAGAAAATATTCCTTTCATACTGATCAGACTTTCTGAAAACCAACCAAAGCAGGCAGGTACACAGACATACGAGTGGATGTAACACCTGCATACAAAGGCAGAGAGAGAAGAAGAAATCGGGGTTCAGTGGAGGCCCAATCATCTGTGCCCTGGGGCTCCCAACAGATTGCATCAGCCACGCCTCAAATCACCATCAAATGTCTGAGAACTATTTGGGTTATTACATCATTTTCATTCTTTACTATCTGCACTATACTTTTATTCAGGGGGGGGAGAATTTGCCCTGATGATAGAAGAAGCTGTAGAGTTATTTAAATACTCAACGTTTGTGCAGTTTCAAATGAAAGTCAAATTGTCTGTCATAACTCTCACACTCACTGATGTGACACAGTATAATTTTGCAGAAAACCCATCAGCAGCACTGAACTGTCTCAGCCCTGTTGAGGGTCAAGCTGAGGACAAATACAAGAACTTTCCAACTTTCAGTCCCTATATTTGTAGCACTGGGCACATTTGATCTTTTTTTTTTGCCCTCATTTACATGTACAAACATTGGTTGATGGGACTAGACAGGCAGTCAATAACTCAATAGAGCACAAGGAAAGGTCATAAATAAGTGCAAAATGCAAAACCGTGTTTGAGAATGAAGTTCCAGACCTGGCTGGATCTCTCCAGGTTGCCGATTTTCATGCCAATCAATCCTGATTTCCTTGTCTGGTTATGGATGGGCTCATTAACGTTTAATTACATGTTAGGCTAAGGCCAAAAACAAAGCCCTGGTTAATATGCAAGTAATAAAGCTGCACTGACCATAGATCAAAGTTTGCCAAGCATTTTTCTGATTGAGAGAGACTCCTGTTTTAGACTTTACTGTCAATTCCATTGCATAATGATTCACTTTTGTGAACACCTCCTCCTCATTTTTTCCAATTTTCCATTATTTCTCTACTCTCCTTCCCTCAAAATGTTTGCCCTCCTCCTCCTGCAACTTGGTTTTTCATCAACATATTTACATAGTGGCACTATCTTTCTATCTCTCCCTCCCTCCCTCTCTCTCTCTCTCTCTCTCTCTCTCTCTCTCTCTCTCTCTCTCTCTCTCTCTGTCTTTCTCTCTATCTATCTCTGGCCCAGACTGTTTGGAAACAGTGTGTGTCTCTTGTCTGTTGATAAGTGGAGAGTGGTCTGGTGTTGGTGGCTGCAGTTAGCCAGGAGCCCACAGCAGCACACTCGCTAATTAAAGACAGCTAATGAACGACAGCATTAGCATATCAATAAAGGCTCCAGCTCCCTCTGCCCAGCTGCCTGGCTGCTCAGTTGTTCATGATGCTGTGTCTGTAGCCAGCAACAGACAGTCGTGCTGCTTAGAGGTGGACAATGCAGAGCAACAGTGAGCATACAGGTGTATCTGTGTATCTTCAATTGTTAAATCTGGTTAAAATAGTCAAATGCTGTAGTGTGAAATATAGGTTAGGATTCTTTATTTATTGTTAGTGGGAGATGTGACGTATGATATGACCTTCCCTAAGCTTAAAGGACATCATTTAATTATGTAAAATATTTTATGTGATATCTGCAATTCCTTGTTTCTTTTTGTTGGCAATAAAAGAATTAGGTTTTGTTTTTTTCCCCCGGCTAAAGCGTTTTTGTTGGACTGCGCCATTTCTAGCTCAGTTAAATACCTAGAACCTGAGAAAATCCATCGCCATCTCAGTCCCATTTACAGCTATTCTTGCGGGGGAATCTGTATTTGAATGTGTGATCTGGATGATAACATTTTAACATTTACATTCTCACCTGCTCTTAATAAGCTGTCTTGATATCTTGATCCTGCCAGCATTCCAATCTAATTCGAAGATGCAAATTAGGTGTCTGAGCGCAAACATGTCAGTAAACATGATACCTCTCACTTCACACTCATTGCTCTTTTCAGCTAAACTCTAGGAACTGGGGTGTCACAGAAGCTAATAGTCACTGCTGAATATGAGGAACCTATAATATTAGGCAAATTTTACGGGTTCTTTATATGAGATTTTAAATATTAATATTGCACTGATATAGCAGCAAACCCCTGTGGAAGTGTTCCCCTTTATTACTTTTCAATATTGAATCAGGGTCAATACAATTTGGCTTTTTATGGCAAGAGTTTACAAAAAAGAGACTCTTTTAATGTCAGAGTGAAAACAAATTCCCACAAAGTAATGTCAAAATGAATATTCTGTACAATTAAAACTGATGGAGGCAGATGAAATGCAGCAGTGATGTGATGTGAAGTGATGCTGCTGATGCTGGTTTCATACGTTCCACACTGTGCAGGATGCTCTTATGCATGATTGAGATCCAGTTGCAGTCTAGAGCAACTCAAGTGGTGGTCTTGTCAATGTAACTGTACACTAAAATGTGTTGGACAAGCATGGACACTTTTCATTAATATGTGTTTTCCTTATTCAGATAAAATGCACATTAATAAGTTGCCTGGTAAATACTAATTGTATTGCTGGGGTCACTGTCTCTTCACAGTCACAATTAGGACAGAGACGTAAACTTGGGCATACAGAAGAACTGAATGATTTGAAATTAACATTATATCAGTAGCATATTTCTTTCAATAACCAGCAGTATTTATCAATATAGTATGAACACCAAGAAGAAGTCTGAATGAGTCAAGAGGAAACCTTGGTTTTCTTTAGTGCTTCCATACATTGTTGTTTGAAATAGAATAATGCAAGAGCTTGCATCACATTGAGTTTACAGTCACTCTGATGCAAGCTTTCCATTACGCTATTTCACAAAGCCATGGAGACTCATTGACTGACTACGTGAACCACTTCTCTTCACATCCTAATGTCAAGAGCAGAGCTGACACTCTGGGGACTGACACTTTGAACCTGCATTTGTACTGCGCTGGTTGAACCACAACCCATGGTGAATTGTGTATCTGATCTGATGTAAGCCTATTCACAGACCTCAGTAGTTCACAGATAGAGATTTTCCCTGCCTAGCAGTGTCTGGTTGTTATCTCTCCTGCGCTCACTTCAGTACAATTGCATGTATTTCATAAGTGCATATGAAGATTTGTTTAATGCTATATTAACTAAACAGAGACGTTGTTCTATTGCAGAGTAAAGATGGTTAGCCCCTGAAGTAAAGTAAGTAAAGTGAAGAAGTTTTCAGAGTCCTCTTGAGGCCACTCTGATATCTTGTCACAAGCATGCACTGGTGCCTAAGGCACATGTTGATAATTCAGTCGAGGTTAAAGTTACAGATAGAATGCTGTGGCAGAGCTCAACACCAAAGAAAACACACACACACACACACACACACACACACATATATGTATATACATATATATATGAGCTCTTCAAACTCAGTTGATGATGGATGAAAGTACAGAAGGAAAAAAAAGAAGAATAAACTTATAGTTTTAAAATCCAATCCAACAAACTGAAACTTTGTCAAGTTTAAGAGGATTTATGTGTAGAGCCCCTCAAGCCTGGTGGACCATAGACGCCAAGAGGTCTGATTGGTCTGTTTAAGACAGGAAAATTCAATAAGAGTGGCCCTTTATTTATTTTTCCCTTTTCACTGGTTCCCTTTTCTTCATCCCCATAGAGGCTAAGTACTGCCAGGACAATGAACTACAAAGGCTGACCCAATGTCCTGTGGAGAAGACGGACATTTTATTAATCTTTTAGTTGCATGATTCTGGCGTAAAGCAGGAAAGGTTAAAAAAAAGAAAAACCATGATGATAAAACACTGAATTAATTAGCCACTTTAATTGTGTGTTCTCCAACTCCTATTCTCTGCGGGCATAATTAAGATGTGTTTATTTGGACACAGTTTGCTCTTCAAGGAGGTAACACAGCTAATTGGTATTATACTCAAGTCACGCATACATTGCAATTATATCAACTAGCTGCTGCTGCAGAAGCCACTGTGTAGAGCTGGCATCTCCAATTACTGATTTAAAAGATAGAAATTAGGACATATTTAATGGATTTGTAAATGCAATAACATTTAAAGAGGGGAAGTTGTGGCAAATGAAAGTGGGGACCATGATCTCTTGGGAGAAAGGAGGGGATAGAAAATTAAGTTGCCTCCGTCATCCGCTATGTATTCTCCCAATCAGTTCCACTGACTCTCTGTATAAGGAATCTTGGGTGGGTGGGAAAAGAAATGTGTTCATTTTCTACCTGATAATGTTGCATAATTATACCCTTCATTAACAGATTAAACCCAGAACACCACAAGGCTTTTTTTTCTTCGACGTTCCACAGTGCTGAATCTTAACCATATTGCAGCTACTGCATTTAAGCCCTGTGTGGCACTTTCTCTGCAGATAACACACACAACGAGGTCTGTTGAGCCTAAAGCCAGAGTTTTCAGTGTCATGAAGGCAGTTCTCTTTTAACCTGTTATGTACGCAAACCTGTTAAACCGCACAATAGCAATGCCACTGAATGAAGCAAAGCAGTTACAGTAGAGCAAACAGTAAGTGTCGCATTGCCTCAGGAACCCACATGGATTTGGTCGATGATGCAAAAAGTGCTTGACTTTGTTTGATGCTTGGTTCTGATTTGCTGGCAGTTTTTTTTATACTGCCTGTATTGCTGCTGATAGTACACAGATAATGTTGAGGTATCATGTCTGAATGCATGAAGTTTAAGAGTGCTAAGGCAAACTCTTGCAGGCTGGAAACGAATTAGAATAACAAAAACCATGCGTCTATGGGTGTCTGCAGCTCTCTATGTGCACGCCTGCAAGGGATTATAATCCAGACATAAGACTATTAGTAAATATTTGCTCGCAAGCTATCTGTAGTCTAATATAGTCAGACCATTCACTTCAGCACTGTGTCAATGCTACAGAATGGTCTGGCTGCACCTCCTTTATCTGTCTGCATTATATTCATTTTATTGAAACCAGTCACAGTCGTTTTAGACGGTTCCAAGCCCAGGATGTAGCGGTGGTGTCCCTGTAAAACAGTGTTAGGGAATTGTCTTGGTGGAACATTTGCAGATGAGTGCTGTCAATAAAATAGCAAATTCTCCATAAGAACCAAACAAGCCTATGTTACTGCACCGTCTAAATCCTCATCACATTTTTTTTTCGATGTGTGGGTTGCTGCTCAGAGGTCATTGCTGTTGTTTTAAAAATGGCAAGGTGCAGATGGGGGCAGAGGAGGAGAATGCGGCATGAACTGCACAGCTGGAATGGGAGGCTTATACCTGAAGTCTACGTCCAGTGAGTCAGACTAAGCTAAAAGTATCCTTTAATGTGGGTCTAATACTTTGTCTTACTGGGAGAGCATCATTATTTTTTCAGTGAGTAAGCGGGCAGCGTTTGGTGTTTGTTTCATGTGTTTATTATGCTATAGGGTGAACAGTGCTCCTTAGGGGCATGGAAAGAAAACTGTATGGGAGCCAGCTTTTGTGTGGCTTCATCGTATACACAATGTTTATCTAATCATCTGATCAATCATTTATCACATCTACTCTCTCCCACACATACACAGGATGCCCGCATTTGTTTTTTTTGTTTTTTTTTAAGAACTCCTCCAAGGAGTACACGGGCAAGCTTTTCACTTAGTGAGCTTACAGTTTATTCAGTGCTACTTTGTCTTGGAAAGACCGATCATCTGATGAACCCTGTATCATATCGACTCCCTCTCTCTCTCCCTCACACACAGCTTGTTTTAGGATTTATTGCAGTAAACATACAAGTGTGCAACGCCAGTTTCTGAAGCTATTCAACATGTTTTCTTTCTCTTAATCCATAATCTTCCTTGATTCCTTCTTACACATGGCACAGCTTGTCCAAACCAGGTCACATTTGATTGGACAGATATGTGTACATGTGCATTCAGTTCAGGATGTGTAGTCAAAAATATTTCACTGAGCTACAGAAAGCTTCTTTTTCAACACATCTGGCAGAATCAAATGGTAACTGGCCACAGGACTAAACCTTGAGAAATTAATTTCTGATTTCCTTGACTTTTTGCTGGCCTATACTCTTTTTTCACAGTCACTGCTTCACAATAGCAACAAATAGCCGACTAATTACAACACAAACCCCACCGAAATATCTGCTGAACAGATGATTTGTCACACTGCAAAATACCTCTTGTCATTCGCTGTGTTTGCCTTGAAAATAAGTTTTTTTTTTAGCTTTTGTTGCTGAAATGTGTTTTTGACTCCCCCCCTTGATGGCTCGTCGCAGCATCTTCAATCACTGAGCAGTTAAAAATACAATCAGGTGGTTAGCGGGAAATGAAAGTAGACGTTTCCATGCACAAGGAGATTTTCCATTAAAACTGATAACTGGTCGTCAGATTTGATTTTTGAAAGTCAGAAAACCTCAGCACCTGCCTGCATAACAAGTGAGCCTTTGGTGTTCATAAACAATACTCCCAGCAAAGCCTGTAAGATTTTATTATGTTCAAAAAAAAAAGCCCATGAATCACAGCATTAGGACGAGCTTAAGAGCTTTAGTGCTCTACTTCATATATCTGTGAAACTCATATGAGAGTTATAATTTGCTGGATAGATGTGTTTCTCTTGATGTTCACACACAACGGGTAATTTATTCTTCTGAGACAATATTGAAAGAAGCAACACATTGATTTATTACGAGAATTGAAAGAGCCCTCTAGAGTTTAGCCTGTAATGTATTGACAAAAATCACAAGGCTTCCTCTTGAAGAAGGAATTTTTGTTTGCTTGATCTCTGCTTTCAAAAGTCTGAGCCTGATTTCAACACATTTCTTTCTAGCTGCACACTGAAAGCTGTATTTTTCTGAAAGAGAAAAAAAAGGACTTATGAAATAATTATTTTAATATGCTTGGAACTTACTTCTAAACTGATTGCGAGTTCATAAATAAATATACCGTAATTAGCCCACAGAGGTCAGCTGAGCCGGCAGTGAGCTTGGAAGATGCATGTCTGTGTTCGAAACATGGCTGGGGGATTGCAGCACCGCAGTAAAACAGTGATTCTTTCACTTTAAAAATGTATCTAGTCCCTCTCTTGAGACTGTTTTAATATTTGATGCAAATTTAATATCAGAGATTTTTTTTGGTACAGTTCCAAAAAAAAAAAAATCCACAGTGCAGATTGGAGAACCTGCTGAAAATATTTGAAATAGAATGACTTCTGGATAGTGATAGCAGCTGTTTAAAGCTTTGAACGCCCCCGTTTGAACATCACAGCTCTTCTTTTTGTTACATATCTTCTGCTTCATCTTCCCCCAGCCTTTGTCTCGCCATACATTCTCAGTTCTTCAGTCGGCCTACTCCTGCTCCCCCACATCCAAACCACCACCGCACGCTTTTTTTTTGGAAAAAGAACTGATATTGTTCCTGCCGATCTGTTTTTTTGATAACAACTAGACAATACTGCAGTGTTTATTGCTTTGTTATTGAGAGAATAACTGAATTAATTGTCACTATGGCAACTTATCTATTTGCTGTATGAGAGTTAGAAATAGGTGAATGTATTGTTGAATGAAATCCAACAATACATTGACTCAAAAACATAAAACAATAGAACAGGGAGTAGCAATCTGCACATACCATGATTTATTCAGTGGAGTTTTCAAAATGGCTATTTTCTTTTCTTTTTCATTCTGACAGTGACAGTATGAGATTAATTGTACTTAACTGGGATAGCAGACTGATCCAGTGTGTGTGTGCAGAGGCAGTAAAGTGGCTGAAGTCTGAAGACTTCCAAGTGAAGGACAATGAAGATCAGGATCAGTTTTTATACCCAGCCCACTCTGCTCTTTAAGTAAGAGCTTTGCAGAACCGCTGTATGTATCATTTCTTGCACATAATGCTCTTACTCCTCTTTGCAGATAACACCTCTGCTCTTATTTATCTCCTCCCTTTGTCCCGGTTCAGCTACAGTCACCCCTCCTTGTCCTATCCCAATCCTTTCCCAAACACTCCTACTTCGTCTCCTTCCCTCCGATCCCACCTCTTCTCCCATCTCCCATAATCTCCTCTCCTCTGAAGTCTCTTCTCCTTTTCTTTGCCTTCTTTTTGCTCTCATCTGCTTTCACTTACTTTCTTTTTTTCCACCTCACTCTTTCACTCTATTTCTTCTTGTCCTCTCCTCTCTTAGTGGAGCATTGCCATGCAACATATGCACCCCTACTTTTGCTGATCTTTTTAATCTTCTTAACCCATTTGCATATTCACGCTGTAATTTTCCTCCCAGGTTGCATTTAAATAATACAAATCCAGTCTATATTTGTCAGCTGTGAGACGATCCTATATTTATGAATATAATTGAACACATTCCAGCCGTCAGAAGATGATGCCAAAGGGGGCGTAAGAACAAGGAGTCACATCTGGAGGCCCACTTTTCTCAACCTCGTTTATTCTCCTCTGAAACCAGAGCATCACAGCCAGAGTTCGACGCCTCACTGCTCAGGCCCCATCCGTCTGCTTTCTTTCATTTTGTTGTTCTTCTTTTAGCTTGTTTCCTTGGAATAACTTCACATTTCCGTCAGCGGCAGAACTACTCCTTCCTTTCATCCATGGTTGTTGATGTATGACACAGTCTTCACTTGAACAAGGTTCATTAGCTTGGTTTCAAAGGTGCTTCTTCAGCGTAGCCACATCCTCTTCCTCTCTGTTTCTGTTCCCTCTGTCTCCTCTCTGTAAGTGGGTCAGATTCATAAACTAATGAACCACTTTTAATTCGTCATCTGAACTTCTGAAAGGCAATATTCATCAGTGTGATTAATGAATCAAATAAGTGCCCCTTCTCTGATGACATTAATGATATCAAACACAAGAGTGTGAAAACTAAATGTTTTCACACCTCACATGGGTGTGTATTCTTTGTGTACTCTCTCTCTTTCTGTGTATGCATGTTTGTGAAATCCGAGAGGAGGTGGAGAAAGCATAACCCTCAGAGATTATGATCTGATATGTATCCTTTGAAGCTGTGTTCTTGTAGTAACTGTGGATAATTGATCCATGCCTTTGATTCCAGCACCATGTCTCTCCACGGGTGAAATGCCATTTCATGAGATTTGTGTGAAATTCATGAAATGAAGTGTGAGGACCTATTAGATGCTTTGAAGCTGACATAATGATTGACCTCAAAAGAAGCTTGAGATTGTGAATTAAATCTTTGGAGACCCTTAAATTCGGGTGCACACGCTCAGGGGTGTACGCGAGCATCTTAAAAATTCATACACACACTGACATGGCAACTCAGACAGATGCAAATACTTTCAGGAGCAAGGGTAAAACCCCGGGGATGCATTCGATCGGCCAGCATACTATGTTACCTAATGACATAATATTGTTAGCAGAATCATTTACACAGCACCGCTATGCAAACCAATAAATGTCTCACCTGCAATTTCCACAATGGTTCTGTTGAGCCTCATGAAAGAACATTTTTGTGTTCTCATCCTAAAACCTAAAAAAATGTACTCTTGTTTTTCAAGTTTGACTCTCCACATTATTTTTAACTGTACAAACTGGACGGCTGTGGCGCAGGTGGTAGAGCCGGTTGTCCACTGATCGCGAGGTTGGCGATTTGATCCCCCGCCCCTCCGCATGCCGAAGTGTCCTTGGGCTAGACACTGAACCCCAAGTTGCTCCCAATGGCAGATTAGCGCCTTGCATGGCAGCTCTGTCGCCATTAGTGTGTGAATGGGTGAATGCAAAACACATTGTAAAGCGCTTTGAGTACCACTACGGTAGAAAAAAGCGCTATATAAGTGCAGACCATTTACCATTTACCATTAAAATACATGCACATATGTCAGCCTGAAGAAAGTCACTAGTTCTTGTATAGGAGTGAGTTCACGAGATTACATCATTAGCATAAGCAGCAATCATGAAATTGTCATATACACTGATCAGGCATAACATTATGATCACCTGTCTAATCTTGTGTTGGTCCCCCTTACGTGGTCGAAAATGCTCTGAACTTTTGGACATGGACTAGAGGACCTCTCAGGGTGTCCTATGGGGTCTGGAACCAGGACGATGGCAGTGAATACTTTGGGTGCTCTGGCTTGTGCAGTGGGGCCTCTTTCAATCAAACTTGTTCCACTGCATCCTGTTGATGCTTGATCAGAATGGGATGTAGGAAGTTTGGAGGTCTTGGGCGACTGTGTTCTTCCCCAACATGTTCCTGTTTGTTTGATGTTGTTTCCATGTGGTGGGGTGCCTTTTCCTGCAGGGGTAGGCCAGTGACATTTGGGATTTCCATTTGCATGAGGGAGTGTGCTTGTTGTGGGACAATGTTGCTTTGAGTGTCTAATTCTCATCAAAACAAATGTTAAAATCCAAGGTTTTCCATCAGAACAGCACATAGAACCAATATGATCATTGTTATTCACTTCACTTGTCAGTGGCTGATGGGTGTATAGTTGCATGCAACAATTTGGGCATAATGCATGAATTTTGTGAGTTTTATGAATTATGAATTTGTTAAATTCTGTTGAAAAGCTTCATCCAATCTGGAAGATTTTGGATTTTAATTGTTGATGGCAACAAGTAATCTGACAGAAACTGAAGGAAACTAACACACATAGTCAACGTCTGTACAGTCAGTAAACTGGCTGTTCGTGGAAAACAAACAAGTAGTTCACTTCAGTCTGAATATGCCTTTGTCTTTAATTATAGTTCTGTGGAGACACTAGCAATTTGGGTATGGCACAGTTCCCAAATCTCATCCATGCATCAGGAGAACCTGTATGTCAGAAAAGCCAATTAGCTGATCCAGTTCACATTAAGAGGGAAATTTAGAAATGGAGAAGAAAAAAATAAAATGAATTATTAGAAATCTCTTACATTCATCTATATGCAGCCCAGGTTATGGCAAGCCTTTATGGTGAGTTTGCTGATTATTTGGATAAGCTTGGTTTGGTTGTTATATTATTTCTGGATCGTCAAAGTCATTTTGACTAGTTGTAATTTTGTTGTGACTAGTCATAATTTTAATTCCAGATATGTAGAGCATAATTCCGACCAGTCTAAACGACCGCAATTCAGTTAAGACCTGCCAAAATGATACTTGCAGATGAATTAAACATTGCTGTGACTATTCTGGTTGTTGTGCGTGATGCTGCTCATGTGAGGCTTCTCATTGGATGTTAGGCCAGCTAAGCATTTGAACAGTGTTTGCAGAAATAACAGCAGCTGCTGTGCTGGATAAGCTTGTTAGAAAATGCCGTGAAATAGAAAGAGGTCATCAGCGAGGAGTTTGTGGAGACGAGAGCTTCATTCATTAGAGACTTGTGCCTAAGGATGCTCGACATGCCGGTAAAACAGCTTGTCACATGTGGTTACGCCTGCAGTATACCAAAGTGTGTTTGAAAAGAAAGCCTCCCTCGCCCCCACCTCCACCTTCCACTTACTGTAGCTTCTGACATAACTACAGATATGTGCGATGCCATTTGGCCCAGTCAAATCTCGACTTCACTATATCTGTAACTACATTTTGACTAGGCAGGATTTCAGTTTGAGATATCTACGACATCATTTTGACTATAGTCATAGTTCCAATTCAAGATATCCAGGGCATTCTACTAGTTCAAATGAATTTAAGACATCATAAAGGTGAATGCAGATATCTTAAATTGAAAAGAATTAGGGATATGTTGAACGAGAATTACAACTGGTCAGAATTAAACCGTAGATATCTAAAGCTGGGAATCCAGCTCGTCATAATTCAGCATGAATGGTAGATATGTGTAATGAGAAACCCCACTTACATGGGACGGATGGTGGTGTGGATATCTGAAATGTTCCTTTTGACTGGGGATAATTGAATTACAGATAACTGCAATACATATTCAGTCTAGCTATTAAATGTTAAAGAGGTTCTGCTCAGATAAATGCGTCTCAGCCTACAGTACTGATGTTAAGACCTTAGCTCATCTCCTTATGAGACGGCCGGGGTCGTCAGCCTATATAGAAAAGAATACACTGGGGGTGCAGACAGGTGCAAGATGGAACCCAGGGCACATGTGACTGCAGCAATGGAAGACAAAGCATGAATGAATTAATACACAAACTGCACCAACCCAGTCAAGGGAAGGTCTCTGTAAAGAACTTCTAGTAATCACACAATTATGTACACTTCAAAACAATCAAATCAAAAGTTGTACCCTCAGACAAATACTTATTCATGCTGACATCCACACACTGACAGTCACAAACGCAAATACATCGGGGCAAATACACACATCTACAAAGCACATTGATGCAGTGGGCACAGTGGAGTAGCCCCTTGACACTGATCTATAGTCAGCGATTTATTACTCCCTCTAATGAGTGAGGTGAGACGGCTGCTCTCAGAGCAACTCCCCACCACACCACTGCAGTGCTGCAGCAAATTACATCCAGTGCAACTCTCTCGCACACACAGTGACAAACAGATGGAGGTATAAATATTCAGAAATCTCCCTCGTTCTATCACCTTACTTTGTTTGCTCACTTTATTTCTCATCTTTGCATTCTCCTTCTTCCTACGTATGGCCACATGTTGTCTCAGACCGTATGTATGTGAAGGTGCACCACTCATTGCTGATCAATATTGAAAATGCAGTTATTGGACGATTAAGCAGGCAATCGTCTTCAGAGAAGGTGACTAGTGAACCACATTCTCTTCATCTGCCTGTAATCACTCACTGGGGAAATTAACAGATGGAGACACAGCAAAGGAGAGGAAGACCACACATTCTGCTATTGAACCTGTAAGGGTTACGTGGTCACACACAAAGTTAAGACGCTACTTTACGGTTACACTGATCACTTCTCAGCTCCATTCACAGTTACGGCGCGAGGACACGGAATTGCGGAGTAAAGATTAAATGCACACTTGCACAAAACAAGGGATCTAAATTCATGTAAGAAATTTATAATTAAATAGCTATGTGTGTTTATGTTTGTTGCTGGCTCAGGACTTTAATATGCTAAATTGGTAAATTCAGGCTGTCATGCTCCTGATTACATGCTACACCCCCATGTAAAACAATTGGATGATGTACACCAACCACTGGCAGGAGATGGAGATTGCACCGCAGGAACATTCCACGTGTTCTAATCATGCATAGGTAATTATGTGTAAACTAGGATTTGGCAGGAAGAAACTGGCAGCTATATTAACGACCTGTGGGCTCAGCTTTGAATAAGGATCTAGCATGTGCATCACTGACATTTCACAAAATGTGATACTGGAAAAGCAGCAGGCTTTTCCTCTTCTTTTCTTTTCTTTTTTAATGAGTATTGTTTTCTGCTGTGCTGAAGTCAAATGGGCTTACAAGTTGCAGAATAATATTATCCCCACATGAGATAAGCTGTGAATTGATTGTGGAAAGCCACTGTGATGAGAAAAAAAATGTGTGAAATGTTCTTGTGCAGGGCAACTGGACACATGGTGGAAATTTCAAGAGGGAGAGAAAAACAGAAACAAAGAAAAATGCCTTTTCACAATATCGATGTTTTCATCACTCCCCCACCTAATCTGAACTTTGAAGAAGCTGTAAGACTCTCGGTTCTGCCATGTGCTGCCAGTAGGTTTTACAAAGAGATACACTTTGGATTTAGGAGCCTCAAACAGCAGCATCATATCTTCAAATATATCTGGGGTTGTTGGAAGGTTTACATATCCTGTATTCAACTTTAAATATTTTTTTTTCTGAAGTTCAAGTCTTGAATTAACCTGTAATACAATTTGCTTTTCTAAGTGACGGGCTGGAGCATACCTCATACCTCATGACAGCCTCTCAGTCACCTCATCAACACACACCCATTGCAGTATTTTTCTGCACATAGAGCCCCTTTCAGACATGCACTTTTTGGTTACCGTGGCAGCAAGTAAACGTGTCTGCTTCATGTCTGAATAAGCACCTTTTGTCACTTTTCTATAAAAGTTCCAACAGCAATCTTACTGTGTCAGACCTAGTAACATTTCTGAAACATAGTAATCAATATGACAAAAGCCTGAACTGCACCCACTGACGTTAACAGTAACACACACTCAGCTGATGCACAAGTGTTGTGTAAAGTGATTTGTTTTTCTGCATAAACTTCACAAAGAGCACAAAAGAATGTTTTCGTGAATTTCTCTTGCACCTTGCCCCGCAATTTCACATCTTATGACAAGTTGAAATGCCCATAAACATCACTTAAACATAACTTCAGTGATTACTTAGAAGTTACCTATCTCAGACATGAAGACGGGATCCAGCAACAAATCACACTGCGTGCTTTTCTTGATCTCAAATAGGTGAGCTGTTCCACGGAGTCACAATTTATCAGCTGCAGTTAAATCATCTGTTACATAGCAGTTGTCCTCAGGTTAAGACCTCAGCTCCATCATATCTATATATAATCTCACTGTCAGTAAAGCAGTAGCTAGATAATCATCACACATGGACAGAATTCTCACTTTTAAAGGATTCATAAATGCATTACGTTGGTTGTTATTTAGACAGTTTGAAAAGCTGCCTTGCACATTACTTGACGTTCTGTGCAATTTGGCATGAATGTGCACCCATTGTAGCTCCGTCCGCCACTGTGGTGGGTATATGTGTGTAATGCCCAGAGGAACATTAACATGAAAGTGACTTATTGCTGACTGACAGAGGGCCATCTCTTTACCAGATTGATGAAGCAGGCCTTATTATGTCTAAAAAGGGGTAATAAAACAAATTAGATATGATATGGAAACATGCCTACATTTGTCATCATGTTAGGTTTATGGAACTTTTAAAGCCTTTCGCTCCCCTTCTAAAGCGGTCAGTGATTCTGACAGGTTTTTATGCTTTGTGTATCGCCTCCAGGTCAGATTCGATCATGGAATAAGCTTCCGCTGGATTTTTAGACTGGACAGACACATCAATCTTTGCAGACTGCTACAGAAAACAGCTTAATCGTTTCGTCAATACCAATCCATTACAATATGCCTGGCCTGAACCCCAATACTGATCCTTAGGATCATCTCGGTACATTTCTAATTAATGAGACTGTGGCACAACAAAAGGACACAGACGCTGTTAGACAGAGAGAGCAGGTGTGATCCATTTTAGATTTGATAAATCCTTCTAGTGTTGAAGTTTATGACAGCTGAAAGCATATACTTCCCCGATGTGTGTGAGAATACACCGACAGTTTGTGATTCCTTATTTAATGAAGCACCTCCAGGTTTTGTGTTTTACTGACACTACACAGTAAATCCTTGTATTTCAAGGTGCATAGCCTTAGGATAAAAATGTTCAAATTTACAAAGCTGATTGAACTAAGATCACAGGAATAAAGGAGGATCTTCAGTGGATTTTTTGCTTAAGGGTCTTCATAAGCTAGGGGGAGGTAAATTTCTTGAACAAGCACTTCTATTACATGAGATGAGAGAGTTAGGAAAACGGATTGTGGCATTTATTGAAATGAGAGGTGTTCCTGCATGTACTAAGACAGTCTTTGAACTTCCTGATTATATTCTACAGTGAATCTAAATGCATTTAAATGATCCATTACAGAAACTTCTCTCTTTTGTTGCCTCCTCAACAACAAGTTCAAAGGGTCGGCTTCAAACCTTCTTTCCCTTAATCTCTGTTTTATGCACAAATGAACATTATGCAAGTTGTTTGTTATAATCATAGAGGTGATTTACTCAGCATTTATGATTGCATTAGCGTTGAATTAAGGTTGGCCACACTGTTCTTAATTGGTCTTCATTCATTAGTTAGTGAACTAATTAGGGCAGAGAATGGAGGCTATACCTGTGTTTGATTACATGGTCAGTGTGTTTTGAATGCTGAGTATTCAATATTTCACTTTCTCAGTACTGGTTTCATTACATTGCATTAGATATTTTGGAGCTAATACGTGCATAGCAATACGCTAATAGGTTAACTGGGGTGTAATTATGGTTAATGTAGATTTATGAGCCAAACTTGTTTAAATCTTGCATACACAGTAGTTCGGTGACAATGCTCACAAATAAAAGGAAAACACTCGAGGAAGGCTGATAAAAGCAGTGCTTTTTTTGAAACATCTGAATCACTTTGACAGAAATATTAACCAAGTTAGGCCTCAAATCATTCAGACCCACACTAAACTTTGATTGATGGTCATTTTTTTTAATTAAATCATCATGTTTTATTTTTTTTCTATCTGGAAATAACATAAACAAGAGGATAAAAGACATTAAGACACTGTGTTGTCGATGCTAATGATGGATTTTAAATATTAATATTTATGCATCGTTACGACTGGCTCTTGGTCGCAACAAATAGGGAGACACAGGTCGGGTTAACGTGCACAAAAATGAAAGTTTATTTACAAAAAAAGGATGTTTAAACAACATAAGGAAATCATACTAAGGCTAACAGAAGATAACTAAACTGAAATGTGCATGGCGTGATGAACCGCGTGGCAGCCAGCCGGCAGCAGGGCGAGACCGGACCAGCCCCACGGGCCCATGGAGGCAGCGGAGAGCGAGAGAGGAGAGAAGAGACTGAGCACCCCACGCAGCCCAGCTTTTGTCGTACGTGCACTGATTAACAGGCGGAGTCGCAACGCAGACCAAAGGGAGGAGGAAGAGGAGGCAAGCACCTGAAACGAGAGGCAGAGGGAGGAGCGGCCGCACAGGATAGATTACCCCCCAAACAAACACGGGCCAGGGCCGTGACCTTTGTCCTAAAAATACCTGGACCAAAATTATTAAGCACTTTATAGGCTTACAAAGCTTGTGTTGGTCATCAGTTCTGTGATTATATGAGATTAAGACACAGTTGTTCGCACACAGAGAGGTGTTTTGTTTGGAGAAAGAAAGTAGGGACATTCAGCCCCAAGAACACCGTCATCAAAGCCATATACGGTGATGGTGAAGCTTATTAGGTTGTTTCGCAGCCAATGGTCCAAAAACACGCAGTCAAAATGGGCAAGAAAAGGTTAACAGGAAAAATATGAACATTTTGGAGTCGAGAAGTGAATCCCACCAAGAATCTGTGGAGGGAACTGAAGAACAAAATGATGGCGAGGAAGCCTTCCAACCTCAAAGACCTGGAGATCAGTGCAGAACACAAGTGGAACAAAGTCCCAGTGGAGATGCATAATAAGCTTGTTAGCAAAAATAAGAACTGTTTGGTGTGAAATGCAAGAATTGGTAGTGAATATTGTGATTTTTTGCAACATTGTACAAGAACTTACAAATATTTAATATTAAAAATTACTACAGATAATAAGGATTTATCTGTAGTAACATCTCCAGCACAGCGTCTTACTATCATTTGCCACTTTATAGTCTGAAGAAACCGACATATAGGAAACGTAATAATTCATTGTAAATCCAAATTTGGACTAGTTATGAATAATTTGGGGCTTGACTGTACACGGTCTGGATGCTGCAGCGTTGCTTCATAGCCATAAAAAATCCTGCGTTCCAACCTACTGGTAAGCTGGGTTCTTTCTGTGTGGATTTCACATGTACTTCCTGCGCATGTATGGGTTTTTTTCTCGGTGCTCTGTCAAAGACATGCGAGTCGGGCTATCTGGTGATCCCTAATTGGTGGAAGGTGTTGATGTGCGCAAGCATGGCTGACAGGCTCCAATCCCAGCAACCTTCTGCAGAATGGATAGATGGCGCAGATACATGAAAGGCAAACAGTCATGCGTACAAAGACGGAAATACTGTGACTAATTCTTCACAACAGATATACAAAGTAGCATATGTTCATGTCTTTTTAACAAATCTCAGCCGTTAATTAGCTCATGAAATTGGAAGCACACGCACAGACCTGAATTACACTCGCACAGTTAGCCAGGATTGGATTTAGACACAGCCTTCATCAACCGTTTGCATATCAATACTTCTGTCTGTGCTGTCAGATTTTTTTTAATGAACAAGAAAAGAGGTAGTGGACTTTCATCTGTCATTATGTGCATCTATTACGCATGACTGTGGCTATTTATAGTTCCCATATTATTAATTCACCACATGCACATGTAAGTCCAAAGTCATCATAGTGATATTTCAATCTTCAGTAGGGTCGGTACATGGTTGTTTACATAAGGTATAATACCTGATATCACTCAAAGCTCCATAATTGGAATGGATTGCATTCATAATTTTATCGGGTTGTGGCCAT
Organism: Dascyllus trimaculatus; assembly: GCA_024666655.1. Classification (NCBI taxonomy): domain Eukaryota; kingdom Metazoa; phylum Chordata; class Actinopteri; family Pomacentridae; genus Dascyllus; species Dascyllus trimaculatus. The sequence goes on along the minus strand of CM045445.1, from coordinate 8,011,863 downwards.
GGTATAAACCAGCTAATACTCACCTAGCAGGGGATATCAGCCCAGAATAATACCATTGGAATAAACCTGAGAGCACAAGTAAAGATATTCGTATTTTGCATTTGTTTTAGATTCAGTAGTTCATTACAAATGATAATGTTAGCTGAAGAATGTGAGGGAACAGTCGAATTTCTGGAAAATGTTCTTAAATTTCAAAATATTGTATTTGTTTGCTCCCCCTTTTGTCTTAATGACAGCAGCACTCAAGCTGCAAGGACTCCGCAAGTGATAGCCATATCGTGCCAGCATGACTTGACAGTGTTCCAAGGAGCTTCTTTTGGTGTCAGGAATCCTTGGCTTTCCGAGTCTTCAAGTGCCCTCATAAATTTTCAGTGGAGTTGAAGTAAGGTGACTGTGGAGGGAAGTCCACGACAGTCAGCACTCCTTGGTCGTCCTTGGTCTTCAAGTGGTTCTTCAAAGCTTTGGGGTGTGTTTGGCTCATTATTCTGCTGCAGTATGATTCCTCCTCCACAAAGATGCAAACCAGAGGGTGGAGCACATCTCTGGAAAATGGAGAAATGGAGAGTAGAGCTGATTCAGTGCAAGTGTCCAACTAGAGTAGAAAAAACCCCAGACTTGAATATCCCTGCCATTATGTTTAACTGTAGGTTTGATACGCTCATGTTGGTCTCCCTTCTGTTATTACCACAAATCTCTAACTTGGATTCATTAGTAAATTTGACTTTTTTCCATCATGCTCTGTGGAATACTGTTTTGTCTGAGCCCACCACAAGTTTTTGGCCTTGTTTCCACTCCTGAGAATGGGTTTTGGATACCACTACTCATCCTCCGAGACCACTTTTAATGACTTTTGCAGATTGTTGCTGTGTGTCCTTTATTTAGCAAATGCTGTATCTGTCATGAAGCTGCTATTCTATCATTGTAAAAAAAAAAAGAAGCTTGATATATACTGATTAGGGATTACTTCAAAAAAACAGTTAACAGTTGCTATACTTGCTGAGCATTACCAGCAATACAAGTTGATTAAACTGATCTAAGATGTTACACAGCCACCCACTAGTGGTGGTAAGTGTGGACATTAGCTGAGATAACCCAGGCTCATGATGGGTGGCTGTAGACTGTGGCCCCCCACTAACTGCATTGATGTCCAGATACTGTGAAACAGCATGGTGGAAAAAAGGACAGACAACATCTTGTAAGTTGTTGTCATGTGTTGTAGGATATATGGAAATCTCGTGAAGGGCAACACATTTCAGCAACATTTAAAATATAAATAAGTAATCAGGATTGTGATCCCACATCTCCATGTGCCACGTTTCCCACCATCACAAAGCTACATAGCAAGTGATGTTCTTCTGGAAACTTGAGGTCCTGCCACATTTATAACAGGTTAAAAAAAAAAGGTTGAAAGTTGATTTTCGTAAACAAACCGCTGATAAAATCAGTCATTTGAAAGCTGTTTCAGTGGAAGGGTGCAACTCAAGGAAATCTGTCCATTGTACAGTGAAGCTATTGTCGTCAATGCAAAAAATTTGCTTAAATTTTAATTGCTAACTTAGTTATAATCCATCCATCAGTTTTAGCCACTTAATCCTGAAAAGGCAGAGTACACCCTGGGTAGATCAAACTTCTTTATGTTTTGTTTTAATATTTCCAAATTTCCAATCACTCAGATTACTTCCAAGTTTACAGATACATAACATATAACCACTATGAAACATTTCTGATGCCGTCTCTGATGTTTGCTCTTTAGCTGAGGCTCAGCTACTACTAGTGCAATTATTTAAAAGAATTCAGCACATGGCTACATCATATCTGTTTGGCTTCACTGTCCAGCCTAAAAGTAAATAGTAAAAGTAAATCCACTGCTTTAAACAAATTGAATTCCATTTTCACTCACAGATTGGGTGACAGAGCAAAATGTCATTGGACCCAGTTTTGAGGATTTGTCCTAATGAAATACATCATTATAAAATACGAAAACACCTAACTTGGTAACCTCCAATGAGATCCTGTTGCCAAAATGTAGTTCAGACATTATATTATTTAACAGCATGTTTTACACTTAAGTTTAATAGAAAGTATAATAATATACAACTCTAATAGAGTAGGTAGGCCTTATGGAAAAATGCCCTTTTAGTGTTAAAAATGTGAAAAAAGAGATGCATGGCTGGAGACAAAGAAGATAAGATGAGAGACTGACTGTTCCTGTTCCTTAATAAATCATGACAAAACAACACAAGAGCAAAGAAATCTAAAAATAAACACTTCAGACACACCAGCTCGCAGAAAGGCTTACCTTATTCTCTGTCGCACATACACAAGCATACACATACCAGCAGTGAATCTAAATATACTAAAACATATAGACAGAGCTGACATTTAAGTAATGTCAGGCGCGGCCTATTGAGGTCGTGTATTTACTTCTGAGGCTCAAAAACCAAAAACATTTAGAAGTCAAGCCAGATAATTTAATCTGCAGACCTTGCACAAAGCTACTTTGGTTGTTTCATATATATCCGGAGACGAGACTGTATTTCTGCGATAGCAACAGAGACATCAGGTGTCACTTTCTTAGATTGAAAAGATTTGAAAAGAGTAAGAGTTGTATTTCAAGATTTACTATGCTCATGTCATGCTCTCTGCATCACTTGACAGCTCCCGAGTCTGCCTCGAGTTGTCTGAACCCCAGCTGCATCTGCATCTCCCTGATTACTTCCCAGCTGCTTCTGCAGGCTTCAGAGTCTTACGCGCAGTGTCTCTGCACTCCTCTGTCAGCTCCTGAAGCTGTCTTGCGCTAACTTGCAAGTCTGACAGGCTGAAGTTCGGATCTACAGTGCATACAAGTTTTTCCACACTGACCTCATGTCTCCTCTGTTGTCTGTCTCTGTTAACCTTGCCGTGTCAGGTTCCTGCCCAACTCAACTACATGTATTTGTCTAAAGAAGGTTGAGGTGTTTTAATATTTGAATGCAGCGATTTTAATGTCATTCAGAGTACAAATGCATGACACCATGTATGCTAGAGTTCAATTTTTTTGCCACACTCTTAAGTCCCATGCCCTCACTGATGTGTCACACTGCATGGCTAGTGAGATATCTACCACAGGACTTAGTAGGTTGTACTTTATGATAAGCTCATTGACTGCATTTGAAGATGGACAAACCCTCAATGGCATCACCAACAGATTTACTGAACAGTGGTTTTGAAGCCAAATGGGCTGGCTCCAGCCATCGCCATCTTGACAGTGCCTGACTCCTCCTCGCTAAGCCTAAAATGAGCAAAGAGGTGACCATGAGTAGATCTGAGATGGGCCAACATCTCTGGACCTTGTACTGCCGTATTGTACCCACCTGTCCTTTAAAGAGGCCACACCCTAAATTATGCATAACGGTAAGCCTTAACACAGTTTAAACAGTTGCGTTATTTCAAAATCTACCCCTTCTACTCCTGTCATGGAAATTAGCTGTAGAGATTAAAACTGTTTTTGTACTAAGCTGTAGATATTTATTTGTGCTGTAAAGTTGGACATTTTAACATGGGACTCTATGGAGAAGTGTGCGCACCAACATTACAGTAATTTTCTTCTTGGCAGGTTTACCAGTGCAGTATGTAAGCGGTTACCCTATCCAACTTATACAGACCAACAAAACATACATTTGCGTTAATAATATGTAAGAAATGCCAGTGATAGCATGCCTGATTAGTTTTGCAGGTAGTTATCTTGTCTTACATACAGAACAACAACGAAATACTTTCCAAGTTTCTCTCTGGTCACTGATTAAACCCCTACAAACTCATCATTGTGTAAGAAATAGGTCCCTTCCTGCCTTTAATAGCCTAAATGTAACTCTGCAACACTGCTTGAACTCTCCTGTCACCCTCCCTGAGCACACCAGCTCACCTTACTCTGCTTAAACACTGTAAAACTACTTTATGTTGGGGTTAGTTAAGACATGTTATGTTAAGTTGTTATCTTGGAGTAACTGAGCCACACGTCTGAAACTATTTCTGAAGGAGATTAAAGCCCTGCAAGTTACAGGTTCCTCAGGATTGTTAGGCATAAAACCCTGGCTGTCTGAATCCTTTTTTAAAACTGTTGTCAGTACACTGCAGTTCCAAGGTGAAATGTTCTGCCATGGCATTGACTCCTTACTTTCCTTATGATATGTCTTCTAGCGTATAAAAAAATCCCCATACAGACAACGTTAACGAGGAAAAATCAGTATTTTCACCAGATGTGAAATCCATTAAAAGCGTTTTGAAGCACACATCTGAATGACAAAGGTAAGTAACGATACTCACAGACGGATCTACACTAAGGATCAAAACAAAAGCAACTCTGTGGTGCTGCATGGATCCTGTATGCCTGTAGCCGTGCCGTGGAAAAAAAAACACAAACAAAAACAACAACAAAAAAACTAAATGAGGATGCAGAATTTTGGAGATTTTTTAAAGGTACATTACCTCAAACCGAACATTAAGGACTGTCATGAGTGTATCTTTGAGACTTTTCATGCAAGAAGACACATTTTTCTTTCTTTCCTACTAAAGGAGAACATGTTTTTGTTAACCTGGTTCTGCCTCATGAATGCTACAATGCAAACCTCTTAGGGAACACAAATTACAAAGAGAAAACATTACATCAGTTTAAATAACTTGCCAGTAATTATTTATTCATAAGAAAATTTAAAATGTGAATTATATTAAAAACAAAGCACACATGGTTTTGATTTGAGCCATGACATAATTAAAGGGCAGTGGATTTGTGATAATTATCAATCTTTAAGAATGCACATCACATAATGACCCCTGTGTCACCTCTGTGAGGTCACCAGTGTCAAATGATCAGCCAGCTTGACTCTGTTGAGCTGCTTAGTGTGTTTCAGCTCACTGCTTTGTGCCTCACACCACTGTTTTGATTCACTCTCAGAGCCCTCCCAGACATCTCTGGCCAGAGTACACAGTAGTTTTTATTTGTGATAACCTCATTTTGCTGTACCAAACACACCAAATGATGTACAAAGTTAGCAAATTGACCAGCAAAGAGTGTTTAGCTGCTAATGAGTTAGCTGTTTCCTTGATGAAACTGAATTCATAGCGAATTTATGACCTACATCTCTCAGTTGACCAAAAAACCCAAAACATTTTCAAGTGTGACAATAAGCATCTTCCTATATTTACCGGTCACCTGCTCTACTTTTTGTGAGGCCTGCCTCAACCCAGTATTCACTGCACTCTTCAACTGCCTTTTCAATTTACTGGCTTTTGTCGGTCTGCAGTCTGTTCCCTTCCCGCTGCTGGCTGAACTTCTCCTGTTGAGCTTCAGCCCCTCCACTCGTCTTCATTAAAGCCTTTCTAACCTTACCATCTGTCTCAGCCTCATTGTATCTGCATTTGTGTCCAGTTCCAAAAATAAAAAATCCTTGTGCAGAAATACAAAGGATACAGAAGTTAACAATTTCTCCAGACAGCAGTGTTAATAGACAAGGAAACTATTAGGTTTTGATTCTGGGGGCGCCTGCAGGAACTTTTCTTCAAAGATGAATTTTCTCTACAGGTACAATGCACTATGGGAAATGCTACTTAAATGTAGGTAAACAAGGTGAATAAATGATAATATATTTTAAAGTAAAGGACAATAGGACACTAGAGAGCCCATGTTTTACAGGTAGAAACAAAATGTACATTAAATTATGGAACACAACCTGATTAAAAAGCTAAACAAAGTAATGAGCAACAGGCAGACTCATTTGAAATAGTTGCAGGCAGGTTAAGGGTGATTATTAAGAGTGTTCTCAGAGCAGTCAGAGAACAGCTACTTACTTCAACATGTGAAATCTGGACCAGTGTTCAAGTAACACCTTTAACCACATACCAGTGGTTACTGTGTCTCTTAATCAGATATACAAATTACAGTGGTGAGTACTGCAGCTATAAGCAGTAATGAACTTAAGAGATCAACAGCAGACAGACTGTACAGGCCTAAATGCAGAGGCAGTTAGAGATGTATCAAAAACTGAAGCTGCAACAATCCTCGTCCTATAGCTCAGAACAAAGCTGCTCCTGGTGATACACAAAAACAAAGTTTGTTCACAGTTTACTAAGATGATTTCCCATGTGACATTTAAATGTAAAGTTCTCCTTGCACCAGGTACCAAATCACTCTATTTTTATACAATAAAAAATGTATTCCATTTTTTAAAAACTTTGTTTTCATTAAGCAACAATTCAGTCAAAGACACTCATTAAGGGAGAATTAGAACTTCCAAAACAGTAGAGGCTCGGCAGGACACCATTATGACTCTATGGAACAGACTCGTTGAAATTTCCCTCGAACTGCCCTAATATCTGTATATTTGTGTACATATTTATATGTATATGTCTCGTAGTTGACACAACATGATGACTGGCTTCAAGCAAACATGATGAGGATAGAACTGCATTATGATTCATGATAATTAATCTAAACTATAATTGACCTAACATTTGTGAAGCAAAAGCATGTTGCAGTTCCTCATGAATGCCAGCACACCTCAGATAAACATTTAAAGATTAGATTAGATTAGATTATACTTTATTAATCCCACAATGGGGAAATTTCCTTGTTACAGCAGCAGAATAAGCAGAAAAACACACAATATACCCTATACAGAAAAAAGAAAATAAACAATATACTGTAAAGAGACATTTAACAATGTACAATAAAATACACCAGTAAGTGAAGTATGAATATGTAGGTAATATTTAACAAGAAAAATGTATTAAATTATATTGCAAATGGTAATAGTACTATGAATAGTGCAAGTAGATGAATAGTGCAAAATACTACAACACATTCAGGTTGTGCTGTTGTTGTATAGTCTGATGGCAGTTGAAATGAACGACCTGCGGTAGCGTTCCTTCTTACACTGCAGGTCTATCAGTCTGCTGCTGAAGGAGCTGCTCAGAGACCCCACAGTGTCATGCAGGGGACGAGAGGGGTTGTTCATGATGGATGTCAGCTTGGCTAACATCCTCCTCTCACCCACCTCCTCTATAGAGGGTCCAGGACAGAGCTTGCCCTCCTGATCAGTCTATTGAGTCTCTTCCTGTCCCTGTCAGTGCAGCCACCTCTCCAGCAGACTACAGCACAGAAAATAGCAGACGCTACCACAGTCATAAAAAGAGATGCAGGCAGTATCCTAAACTGAGCATAATTTTCCAGACTACATGCATTCTTCTCATGAAAGGAGACGTGTTGCAGTCTTCTTTGAATAATAGTAAAGCTCTTCTCATCTGACAGGTAAAACCATGACTGCTTACTTTCAGGTGAACATGCAACAAGATCATCACAAGACGTATTTCAGTTAGGTAAATAGTCAGTGCTTGTCAGACAACACCTCAAGAAATTAGTTCAACTGCTACATGAACTTTAAAAAAGTAATTAAAAAAATCTAACCAAGCAAAAACAGCAGCAGCAACCTGAACTGAAGGGTGATTGTCATCTGTGCAGCACTGTGATGGTGACGCTAATCAAGTAATGTAAAATAAGAAGCTAGAGATGGCGCCAGATCAGCTGCAGTGCCAATTTCTAAGCAATATTAAGTGTGACATGATAATGTGCCAGACATTGTACACCTGAATGAATGTGTTGGGAGCTATTATAGCTGTGATCATTGTCAAGTGTACCTCAAACAGCAGGTGCGAGTCACCCAGTACAAGCAGATGTAACCCAGTGAAACATTAAATGCTTTAGTTTAAATAGAAAGAGCTCACAACACTTAAAACCAGGGATTAAAAGTCATTTTATGTTTAATAATGAGTGAAAAATAGGTGTTTTATTAAAAAAAACTATTTCGTGGACTATACACACTTCACTGCAGAATAAATAGGGTTGAAGAGTTAAAATTGTGTTTAAGAAGAATTCATGTTTTTGTTTTGTTGTCAATGTTGACATGAGGTAACTGAGATGATGTCTGATACTGTGCTCCTATTGGCTAATGTCTGTGGCAGGAATGGAGCCATGGGAAGGTCAAGTGCAGCCAGGAAGGCAGAAGAGTTGGAGACGTGTTAGCTTTGTTTACAAAGTAAATTTAAAAGTTGTAACTTCCGTTTATACTTGCTTGTGGACTTTTCCCCTTGGACTGTCAACTCCACTTTCTTTGTGTGGTCTTGTTTTACAAGTTTTGGAGCAGCAGAAGAATCCAGCAGGCAACCTATTAGCCTGTTTAGCTAGGTATGAACGCCGCGCTAATTAAGTAGCATGTTAAGCTATACAGCAAATTCATTGGCAATGTGACTGGACCGTCGACTTAGCTAACCACTTAGCTAACAAAGCTAACCGAGTGGGGTGAAAACCAGATAGCGCGCTGAGCTTCCAGGCTGCCCAGAGTTCCGCTGGCCATGTTGGAGGTGAAGGACAGGAACGACTGGACTCTCAGGAGGTTTCCATTGACGCGGGCGGACATCACCTTTTCGCTGCAGGGACACAAGCTGACAGGTAACCACACTGAACCATCCTCAGAACAGCTTCAGCTACGAGGTACCCTTTTGTTTTCTTTCACTGCTCCTTAAAGGAGTGAAATGACAATTTTGTTTTGGGTCTCAGTGTAAACACGCCACACATCAGGCCTGCCATGTTTATTTGTTTACTTGTTTACCGGCTATGTGTGTCTGAATGTTGGTCGACTGAGTGTTTAATTTCAAGTGTTTTTGGGGTAAAAATAATAACATTTGTGTGTAACTCGTGAATTGGAACTGGCTTAAGTTCTGCACAAAACAGGGATAATTCCTAAAGCAAGTGAAATATAAGTATGGAAATAAGTTTAACAATTAATTTCATGAATTGTTTAGTTTGTAAAGATTTAATTTCACATTTTTTATATAGTAAGGACATATTTAGGTAATCATATTTCCAGTGTCTCCATTACTTCTTTGCTAAGTTTCTTAACCTATTTGGAGTCTGTATTTGTGCCTAAAAAGGGGAAATACATCTGGGTTGGTTAAGTTATAGTATTTTCATTTGCAAGCTACCACATTGAAGGAAAGCTAAGATAATTAACACTAGTTTTTAGAGTTAATATTTAAGGAATTATTTAAAAAGAACTCAGGGCCCTGCCCACACCTATTTTATAGAAGGCAGGAGTGCTACACAGAACTTCTGCAATGTGCCTCAGCAAAAGTTGTGCTTCCTTATGAGCATCTTCAAGTCTGTCTAAGTTGAAATTAATTTCATATAATATTAATTAGCAAGAGCATTTGCATTTTGTAGGAAACAGTGTCGCCTAAATTGTTTTTACAATGAAACCGATTTGTTCTAATATCATATGCATATGTCCCTTTGTTTGTCCAATATAATGAAGAAATAGCATGACTACTGGGCTCTCTCCCCCTAAAATTAACCACACACAGGTGACTACCTCCCTACACATATCTAGTTATTTATGATCAATTCATAATATAAGGAGAGATTTGATTCTAGCTGTTGGTCAAGAACAAGACAGTCATCAGTTTAAAATTATTCGAAATTATCCCACAGAACAGCCAATGTTGAATTTTTTGTGGAAGTTCACCAACTTCATCAACCAGTGTGTCCACTCAAGCCAAGAACTTTAACCAACAGGCCCACTTCTGTCAAACTGTAAGCCCACTCTGTGTATGTGTGCATCTACCTCTTACTGTAGCTTCATGGTGTCTGTGTCTGTCGGTTTTATTGAAATTTGGAGTTCTTTGTACCGTATTTGTTCAGCATAGTAATGTGTCTTGGCTCAGACTAATTGGTCCAAAGATGGGCCAAACTGAGTCCCAGAAGGCCCAAGCCTGAGCTACCACTACCATCTGTTGATGGAACACCCTCTCAGTTTTGTCAGTCTGCCTGGGGAAGACATACATACACGCATGCTTGCACACGCAAAGCAGAAACATGAAACTTCAGACATTTATCAGTGTATTCATTAGCAGGCTGACTTTTAAGTCGTTCTTCCTGTAAAAGTGACAAAATGACTAAATCAGTTAGTGGGCTTGCACAACATGATCTGCGTGCTGTGTATGAAGACTTGAATGAAGAATTTAACTGACTTGGTGTCCTCTTTTGGACAAAATGTTACTTGACTCAAGAAAGACCTCAACAAGCATAAGGAACTGACCATAAAGCCCCACAACACTACTGTGCTCAATGTCCTCTACCCATTCTGTTCAGCTACTTTGAGAGTCCTGTGACATACTGCATAAATGCTGATGAATTTGCTTCAATATGTCATTAACTGGACAGTTGCTAAGTTTGAAAACCAGTGTACGTTACCTACCTAGTTGTAAAACATATACAGTAGGCGATCAGCCTTATTCACTGAAGTCATTTTAAATGTCACAGTATCAAAATTAAAGGTGTAAAGACTAGAATTAACAATGGATGAATTCCATTTTGCTATTTCACAGTCCTGGTATTGGGCTTTGTGGCTCACTGTCACAAAGTTGTGGCTTACTGGGGCACTTGCATTGAACAGAGCCATTGCTCATATTACTACTAACACATGTACTTCTTCTACTATCTCTGTGTAGCAAAAAAGAGCACACAAGTCTAAACATCCCACCTCTCACAGTTCCATCAAAATAAAGTGCAAAATTAGCAGAGAATGCAGTTCACCTGAAAATAAGCTTGTTTTTGGATCTGGTGTAAAGGGTTTGGTTTTGCCATCAGACATGCAAACATTTAAAAGCATATATTTGGTTGTTCTTCCAGATGGATGTGTACGTCACACATATGTTCAAGGTCTGTCTGAAACGTGAACATCTGTCAGTGTCTTCTGTTTTTACACTTTCTGGCTTCGATAAATGGTGTAATTTTGACAACACTGCCTTTTAAACTCATGGGCATGGTTTGTGGTTCAGATGGTTAATAAAAACTAAAATTCAATGACAAAATGATCAATTTCGAGTTGTGTATTTGTACATATGTAGTGTTTTATGCTTTGAAGTCTCATGCAGAAACTAGCAGTGGCCATGTGAAGAAAACATTTTGAAAAGCCACATTTCCTGCACAGCTTGGTTTGCTTAACATTGCTTGCTACCCTGCCACAATGTCTTCACAGTCTACATAATGTAAGCTGTACACTAGCTGAGCAGCAGCAGGTTCAGCCCTCCATCACTGTCTGTACAGGATGTTTGCAGCCACAGCAGTGGAGGTCAACTGTGCTTTGGCAGCGCTCAGAGCCCAATGCACACACTGTAGTAAAACTGAAGACAATAAACTTGAAGCACAAAAATATGCTTCATGTCACAGTGATGTACATAAAGCACGGGTGAAATGCAAGCAGACTGTATAGACAGCTGTACTGATTAAAACAGAAGTGGGTGGCTGACTGACAAATATGACTGAAATGTCCTCTGTGTAGTGAAGCCATAAGGCAAACTATAGCAGAACATCAACAACATTAAGTTTTGTTTTAATGAATAGTTTGTCTATAGTATTTAAATTGCAGTTATTGCTCAACTGCTTATGATTTATTTGATTGATCTGATTTAAATTTGCATTGTAAACACATTCAGTGTCTGCACACGCGTAATATTCTAATAGCATTATCATATATACACGACAACACATCACAGCAGCATGGCCATACAGATCCTATTCTCTATTGCTCCCACACATGCATTTACACACACACTGCAGATTCTCCATCATCTCCATCTCTTAGCATCTGTTATGCATAGTATTGTCACATAAGCAGTCTTCTATTTGTTCAAGGATGCCCTTAAATATGAAACAATACAACACCCAAGACATAGCACAATAACTGTTTTAATATCCTCTGTTGTGTCAAAGCTGTTTTTATGAGCTCTGTTCCCCAACAAAATTTTAGGGACACAGTTAAAAAAAAAATCACACAAATAGTAAATTATGAAGCCCATTTAAGGTAAGAGCTCTCAGGGATTTTACAGTGAAAACTGCTTTGAGCTTTGTCCTTGTTTGAGACACGCATATTATGTGTGTGCATATGAAAGAGAAAGAGTTTATAAATGCACTTCAGTCAAATAGTGCCATCCCTGAACAATGCACATAAGGAATATCTTTTGTATGATACAAGCTTAGGTATGATACTCTGATTATAAAGTAGAGATTATGCCTTCTCTACTCAAAGCAATGCAGTAACTAACCTAAATAAATCTGTTATTTCTATAATAATAGAAATCATTCTATTATACATACATACATACACACACGCACATATATATATATATATATATATATATATATATGTGTGTATATAAGTGCTGTCAAAAATTTTGTGTTATTAACATGTTAACATAAATCAATTTTAACTGTGTCAGTTTTTTTTTATCACGAGATTAAAGCTCTTTTTGACCGAGTGACTTGTCAGTGACTTGTTGTTTTTTTCACAAGCTGTGGCCACAGCTAATAACGTTAGAAAAACTACGAGGGGGTAGGGTTGGCGAGGGCGAGCTGTTCGCCGTCGAAGGCCGACAGGATCTCCTACTGGTGGCGGCACAGCAGCAGTGTCCTCGCTCGCCATGCCTTTCTGTCTGCTCCTTCTTCGCCTCCTGAACCGTGTGCTGCTGGTGCAGATGCTCAGCCAGGTGATGGCGACCCAGGGAGGGGGAACGACTATTTGGATCTCAAAGTTATTATTCGGATACCACCACAACGACTGATTATTCGGATATTCAGATATTCGGGTCCAGCCCTACGATTGACAAGACCGAAGTCATCTGTTTGTATTGTCAGTTTATACTGAGTTATCATCGTAGCATGTCCAGTCTGAAATACCACTTGATGACCAAACACACAGCTGATGTGAATTCTCTGACTCCTCCTCCTCAAAACCAGGCGACAACGGTGATAAAAGTATTAGAATGATAATTTAAGCGACATTTAAAATAAATAAAAAATGTGCGATTAATTTATGTGATTAGTCACGATTAAATATTTTAATCGAATGACACCACTTATATATGTGTGTGTGTGTGTGTTTTACGAGCACTAGTACATGAGGAGACACCTTTAATTCTGCATAAATGGCCTTGACTGGACCTCAACCTGAAATAGAACTGCTCTAGTTTAAATAGTGCTCAATAATCAGAGACTAGACTTTTGTCTCTGAATTTGTGCTGGTGTCAAAATGTGTTTTGTTGTGATTGCCAACAGGGCATGTGTTTGTTTCCAGACTGCAACGAGTAAGAACATAATCTACATATTTATAACTCTGTTTGATATCATTAATTTTATCTTTGATATATGCATTGGTGTGTGTGTGTGTGTGTTTGTGTGTGTGTGTGTGTGTGTGTGTGTCTGATTGATGTGCATTATGCTTCATCTCAGCATAAACTGCGAGTGAAGATTAAAGGAAAATGGGAATTCAGCAGAACGCTCTTAGAGTTGGTTCGCACGTAAGCAAGATAAGTGAAAACAAAAATGCGCACACATACACACAACCACATGCACGCACACACGCAGTGACTAAATCTTTTTCACATTTGTTTCATCTGGCTGATCTGTTGATCTGTGTTTATTTAAAAATCAGAGACACTGCAGATGTCGGATAACCCTTGGCTTCTCTCCCACTCTGTTTCTCAAATTTAAATGAGCTTCATCAGCATGAAATATTTCAGCATCTGTTTGCCAGAGAACATGGTGACAGTCTTGAAGAATGATAAATCATTGAGGAAAATACCATCACAAAATTTCAATCAATTAATCAACAAGCACTTTATTATTATCGTTCTCCTGTCTCCGGTTAAGAAAAGAAAATTATTTGTCTCTGCTCCTAGTCTGCTTCTGTCTCCCTCCCTCCCTGTCACTCGTCACATTGTTGAAATCTGCATGCAGCATTATCCATCATATGTAATCATAGTATGAAATGTTGACTCTGAGGGTACCAACATGAGCATTATTTAGACAGACACACAAATTGCCTTTTAAATCAGAATCTTAACACAGTGTGTTTTTTTTTTTTTTTTAACAGTGTCATACAATCGTAGCACTTTAGCCCACAGCATGCATGTTAGCGTCAATGGAAAGAGCTGCTAAATTGTTATGCAAGCACATAATAGCAACTATAGTTTTCAGCATGGCCATAATACCAGCACCAACCCCGGAGCTGACAGCAGGTCATAGCAGGTGTGGTTCAAGATTTCCATGACAGTGAATTGTCAGAGGGTTGGATTTAAAAAAAATATATATGAAAGATGAAGGAAACACCTGGTCTGATGTCAAGGGTGGAAATTTTGAAATTTTGTGCCAGAGAAATGTCGTGCTGCACTAATTTAAAAAAACAAAACGCTAATTAACGTTTTTAATGCACAGTAACTGTTCCGATTTGTGCAAAGTATAAATAAAGGCAAATTAAAGGTGACCTTGGGTGTTTTCTTGTACACAAAAGTTATCCCTACATTTAGTATTACTGATCAAAATGTGTTATGTGTATCCTTGAGGTCTAACAAATGCATTGAAACATATCTGAAGTACTTCAAAAGTTCTCTAGTACATCAATAAATCACAATGCAACATATGTAGTTTAGACTACACATCAGAAGAGTGGTAAATGTCCTTATTTTGAAGCAGTATAGGATGTTAAGTTGTCTGATGATGTACTTACTTTGATGAACTAATCATGATGCTTGACTTGTCCGTTCACAGCATCATACACGTGATCTTTGCAGGGTGTTTTGCACAGTGGTGAATCACATTGCTCACAACTCGACAAATACCAGAGCTGAACTCGGATTCTCAGAAAAGTGGTCAATAGACAGTATTTATGTAGTCAATCTAGGAAGATAGTCATTTGTCATGATATTTATGATCATTTGAATGATAAAATGCAGTATTTTGATTGTCATTACCTGTGGAGACAAGAAATTAAGCAATTTGCGGCATAGAAGTGTTTGGCAATTGTGTGTACTATAGCAGTGCAAATAGAACAGTGTATTTACATGACTTTATTCATGTTCCCTTTTGGTATACCAGCCAATAGACGCCCGTTGTGACTAAGCATGCTTCATTTAAACTGACCTACAGTCATTTTAAATTCATAAACTACCATGCATTTACCTAGATTATGCATGATCCTTGTCTTTTCTTGTTTAGGCCTTATATATGCCTTTAACTACTGATATAGTAGTGTAAATCAGTAGCTGTCATATTTGATTTAAAGGCAATTTGTTCCAAAGTTTTCAAGTAAAAATAGAAGCCTTTCCAACCTGTATGTTAGTCTAAATGTCGCTTTCATCAGTCTTTCACACACTGCTGGAACAAAAAGTTCAATTAAATGTCTGTATAAAAAGATTGCACATGTTATCGCTGTTTTGTAAAACCCTTCTATCTTTAAATTCAATGAATTTCACATGCTTATCTGAGGCCCATAAAACCTTATCAAAAGTCACTGGAGTATGGCAAACTGCTTTTTCATCAAGCTTTAAAAAACACAGCTTACTGAGCTTGCCGACAGATTTTAAACTGATCATAAATCTGATTTTTAAACCGCACCCCAGGTCTCTGAAACATCCAAATTCCTGAGCAAAGTACACAATATATGACCTCAGTACAGGCCTGTTATTTAAACTTTATTTACACTGTTATTTAAGTGTAATGTGACAGTATGCAGCTTCAGCTCAGGCTCATGTTTTGCAGGTTTTACATGTAAATGAGGCATTTTAATGCAGCCACTGTTTATTCTCTCTCTGTTCTCATCTTTTTTGCAGTTACCCAACTGGTTGCAGACAGAGCTCCTGTCTGCAACCAGTTGGGTACAATTAATAAACAGATGGCGCTGAAGTATCCTACGAGAATACAATGATATCGCATAATCCGAGAGCATGCTGTGAATTGAGAAGTCACATTGCCTAAAAGGTAAATTTAAATGAAATCAGGTGATTGTGATGAGACTGTATCCTCAACACAATGTATATTGCAAGCAAAGAACGATATAGAACATTTGTACAAATGACTGATGGAAGGAGAGGAATCACTTGATTCTTGTTTACTGGGCAGAAAAGTATCTAAAGTTTTGCAATGAACTTTTAAAAACTAGTATTTAGAGTCTTGTTCTCAGTGACATTTTGTCAGTTTTCAGAACAAAAACTTTAAGAGGGCAGATCAGGAGAATGCTGGGGGAGTTAAAGGTGAAGTCAGCAATTCTGGAGAAAGATTTATGATATTTGAACTCAACACACAGCTGGAGTAGCTGACCAGACAACAGTTTCTCAGAGCACACCAGCTCCAGGAAGTGATACTTACACCTCTCCTGCTAGCTAACATCACAACAACAGCAGGAGTTTGCAAAATAGATAGTACGCTGAATGTGAGTAACTTTATGTCCCCTGATACACAGATGTGACACAATGACAGTTGCTTACTAGCTACACAGTTGGGATTAATTATAACAATTATTAGCTAAACAATGCTGACCTAGTGTTCTGTGAAACTTCATGCCTTTAAGCCTTCTGATGGAAAGAGAAGTCCATTTTTTCTTCTGTCCAGCTGTTAAGCTTTTTCTAGGAAATCTCTTCTTGACAATGTAATTATGTTGTGGAGTTCCACAAGTTCCCTGTTGCTGATTAGCTGGAATATAGTGGATTGGTCTGAGCCACTTTGTTTGGTTCCCAATTAAAGAGCTACAGCTGTATACAAACCACATAGGATATATAAAATACGGATGTAGCCTTTAAATCTGAAAAGTGAAGTCAGTACAATAGTGTCTTAAACCTGCCTTTTTCCCTTCAGCCAGCAGGGAGCTCTGGTTGCAAAAAAATATTCAGTTGTGTTGAAATCTATGAGAAAATTGCTTACTACTTGATCTGTTACCTTAGTAAACATTTCCCATATTAGTTTATAATCTCAGTTGCTAGTTTCAAAACTTTTTGAATTCAGCATGAAGTTAAGTTTGTAAACTATGATCCCATTTCAAGCAAATCGTTGATAAAGCAGGGTATGTTAGGATAGGATTACCTTGTAATTGACAGGTCGCCTTCACACAGCTGTGCATATTGTCCTCGAGAGCTCAGTCAGATTCACCTCTATCCCAAGATGGAGATGGCCAAATGTCAAACCTAAGGTTTCAAAACAGTAACGGATATATCAATGGATGACGTCACAGTAACTACGTCCATTTTTATATAAAGTCTGAGGTGCAAATAGCAGATTTACACCTAGTGGACAGTGACAAGATGAGAGAATTTGACAAAAAATCTGTTGGATGGAAATGGCCAATTCCACCCTTTGAGGTTGCAGTTTATTTGATCTCTGACAAAAAACAAAAACAAAAAAAAACATCCATTGTCTTTTTCCATTGGTGATTGTTGCTTATTATTGTGAGGTCATTCCAAACAGCAGATTGCTCAGGTGTTTATGCAATAGCACAGAAAAAGTAAAGGGGACCATCTGTCATTGTGATATTAGTTTTTCCAGGAGCCATTGGGAAATATAACATTTGGGCTCTAGTTATAATATAATTGCTCCATGATTGATAATGCACTCTGTTTGGACTCTGTAGGTTTAAAGTACAGGACAACTATTCCACTTGTTCCTTCTGACATCATCCCTTGAGGATTATAATGCAAACTAATTTCCAGTGTGGCCAGTAGAGCTATGCAATAATGCAACGAGATGGATGGAAGCATCTCAGTTAATTGGCAACGCAATTTACTGTTAATGACCTGCATCTGCCTTGAATGGCCTGATACCTGTGTACAGCCACCAACTAATATTACATCTGACTTGCATAAAACTCATCTTGTGCTAGCATGAAGCTCTGAATTAAAGTAGCAAAACTTACTCATTAACTTCTGGCAGACAAAAGGGAACTGCGTATAAGGCTTCACCATTGTGACTTGGAATACTCGCATTTTATCAGTCACAAACACCTTCGTGTGAATGCATTTGATAGTGCAGGGAATGTCAAGCAGACAGTACGCATTCCTCCCTCAGGCATGCATTGCTTGCACCAAATGCAATTAATTACTGAGCCCTTACCGCAACTATTAGGAGTTGTATAAAGAAATCAGGATTTAGACATATACCTGATGAGTTGTGCGTGTACCTGTATGTCTTAGTCTTATCATAATGAAATAAGACTGGTGGTCTGATGGGAGGATCTGTAAAAACAAAGAGATTAATGAATAATGCAGGGAATGCGCGCACACACACACACACACACACACACACACACACACACACACACACACACACACACACACACACACACACACACACACACACACACACACACACACAAAAATACATCAAGGGTCCCCTGTGTGTGTTTTGAGTGTATTTGTGTGTGTGTGTGTGTGTGTGTGTGAGATGGAGAAGCTGAGAGAGTTTATGTGAAGGGTCCATTGCAGGGTCCACATTATTCCCCAAAGGGCAAAGGGATGTTTTTGACTGTGTTACCATGGCAATAAAGGGGGTTTTAGTTAAGAGAGAGGGTGGCAGGTAGAGTTAGAAAGGAAACTCTCCACTGAATATTAATGCCAGTCATACAGTGCAGAGCAAAGTGTGTCTCTGCTTGTGACTTTTGCAAGTATCAGTGTGATATCACAGCAGCAGCCTGGCTTCATAGCCACATGTTTGGAACTGTGGGACTGTGAAGAAGTGAAGTCTTTTTGTCATTTGTTTTGGATTTATTTGTCACAGGGAAGGATTCACATGCTCAAACTTTACAATACATTTTTTTTGGTAAAATATGAAGTGATGATATAACTGTAGAATAATGAGGTACTATTGCAGCTAAAAAATAATAATAACAAACCTTGGCTTCAGTTTTTCTTCTGAAGACATCACCAAATTACATTATTTATCAGAGCCAGGAACTTTAAAAACAGAAAGGATAATTATATTTTCAACTTTGCAACCATGTGACATACGTTTCTATCAGGACAAATAAACGTAAATTGTTGTGATATTTGTTCATTTTCTAAACCACTTTAGTCTACATGTGTCATTCAAAAGAAAGCCTAAATAAGCTGTTTGCACCACATCCTGTTAGAAAATAAATATAAAAATAAATGAATAAAAAAAACTATACACTCA
The DNA here is from genome assembly GCA_024666655.1 of Dascyllus trimaculatus. Lineage (NCBI taxonomy): Eukaryota > Metazoa > Chordata > Actinopteri > Pomacentridae > Dascyllus > Dascyllus trimaculatus. Next base: position 7,992,839 of record CM045445.1, on the reverse strand, counting down.
GCACAAATAATACACTAATACACTCGCACAACTGCGAAGTCATGACAAAATTTTTTAAGTGTTTTTTTAGGTGAACTGCAGGCGGTGCTTACACAGAACAGAGCAGGGATTATGAGAGAGATTGAGAGGCAAATTAAACATACTTCATTAATAAAATAAATACAGAAATCTAAAAAATGTCTTTGTAGCGTTGTGCAGAGTAGTGCTTGTAGAGCGTGAATGCTAATAGGCAAGTCAAAAAGGTATTCTACAACATGTAGAGCTTAAAATTTTCCCCCCATTTTTGATAACACCAGTGGGCATGAACATAATAGCTGATTAACTGTCAAATGAACTGGTGATGAAGATTATTGGATACATTTTCTGTTTCCCTTACTCTCCTACTGAGAAAAACAATAGCATCAGTAATTTCTGCGAAAACCCCCAAAACAAATTTACATTCATGTTTAAAGCCCTTGGAGACCTCGCACCTTGCTTCCTTCACTGTGATGAACCCTTCCAGACCTTACTTGTGTGTGAACTAGTATATACAGACTCTCAAGACTGGTAACTTGAACCCTACTTGGTCAGTTGTTGGACTGCTCCTCTTCTGTCCTACATGTATCCTTGGCTGATTGGGCTCTTGGCTCAGCTCTGAGCTCCAATCAGTCTGTGCCATCATCATCATCATCATTACACCTGCTTCAAAGCTCGCAGAAAAATTGTCATGCAGGGCGGCTGTAATTTGGCGTGAGCAGCTCACCTCTGTGCATCTGATTGTCTTGTATAGTCAGACAGCAATCTAGTGATCCCTTACTTATGGTTACTCGTCATGTGTTTCGTAATCTTTGGCTATTGGCTACCTTTAGCTTTGTGCTTTTTGGTATCGTCCTGTTTGTGGTTGCTTGTTGTGTTTGTATATTCTGTAGCCATTTACAAGGGGTTTCTTGTACCATTGTGTTAGCTTGGAGATTTGTTGTACTGCATCACTAGCTCTACAGTCTGAAGACTTAGCCAGGCTTTGTTAAACTCATAGGTGTAGGGTGTGATGCTGCCGTTATTTTTGGTTTTTAGGTAGTATAGCTCTCTTAGTTGTTTTGTTTTTGAAGATTTCTGAGATTACAAAGCGAGGCTAGTGACATTTTTTGAAAATTGCTCTTTCTTAATTTAACAACACCAAATATCTCTGTTTTCCCAGTTTTGCCTTGTTTATTTGTTGTTAACTAAGCAATAAAAAACCTTGCTAAGTCATAACACGTGTGCCCTTAGCAGAGCTGGACCATTACACAAGTGATAAGTACTAACGAAAGAAGAAGGTCAAAGTGGTTGAATTGGGCAACAGGTCTTTAATAACCCTCCCAACAGTCAGCAGTGGTTTTGTTTAACCTTGACTACAGTTATGCCTTAGGTTCCATTATTCAGTAATGTTCACTTTATTAAATCTGAAACACAGGAAATGTTTTTATTTTGCAGCACAGATTTGTAATGGTATTGGGGGCACAGACAAATTATGGTAAATCACCAATCAAAAACCACTTATATATGACGTTGGAGACTGCAACTATTGAAGAAATTGAGAAGAACCCACTTTCCAAATCTGCTTTTCCACCAGAAGTCTTCTGTATAATGTGCACACAACTGGATTATTCTAGGCTAACCAAAGACAGCCACAGATTTTAGCATTTGCTGGTACATTTCATCAAATGAGCAAAAATAAAGTCTGCTTAGTGTTTTTGTTTGTCTAGGAATGACATGTATAGATCCAAAGATTCAGCAGTTTGGAAAGATTGAAACTTCCGGACATGTTTTGCCACACATAATGCAATAACAATCACATCTGTAAATTTTACATTACAGACAGATTAAAATTGGCAGTGGTATGTACCTACACAGATGACAAATCTAATAATAACATGACAGTAAGGGCATTGCCTCCATTGTGTATTTCTGTGTACCAATTTGTTTTCTTCTTCTTTTTTTTTTTTTAGCAAATTCAGTACAATCACACAGATACTATTATTCAGCAGATAATTCATACAGTGGAAACTACTGTATGCTAAACAGGAACACAAACAAAGGTCTGAATACAGTGATAAATTAGGTGTGACATAGTTTTTGTCACGTGCTGACGGTGGTATAAGGAAGCGTGAGGAAATCTGCTGTGACTCCCAGACACAACACCCCAAGGACCATACAGAAAACAGAGTAGAGTACAGACACAGGGAGTGGAATTAGAGGAAGGTTGGAAGTGGAACAGCAAGAAACTGAATATAAGGGCGCTTAGGGACTATAAATAAAGCTAGGACTTGTTCAGAAATAATGCCATAAACATTCATTAATTAATAGCTTTTTATGAAATGCAGCAAAGAAGACAAATTAAAAACCTCTAATCAATATTTGGTGAGACCAACATTTGTCTTGAAAACAGCACCAGTTCTTGTAGGTACATGTGTGCACAGGTTTTGTACTTGGTTCAATTAGGTATTTCCAAGCATCTGGGACTAAACTTGCTACAGTTTCTCTGTGGATTTAATCTGTGCCAATTGCTTCTGTCTCTTGTTATCCCAGACAGACGTTGAGATCAGGACTCTGTGGGCTTGAAGATAGTTCTCCACAGGAATGGACAGACAACAAAAAGGAGCCGGGGGAATTTGCTGTCAAGTGGCCCCGATTTGATAAACTAAATTCAAACTGACACAACGTGTTTGTTGATCAAGAAATCATTAATTAAAACAAACAAAACAGAGAAACACACAGTCTGTTACTTTGTGTTGTTTGTGGTTGACTCGTCTGATCCAGTGGATGTAAGTTGCACGTTTAAGCCACTGCTCATTTTTCTTTCCTTATGCTCTCGATGTGTTGCTGTTTTTCCTTTCGATGGGAAACAACAACCTCAGAGAAGCAACTTACCACACTGAAAATTTTCTCTGCGTTTAAATGTAGTTCCATTGCAACTACTGTATTCCACTCGTCACTATTTTGAGTGAACACTGAAGCCACATCCTAAACTTAGACCTGCCTATGAAGACTACGATTGGTGTAAAGAAAAACAAAACAAGCCAGAGCGTCTTTTTTCCCAGTTGTCATACCCGGTGGAGGTTTTTTTTTTTTTGTACTGTGGCTGAGGGATATGAGGATGGAAGAGGGAGAATACAGAGGCAACATAAGAATATAGGGTGGAAACTGTGGCAACTGGGGTTTGGTGGCTGGTTTGGTTGTGTAGAAACAAAATGATAGTGTGGTGCAGCCAGACCACTATGTTCTACAGAATGGTCTGGCAAAGCGAGATTAGTGGTCGGCGAACACTGAAAAATGATTAAACTTGTTTTCCAAGGTTTTTCACTTGATTAATGGTTGTACAGAAAGATAAAGAAAACACCAAAGATGAGCTGATGTGATGATAACCTGTCACCTAATTTGACTTAATCGCTGCTATCGTTATTAAAATAATTTAAAATATTCCAGCATACTTGTCAATATCTCTATTCCTTGCGACATTGTAATAACAATAAAAAAAAAAACTTGAACAAAGTAAGGTCATTGTTTTCTGACCACTGCTGTAACATCCTGAGGTGTCTTAAGGAGAACATTTGGCGCAAATGACACTAATTGTGTAGCAGTTTCACATGGGTGCTTCAATGCTATCAGTGCATGGCTTGTGCAGTGGTTTTCACACAACAACACAATAACTGCTTTTCACATGCACCTACTTCCTAGATTTGACTTCCTTATGACTTCTTCTTCCCCAAAATTTAATTCAGGTTGATAGGTCGCTGTTTTAACACAGTTCAAGAGACTAAGACCTCATCACAGAAGGTGCTTTACATGTTTTAATAATGGGATCATTACAGATGTTGCAGAAGCACTTGGAGTACTGTATAGCTGCACATGGAAAGTACCTGGACAGGGATGGGACCTATTATACAGCAAGTGCAGTTTTTGATATTTATAGTCGTAGTCTCGAGGACTGCTATAACAATTTACAACACAATAAACAAAAGATGTGTGTAGTTAATGAAGAATGAGTCGTTCCTCACTCGTTTTTAGTAAGGCACATTTTTTAATTAGGGAATGTGAATCAGGAGTCAGGACCAACCTAGTAGTTGATTCGCTGTTCATAATTACTCCCCTCATACTTTATATTCCAGGACTACAGTATATAGTAGATAATGATTATTTACTAAAGAACCAGCTGAAAGATTGTATATATTTATTTTGTAATTATTACCTCATAATTATCCAAAAATTTGTCACTTATGCTTCTGATTTACTCTGAGTGGCACAAAACCACCTATTCATGACTGATTACTTCAACATGACTTACTTTTACTGTGTCCCCTTAAGTATTTTGAAGCATCCCTCTAAGAAGGTGTCCAGTAGATCTTTATCGCTTCAGGAATACTTTATCATTATGTAGTGTTTCTGTGTGCTGCACTGTAAAGCATCATACTGAGTAATCAGTCAGTCCTCCTTTATTACTAATGACCTGATTTTATTCAGAATTTTTCAGACTTTTTTCTTATAGAATGAGTAGATATAAGAGTTTTGCTTTATGATGTTAACATCCGTGTCTGCTGTCTCTCCTTCTCCTCTTCAATTTTTTTTTTTCATAAAGCTGTTTGATTCTTTTAATTCAATGCAGAATGTTGAGAAACCCACTCATGATAAAAGTCACACCCTTGACCTCATTCTTACCCAGGGGTGTTGTGTAGTAAATGCTGATTTTGCACCATCTGACTGTAAGGCTGCACTTTCTCAGGTTTTACCCACACGAGTCCTTCAAAACCACCTGCTCTAGCTCTCCAAACTCAGAATCCATTCACCGATTTTGTCAAACTTTCACTTGAATTAGCTGCCCTCCTGTCTCTGTGTGCTCATGTGGTAAATGTTTGTAATACTGCCTGCCTTAGCACTTCACATCACATTGCCTCTTTTAAATTTAAAAGGCCCAAATCAACCTTTCTACTCCGGATTAATCACAATAAGAAAGGCAGAGCACACATGGACAAAACACAAACTTTCAAATCCTCTTGCTGTCCAGAAACACTGAATTTCTACCTGTCAGACTGCAGTCAAGTCCAGTATTTCTCTTGTCTAATTTTTAGTCAGGGTCATTACTCCAGAGTTCTTTTCAAAGCAAACAACTCTGTGAACAGCCCTTCAGTTAATCAGCCTATTGAAGCCTTCCTTGAAAAATGTGAGCAATTCCTTAATTATTTTAACGATAAAATCACAGGAGATTAGACAACTTATTTCCCTTGACTCTAGAGTGCTTGACATAATACACTGTTCACCCTCCCAGCTGACTCGTTTCTGAGAGATCTCTCTGCAAACCCTATTAGGCACTGTTGTTCTCTTAAATCCATCCACTTGTGCAGCTGATTGTGTCCTTACATGGTTTTTAGAGGAAGTTACTGAGACAGTCTGTCCAGATATTTTGGTTACTGTAAATTGTTCTTTACTAATAGGAAATATTTTCTTAAGTTGTTGCTGTTTAGCTTTTAACTGGTGAGGGTAAATTATAATATGACAAATCTGAGCATACCGCATATTATTTCTTTCAGTCGCCTAATTTTTAAACTACTATGATGCTATTTTTTTTTGTTTTTTGCGTCTGTTGTATCCCGAGTTTCTCTCTCCTCTTTCTCCTCTCTCCTCATCCTTTCATTCAATCTCTGGATAATAAAGAGACACATCTTTAAACAACTTAATGCTGTGGGAAAACAGGTTATGAGCTGGAAAGTTACTTTCAAGCTAAATACAAATACCTTTGTATAGGGCTCATACGTAACTACTTAATTTGTAGCCTATCACTTGACAGATTACTGCATTTGATTAGGTCTTTCCACTGAACTCTCATTAACACTCTGTCCTGTGAAAGTGTCTCCCGCAGGGTTTACGGTCTACTTGTGAGCTTCAGCCTGAACGATGGGTACGTTTAAATCCCAGCACAAGTGGGTGGTGAATTGGTGATTGTTTTGTCTTAACAGAAAACAGTCGTGGTAAAATGTGTCCTAATTTTAAAGCCTTTTTTTTAGCATTTTGAAGAAAAACATGAGAAGGCGTTCCCTGGGCAATCAATGGGCATCCGCGATTTGTAGTTAAGTACACATGCTTACAGTTCATTTCCCTATCTGTCTGGCTGATAGTTTGGTCTGCTGAATGTGCTGCTGCTCTCTCTCGCTCATTAAACACAATCAGGCACATGAGAGCACATTCAGTGGGAAATCTTCGTCTCTCTTCAAGAGGGAGGAGTAAGGGCTCAGAAAGCTGCTGGATGTATGCATGTTTTATGTGTGTCAAAGTTACATATTTATAAGTTTCTTCCATGAAAGCAATCCCCTCCTGGCTTATATGTAACTCTGCATGGTTGCTTCTAACCCCTTGCTGCAGCTCACCTTGGACTGCGGTCAGACACGTAACTATGCTACACAAAGACAAGTTGCAATATTGGAGTAATTCAGCCATACATGTTTGAAGCAGAAACCGAAGAAGAACGTGATACAAAAGGCTTCACCCGCATCTGAAACTCCAGAAGTTAGCAGTCTTTAATGACCGGGAAAGATCTTGGTTTTGGTGAACACTTGTGTAAAATCACCATGACCCCTTTCTGTATTAAATCCAACCTATGACTTTGAAGAAAAGCTTTAAATGCCTAAGGATAACCGTAAACACTTTAGTAATGCTGTAGTATACAATTTACAGTTTCATTTAGCAGATGCTTTTATCCAAAGCGTGGTACATCTGAAAGTAGATACAACATAACACAAGTCACTACAAGTGACTGTTGTACTGAAAAACTGAGTATTTTGGTGGAAAAAATGATATGTTCTCTATTAGGGTATTTGCCATAAACATAATTTACAATGTTTCCTCATCACATTAGTCGAAAACACTCACTCATAGCGTTACTTGCTTATTTCAGTGGTGATTCCAGAAAATAAAAACACAATGAGTACCTTTTAACAGGGTAAACCCTTTACCTACTGAGGCTAAAAATGGCGACTTGTACATATTTTATTATTACGGTATTGAGAAGCCGTGTAGCGGTCTCGCAATACTTCCAGTGTTTTGTTATGAATGTCTATGTCATATGGTTGCAAGTACCGTGATGAACCATATATGTGCGCCTGCCCACACTTCTCAGCTTTCCAACACTGTTGGAATTTTTCTAATCGGACAAACTTTGACGGAGGTACGGTAATAATACTCCACACATAGAAAACATAGCACTGTAGGTAAAGGGTTAAAGAAAGAAAGGAAGGAAGAAAGAAAGATAGAAAGAAAGGGTTTTACCAGAGGGGATCTTTAAGGTGTACCATGACATTTGGCATATTACCATTGTACATAATAATTCAGTGAGCTCAGCTGATCTGCAGAGGATAGATTTTCTACAAACATAAACCAGTTCCTGTTCAGTTGCTACCCAGACTTACCTCCTCCTGCAAAACCAAAGTGCTCTAAACACAATGAAACGCACTTATAATCAGAAGTAGGCTGGGTAATACTTAATACATACACCAGCATGTTTCAGGCTACAAATGCCAGCTTTTCAAACCTTACAGAAGAGCTTGAATAAGAACTTGTTTGACAGTGTCTAGCTGCTAAATACAATCACAATCTTCTATTGTAGGCCACTGAGCAGTTCCACTTGAGTGGTCAGGGAGTTCAGCAGTTTGCTTTAAGGCAGCACAAAAGTAGTTATTGTGAAGGTTGAATGTGAGTGTTCCTGATTCATTTCCTTGTCAGCACTGTAAGTTTAGTGTAAGTCTTTCCAGCAAAATAAAACTGTAACATCCATTCCGAAATAATCACTGGGCAGGGATATCAGTCTGGCAAATTCCTCTTGACACACACACCATGCTGCAACCCATGACCCTGTCCATCTCTTCTGTATCTTTACCTGGTCTCTAAGCCTCACGGATCCTTCCAGAAATCTGGGCATGAACACTGGCATCATCAGGATGTCTGGATTCAGCTGCAGTCTCCAGTGCCACTGCGATAACATGCCAACACGAGTCTGTTATCGTTCAAAGAGCAGCCCGGGCATGACGCTTGCCCAGAAGAGGTGCTGATACTGAAAACGCATTCTTTTATTTTTTTTGTCCAGTAAACACGTCCATATGAGAGTATAATGTCAGCGCATCTCTTGGCCAACCCTTTACCTGCATCTGCCTCTCAAAGAAAGATTGCCCTTTTGTCTGTCTCATGTACTTTGTCTTTCGAGAGGCGAAGAGAAACAGCCCCATCTTTCCCATTTATTACGTCATCAATGTTATATAATATAGCAAAAATAGAAAAACTGAAGAACAGAACAAACAAATTAAATAATGAATGAAAGTACAGTCATTGTCCCTTTTAATTAAAATGGTGCTTTGAGACTCCAGCCATTGACTGATTCAAGTAACAATGCTGAAAATACATTTTAAGACTTCCTTTAATTGAACTCTAGAAGAAAAATAGATGTGATTTTCTGTGTTTTCCCCCTGCTGCTGCCCTGTCCAGCCTCTCCTTCTCTCTGTCTTTTCCTTGTACTTAAAAGACAGGTGTCAGTCTCTCTGTTTGTTTCTGTACGTGCAACAGGCTCATGAATACTGGTTTTATTTTCTCTCGACTTGTTTGTTTGGCGTGTGTACCCTGGAAAGCTGCAGATGCTCTTCGGAGTGATTATCAAACTGAGGAATGGCTCTTGCACTGATCCCTTTTCAAATACTCTTGAAATGAGACTCCTGCTTGGCTTTCCATACATTAGACTACTTCATTATTTCAACTGATCCTTGATGTGTACTCTCCACTTGCAAATGGACAACACTGAAAGAGGATAAAGAACAAAGCTTGGCCCGACAAAATGTTTATGGAGTAGGTTGTTGACTTTGCTCCTCACCATAGTTATTAGATCATCTCTGGTTTCAAAATAAAAATCCTACTATTTTTTATATTTGTCTTTTGGGCTGCTTTCACATCATCACACAATATAACCAAACACCTGTATGATAACACATAAAGGATTGGACAGTTGAATCAAAGTCCAGGAGACTTTGTAAAATCCCACAGCCCTCAGTGTGGCTTTGTATCATTTTAATAGTGACGGCAAAATTTACTTTCTTTCAATCCAACATCAGTGAGCATTTATGTTCTATTAAAGATCAAACTTGTCTCGGATTTTTTTCAACAACAGCAATTAACGAACATCTTTCAAGCCTTAACAGTGTTCCTGTTAAGGTCGTGTATGAACTGCCATTAGCAGTGTGTAAAAACAGAGCTCCGTCATTTATTTCATTGAGTTCAAGTATCACAACACAAGGCGAAGTCATCAGGAGGAGTCATTGTCATGGCCAGTCATGCAGCACACATGCAAGCGCACATTTCTGCTCAATCACTTAATCTTTTGAAACAGTAAATCTGCACAAAGAAGGCTGTTATATGTAATTGTAGGGGGCACTATAAGGGAAAAGTCAACTATGTGTCGTGCTGACTTACATTACAAGGGAGTTGATTGGTTGATTCAATTGCAGTCGGTAGGGGACTCTTTCAAGTAGCTGCCTTTGGTTTTGATAATTCATTTGGCATTCTCTCAATCAGCCTCATGGGATTGTGCCCCGAATTGCAGTTTGGAAGGAGTTTCTACATATGCTGACCTCTTGTTGGTTTATTTTCCTTCCATCTGTAGTCCAGCTCATGGCAAACCAACTCGTGATTGTGGAAGCCAGTTCATCAGATGCTCCGACTGATCAAATACGTGTCGCATAAGCTGGAGGTTTGTTCTGGGTTGTTTTCCTGTTGACAGTACCCCAAGTTGCACACTTGCCCATTGCCACATTGCTTTTGCAGTCTTAGTAGTCAACCTTTCCAGTTATTTCTGAGTCCTGATGTACAGTATATCCATCTCTTGTGTAGCCACGTTTTCTTGTATGTGACCTTCCCAAATTTTTTTTGCCTCAATATTTTTCCAGTGGGTCTGCTTCATTTATATTTTAAATTGTTGTCTGCTTCTTGTTCGATTTTTACCTTCTTCTTTTGTCCTACAATTGGATCCCATTTCCTGAACTGTCTGAATCTGGCCAGCTGTGGACCCAGCAGGTGGACCCAGCAGGTGTCTTATTTCTAACTTGTCTCAACCCCTTGTGTTTTTAAAATCTCTCTATATACGCATTTTTAGTTTATCTGCTCTGACTTGAAAGCAGTTTGGATCAATTTCTGCCAGATTCTCAAATCGTTGTCACCTTCGCCACCAGCCTTTTTCCTGGATTTACACTTTTTTCTCTCTTACTACATAATTCTATTCATGTTTTTCATAGTTTTAATGTCTTCAGTATTGATGTACACAGTAGAAAATAGTGAAAATTAAAAAAAAATAAATCCTAAAATCAGTGTATGTCCAAATTTTGACAAGTATTTCCAAATCATACTCAATTGAGACCCTAATTATTGGTGCTATTATAATCTGAAAGGCCTTCAGACTCACCAATTATTTATCAAGGCATGTTTTCCTGAATTATACAATCAAAAAGTTCAGAGTCTGCCTCTACAAAAACCAAAAGTTGTGTCATATTTAAATTTTGTCACCATCCCCTTTGAAGCAGTTGCCTTGTGCAGTGACACACCGCTCCCGGCACTCCTGCCATGCTTGGAACACTTCCTGAAAGTCCTGTTCTGTAAGTGCGATGCATGCTGGATCTCCTCCACTGTGTCAAAACGGGGACCCTTCGATTTGAATTTCATTCTGGTGAGGAAGAAAAATTTAACAGGGAGCCAAATCTGGCGAGCAGGGTGGGTGGGGAGTTCAAATTGTGTTGGTGCAGCCAAAAAAACTCAAGTATCTTTTAGAAAAATATGCTGTGAGTGGGTGCGTTGTCACAATAAAGCATCCGTTTGTAATTGCGTCGCAGTCCAGGTCATTTGTGGCAAACCTTCTTCCTCAGACACCATGAGACATTACAGCAGAGCTCAGCATTGACAGCCTGGGGGAAATATTCAAAGTGTGCAACCTTGCGAAGGTCGAATAAAATGTGCACGCTCCTGACATGACGTGCCCTCTTTGGTCTTGTAAACTGTGGGTTTTTGCAATGTGAAGGCTGCTGCTGCCGCTCATCCCCAGACATTTGGATGTTGGGTCATGCTGCACCTGTTGATGTAGATTCTTGTAGCCTGCAACACGGTGTTGCTTCTCCAGAGTCAAGGTCCACATGCATCTGGAACTGGTCACAAAAGCACATGTAGCACAGGTCCCGGTGTTAACTGCGCAATGTCACCTGGAATCCTCTCAGGAGAATTACTGCTTGCACCCGCTTGACTGTGCCGTGATGAATGAGTTCATCAGCATATGTAATGAAATCAGATACTTCATGAAAATTTAAGTGATATACCTATTCACAGATTTTACAGGAGAACTCCACACTCCAGTTATCATGTGTCTGTTTTACGTTAGATCATAGGTGCTCTTTGATGTGGAAAGTGGAAATCATACTTTTGTGAACATACATGTAGATCAGTGCAGGAAATTGTGTAATGGGTACTCATGAGACTAGCAGAGGAACTAAACCTCTCAAATCTTTATTGTATTGTTTGAAGCTGCATGTCAAACTGAGCTGCCTGAGTCTGTGTGTGTGTGTGTTATGTATGTATGTGTGCCTGTGTGATGTGAAAAAGGTCTCAGAATGTTCTATAGCTCTTCATTGTCTTTAAAAGGCAAACCCGGCAAGAGATGAACAAAAGGTGTTCAAAACCTGTGAAAGCTGAATGATTTAGTGAGAGCGCAATCAAATCCAGATTAACCCTTCGCTCTTTAAGCTGCATTTATATATCTGTGGGAGTATGTGGCACACATCTTCATGCATGAAGAAGAAAACATTTTTCTCAGCAAATAACCTAAAACATCAAGAGTGTACCTGTGTAGTAAATAGAGAGGACGATTTTGCAGTTTTTGATCTGTTAGTATTGAACACAAGTTATTAGTGCAGAGAAAATCAGTTCTGTGGCCATGTCTTTGATATATTTGAGTTTTCTAACCCCTGCCCCTGATGCCCTAAAACCTGCTGCCTCTATCCCAATGAGCATTGATTCAACTAAATTATTTATCTCTCACACAGACACACCTATGAACTTAAAAATATATTCTGTGAAGGTGTACTGCTTCTACTTAGCACAGATGAGGCTTGCTCAGAGGTTCCCTGCAGATAAGCCCTTAAAGGTGCAATGCATTTAGACTCCTAAAAAGCTGCATTGGATGCATGCTGCTGCCTTGAATCCTATTGCAAAAACTGTATAATAATGCATTTCCTAAGCTTCTCACAGTGTTACCCTTGACCTTTAATACAGAAAAACAGCAGGGGAGAAAAGAGGCTGTGCCAGTGCAATGTGAGGGATTTACTGTAATAGTAAGGAACAAGCTTAAGACTTTTTTTTTTCCGGTTTTTATGTGGCACTACAGTATTATCTTTCATTGAGTTATTGTGACTGACAAAGTCTTTCCCTTGCCACTGCTTCCAGTTCAAACTAGGACTTGAAACCCGTAGAGCAGAATCCCGACTTTGATACTTTGATGCATTAACCAACAGCACTACATGGGGAGTACGGTAGCAGCAAATGCAGTAGCACATGATGGAACAACAATAACAGTGAAGAGGATTTAGAATTAAGAAAGCTCGCTCTCTCTCTCTCTCTCTCTCTCTCTCTGCAGTTCAGTGTGACGTGACTGTTCACATAACTGTGCACTGTGTGATTATCGAGCAGTGATCAAGCAAGGTTTGACCAACAAGGGGTTTTAAAAGATGATCCTTTTGTGAGAGCAATTTTTGGCATTGCTTAAACAGTGGCATCGTTTTTAAAACCATTAAAAAAAATCAATTGCAACCAAAGAGGCTGAACTGATGCATCAGTTAAGCACAACACAACCTAATATGGAACAGCACAATAGTTAGTTGGATGTGACCTCCACAGAATATGTTTGTAGAAAAAAAAAATTGTATATTTGGATTAGGGCATGGACTTCTACTTAGGATAGTTGTGATAGAGACCATTATTTTTAGATGTAGCTGACTTATAAAAATATGAGTCCCTCCTGGTGTTTTTCAAGATTGTTGCGACCTAAAATGCCTGAATTCGCAGCAGCTTTTCTAAAAGAAATTGCGATGTAAGTTGCGATGTTTTAAGCGTATTTGTTGCAATGAAATTGCAAGAGACAGTGAAAAATTGCTAACAAGTTTAATTCATTAAATGGGGCACCCGCATAAACATCAGCTGTTTTATAACCCCTTCATAAATTGATCAGCATTGTCTTTTTTCCGGTGGGTTTGGCCTGGTTTAGAACCAGCTGAACTGATGCTTTGGTTTTAAGCATCTTCAACTGGATTAGTATTTTACAGTTTCATTAACGCCTCACTACCATTGGGCTCATTCATAGCAGTGTGACTACAAGATGTTGAGTAGAATGACCATTATACGGACAAGAGTTCCTCTTATTGTAATGAAGAAACAATAAATTATGTATTCGGCAGGTCATCATATTTTTTGTGGCCGACATCTTGAGTCTTTCAGTACAATATCCACTTGGAGTGACTACACTTTATTGAACTTTATACTGTTGTCTTTACGCACTAACAGCATGTGTTTAAAGTTATGGGTCTGATCCAATACAGAAAAAGGCCACATGTTAATTTAACCAAAGCCAAGATCTTTACATAACCTTAAAAGTCCTCTCGGGTGAAAATCAAGTTGCTTTCCTTGTTAACATGTCCATAGGGTGTGTGTGTGTGTTTTATGCTAGAAGACATATCATGAATGAAATAAGCAGCCAACTCTTTGGCTGAGTATTTCCTCCCTGTAACAGCAGTGTACTGATAACAGCCTCAACAGACATGGATTCAGACTTCTGACATTTCATATTGAACAAACCTAAGGAACAAATGCCACCTGTCAACTTGCAGAGTTGGACGATGTAGGAGACAGGTAGGGGTTGTTTTAATTTTTAAAAAATTCTAAATGTAAAACTTACATGTTGCCATTATGTGGCATCTGAAAGTAACCTGGAAATCAGCTTAGTCATGTAGAAGTGTCATTTTGAGGAGACAGCATTCGTTTTTATTTGGCATTTCTGTTTGATTTCTAAGATATAATGCTCTCAGATACATTTATTAAGTGTTTCTTGTTGTTGTTGTTTTTATAAAAACACAACAATTAATAATTCAATCAAATTTATCCAGGCCAGAGAAGCAGCACTTCTACCTTTTAATTAAGAACCTTACGTTTAGTTTTTGCTGTGCTTCCCAAGTTCATATTTTTCTAACACATACAGGCTATTTTTGCATACACAGCTGACACTCACAACAAAGCACCTTTTTTCAACACTTCCACAGATTTCTCCCAGTTTTCACCTTCAGGGTGATACATAACATATTGTCTTAAAAATGAAGTTATGTATCTTTCTTGAAATCACACCGTTGCCTCCATTTCTGTGGCTTTTCTGATATAAATACTAATACCTGAAAGCTGAACTACATTGAGATACATATACAGTACATATCAATGCTGAAAAACCCAGTCTGAAAAAATAGCCATACTGAGCAACCTGATTTTGCATAATTTACCTTTATAATAGCCTTAATGTTTATTCTCTAAAACTAATCATCTTTGTATAACTAAGTACTTTAATGCATATCTCAATGCAAAATAAAACGTTTTCCATTATTAAAATCAGTTCAGAGGATTGTGCAACCTTGGCAGAGGGATGTGCGCTCTGAGTGCTTTTTTTAGTCGATTTATGTAATCATAGAAGGAAAAATAAGAGAAAAAACGTAGATTTGTCATAATGTTCCTCGTTTATTCTTCATTTTTTGGATAGTAAAAATGTTTAATGTTTAAAAATACTCATTAAACTTGAAATGTGAAATAAATAATAGATCACACTGATTCCGTTCAACAATACCTAACGTTTAACCTGTTTAAAGTCATTTTCCCTCACTGTTAAAACTTTCTAATGAATGTGCTACAGTTTGCCAAGGTTTCAAGGTTGTGCCCTTGGGCCTAGTGTGAGCGAACAGAGGTAGGAGCAGAAACAGAGGGAACAACAAAGAGATATAGGGGAAGTAAGAGAGAGAGCGAGAAAGAGGCAGAGGCAAAAACAGATGCAGAAAGAGACTGCAGCCAAAGTAATGAGCATTAGAAAAGCAGAGCGAAGATGAAAAGACTATTTTCCATGTTTTATTCATATAGTTTGTTTTTAGCCTGTCGGCTCACATTAACTGTTGTGCGCATACATACACATGAGTGTTCATAAGAGCTTGTGCAAAATGCTTTTTTTTTATTAACATAGAAAAAAATGTGCACTTGAATGGCACTTTACAGGACAAATTGCTTGAATCCGGGTTGGAAGCCACACACAACTGATTATTGGGGTACTTTCCATGTTCCCAATTGATTCCAATAAAACTGAACAGCCATTTTATCGTATAAAATTGATGACTCTGGAATTTAAAGGGAAAATAGGGTAAGTGCTGCTGATGGCTTCTCTTGCCTTGATGTCAATACTGTCAACATCGACAGTGACACAGGCATTTATTCTTTAAGTGCACGCATCATTATAAAGATCTTTTGGCTACTGAGAGAAAAAAATACAACAACCCAAAACATAAAAAATAAATGCGGCCGTTGTCTTGTGATCATCGTATCCTTTTCTGTTATGCATTCTATTTCCTTTTTTTTCTCCCCTCAAGTAAAGTAGTCTATCACATTCAGTTGTGAGCAGGAATACATTATTGCTTTATGACAGGAGTTTTGTTACAGCTGGTTGAGGAAAAGCACATATTTCCAACAGCTCTGTTGTGTTCTATTCCATGAGAGTGTGACTGGGAAACAGCAGGCACAACACCAAGTCCCTGAAACTCAGACTGCTAAATGGAATTTAGCATCATCCATTACATTATTTACATCTGGGATTTTCCCTGTGTGGCATGTCAGAACAGCTTCTGTGGAAAAGCCTCATTATTTCACCCATAATTACTATTTTAATGTCCTTTAAATAAGGCACATCTTATGGTAGGACTTGTTCCAAAAGCACATTTAACACATGTAATTAATATACTCACAGCACATTCATATCAGTATTTGAATATTTAACATTGGTAGCTATCCCAGTTAACCCTCTGAACCCTAAGCAGTTTTTTTTTCTCCTGTGACAATTTTCCACTCACTGTGGGCGCACTTTTCATCACAATATGTAGTCTTGCACCTCTATGGAAACAGCAGAGCCATAGCCAAAAGTAAAGACTCAAAAAATATATATTTTGTGCAGAAAATGCAGTTAGAAAGCCACCAATTTTAAAAAAAGTTTATTATCTTTGATTATTTATTTGAACATTGAAGAAAAAAGGAATCAATACAATCGGTGCAATATTTTGTTCTGTTTCTGGCCCAGATAAATGTCATAATGGCATTAAAAAGAGAGAAAAAAAGAAAAATGAACTTTCCAAACCTGCTTGAGGGTTTTGAGATTGAGAGGGTTTAATCATTAAATAAGGGGGGAGAATTCAAAAGTAAATTCATGGACAACAGTCAAAAAGTACATAGCTCTGTACAAACATACAAACTTAGTTAAACTTTTTTTTATATCAAGAAGCCCAACTGCAGTAAGAAACATTGAGTCATTAAGTTTAGATTCATGGGTTATGGATAAGGCTGAGCTTTGCAAGCATGTTAAATACAAACAATAGTTTGATTTGAATCTAAATAAAATAATTTGAATTAATTCTGCATCAGTTTTGTGTTTATAGTGCAGACCTCTAAATGTCCTGGAAAAAACTAGCACTGGGGTGACGCCCATTTTGATGCTGTGCTCAAAATGAGTTTTAGCATTTTCACTTTCCACTCATTGTTTCTATTCTCAGATTTTCTATATGGCACGTTCCTCTCTCCTTGCACCACTTGTTCCAGATTACTCTGTACAAATCGCAACACGTCCCATTCAGTTACATGACACAAAACAAACAAAAAAAGAAAAGTTTAAGGTGGCAAGATTACAAACATTTGATAAAAAAAAATACGTGGACCAAAGCAAACAAATACACAGTGGCACAAAATAAATATATAATTAAAATGTTTGAAGCAGTGTTTTTCCGTAGTGATATCCATACAGTACAGTAAGAGATTCCTCTTCAGGTTCTGGTGAGTTTGAAAGTCAGTCTGAGCTGTCACACACAAGGATAACAAAGAAACACATAGACACACACACATACACACATACAATGCAATGTGTGTATTCAGAAAGTCAGTCAGGGAGCTGCTCCTTTGGCTGTTTGTGGCAAAAAAAAAAAAAAAATACTGTCAAATTTGAAGCAGTGGCAAGATGAAGATCTGCTATTGTTAAATCTGAACCCAACTTGCTTTGGGATAGCGCGGTGTGTCGGAGCTAGAAAGAACATCAACACTTGCTTTAAAAAAAGCCGCTCCCAGTCTGCACCATTTGCCTACCTTGCCTGTGTGTGCACACAGGAACACTTGACGCTTGTGGTGTCAGTGCACCTGTCATATGCTGTACCAGAGTGTGTACACCTATTTCTGAACCTGAGTTTGAGTATGCTGGGCTGTTTCTCCCCTGCCACTTGCAATAGAAGTCAGTAGAATGAGTTTCCTTAGAGGCGCAATCTGTGTTTAGAAGATAGAGAGTTTGATCGACAGATTTTTTAAAAAAAACACAGTAAAACATGCATGCTGTTAATGTCTGCCAGTAGAAGTGAGGTTTCATGTTTTACTCCACAAGGATGCCACATAACCAAAGAAAGATGGTTATGGGACAGGCCTCAGACCTGTGTTTTCAATACTGATCATCAGGCTCAAATTTTACATCCATCCATCTTATGTCTTTCTATACTGCTTATTTTACTCAGAGCTGTGATGGATACAGTAGCTGTTGGCTACATTTTGGACACAGTGTCAGTCTGTCACTGTGGCAACACATATACTGTACATACTGACAACCACTTGACTCACTTCCACACCTGGCAACTTGACATCTCCAGTTTATTTAACCCACATGTCAAAGGACTATGTGACAAGTACCCTGAGAAAATGTATGCAGGCACTGGAGAACATTCAGACTCCAAATAAGTAAGGCCCCAGACAAATACAGAAGGACAGAGTTAAGCACTGAGTCACCATGATGCCCTTTCATTTCTAACATTATCCAACTTAGTATACTTAGTATATAGTGTACTTATACTATAAACTGTGCCAATAAAAGTAAAACTTACCTGTTTTAAATTTGGCTGCCATCCTTGTTGAAGTAGTCTCTAAGTGCAGCATTACACTGCTCCCATGGAGGTACTGGTATGTAAACATATCCAGAAACATCTGTGATGAGCTCTGAATTTCCAAAACAGTGTCAAAACAGCAACTCTTCAACTTGAATTTTATTTTGGGGATATGGAAGACATCACAGGGAGCCACATAAAGTGAACAGGACGGGTGGAGCATAATCAACAGCAGGTTCACAGTTCTGATTGTTCTCTCTCAGACACCTCAGGGTGTTATAGTAGAACTCTATCATGATCATGTAGTAGCAAAAGTCAACATTTAAATCAAACTCACTGCTTTAAAGTATCAATTGATTAAAACTAGTGAGTAACTTAAAGTAATAAGCACTCACTTCTATTGTTTGATGCAGATATGATGGACATCATCTCAACCACAGACATCCTCCTAAATTGTTTTGTGATAAATGTCACATCATCGTTTCCTAAATGGCTCATCTGTTATAAATACTCCAGGATAGTATTCCAAAGGAAATGCCAAAAGTGATTGGTTTGACTTAGAATGGTGAAGCTGTAAGTAAAGTATTGTACATGAGACCAGAATCTCCATTATTAGAGTTCCATTAGGAAGGATTTCTCACAGACACGGTGGACAGGATGAACAGTGGTCAGCTAGAATTACCATCTCATGGTCATATATCCTCACCAACCGATTTACATTCATGTCTGTCCAGATGCGTATATCTGGTAAAGATTTTGAAGTTCACTGAGAGAAACATAAGACAGAATCAAGTTCACATGTGTTCACATGCTTTGTTGTAGTTCACAAGTGGATTCTTGTAGAACAACAAGCTGGAGCCACGACAGTAGATAATGTGACAAATTTAGCTGTTGCTGCGATGAAGTGAAAAATTTTGAAGAATATGACCTTTGACTTCATGGAAATAAAATATCATCATATCATCTTTTTATTGTACTAGCCATCTGTGTGAAATCTTGTCACAACTAGTGTATAAATTGTTCAGCAATGGGAGAAAAAAAAAGGTTTTGTGACGACACTGTCCTTCGATCATCAAATTCTAACTGGTTCATCTTTGCGTCCAAAGCAGTTCTTTCTGGGACAAGCATTAGATCACAGCAACCTTTAACCTTTTTGTTAAATGTTTTTTTGGGGAGTTTTTTCCAGTTCTATTGGTAGAGAGAGACGGGGTGAAAGGGGGTAGAAAGGAGAGGGAAACATGCAGCAAAGGGTTGTGAGCCGGACTTGAACTCATGACCGCTGCTGGCGACCTGTGCCCATGTGGTAACGCCTTAGCTCAGCGAGCTATATGGCAGCTGAACAGCCTTTAACCTTTGACCACCATAATCTAATCCGTTCATCCTTGAGTTCCAATTTGAAGAAATTCCCTCCAGGAATTCCGCAGATATCTCTGTCATGAGAACATGTTACCTCTGGCCACTGCTGCTGTCCGTATAAAAACTGGTTAATTGTACACATGGACATGTTAGTTGTGTCCTAAGAAAGACTTGAAAAAGTGAACCTTCTCTCAAAGTACTTTTTCAGACATGGGATATGTAACATTTTTACTTCCTCAATCTGTTACAATAACAGCACTTTGTAATCCAGACACTTTTAAGTTAATGCACCTCATGGCTTTATTTGTCACCCAGTTTTGGACAGTCCATCACATGATGCATTATGTAAAATAATGCACTAATAATCAAAAACTGAGTCGAAACTAGAAGCAAGCTTACAAAACTGTCCAGCTAGCTTAGTTTATTTGGATTTTATTAACTCTCAAAATTCTGTCCATGTGTGATGATAGTCTAACTACTCACCCTAACTCTAACTATAAAATAAAAAGATCCCACCACATGTGATAGAGCTGAGGACTCAACCTGAGGATGGATGCTTTTTAACAGATGATTTAACTTCATCTTAAATTCTGTGTGTTACAGCTCTGAAGTAAAGAAAACTTGAATGTGTGACTTGCTGTGTCTGAGCGATCCTATGTCCGTGTTGGGGATAATTTATATAACTGGATTTATGTAATTATTTATGGAGTTTAATCAAATTAAATCAAAAGAAGTTTATGTATGTAGAAGACTAAAACACGAAGATCAAGTCGTTGGAAATGTATGACATAAGATTTTAAAAAAATATATCAATTGAGGAAGGCCGTTTCAAAGCCTCGGAGCTGCCCCTGCACAGTCTTGATCTCTCTCACCCACCAGCCTTGAGCACTGAACAGTTAACAACAGCTGCTCTGAGGATGTAAGAGGCCTAGAGGTAGAATATGCAGATAAAATCTGAAATGTATCCAGGTGCCACCCCATGCAGGGCTTTCTAAGCACATTAAAGACACATTAAAATCAATTCTATATTTACAGGTAGCATATGCAGGTGCAGATGTAATGATTTCTGCTTTTTGGTGCCAGTGAGGAGTCTTGCAGCAGCTGCAGATGAGACAATGAGGACTGTGCCCAGATACAGTGAGTTACAGAAAAAAATGCATACAGTGGTCTTAATCTTCATGTCAGAGGATGTAATTCAATTTGGCAATGTTCCACAGTTTAAAGTAGCAACTTATAACAACAAAGTTACTCAAATTTCAGTGCTGAGTCAAAGATGACAGAACAAAATAGACTGCCGTTATTGTTTGGCTAAAACCTGGATTGCATTCATTAGTAGTGAGTCTTAGTGACCTGACCTGTTTTGTCTTCACTGCAGTGAAATTTTATTTATAAGTACATTTTTGTTTTGTAATACATGTAAAATTGTAGGGAACAGTAGGCGAAAATGGTGTCTTTTGATTTTTGCAACAAGGTGTGTTTTTTGCTTTCTGTGATGTTTTTGTGCTGAAATCTGGAGAATGTCTTAAAATCACTTCACACAACTTTAATTGTGCGTGCTGATCCATTAGTGTGACTGCGTGCAGTTAAAACATGTGCCGTGTTAAACGTGACACAGAAATGTTACAAGGTCAGACCTGGTGAGATTGCTGTCACAACTTCTTAGAATGTCACCGGAGTGTTCATTCAGACATGAAGCTGACATGTTCAGATGCTGTTAGATTAATGGAAATTAGTGCATGTCTGAAAGGAGCTCAAGATTTCCCTTCAGCAGAACTTTAAAAAAAAACGAGGAGAAAAGGAAAAGCCCTCCCACCTAGAAGTGCAGAGAGCATTTGTTTAGCGGTGTGTGCATACTGGTGGCTTGTATCATGTTGGTTGAACTGAATGACAAAAACATCCACGCAGCATTTAACATGTACTTTTGTCAACTCTGTGGAATTTGCAGCCTGTTAGAATTTGCCACAATGATAGTATAATATAGGATACTATCCAGGCAAACATACAAATGTAGAGCAAATCAAAGAACGCCGTCCCACTCGCACTCAAGCAGCATATTCACTGTGGGCTGAGAGGACTTTTCCTTTCTGAATACATCAAAGAATCTTGCTAGTATTGAGGTTAGGAGCTTACTGATGACTCCGGTTTGCTTTGGTCAGTTTGCTTTTATATGAGCAAGATACGATGCAAGCCAGAGGCAAAACAAAGAAAATACGATTTGCTTCGAGCCAGATTTGAACTGATTGCAATAATATTGCGCTGGCCTACAAGATGTCTTACTGCAGTATTTCACGAACTAGTCTACATTGTGTTTTTGTCCTTACTGCTTTGATTGGCATGTTGATGAAATTCCAAAACGCATCAACAGATTTGGAGACAACTAACAGATCTGTTGAGCAGTACATTCAAATACATTTGAATTGGATTTTCTAGACTTTCTTGTGTTTCACTGTCAAAATAGTGAAACCACACAGCCACAGACAATACTGGTTAATCAGAGCATTTTCAGGAACCATTTCATGTGTGATTTCTATGGAAAAGCCGTACTCCGCACTTATGATTTCAGTCTCAAACTCAATATTCTGACAAGCTTTCTGACATGCAGTCACATGGCAATTCTTCTCCAAGGATTCGGAAGACATTCCTCCATAAATTAGTCAAAACTGTGCATCTTTTGAAACACCATGCTTTTTTCTTTTTGATTGGAAGCCAACTGTGTGGAATTTGGCAGCTGCTTCACTTCGTAAACTGAGGCGCAAACCCAATTTGGCAGCAGAAGGTGTTAGAGTCTCTGAGTGAAATCGTTAGGTCTTGTGGTAGACAGTATTTGAATGACAAGCGGAGTGAGGGTGGATGTCTGCTGATAGAGTCTGTTATTATGTCTCCTCCCTTTTTTACCTTCCCTTTCACATCTTAAGCCTCTATATGTGCCTGCCACACCGCCTCAGGATAGCGCAGCACTCAGCGGGCGTCTGAGGGAGGGTGTGTAGGTGAGGAGACATGGGTGTGTGTGGCTCTTGCGTGTGTGTGTTTGTGTGCTTTCCTGTATATTATTGGGCTTGGCTGCTGAGAGAGTTTGGATGCTGGGAGGAGGGAGAAAGTGTGTATATGTGCATGTAGGGGGGTGGGGGTTATCTAGTTGCCTCAGCAGCCTCTCGCTGAGCATCTTAGCTTGATAAACAGAGAGATTGGAAGAAGGTAGCAAATGCCTCCAGGTGAGAAATGCTGTGGAATCAAAGCTCTCTCACACAGTGTTTTCTCTTTCTCTTGTACACACACACTCACACTCACACACACACATACACACGCATTCATAAATGCAAACACGAAACAAAACATACACACAGTGGGAGAGACACACAATCAAGTAGACCTAAAGGTATAAACACACTCAAGCACACCCACATGCTCACATGGGTTCTTTATCTATGAATCCCACCTGGCTGACAAGGGTTTAGTATAACCTGGCAGACGGCCCAACTGGATGATCTGTAGGGCAGAGAGAGACATAGACAGAGAGAAAAGGAGCGACACAGGGGCCAGATGCAGATAGGAAGAGAAATGACAGAGACAACAACTTTTTGATATTCTTTAACGAACCCGAGGCAGAGGCAAAAAAAAAAAAAAATGATAAAAAATAAGGTCAAGGAAGGGAAAGAAGCAAGATGGAAGAGTTTAAAAGAAAAGAGCTCAGCAGAGAGGAAGGTGAGAGGCAGATAGATCAATGACCCAACGAAGAGAAGGGGTCAAAGATGAAAGGGAGAGATGGACTGAAATATATGAGGCAGAGAGAGAGAGTAGCAAAGATGTGAGCAGAAAAGATGAAAAGGCTGGCTGCAGGAAGGAAGTGACAGGACAATATTCCCTGGAGATGAGGGGAATACATAGCGAGAGATAAAGTGTGTGTGTAGTGCAGCAGATGTCACTTAAGGAATCAAGGGGTCCGACAGCATGGGACAGCTGGATTGAATGACTGGGGGATCTGACCATTTAGAAAGAAGGACCCGAGGGAATTTCTTTGCATTCTTCATAAAGTGTGCGACATGTGACAAATAAAAACTCTCGAATCTTGTAAAAATGATTGGTGCTGCTGTCAGCACACTGAGTGAGGAACATATTTTAGAGCAAATGTAGACGTTGTTTTCACAAGTGGCAGTGAGCCTGGCCTGTAACAACAGACTGCAATGAAGGAAATTTAGTGCTTAATCAGATGGTGGCTTAATTAAACAATTTGTTTTTTAAAAGGCCAATAAAAAACATGCTGAACATAACTACATGCTTGTTAACTGTAAGTTTTTCAGTAAATGAAAATGCCAGTACATTTCTTTTCTAACTTTATGGGGGAATCGAAGTGCTATATGCAGCAAAATGCAGGAAAGACCGGCACGAGTCCATTTTGTGACAAGCACACAGAAATATATACCTGTAGGGAGACAGTTAAACAGTTCAGGAAACCCAGACAAAGAAGCTCACTGTGCCCTGAGGCTTGTACTATGAAGCAAGTGTAACATATGTCAGATATATGTTCTTTATTTGGCTTCACTGAGCCTAACAGCCAAGTTAACCCAGAGTTTCTGAATCTAGTTACCTCCGTCAAGGAGGTTATGTGACGACCGGCGTTTGTTTGTTTGGGTTCAAAATAACTCGAAAAGTAATGGACGGATTTGGATGAAATTTTCAGGAAATGTGTGAAATGGGACAAGAAGGAAAGGTTGAAGTTTTGGGACTGATCCGGATCACCGTCTGGATCCAGGAATTTTTTTTAATGTAAGCGTAACCAGGTGGACAATTAAATGCGGTTTACTCTAAAAGCCACCAGAGGGCGCTCTTGTTTTTGGGGTAACCCGCTGTGACCACATGACATTTTGGGTCTCCATGCGACAGACAGCAACAATGACGGACTTCTCTTTCTTCCTGAGCGACATACGCACGGTTGGGCCGGCATTCTTATCTCCGGTTGTCTAAGAAGCTGGGAGGCTGTTAGGAGCTGCTGCGCTAGAGGCAATGCCTGTTCTTTAGGTCGGATGGGGTGAAGGCCGCATTATCGGTAGGACATTTGAACTGTATGTAATTACATTTGTATTTGTAACGTTCCATACAAAATATGTGAATTGGGAGATTGTGTTGGGGGTGGACTAAAGGTCCTTGGTGGAGGTATGCGCTCTCTGAGTGCTTTTCCAGTTTTAAGTGTGTTTACATAAGGGGTGGTGTTGGTACCAGATGACCACTCACAAAAGTCTACAGCAGCATATAAGGAATTTTAAAAAAGTCTAAAAACAACACATCTGCTGTAACCAAGGCCAGTAAAGAAAGCTAACAAAAAACTGCCAACTTTATGAATGTGTAGGTTTGGCTAATCAACTTGTGTAGTCCGTTAAAGGAGTTACTAAATTTAATGACAAGTAAGACCATTTTAGCCTTATTCTCTCAGTAGTGTTAAACAGTCTTGGGAGCAGGTAAAGCACACATATTAAAACATAATTCAAAGCAGTTAAATAGCCTTACTGCAGATCTTATAGGGTCAACTAGTACGAGGTTTTAGTGCTTTAATCAGTCTCTGTTTCAGGATTTAATTGCTATACAGAGGCCAATAGAACAATGAAATGGAGCTCAAATATCTAGCAGTCAACAGGAACAAAGAAAATAAAGCAAGGAAGGCCGGAGTCCCCCACCCCCACCCCCCCACTGAGAATCTATATCTCTCATATCTACGCTCTCTAAAACCTCTTGCCCTCCTCAGAGACCTTCTTACTATCCGCACATTGAGCTCAACAGGATCTTCCAGGAATGGTGTGGCCGTTTTCCAAGTGAACTGATTGGTCACAAGGAGGTGTTTCTATACGTGTTATCTGTTATCTGGAACATAAACTGCTCCAGGGCAGGTTATATGTTCAGCATAAGTTGCAGTGTTGATGAACCCCTGTAAGAACTGACAGACATCGTCGTAGGCCTTGAAACGCCGGTAAAATCTCAAATTACCTCGCTGCAGGCCTGCAAATGTAAATAAGATGTGGTTATTAATGCAGGAGGACAATGCAGTTGCTGTTATAAAATATTAATAAAGGCATAATTTACAATATGTGAAAATAAAAAGTGTCATGAGTAGGTGTACAGGAAAGACTACAGTCATGGAAGCTTAACAGGCTTTTCTCTCACAGGCATTGAGACTTGTCATGGTCAGAAAAGCACAGTTGTCACTAATAACATTAACAATGCCTCTGTTCCATTCAAATGTCACAGTAAAGTACAACAGTGTGACAGTGAACATGAACTACCAGGGCCCTTTAACTGAAGCAGGCAAATTGAATTCATCCATTAATTTTAATTCTGCAATTTGTGCGGGGCTGTGACCTGTTTATGCCTTTGTTTGTTTTTGTATTGCATTTATTTGTTTTTTGAGTTGCTTTTATTTTCAGCAGCCTTCATTATGTCTAATATTTGCTTATTTTGTTTTGGATGCACTTATGATTTTTTTTGTTAAGTTTCTTGTGGGTTGCTGAGCACTTGCATGTACAGTGTTGAATTCTGCTGTGTTGTGTGACTTTGACTCAGTCACAACCATCAACACAATGGAACACACCAGTGTGGAGGCAGTTGACGGGGGCGGGAGCACAGCAACAGGATACGATTCCTGACCAGAAACACAATATGAGGTGACAAACTCGACAAAAACTGATTGGAAATTGCAAGTGGAAACGCTCATGCATGCGCAAGGAATAAGTGTCAGAGACCTTTACTTTAGGAGGGGTGAACAAAGCAAAACATTACAGATGAGCCTTCCTGGGGACAGTAGTGCTGCTTATTGATATTTATTATTTTACTCTAACAGTAGTGAGGTACTTGTTCTAATTCCAGCTGCATTTTGGATTCGATAAAGCCTATTTTTAAATGTTTTTTAAAACATTGTACTTAGTAAGCATGTGAATCTCCATTACTGACGATTTGATACGCACCTCGACACACTACCAGTGATACGACGCATTAGCGATACACTGAAGCCCCTGATGATACGATGGGATACGATTCACCCCTATTCCCGATTAGATACGATTTGATATTGATTTGATGGTGATTCAGTTCTACACAATGCGATACAATGCGATTTGGTGCGATACGATGCGATTCAACATGACGCAAATAAGTTAAACCAAAAATTTAAATCAAAAATAAGAAGCTGCAATTCAGTATGGAACTAGAGGCAGAGGGTTTGTTTTATTCCCTATAAGCAGCAAATTTAACAAGAAGTGCACATTTTGCTTCTAATCTCTGCTAGTACTATGCATCACTTCATGCAACTTCTTTTTGGCCTCTTGAAAAGCACAACAAAAAAAGTCAAAGTAGTTCCAAACACCTGATTTGAACTTTTCAGGTACTTCAAAAAATCTCATCCAGCTGCTTGCTGCTGCTCTCGCGGACCTCCATGTTGTCAGAAGTTTGCTGCAATAGAAATGTGCTTCCCGGCTTCCGTCTGTGTTCCAGACAAAATGCGAAGCAGTGATGGCGCATTCAGTGTGCCTCGGAAACACAGGATAGAATGAAATACAACTTAAAAAAATCAATGCAACCATTTGCTGATGTAGACATGCAGCGAACGATGCATCACGATTTCAGCCATCAATTGTATCGATGCACACTGAATGAATCGATGCGCTTGCAAAGGTGTCCTTTGTATGTAATGCATGTATAAAGCTAGATTATTTATGTACACATGATTAAATATTGAATGTGTAAGTCACTTTGGAAAAAGTAGTCACTTCAATAACGCCATGAACATTTGAGAGTCTTCTACAAGCTCAATGCCCTATCTCGCAATTTTAGGGAAAGTGATCCAGATTTGCTCCAACATTTCATTTTGCCACAATCCGCCTTTCTATTCCAACAAGTTTCATGAAAATCAGCCCAGTAGTTTTTGGATAATTTTGCTGACAAACAACTTGCACTGAAAACATAAAAACATACCTCAGTGTTAACTCCAGCTTGGAGGATAAGAATGTTAAAGCAACAGCATGGCCGAGGTTCCACCTGTGACAAGAACTGAACAGTCCTTCGACCTCTCTTGCACTGCATCTCGTTTTCTCTTGTGCACTTTAACATATTCTATCCCTCTCATGTATTGGAGCTCATTCTCCCTCAGGCAGAATGTTAACTCTCTTTTGTGTGGTAATTGGTTCTCACGTTAAAGACCTCTTCTGGGGAAAATGTTTTTTTTTTTACCTTGTTAAAATGCCACTATGGTGTTTCCTATGTGCTGCAAGGCATAGAATGGGCGAAATAAAGAGTCAACGCAATGGGTGAGCATTTCCATCTTGAAACCGCAGTACGCAGATGACGGTCTCAAAAACAGATTCAGACTTCTGGGGTTTCATGCTTGCATTTTAGAGGAAGCAGAAGAGTAGAGTTACATCGAAGCTACATGAGGAACTATTTTCATGCAAAAAAGTTCTAAATAAATAACAATCATACACCAAACTGTCATTTAAGGGGTTAAAACAAAAACCGGAGAGGACTTTAACAGTCCTTCCATATCTCTTGTGTACATTTGTTTGCTCTTTCAATTTTTTTTGCCTGTTTAGTGTATCATTTAGATACAGCCAAGTAAAGGGCAGGTGAGGTGTAAGAACGTAGGGAGTGTTCTGCACTGGTGGCTTGTTCCTTTGTTCTTTCCAGGTGACAGCAGCAGCATGATGGTGTCCAGCAGCAGTGGAAAGGACACTGCTTTGATGGAGCAAGTGACTCATTGAGGGAGTGGCTGGACACTGAAGAGTATGTGGCAATAGACATGCAGTGAATTCCGTGTAAAGACTTGAACTTTTATCTTTTCTCCGTTTTTTCAAAGTAATTTTTTACACAAGGCCCTATACTGTGCATCATCGTATTTACCGAATCATTTTAAAAAACTAATTACACTACTTAGGTCTGTGTCTCCTTGGGTAATATCTAATGCTCAGTCCTAGGTGGCGTTGTCATCATGAACCTCTGCTTGGTGTACAGTGTCAAAATATTTTCCTGTGAAAAATTCCTAAACTAAGAAAGAATATTACAATAAATAAAAAATAGGAATGGAGCTCAATATTGTTTTTATTAAATCTGACTCGACCCCTTATCAAACCTTGACAGTTAGATAAAAGATAGAAGGAAAAGTTTTCTTTTAGTTTTTTTTATAACACAAGAAGAACCTAGCATCTTTTAATCACATCAGTATCATTATTAATAATATTAATTAAGATTTAAAGAGCAATTACTAAACAAGCATGGCACAGATAATAAACTGTGGTGCTTAGCTATGAATCTAAACTATGGACATCCTGCTGTGCTGAAGGGTTGCAGGATTGCACTTGTCTTTCTCACGTCATCAAAAATTCCACTTACTTAACACTGTTGGACGGTATATAAATATTTAAACAAAGGACTTGTCTTTCTTATCTTTGCTGCGAGTACCCTCACACAAATATTGAATTTTCAACCAATCTGCCATGTTCATTCTGAAAAGGATCACTGATTTACCGCATGTTTTTTGTATGTTGTCGGTGGAAAATAATTTTTAGTTATTATTTGATGACAGAGAACATGAGTGAGAAGGATGATAAGGCATTTGTTTTCTCTTGAGGTCGATAGCCTGTTTCATTTTGGATCCTGCTCCAGTGCCCATCCATCTCTCTAATATATATTAATTATCTACAGTGTAAAAGCCCCATGGATGCAGATTGGGTTAGTTTTTAATTTGAAACTGAAGTAATCAAGTTTTGTTACCGTAACAGTAGTCTTGCAAAGCCTGACCATTCTGCAGAACAGAGCCTGCACCTTATTATCATTCTGCTATGGAAGAAAAAATGCTTTGGCTTGTTTGTGTTTCTTTGAATCAACCAGAGTTTCACTGGATGTAGATGAGCAAAGGATGCAGTCTTGAAAATAGTGGCGAGTACAACTGTTAGAGTGGACACCTGACACAGGAGAGCCAGCGCTAAAGAATGTATTAGTCACTGAAATGGCTAATTCACCAAAGTAAACTAGCAAGGCTGCCTACTTGGACTTTCTAGGTTGTTGTTGTTATTTCCCGTAGAAAATGGGATTTTGAAAAGGGCAACACATGGGCAGTGGAAGGGGAAGAGAAAGCCACGTGAGATGTGCGGCCAGTGGCAGGCTTACGTACGCAGCCTTCTTCTGGCGAGTCACACTATAGTAACCATGGAAAAATGATATATGAAGTGAAAGTGGTCACTTATAGTGACTAGTACTCAAGAGCGTGCACGCTTATACACTTTCCAAGTGCTGCACTGTTCTTTGTTGATGTAGTTGCAATTTGCTGGGTAGCTTCACTACCTTTACTTTTGAGCTCTTGTCTTGCTTATTAAACGACTAGCCATGTGTGCTGGTGCTTCTGTTTTTTTAAGACAGTCTAGGCTATCCAGTTCATCCATCATTTGTCATAATAATCCTTGCACATTGTTTATACCAGCCTCTTTATGAAGGAAAAAAAACATTTAGTACCATAAAAATGGTTTTACATGTATCTCACAATAAAATACTGATAGTAGAGTTATATTTTCATTTGTGTAGGGGACATTGTCTGAAATCTGGCATGATGATGGGATACTGCAACTACTGATGTAGGAAGGTGGGAAAAGTATGTGCTCATTGTCTAAGAGAAATAAATGTCACTGTTTTATTTACTGATGTGCTCACATACAGTAGCCTAGTTGCAGAAGTGGCAAAGCAAGCAGATGTTTGCCTGTATATCTAGAGATTAGCATATCAACACAAAGACATGTTCATGAGTAATTCAAAGTAGAGTAATGAGTTTGGAGGTGGCTGCACAGCTGTATGCAAATTCTAACTATGATTAAATTTGATCTAAATTAAAAAACAAAATTATATCACTGACACTTTGCTGCACAGATGAGCAACTAGCATCTTTGGAAAAGCCAAATAGTGTGATTTCATTTGATATGTACAACAATGCAAAAAAATATGCAAGAGCAGTTCAGCTGAGAAGAAAGGACGCTCTTTGTGTTGTAACATAAAGAGCGTCCATCTGGATCAAAGGGTTAACTGGGACAGAAAAAGCATAGAACTCAACCATAGCTCTCAATGTAGCAGAAGAAATAAGGGTTTCATAAATGTACTATCGGTTAGAGTGCATGTGAGAACACGTGAAATGTCCGGCTTTAGAGTGACTCATCGAGATCTATTATTGCCCAGAGCACTAATACAGGCCACCGGCAGTTGCAAAAAAAACAACAGTGCTGCATGATGAAGAAAGGCTTATTGCTGTTTTTGCAGCTGCAGAGTAGTTTGCTTTCCCCCATCTCCTGTATTGGCTGGGTAACCCCTCCTCCTCTCACAGTGCAATCACTCGCACTGAAACTGCCTCCTCCTTTTTTCCTTTTCCATCTCCATCACCTGAACCTTCCACATGCCACTTTCCCCTGCCTCGCTTCAGCCCTTGCTCTTTCTCTCTCCATACTTGTCAGCTTCGCCTTTTCTCTTCTCGACTCACTCATGCCTTTTTTTTGTTCCTGTTCATATTTAGCTCCCCCTGTCCACTCTTTGTCTGTTTAAATTTACAATTCAAAGAAGCCGGTATTGACAAGAAATAGTTATTACTAAGATGGGAAACATCACATATTTAGCTGGCAATCATGATGATGTGACAAGACTGAGTGTGTCAGCGACAGACTATCAATCAGTCAAGCAAAAATAAATAAAATAAAAGACAACAATAATTAAATGACATACTGACAGACTGTAAAAATACAATGTACAACTTTTTCTTCCTTCCTGTCTTGTGTTGTCCTGCTGTTGTAGGCTGGGTGTTTCTATTTTCTTTTAATACAACAAGATCATACTCGTAACTCCAACAATGCACTATAGACCATATAGGTCAGTTAATGGAGCTGAAAGCCGCGTCTGTGATGATGATGTCGTATGAGCAACATGTTAAGAGCAGTCATTACACAGAATGTGTTCAGCCACAGTATTGACTTGTAGGATGACGGTGTGACGCAATCACCGGAAAACAGACTGAAAAGCATGACACGTGCTTTTGGTGCATGCTTAAGGAAGCAGTGATCGAATACCCGTGTTGAGTTAAAGTTTGTCAGAAACCTACATAACACAACTCAAAAAATATTTTTATCAACATAAAAGTTTTTAAATCAACATATTTAGCAGGTTGTTAACTACTTGTGCCAAATGTGTAATAAATATTTAGTGGTAGCATATTTCATTTGCTTTCCACAGAATATCAGCTGGCAGAGATCCAAGCATTATAATCATGTTTTTCTATAACAATAAATACAGCGATCCCTTGTCTATCGTGGGGGTTATGTTCCAGAACCCCCACGTGATAGATGAAATCAGCGAAGCAGCGACTCTACATTTATTTTGTTATTTATATATATATATATATATATATATATATATATATAAAGGCTTTATAAACCCTCCCCACACTGTTATTAACCTTTCCTACACTCTTATAAACACTGGCTTCGATCACTATCAATCAATCAGCGACCGACTAGCTCAAGCGAAAGCAGCCGTAGCTCCGTTTTCCACATGTACGTCCACTCGTCTGCTATACGCTACGTATTTTATATACAATTTAAAAATCCGCGACACAGTGAGACTGCGAGAAGTGAACCGCGATATGGCGAGGGACTACTGTATATGTTTTATATTATGTATTAGATACTGAAAATGTAGAACATGACTTGAAGCATGAGACAGAAAATCTTTGTTTTATTAAAGAGCCTACGTTTACAGGTTTAGAATTGTATTCTGTGGGTCTACTAGAATAGTTTTACGTGCTTTAATGTTTAAAAAGCACTGTAGTGTCTGATACTGTACATTACTGCAGCTCCTCTTTCTATCCTCTTGTCTGGTCTCTTCTGATTGGTCAGCTGGCTCGATAGGGTAACGTTGGATACATATTGTAGCCCCAGAAATAGGACCATAGGCAGAGACATGTAGCCCAAACACAAGCAGTTCTTGTAATGGAAACAATGGTGTTATGCGAAGAGGGTGATCATTCCTTGTTTGAGGGCCAAAACTGGATAAGCAGTGGAACTTTTACTTCAAATAAGGCGTTTGAGGCAGGTCAGGAGCACGATCGCTTGGTATCCTCTTCTATTTCTATTTTATTGTTGCACTGTGAAGTTGAGTTGGATACTAAGCACAGAGAATTTTATTGCTGGTGATGATGTCACATTGTTACAAGCACATGACAATAAAGAATTTTGAATGTTGACACTTTCACAACTATAAATATGTTAGAAATGTGGTTTAGTGTAAGCTCTTAAATTGCTCTATGAAAATAACATGGTATGGGTTAAAATATGATCCTTTTACCATGTTTGTACCATGACTTGCTGATTCGAAACGCATCGGGCAGAAAATATGTTTACCTCAAAATGTTATTGAGAATGCCGTTTAGCTGTGCAAAGACTTAATTTTTTTGGGAGACAGGATTGTGACTTTGGGCTTTGTAAGTTTGCAGACCTTTTACATGCACAAAAAAAGCTTCATAACACACTAAAGGATAGACGAAAAAACCCAAAAGCACAATGTGGGTTCTTTAACATTGAAATCACAACCTTTCCCTACCCTTGACCAGCTCTGAATGCAAATCATTGTCTTTTAAAGTCAAAGTCCTGCCTCCACTGTATGGCTTACATGTGGTATGGCATTTTATTCAATGGACAGAAAACCCAGTATTGTCACTGAAAACAATGTGACACCAATTACACTTCTCTCAAAATATCATTGGCAAAACAAATTAGCAGTATACTATGAAAATGTAAAATCTAGAAAACAACCAACACGATAAAGAACAAGTCAAAAACACAAACTTCATACAGTCTTACTGATGTCTGTTATTCCTCATAAATGACCCTTCAGCAAATACAGACTGTTGTTCGGGCAAGTTAACTATGCAACTTAAATTAATTGGCTACAGATCATGTAATCAGTCGCTGTCATACACAGCCAACGCTACCTGCTGACAATGGCAAGGAGGCTTCCTGAATGATTTGTACATTATTCTATGCAAATAAAACGGTTTGTTAGCATCTGACGTTAGCATTCTGTAATAGCAATCAAAATGGAACCAGCTATTGTATTGTACAGGCTGGTCATCATACGGCTGAGAACAATGGGTACTGCATTTCTGACAATGTGATAACCTTTTGTGCTAACCTTTAGAAACGTCCAAATCCACATACGGACTGCATGAAGAGGAAAGCTTGCCATTTACCGAGTCTGTTGGCAAGACCCGTAAGGGCTGATTTATGTCACATTCAAACTGTTGTATTTATTCGAAAATCTTTTTTTCTCATTCACACATCCTGTAACGTAGTAAATCACAGTCTGTTTTAGTTAGAGCACATGAATTTTACAGCTGCACAATGTGTGAGTCTTTCAGAAACAGACGCACACAGAGACTGAAGGCAGACATGGAAGAAGGAAAGAAAAATATTTACCAGTAGCAAAACAGCCTGGCTGGGGGGGAGCGAGGTGGGTGTAAACTATTCGTTAACCAACAGGCGAAGCTCAGTGAAAACGAGGCAGACAGAGGTTGTAATCAAAGTGTGTGTTTGCGTGTGCATGTAAGCAGGAGTGAGTAATTACATGACGGTATTTCTTTTTGACATGATGATTTGATGTGGGCCCAGTGAGAGTCCAAATACATGCTGAAATGGAAATGACAAACACACTTGCACACATGCACACACCATGGACATAGATAGAATGACAAAGACTCACAAAATGTCCTGGGCTAGTGGACGTGTGATTTGAATGTGCTGTGAATACACAAAGACCAGAAATTTCTTGTCTTTTAACCGATGCACACCACAAAAACCAGTCCTCTGCACTTAAGTAGATTTTCTTTGCACCGTTACTTTTTATTCAAAAACAGTCGGGTACATGTGAAACAGGCCGCCACAGAAAAATGGATATGTAAACACACATATGATTAAACAGTTAGCTCTCCAGGAGCTTTCAGCATTCACTACTACTTTCTTCCCGCAGAGGAGACTATTCGACGAGGCCTGCTATAACTCAAATATTCTGTGTACCATAAACTCTTATTTCATGGGGGTGCAAGTTGGAATATGGAGTATCAGGTTTCTCAAAGCTCAGTGTGGAAGTGCACCAACTTTCCACTATTGATTTATGGCATTTGGCTTGCAGTGTTGTATCTATAAGTAGTGTGTCAAGACCTACACAGCAATTATGCCTCACACATAACAAGCAAAGCAAGCCCAAGCAGAAGGGAGTGGGTAGAGGACTCAGCCCCTGGAAAGAAGTATCACATCAAGGTTTAGCAAGAAGTCACAGAATCCAACAGCAAACTTCAAATGAGACTTACCAACTGAATAAACTTATACAGTAGAATAAAAGGAAATACGAGGGGGCTAATAAGCCAAATCTGTGGTGAGTTGCAAAAAAAGGAATGACGTGATAAAGGGTGTGGAATCACATTCACTAAAGTCGATCAATTCAAATGATCAATTCAGCATAATGTGTACCTCCACAGAGTCTGGCCATATTCATCAGTCTTCAGCAACTTTAATGCTACTATTTAAAGATGTAAGTTAACTCTGTGTTAACATACCATCACTAAAACTTAGCACACAACAGAATGGCTATTTTAAGTTCTGTGAAATCATACTGTACATTTTTGTGAATTTATGAAGGCATTTGTAGAACAGTGTAGTTCTATCAGAGTGCATTCAAATGAGAGCAAACATGAATACACTCCCAGACTGACAGTGACACGGTTGTCATAATTTTGCCTCCGCACACATGTCTTAATACATTTGAAATGAAGCAATTGAGATGTGACTAAAGCTTTACGCTTTAGCTGAAAAAGTGTCATGTTTTTACATAGTCCCTCCTTTTCCATAGGCTAATAAGTAATTAAACCAATATAGCATGGTTATAAATATTAGGACTGTTTCTTGTTACTTGGATATTAATTCTTTGCAGTCAATGACTACCTGAAGTTTGGAACCCATAGACACCAACCGTATAATGAGGTTTTTCCCTTGAAATGCTTTGCTGGCTATTGCCTTCAGTTGCTGTTTGTTTATGAGCTTTTTAGCCCTCAGTATTGTTTTCAGTAATGCTTAGCTAGGTTTAGGCAACTTATTCAGAAGTTATCAGTCCAGGAAATATGGTTGTTAGAATACTCAAAGTTATTGGCAGTAGGCACCCTCAGTCCAGCAGGTGTTTCATCATACAGTGGACCTTTTTGCAGCCGGGTGACTAAGGCCATGTAAAGTCTCTGGTCAGCGTGTCATGCAAAATGTAGTTAACATATCAATAAGTGGTCATAGCACTGCCTCCACCAAGTCTGACAGATGATGGAATATGCTTTGGATCATGAGCCCTTCCTTACCTTCTTCAGTCACCACAGTCATGAAACCATAACACCACAAGGGGAGTCTCACCCAAGGAATGATGTTACATAAACCTGGACTACCATCTTGGTCATGTGCAGGCTACAAAAGTCCAATAACTGAAGTCAGACAATCACGGTTCAACACAAGGAAAGTTAATTTATTAATTTATTGTCTGAATGATTGATTGCCGAAAGTGCCTGTGGAGAGAGTTGATTAAAAATGCCAAGAGAATAAATCCAATCTTTATGAAAATGCGGTGAAAGATGTATTACAATAATTTAATCATGTTTTGCGAGGCATTTAAAAAAAAGCACTACAAAAATTAAGAAAAGCGAAAAGGGGGCAGAAACCAGCAGCAGAGAAGCAGCTCATTGTCTACGAGTGTTTTCCACAAGTGCCACAACTTACTCAACACTTGTGAATTCATGGCAATTAGCAATCACTGCAGACAGGTCTATAATATTGTCTTCCAGTGCTCTTGCCACCAGAAATTATGAAGAGATCCACACTAGAGCGTCTGTCGTGCACCTCCGGCCGGCAAACTGCTCCACTAGAGACGGATAATCACAAGTATTACTTAAAATAAAAACATAAGTTACAAAAAACACTTGGGTCAATCTAAAAATACAAAGCAAATGCAATACAAAAAAACACATTAACAACATGTTTATAGCATGCATTAGTGATTTACCCCAGGTAATAATCCTACTCCACTTACCGCTAGCTGAAAAAAACCTTGACATAGTGTTGCACTGGCTAAGCAGACTTGAGGACATCAGCATCCTCATTACTGCAAGGCAGACAGAAACCTTTGAAACACAACCCTCATCCAGACAGATGCACTTCAGTCAGTACGTACATCCAAATGAACTTTAAGCCATCTTTAAAAACAACCTACAACCTTTCAGCAACCTGCATCACAGAGCGGGGACAAACAAAAAGCCATGATTCCACAGGTGCTTTAAATAACCTCAATTTGGGGGTTGAACCATCAGAGGAATTCACCTAGTTCTGTATGAGTGTGTTCAGCAGGTCACATGGAAAAATGAATTGCCCTGAACGCCAGTGTTCCTACTACATTGGCGAAGTCCAAGCTGACTTTTCTCTTCATGAGTGTTACCGCTGGTTTCGCATCCTGATTTAAACCCTCTATAATGACAGTAATGAAGGAGTCTCTTCATTGTAGACTTTGGCAGTGTTACACCTACCTCCCCAAGAGTGTTCTTGCTTTGCTGGATGTTGTGAAGGGGTTTTTCTTCATCAAGGAAAGAATTATGTGATCCTTTACTTCAGTTTGTCCTGTGGCTTCCAGGCCCTTCGGTGTTGCTGAGCACGCCGGTATGTTCCTTATTTTTAAGAATGCACTGAACTATTGATTTGGCAGCTCCAACTTTCTTTCATCTCTCTGAGGGGTCAGCTTTGTTATTTCAGCCTAATGATGGCTTTCTTCGCTTACATCAAAATCTCTTTTGACCACATGCTCTATTAGTGCCCACGAACAGCTACCAAATACAAATTTTAACACTTGGAATCAACTCCAGACCTTCTACCTCTTTAATTTGCCCTGATACATGGAGGGAGACAGGGCACACTTGACAATTACACTGCTTATCATTTAAAGGTGTAATTACTATTGAGCCTATGAAAATGGAGGTAAAAATAAATTAATAAAAATGTGCAGTTTCTAAACAGTTAATGCAATACTTTTGCTACAGTTGAAAGTCTGCAGTTCAGTTCTATCTTGATTGCTTCATTTCAAACCCACTGTGGTGGTGTAAAGTTAGGAAAACTTCAAGTTCAAGGGCTTGGATGTGTCCATATTCTTAATTAAACATGATAAAAAAAAGACTTTCTAGCTTTTTAATACTGATTTCTAAATCTTCTAATGAAAGGCCTTCATTGCCACTAGGCTGTCCTTCTGTGGTCTTTCTTTAACCAAATATGTTGGCAGAATGGCATTCACTGTATATATTGTGCTGCTTTATGTGTTCTGTTTCTGCAGTGTGTAAGGCATTGGTAGTTACTTACAGACTGCAATGATTGGAAAAAGAGGGAAGGCCACACACAAACTCAATTTGATTACTTTGGTGTGCTTCTTGGTGAAATAAATGCAATAAAGGAAAATATGAGAAGCAAAGCGAAATAAAAGCCAGTCTCTACAATGTCACTGTTTAAAATATTAGCATGTCTTTTCTGGAGATGAGGTAGAGAAATGTCCTGGTCTACACGAAAACCTTTGTTCATCATTTCAGAAAATGGCTTTAATTTCCAGGCCGGTCTGCCAACCCATTCAGTTTTAGCATTATACAGATGACATGCCAGTTTTTTTCTTTTTAAAAGCAATACAATAAAGGTTCTGCTGCTGCTACGTGCTTTTGGTCAGTGAGTGGGAACAAGTTGGTGAGGAAAGTCAAATTGCCTTTACAAATCACAGTGTGAGTGTGAGGGACAGCCCAGCAAGACTCAGCAGTCTCTCGGCTTCGGAATACATCACCAAAGTTCAAAGCCTTGAAATAAATGCACTTAGCAAACTTCTGAGATAATACAGCTGGAAAATGCTTTCTGTTTTATTTATCTTCATGCTGTGAGAGTTCGCTCCTGAAAAGAGACATTGTTTGTTGTATTGCGGTCACAAAGCGGAAACAGATGAATCGTCCAGTGAGGACTGAGATATCACAAGCATCATAGGCTTTGCTTACAAAGATGATCTGTCTCCGTGATTGATGCATTCAAGATTAAACTCACTTGAGCATATAAAATTACTACTTCTTCTTTAGACATGCATATTACTAATATGCCATTACTGCTTCTTGAGCAGAATACATGATGGAATTTCATCAAAGAATTATTCTACTAGGGTGTTTCTGCATTCTTCTGCATGCATATTGCAAATGTGCCATTACTCCTACTTGAGAAGAGAGAAGAATACATATGAGAGAATTTGATCAAAGAATTATTCTATTAGGGTGTTTGTACATTCACTTTGTAGTCAAGCACTGCAAACTTTGATCTGTGATTGATTACAGATTAATTTAGCACTAACTGGAGGAATTTGGGTGCATCAAATCAGCTTTGTATTCAACAGCAACCGTGTAAACAAAAATACTTTTTGCGAAAATTCCACTAATCGGTCGGTTTGGAAATCAAGGCTTTGGGTTTATGATCCAGGCTCAAAGGAAAAACACACATCATAAATAGAATTTTAATTAAAAATCATGATGTAATATTAGCAATATAAAAGTGAGAGCATGTTGGTGTCACTAAAAAGAGCATCCCAGAATAGACATATGAGACTTACTTACGATACCCAACAGGATGACGAGTCAAAGCTGTTGCTCATGTATAAGCCAGCATGTCTCTGATCAAACTAAAGGAATTCTCAGAGTATATCCTGATTCATGCCACAGAAAGGTTTCAACAGGTTTCTGATACATTAACATGTTTTATACCTGATGTATGAGGTTCAGCTGTCAATCTGTTATATTTGCAGTGCCTGTAAAATGTATCCGCCCTCCTTGGAAGTTTTCCACTATCAATGTTTTTTAACATTGAATCATGGTCAATTTAATTGTCTTTTTTGACAGTAATTTAACAAAAATGTCTCTTTCATGTCAACGTAAGAATAGCTTGTTTTTACAGTAAATAATTTAAAAGTATAAAATTTTAAAAAAAAGTGATTGCATAAGAATTCACCTCCTGTAAAGTGACTCACCTATAAGGGTACTTCGAATGGTTCTTGGCCTGGGGTCAGCCCTGTGCTCCCACAACCCAATGGTCCCATAGCCCTATGTCCCCACATGTCTTACATTTCTAAGACCCTGTTTACTCGAAGGGAAAATACAGATATTTACATGTGGTTTGGCCTCTCATTTACATGAAAACCCCATTTTTATCTTAAAAAAAACAAGATTTCTAAAAAATTTTTGGAAAACTCTGGTTTAGCAATTGCATGTAAATAGGGATACCAGCGTTTTTGCATTGCGCCTCATTGGTCACAGTTCCCACAGTAGAAATGTGGGAACTGTGGGAACATAGGACCTAATTTTGAAAAAGATGTTAGAAATGTGGGAAGATAGGGCTGTGGGAACACAGGGCTGTGGGAATATAGGGAATGGGAATCATAGGACTGTGGGAACATAGGGCTGTGGGAACATAGGGCTGTGGGAACATAGGCACTCTCTCCTTGGCCTCCTACAGAAACAACAGGCATAACTTTCATTTTGGGGCATGGCTGCATACTATAAAGCTTTATAACGGAGAATAAAGGATAGGAAAGATCCAAGCTGGCGTGCTGTTGCCCCAGGACAATGCGCCAATCCCCACAACACAGGTGTTGCCCCATGCACCTAACTCACCTGACATGGCACCATCTGACTTCTAGAAGTCCGTTTAGAAAATGTCAATGAATATCCTGTGGAGTACAGTCAAATCCATCAATAACAAATGGATGAAATATGGTACATACATAAATCAGCCTACAGAAGGCCATCCCCAAAACCTAAGTGACCTGCATGAAAGGGACTAGTGAGGAGGCCACCAAGACACCTAGGACTCCTCTGAAGGAGTTACAAGCTTTAGCAGCTAAGATGGGAGAGACTGTGCATACAACAGCTGCTGCCTATTTTTTTTATTAGTCAAAGCTTTATGGGATAGTGGGAAAGAGAAAGGTAGTGTTGAAAACGGCTCATATTAAATCTTGACGAAAGTTTGCCAGAGGGCATTTGAAAACACTAAAGTCAAATGGAAGAAGGTTCTTTAGTGTGATCAGACCGAAATTGAGCATTTTGGCCATCAGACTGGAAGCTATGCTTAGCGAACACCAAACATTGCACATAATTACAGGCACACCATCCCCATCATGAAGCATGGTGGTCGCAGCGTTGTGACGTGTGGATGGTAGCAGGCCCTTGAGGTTAAAACTCCTGGAGGACAATCCTGTTCCAGTCTGCAACAGTGACTTGGGAGAAGATTTGTTTTCCAGTTAGAAAATAACCTAAAGCATACAGCCAAAGCTACACAGAAATAGTTTAACAAGGTGAATGTTATTGAGTGGCCAAGTCAGAGCCCAGCACTCAATCCAACTGAGAATTTGTGAATGGACTTGACAGGGTTGTTTACTCATGATCCCTCTGCAACCTGACAGAGCTTGAGCAGTTTTGCAAGGAAGAATGGGGAGTGTCCAGATGTGCAAAGCTGACTGAGCTTAATGTTGTTGTGTAATGTTGTACACTTACAATCAAATTTATTAAATATTCCATTGTATTAAGGATTTACATATATTGCTTTTCTG
Source organism: Dascyllus trimaculatus (assembly GCA_024666655.1). Lineage (NCBI taxonomy): Eukaryota > Metazoa > Chordata > Actinopteri > Pomacentridae > Dascyllus > Dascyllus trimaculatus. Next base: position 7,951,569 of record CM045445.1, on the reverse strand, counting down.
CTTGTCAGTACTCTGAGCAAGGGATTTCATGCAGTGAAATCTCACTGCACATCATTCATGACCAATAGGATATAATAAGTCAAATACGTTCAATATGCAAGTCAAAAATGTTGACAGGCCTTAGAGTTCAGGGAGTCTGATTAATGGACTAGTGGGAAACTGTTACTGCTTGCATCTATGGATCACCAGTTTGTCTGGCATAAGTAGGGCAAGGTCTATATGAGAGGACGAACACCATTCTAACAGTCAAGTATGGGTTAAGGTCCATCCTGTTCTGGGTGTGTTGCTGCTGCAGGAGCTGGTAAATGTTAGCTTGTGAATGCCATCTTGACTGATTCTTTGAAGTAATGACTTACTCTGTGTATAAGTTGAAGCTAATCATCAGAAAGTCCACCAAAACTTGGCTCAGAAATCATTTCTGAAATATCTTTAAGTGGCCACCTCTGTCCCTGGTTTTATTGAAAATCTTTGCTGGGCTTTTAAAAAGGAAGCTTTTACACATGTAGAATGGGCCAAGATTTGAAAACAATGGTGTCAGAAACTGAAAACTGAAATGTTAATTAGAGGTCGTGGAGGTCACTATGTGCTTTAGAAAAAGTGACTTGAAATACTGTCACACCATATTGAACATTGTATTCTTGTTTTTTTTTGTTTCTTAGTTTTTTCTCATCATTAGTAAACTTCTGGCCTCAAAAATGACTCATATGGACTTTATTAAACCTCCTTTGGAAACAGTGATAGCTGATGTCTGATCGTCAAAGTATTCCCAGTCAATGATTATACAATTGCCTATGAGTATAGGCGCTACTGGGGTATTCCTAGTTGCCTTAGCAACAGTGTAGCTCACATTATATTATTTACTCTTTAACGCAACATATGGTTTTGCTGAAGCATCAATGCATGTCTCAGATCCTTTTGATTTCTGTGTGTCCTGACAAATCTAACCCCTAACTTATGAAAACCACCTTGGTATCTTAAGTCAGTTGTAATTTTACAGTTTAAGTACCTGAGATGCAACCACATCCACATCACAATACAATACTCTGAATGGAACGGGCACACAGATATCCCACACAGAAGCTGAGAGAGAAGCTGGGTGATTAAGATCTGACACAAATTTTGTCAAAATGAGTGAGGGGGTGGCTCTTCTTCGTCCAAGATCAATCTCAGTTTTCATTTCCTCAAGCCCTCATAGTTCAGTGTGATTTGTCAATGTATACTGTCTCTTTTATCTGTAGATGTTTGAGAAACTGCAATTTCAGTTTGAACATTTGCTCATTTATTTTTCGATTATTTTCCTGCATAGACTGCTGTGCCTGTGAACCAGTAACACAGCAGTCATGGCTTACTCAAACACATGCTTCCTCTGGCCATTATAAAAACAGTTGACGCTTATGCAGATTTGGTTTCATAAATCAACAGGAGAGGTTCATTTTAACGCTCCCCCCTGCTTTTGCTCCCGTCTTTGCTTCGCCTCTGCATACATATTAATTGGGTCAAAAACGACCCAGTTGTCACCATCACACATCCTTAATAAATCGTAAATTGGGCAATTATCATTGGTTGAATTGAGTTTCAAACTGCCTTTAAGCCAACAACACTGATGTCGCTGCACTATATGAACCAAGCTACAGCTATAGTTAAGTCCAGTGTTAAAGTCGTGTTGTTTACAAAATGATTAAGTAAAGAAATTGTGACCCTCTCACACAATTTATGCTTTGTTTTTCTTGTTAGTCTCTTGATCCTGCCCTTCTTTAGGAGCAAATGTGTTGTATAACAAGGCTGTTCTGTTGATCCTCTAAATTAAATAGCTGACAGATCACAGCAGCATATAAATCAGCTGTTAGCTCTCCTGCTGTGAGTAGAGGTAGCACAGCCGGAAGATAAAATCCCATGAAAGGGATTAAGAGGAACCAGCGCTGCGATGACACCTACAATTGGAGAAACGCTGAACTGATCATGCATAAGTTGTAACACCAACTAAAACTTTAAGATTAGAAGTACACATGAAAGAGTTTAGGGAAGTAAGTAAACTTCTCAGATCAATGCTTAACCCAAAGCTACATAAATGAGATAGTTAGAGATGTGCAGCCATGACCCTCGGAAGCACAGAAAAGAAATTAAAAGTGTGTCCAACTTGGAGGTTTAGAAGTACTATGTATGACTACACAGATATGTGAGGATGTATCTTTTTCAATAAAATTTGCATTTCTTGTCGTACTGAAACCCTGATCAGTCAGTTTTCTATGCATAATCATGCATCATTTTGTTTTGCAGCTCTGTGATCCACACCATCGATTTTACCCATCAACAATGGGACACCCTTGACTGTTGTTTCAAAAGCTTAAAACAACCTGTATGTGTCCTTACATTTTGTTGGCCGGCAACTTCTTACACTCAGGTTAATATAACAGCCATCCCCTCTGCTGTTTTTTCTTAATGTGTGGACTGTGCTGTGTGTCAAACAACATATTCTTGTTACTAATTCACAGTAATCAATATATGATGAAATAGAGTACCATGTGATTTCTCTCTTATCATTTCATCAGCTTTGTGCTTTATTAAAAAAGATTCAATTGTAAGTTAGAGAAATGTAGATCTCTACATAGGAGGAAGAAAGAGGAATAAAACAAAAGCCAGCCACTGTTGAGTAAATACAGTTTTTGTAGCTAAAATAGCAGTTCATTCTAGATAATGGTATGTCAACAAGGCAATTTTATTCTGACATTAATTACTATATTGCAATCGGGCTGCTTCATGAGGTGGTAACAGTAGGCCTGTTTTTCACATAGCACATCCAGTACAAAGAAAAAAATCTTTTTCTTTATTTCTAAGCATTTCACTACAGATTCAATTTTCAGGCAAACCGTAAACACCTATTGCTATTTTTCTTTTTGAATGACAACCTATTCTCCACCTGTCAAGATATCGGGCACTCGTAAGGGACACACACTCGCATACATGTGTACATGTGCACAGGGAAACACACACACCAATGCACACAGATTCTCAGGTAAAGGTTATGGACTTGAAGAATGTTCTCATTACTTCTTTGTACAATGCTATCAGTATACCGCCTCCATCGTGGAAGGTGCAGTGTGTGTGTGTGCGTGCCAATGTGTGTGTGCCCTTGCATATATGGGGATAATGAGCTGGTGGTGCTCTTGAAGTGTGAGCTTGTGTGCTGGAAGCCAAGGTGGTAACTAACACTTTGACAACACTCTCCATCACCTTAAACCCCCTGGTGTTGAGAGCACCAGATAGAGCACAATTATGTTTATTAGCTCCTCCACCTGTCATTCATGCTCTCATAATAGCATGTCGTGTCAAACTTAATGCCAAAATACACTGACATAAAGGCCAAGCTACATTTCATTTCTCAGGATAAAATATCCAATCCGAACATGATAAACATATAAGAAATTTTCCTAGCAGGTCACATCAGGTTGCAAGATTATTGTGGAGGCTGTTTTTTGTCTTTACTGCAATCCAGTATGTTTTGACTTAATTTTACTTATTTTATACAGTTTTTGAATAAATGAGAGCTATGTGTACATTAGGCCATACAGTGCTTTCATTTTCCCTTTGAAGATTTACATTTTCAGCAGCCATACCCAGGAATATTAATACATAAATTTTTTTACCAATGTGACTCTGGATAGTACTCCGACTGTCACGGAGCTCTGTGCCTGTTTTTCAGCGATGTGAAAAATGTAGCGATGTGAAGAGGCTCGCCTGCACGGCCTACACATATGAAAATTGCCCTTCTGCTTTTGTGCTGGAGAAAAACAGCAGGGCATGTGACAGTAAATTCTGGTGGATTTAATACATTCAGCACCTTAGGCCAAGATTAAACCAAGCAGTTGTGAAATGGGAAGTGACAAATACTGCCTGTACTGAAGAGCGGCCTATTGTGCATCAGCTGTGTGATGTGGGTGTTTGTGTTGGCTCTTTTCTTTACTGTATGGTGGCATGTGTGGTTTTTTTATGTGTGATATCTTATCAGCCTTTGTCACCTCTGTGTATTTATGTATGTAAAAAGAGAGAAACAGGAGGAAACAAGATAAAAGGAGCACATAAAATAGAGAAAGGGAAATAATTACAGATATACATCACACTTTTTACTCCTTTTTGTTGCCGCAGTTTAGAAGAATCCTAGGGCGCCGCTCACACAGAGCAGCTAATTGAAAGGAAGATATTGCTGCAGTTTTGCTGCTGAGACAGAGAGATGGAGGAGCAAAGAGACAAGTCTTGTCATGGACTAGGAGTCTGTGCAGCTTTGGTGGCAGGGATGCCACTGGAATGATTTGTCGACTGTTGAAGTCGGCTGATCTCTGCTGTGGGGCCTCAAAGGTTTCCAGATAGCAACAAAATCAGATCTGCATCAGAAATAAAAGGACACCCACTCTCCCCTCCGCTGTTCATCATTTTCAGCAACAACTGCATATCAAAATGTCCACATGAACAATGTCCAAACACCCAGTGCACATCATAAAATCAGTCTATATGCAGATGACACACTATGTTCTTGTTACTGCTACACCCTCCGTGATTGCTACAAGAAACAGTTAACTAATTTTATCAGTATCTCCAACTCCTCCATTGACCGTAGTAGATCTTCTATCCTTCTGTTACATGACTGCAGCTAAAACACGGAAGCCAATACGTCATCTATTCATTCATATGCAACAGACATCTTATATTTAGACTGTCAAAATTGTTTGGGCTCAGTTTCAAACTACTACTTAATGCAAAAAATGATGACCTACAGCACTGGAGGAAACGAGACACCATGAATTCATCTGACCGCTTGACAAATATTCAGAACACAAGAAAAGTGAAAGCATCACACCTTTTGCCATTGCTTTCTGGCAAGCCAACCTCCATATATATTTGAGTGGATCGATCCCAATCAGTCTGTCATCTCTTGGTGAGACATTAAACAAACAGCTCATAGACACACCAGGATCACAGACCTTCCACTCCTCAGCAAGTAAATCAAATGACCGACTTGTTTCAAAATGCCAACAACAGCCACATCTCCGACAGCCTTGTGGAAATTCCACAATGTTACAAACGATACCTTTGCACCATGAGGGCATACTCAGATTTGAAACAACCCAGATTGGCTTGACTTTGCACTTGGACTAAGAAAGGTATCCTACACCTGAAACATGTCTTCCAGAGTAAGTACCTGGTTCTATTCTCCCTCTTGATCCAGAAGTGTGACCTTTAGGATTAAGAACTCTGTAAAACATCTACACCTTAAAGATCTGTCTGCACTAAACTGAACATAATGGCCACCCATCTACATCCCCCTCCTACATTCGTTGACATCAAATTTAATTAACATTCCCTCCATCTGAAGAGAAAGCTTGTTAAAATACACTAGTACACACTATCTGTAACATCACCTGAATAGGAACATGACTTTCGACCTCTGTAATCAAAATTTCAAAATATACACAGTCTATATACACTGATCAGGGATAACATTATGATCACCTGCCTAATATTGTGTTTGTCTCTCTTATGTGCTCAAAAATGCTCTGAACCATTGGGCATGGACAAGAGGACCTCTCAGGGTGTCCTATGGGGTCTGGAACCAGGATGTTGGCAGTGGATCCTTTGGGTACTCTGTCAATCCAACTTTTTCAATGCATCCTGTTGATGCTTGATCAGAATGGGGTGTAGGAATCTGGAGGTCAAATCAACATCTTGGGCCATTGTCATGTTCCTCAACATGTTCCTGATTGTTTGATGTAGTTGTCATGTGGTGGGGTGCATTTTCCTGTGGGGGTAGGCCAGTGACATTTGGGATTGTCATTTGCATGAGGGAGTGTGGTTGTTGTGGGACAATGTTTATTTGGGTGTCTAAGTCTCATCAACACGGATGCCAAAGTCCAAGGTTTTCCATCAGAACACCACATAGTAGCAATATGATCAATGTTATTCACTTCACCTGTCAGTGGTCATGATGTTGTGGCCGATCGGTGTATATTTCAAGAATGGCATAACTACACTTTACCAATGATTGCAATGGGTGTCTCCCCATTTCAGTGTTTCCATTAGGTTGCCTTTACTGAGCAGACAGTTGTGCATATGTGCAGAACTCACATCACAACACCAACACATCATGCTACAATTTTTTTTGCTGATTGATAAACAGTATGATTCTTATTTTCCATGACTATTTTACAAGAGAAGTCTTTCTGATAAAACATAATTTCTTCCGTTTTGAGGGCTCTAGGGTACTTTTTTTGGAAACTTTGTGTAAAAGACACAGTGTTACATATGCATGTGCAGGGAAAAATGAGTGAGGAACAGGACTGAAAAGGACGACTGTCTTGCAAAAAGGAATGCAGCATTATATTTAGCTACAGAGAGAATGATGTTGACCAAAATCAAAAATCCTGTTGGCAGTGTTTGGAATTGTTGCAACAACACGACTAATTAATTTGATCATGTAAATTAGCGCCACAAAGCTCCGTATGATGAGTGCAAAGATCTGAATGCTATTCTAAGCAAATTAATATTTAGATGACTGTTGATAGTGTTACACCATGTGAGTAATGTGATAACTTTTTACTTCACGAAAGCCATGATACCCTAGAACACTAACGTAACAGTTAGTAACACAATCACTAATGTTGGGTGCATTTTAGCCGATATGATATACCTGATAAGAAATACTTCTCATCAAAATCTATTAAAGTACAACAATACATGGCAAATTGTATTTTGTTTTATTTTCTCCTATACAATGTCTCATAAAACAAAAAAATGTATCATGGGCAGACCCTATAAGAAGACTGAAATTAGTGAAAAATTACGGAATCATTAACAAAGAATTCCTTAAAAAATAATGACGCTGGGAACTTCTCCAGTGAAGGCCCAGTCCCCCTGCATCATTGACAACTGTGGGAGATATATATATATATATATACATAGAGTTAAACATTTTTTTGTTTGTAACATACAGTATGTTTCAATCAAAAAACAGGGAAACACGTTTACCTTCTGTGACGTCGGTAAACAGTATGAAGCTACCCAAGGACCCACACAACTCAGACCCTGGCAGCACAATGAAAATCACGTAACCACAATCGCATGGGTGAAAATGACCCTGCGCTGGTGTCCTAGGGTTAAAAACGTTTTCTGGTTGCCTGAGTGGCATTATGTAATACCATCACATACCTATTTTTCTGAAGTTCCCAGGGCGGTATGAAATCGGCAAGGTACAAATTGAAACATAGCTGTCACAAGTGGAATACTATACAGCTGCACCGGAACTGTGGTTCAGCCAGACCACAAAGTCCTTCATAAGTCTTACTGTCCACTATATTAATGAGCACTTCAAACTGAAAAGTCGCTGTTTGCAAACAGCATTTTTCCCGGATGATCATAACAGTGTGAAGGATGAGAGAAGCTTTGGCTGCTTGAGGCTGAGATGAGAGACATCAAACCTGTATTTACAGACAATACAGTAAACATGATGAAGGCTGCTGCCCTGAACAAGTGAACCAGACTGCAGTGCTTTGGCCACAGACTGCATTTTGCAGCTAGTAAGTTACACTTATGTTATATTTATTTGAAAAAAATGTTTTTCCCCCAAATTACTGTGTATATGTTGCAGACAAATGAAATATTGAAATACCATTATTTCCAAGGCCAAAAGAGGTTTAGTTTTAATTGCTTATGTAGAATAAGAATCTGCTATTTCCCCAGGACAATCAGTATCATCTCCCTTATTTCTCATTCAAGTATCTCCTGTGTACTCATTCAAGGCTAAGAGCACGTTAAGAAGCTTCAATACCAGCAGGAAGAACCTGCAGCAACAATTTTTCTGTACTTTTGTTTGTTTGGTTTTTTTTGGACTCTGTACTTTAAAAAAAAATCATGGACACAGATATTCATTGTTTAGAAAATGCATGAAATTATGTTTACAGAAAATGAGAATATAAAATTCCAAGAAATCCAAAAGCAGGTTTATTGTTGATCTGTCAGTTTCTGTTGTAGCAGTCATCCTCCCCCATTGTTCGATGTATTTATCTTGATGGTGTGCTTTCATGACATATAGTGTTTGCCACATGCATAAATACAGCTGCTATGATGGCGGGACAACATCTGCAGCAGATGTGCTGCATATTCATGAAACATACAGGAAACACTGCAGCTTTATAAGCTTGAGAGTCAACATCTACCTCTGGAAGCAGGTACAGTAGTCCCTCGTCTATCGCAGGGGTTAGGTTCCAGACACCCCCCCCCTTCCACTCAGTAACATGAACTATGAAGGGCAACAAACCAAAGCTGCAGATGTGGCACAGCAACTTTTGTTTTCATACTGAACTATTCCAAGTGTAAAACATTTTAGTTGTGTAAAAATTTATATTATAAGTTGCATGATGTTTCACGTCATCTTCAGCACCATGAAAAACCAAGAAGCGTTTTGCACATTTGCTTTTGGAAACTCCTGCAGAAATTTAAAAGAATGCATCGAACCACCATAGAAACCTTCCTAACTTCTGATCAGTCATTATTGGAACATGGGACGCTGGCCTGTCAGAAGCAAAATCAGAATTAGCATGAACTTGTAATAGCACCGTATAAGCTTTCATGAAATTGTCTACACTAGATGTGTTTGTGTGAAATGTTCAGTTATCCATTTCACACCTACTTCACAGGAATCCATCTATTTTAATCAATACTAGTGTCTACCCCAGCTGCGACCATTAACGGCCCGCCTCTCCTCTTTCGTCATGAACATATGAGACAAGAAAAACTACAAATTTTGCAGTTTAGATGTGCCATCTTGTTCTTATATTTCAAGTTTATAAGCAATTTGGTTAATCGATCTCAATGTACTTTTAAAGTCACGCTTGGAAAAGGATGGTGGCAGCTGGTGCTTTTTTTCTTCTTTTTTTCAGTGAGCTCAGTCAAAAAGATAATCACATTCAATAATGCACCAACACGATATACAGTGTAGCTGCAAAAAGCCATGTGACAGAAATTACATCCATGTATCACCAGGACAGTGAGTGAAGCACCGTGTCTTACTGTTTACTATTTACTAATACCGTTTTTAATCATTTCTGACATGCCTACCAGGAACACAGTGTACTCCAGACATGAAAGCCTCTTCTATTCCTCCCAATTCTGTTGGACATCATACACTTAAAGGAAAAGAAAAACAAGTTTGTGTGTGCATGGTGGAAAGAAACCACGAGTGTACTGACATGTTGTTGATGAAAAGACATCAGTGTAGACTCCTCTCTCTCTTTCATTCTTTCTCTCAGACACATGTACACCCTTTAACCTGACCTTAATCTGAACCTAAAACTTAGAGAACTTTCCTCTGTTCCTCTGTGGATATAGGCTCTTGAGGGTCTTCTGTCTCGTCATGTACTCCCAGACTAATGATCAGAGGGCCGTACTCTTCATTCTGCTCCTAGCTGAAGATCTGGAATCACAGTAATTCAAATATAAAGATATGTTTCAGTGGCAAATCTGGGTCAATGTCTTCTTTATCTTAATTTAAGCAAGAGAAAATGTGCTGTATTTCACATTCTTAGCAATATACAGTGTAAATTACATTGGTTTTCAGGTACTATCTCCATCAGAGTGGTGTCTTGGAAGAATATTATGTGTGCATGTGTAGAATCACGACTGTGTTTATACACTCGGCATATTATTAGCATCCGTCTCACTGGTGACATAAACTGTTAGTTAGTACCTTATTTGCACATGCTGTGTACATAGCAGCCGAGGAATTAACAAGATAACAACAAAAACATTCTCATGAATGAAACAACACGATAAATGGTAAGCAGGAGGACCAATATGGGAGCGCTGACACACGCTGAATTAGTTGCTCATGTTTTAATCAAGACGGGGATTCCAGCCAATCCAAACGCAGCAGGGCTCTGTCACTACCTGTGTAGAAAGTCTAACACAAGTTAGCAAAGCAACACAGAGTTCACATCCCCGGCGTGCAACATTCAAGCTTACTTGTTCAAAGCATGCACTGATTCAAAGCAAAGCACAGTTCAGCAGGGAAACAAACATCTGGCCTCAATAGTCCATTACTGTGTGACAAAAGTTTACATGCTGCATGAGGCAGACCACAACTGCTGTGCTGGACTGAGTGTGTAACAAATTGCAGAAGCTCATTTGTCAAAGACCCGAATAGAAGTAGATTTTACAATAAAGTGGAGAGAGCATGGCAGCAAACTTAAAGAAAAAAACAAAGAAAGGAAGTCAGTTAGTAGGGTGACCTTAAAATGAAACTAACTACTGAATAGCAATTTTAAAAAATCAGTTTGGTGTCCATTCCAAATTAGAAACGATAAATAACATGAAAACACTTGCATCCACGCATGATGTAAAATATAAGTGTGGCCACTGTGTTTAGTACAACCCCGCTGATTAGACCAAACCCATTATTTTCATGTTCATGCTCTAAGATGTGATTACATCTTGTACCCCATGTGGTTCACACGGACTCAACATGCAATAGGTTTTATAAATATTCAAAACACCGCATGACCACAACTAGAAATAGCTTTTATTTTAATGCTGAGTGAATGGCACAACCCACAGCAGAATCTAGATGACCCTCAGCAGCCGGCTGAAAGTAGAAGACGCACAGAAACGAGTAGGAAATCCACATGAACCCTAAATGAAATATGGGAGTATAAAAAGCTGGTCCACTTTTCCCACAATCACACTATAATCTGCTTTCTGAGCTCTTGAATCATGAGGTTTGGGGATTCTGTGTTCACCTTAGAATAGCATGTAATCTGTGTCTGACTATGTTGTTCAACCAAAAACATCTGATCATTGGCTTTTGTATTGACGACTGGCATTAACCCTCCTGTTATGTTCATTTCTCAGGAACAGCAGTAATGTTCGTGGGTCAATTTGACCTGGGGCACATTTAATAATCCAAGTGTCAGAAACCAAAACATCCCAACAAACGTTGTTTATATATTTACTCTTACTAACCATTTCAATCAATGTTTAGTGCAGTGGTCTTCTTTACCTCTCACAGATCATGGTTCAATGAGGATAATTCACTCGTTTTTCATTTTAAAAAATCATGTTAAAACTTGTTTTAATGTACATTGGGAAGACGTACATACAAAATACAGTAGTTTTACATGACACTGATTTTTAAAAAACATTATTTTACATTTTGAAATTTTTCTTTTTATGTTGTGATGTTGATAAATTAACATGACACACCTATTCTGTTCGGGGTCCAATTGACATGCTGATTTAATGACTATTCTTTTGATGTAGCAAATTAGGTACAATCAATTAAGCTGTCAGATGTGGTCTGCCATGTGCTGAGTTGCTTTACTATGTAAAAAGTGTGAATTTAACTTGTGAATGTACTTAAATTTCTGTATTAAATACCAACCGACTCTCTTACTGACTCTGTCTTACATATACTATGACACATAAACTATTAATTGGCAACAAGTTTTTAAAAACCACAGAAACAGATGATAGTTATTCTGATATTCAAGCTTTTCTTCCTGCAGCTGCCACAGCAGCACCCTAGTGATCCACCTCCACTCTGTCCTCAATGCTAGAGGCCTTCTTCTGCTATACAGACTCATTCAGGCTCCGAGGATAAATCGCTGTGTTTGGTTAACACAATGACGAGCGTCGAGAAGGAGCCACCGCCCTGTGTGTTAGTTGTACTGTCTGAGACCCTGAACAAGCCCCTCATCTCCCAATCTGATGGTAATCAATTGACAGCGCCACACATCGTATTTTTATTAATAGCTGATAAACAGTTTTTAAGTACGCATATTGTTCATGCATGCTTGATGAATGCGATAACAAAAATTCTCATTCTGAAGGTCGCCATGTGATGAAAGCAATTGCTCTAAAAAGATTGAGGTATGAAAAAGAAATGTTACCATCTGTACTAAACTTGAAACTCTCAGGCTGAAGTGAATAATGAAAGCTAGGGCAAAAAAAACCACATGGACAAATAGTGTAAAATGGTTGTCTTTGAATTCAAAATCACAACAAAAAGAAGAATCAAACCCCCCCTACCCCCCCCGGCAAGCTCAACTTTCAGTTTCCCACCCATCGCCTAATGACTCCTAAACTTTCAGCACCCTATATCTGCTTTCTCTTCACCCACTGTCTTGACTTAACATGACAAACAGACATTCTTCAGTGGGAGGGAGAGATAATCTGTTAATCTCTTTGCTGAGGCAAACTGCGGGAGGAAAGGACAGACGGATTGATCTCCATAAAGCTGATGAGGTGCTCTCCAGTTTTGACCGAGGCAACGAAAGCTGCAGTGTAGGAACCGAGAATGGATCCAAATGAGGCATTTTAATACACTGAGAGACAGAGATATGGAGGAGGGAGCGAGATAGATCGAGGAAAGAAAGGAGAGATAAATGGTTGTAAAAGAGATGGAGTGAGATAGATTGAGAGAAGGCAAAATAAATGGGAAGGTAGAGGGGGAGCGAGATGGATGGAGGAAAAGAGGGGGTGCAAATGGTTGGAGAGACAGATTGATAAAGGTAAAAGGAGAGAGAAATCAATCTTGTGGCAAGAATATGCCCCCCGGAGGATAAAGCTTCCAGAGTACCACTGCTTCTTTTTGCTTACAGGAAGAGGTATCCCTGTGGTTTCACACAGGTTGGACCTGTATGGGGTTTTAAAGGTCAGTAGCCAAGGACTCACTCGGAATTCACTGAAGTCACTAACATGTATAAATTCTCATGTGAAACTGAAAGTGTCATGAGCTGCGTTTAATGTTTCAAATGAGAGCGTGTTTTTTTTCCTTTTTGGCACGAGCCATCATTTGGATGAGAATGTATCGTGTATAGTAAGTGGGATCGTGGCAGTTTTATGTGCTTACACTTATTATTCCCACAGCATACAGATGTTTTAGGGCAGCTGCCATTATTGCAGCTGGGGAGTGACCGTACAGAACTGTGAGCTGCAGTACACCATGCAGATATCTCATGTCGTGTGCCTGAAAATTTGACCAGTATACTATCTTTGCTGCACTGTAAATGTTCTTGTTTGTCACATAGGACTTACCTCTTGTGGTGAGAGTCATTATGCCAGATAGTATGGCATTTTAAACCAACGCTGAGAGGTGGAGAGAAAGAGTGTGCCCGGAGAGAAATTAGAAAGAGAGGCGATGTTTTTCAGCAACACGAGAAAAACGCCTGGCACCTGCTGCTTCAATACAATGTGGTGGAAATAATGCAAATAGATGATTATGTTTGGCTTACTATAAGAAGAGAACAGTAAAAACAACTTAGTTTGTGACAGAAAGACAGTCTGATGTCCACTTTCAGAATTAAGCTAATAATGACACTGTTTCCTCAACAACCTGGCGACACTTTTCACTGTCCTGGTTGACTAATAAATATCAAAGATGACAGACTTTCATGAAAGGTCATGGGCAGGTGTGATGTGTGCTAAAGGCATGTAGCCTACCTACCGTATGTAGTCCTGCCAAAGCTCAATAACTGGATTATTTCCAACATGTCTGACTTTGACATGAGGAATTGCTGTTCAGTTTCCATTTCCTACCAAAAGCCAACATCGATTTCTTTCAGCCATGACCAAAGTGTCTCCATATCTTGAACCAGGCAATTTATTTTTGAGTTTTGCGTCTGACACTGCAATGTCACACACACACACACAAATGTTAAAAGGCACCTGCATCGAGTTCTGCAGAAACACTCCATCCACGAGACATCAAACAGAAAACAGAGGAGAACTGGCACCACTCCACACACCTTCTTTGTCAATTCCTCTCCTAATCAGCGAGCAGACAGTGGAAAACTACCAGGTGCCCTGGTTACATCAATAAACAGACGATAATCCAGCTGCAAGCTCATTCATCTCTGAGGCCGCTGAGCTGGAGCAGGAATAAAGAAGAAATTACTGCACACGTTGGGGATGTCTAAATCATCTTCACTTTTTAACCCCACAAGCAAGAGGCGATTTTTAAAAATTGTGCGCTCGAAAAACATTTATTTTTGTAACAGTTTGACAATCGTATGGTCAAAATAAACAACTTTGAATAGTATGGTAAAGACACAGTTTCTAAAAGTCTCTCTGCCTCAGCAGGTCAGAGTGACATTTGAGAAAAAAATCGGCCTAATCAAAGCTGAAATATCTGTAAACAACATGCTTAAATAATGAACTAAATACAATGCAGCTCAAATGAAGCACAATAATGCCACACCCATTGTTGTTCTAGTGGTGCCAGCCAAGGGTTAAACCTGGGTGCATAACGTAGGGGCGCTCTGTGGATTCAGGGTTGTTATGTGTGCTCGTTTGCCCATCAGCAAGTCTGGCAGGCAAAAACATTTCTACAATATCAAATCATTTTATAGGCATTAAGGAGTACACCTATGACTGATGTCACTGACACACTGTACATAAGCCAGAATGAGGTCTAATTATTCTGCTTTGAATGTAGCAGCTGATGACAAAGAAAAGAAATAGGAGAACACCCTTCTGTGGATGCTCTCTCCTGTGTATCAGTATCAAATATAGGAATGGTTTTATTAGGCCGGGAGGAGAGAACGTTAATAGAAATTAATATGCATGGACCAGTCTTTTTATTTCATTAAAAGGGAATTAGTTTGTTATTAAAATATACACTGAAATGAGTGATGTTATTGCAGTAAATGATAAAACTAGCTTGTACTCCTCAGCCGTGGTGTCAGATGATCTGATTTTCTGCTCAAACCATGCGAGTTAGCGCCACCATTTAACTTGAACTTGAACGTGCCAGCTTGTGTAACGTAACCGTTATGGAGCTTACCTCAGGTACACCTATGTCTTCAGTAAAAAAACTGACATGTATGTTGTTTGAGCAGAAGACAAGGACAGTTTGCATTCGGTTATGAAACTGACTGAGGTCTCTGTTAATTCCTGACCTACTTCTCTCCACACATTGCATTCCGTCTATTTGCAAGATGCTGCATTTTATATATTTGTCTGCATATAGTCTAGAGTCGTCTATGGTAGTCAGTGTTTGAATTGATAAAACTGAGAATTGTAAATAAATAAGTAAATAAGTATAAATACATACATTGTGAAAGATGGATGTAGTGTTCATTTGCCATCATTTTTCATCTTTTCCTGAGCCTTAACCAGTGGGTAAGTGCGATACACAGATATTGTAGGATGTAGGCGGTGAGGAATTTTAAAATGTTTGCACTGCATGTGTAAATGCAGGATTTTGAAGATTTGTCCATTGTTGTTGTCCATGTCTGGTGATAAGTTTGACAGACATCACTCTGTATTTGTGAGACCGCACAAGGTCAGTGTAGCTTGTCAGGAAAAGATAAACAGGCCTTTAAGTGTTTGAACAAATGTCCAATGCTGGTGTTTGTCTGGTGAGAACAGTCTGGAATAAGAATAATGCACATCAGATTGCAGAGACCACTGCAGCCTCGCTGAGTACATTTTAAATCCTCCGGTATCGTCCATGACATTCAACGGTATCAACCATATGAGATCATTTGAACATTTGAAATGAAGAAGAAGTGTTTCATATTCAGCACTATTTCTAGGTCAGAAATCAAATGTGTTAAAATGAGTGTTAATTTCTTGGTAGAAAAGGTCATCCAAAGGTTTCCTTTGAGTTTATACTTCCATTGAGGAACATGTCCAGATGACACTCAGTTGAATTAGATTTACTCACCAAAGGCTTGTTCAAGTGGTAACTGATCGGTATGAATGTGGCTGTGCCTCACGCTTCCAGCAGGACCTTGATAATGAAATAGCACTGTGATAGTGGGAATAATGGCATCAGAACTAAGTGCCAGAAGTCAGACATTATTGTTATTCGAAGTAAAAGGGAGCATACCAAATACTAATCTTCTACATTTCTAACAGATTTAACTTTTCACCGCAAATGTTACACCAGTAATTAGCATTTGTAATGGTAAATATGTATTCTGTAAAATGAAAAATGACCACAACATAGAAGAGTCTTCATGGTGTTTTTTTAAATTAAAGTACACAGTGTTTATGTGTGTGTGCTTGTGTGTGCGTGAGTATGTGTGAATAATACTCAGTACAGTGCAGAAGCATGACTGCTTGAAACATAATGGAATAAATGCATTTCATTTATCAGTTTTCTTCACACAAAGCGCAGTAAGCAAAATTAAATCAATATTTGGTGTGACAATGCTTTTCTTATTAACACAGCAGCTATTCTCCCATGTGCACTTTCACACAGTTTTTGAAAGTCCTTGGCAAGTATCTTGGAGAACTTTCCACCGATCTGAAGGCTCCCTGGTGGTATGTCATGATGGATAAAAATCTAAGCATCTACAGCACTAAATAAACAGTACATGATGCTGATCTGGCTTTCTGTCTTTTGGTATATAGGGGATTTAGAGTTAATGTGTTTGTTATTGATGTATGTCCATGAATTAGAACTATGGCAGAAATGATTCACACCGACTATGACATATAACATGATACTTGGCATGTGGGAATTTGCAATATGTGTACATAAATGCTGTATCAATCTGACCCAGTGTGTCTGGTAGCTAGAAAAATTATCTGCTCTTGAGGAAGTGAAGTCTCTAGGTTGTTTGGAATAAACAGCAAAAGTTGTAATCCCCTCTTGTGGATGACCACAACAAAAATGAAAAAAATATGACAAACAAACAAAAACTCTAACAGGGAAAGACATTCATGAAAAATGTCTCTGCCTGCTTTTTTTCTACATAAAAAAGGAACAAAACTCATCAGCTCCCATTAGCAGAAGAAAGTGGAGTACATTTAAACACACTCTGTTTAATATTAGCACGTCCTGTAATTAGACTGAATGTCCTGATCGGACCAGCTAGCTGCTTGGGTCTCTGTATTGGCTTTATGTGGGCCACCTGACTTGACTTGTGGATGTGTCTGTATTTCTGGGGATTTCAGCAGTTGTCAAGCCTTTATGTAAAAATCCATAAGTGAAGTGAAGGTTTCTAAACCAGCTAACAGACTGTAGACAGGGGCTAAGTGTGTGTTTGTGTGTATGTATGTGTGTCAGATCACGGAGCAGAGACTCGAGGCAGAGCGTACCGTGACAAGCCTCATTAAGAGGGAATCTCTCCACTGTTCTGGCTGTGCATCACCACCGCCAGACTTCTCTAATTACGCTCTCTAAGTGTCGTTTCGTGCAAGCAATCAGCCCACTGGTCTTTGCATATGCAAATATGACAGGCCTGATCATTAGCTTTTATATCTCACACACTCTAATTGTTATTGTAAAAACTGCCGCATGGAGCCAAGGGCAAACGCATTCAGTCCCCTTGCTGTCCCTCTCTCTCTCGCTCAATCTATCAACGATTGTCGACTCTCATTCACGCTACATGTTTTATGAGGTTTTGCCGCTCTAAACAGAGTCATCTTGTTGAATGTCAGGGTAGTATAATCAGCCACAAATGCCTCCGCCTGACATTGTTTCATCAGAGCGGAGGGGAGAAAAATAATAGAGGAGCACTTCCTGGCGAGGGCTAATTGGCCAAATGGAGTCACTTAGGCAGAACAACAGTCCCATCACAGCAATGATGAGGATGATGATGATGACGGTGGTGACGGTGTCAGAGAAATGACTCGGCGGCCCACTGGCCAAAATAGATCTCTCATGAATGAAATGGTAATGCTTTGTGATCTTCAGAGAAAAGTTGAAAAACAGTGAAAAGACAGAAATGCAAAATATCTCAAGGACTTTTGTGCGACTCTCCTTGAGAGAGCATGAGGATTTGCATTTGTTAAGCCGTGGTTCCTTCTAACCTGCTTGAAAACTAATCCAGAGGTCCGGATGACCCCAAATATGTTGAGCCGTATTTAATGAGAAGCAACGCATTAGCTGCCTGTTTTAATGTATGAAGAACTTTTTGGCACATTCGGATTACTGCAGAAGTTGACAATCTAATTATATATGTATTTTTTTGTCTGCATGATCCTAATTGTGATTTACTACTTCAAGCTTGTCATAATGTTGCAAACTCAGAGTGAGCTCAAACTGGTGCAACACACTGAGCATATACAGTCATGACCAAAACACTTGATAAGACCATGTATGTGAGGCAATCTTGACAGTGACTCCTATCACTCTGAACTTTCTAAGACAGAATTATTAAAACCCAGGCATCTCTGCCATGAGTAAAAACAATCATGCATTTTTTTTTTCATTGATTTATTACAAGTCTATTACAAAAACCTCTGGGTCAAAAACATACATACAGCAAATTGCATTTTTTGTGATGGAGAAATCTCAATCAAATGTTCTTAGTGGCATGACCTCTTAACTTCTCATAAGTGATTACAATTGACTACAGCTGCTGAGGCAATTTAAATAGAGCCCATTTGGTCCACTCATTAGACTCTGACACAAACACTTGCAGTAGGAAAGTCTGAGGAGCTCAGCAAAGTTGCTCAGCAAAAATGCAAATTATTGACTTGAACAAGTCCAGAAAGTCACTTAAAGCCATTTCAAAACAGCTACAGATCCTAAAATCAACTGAGTTTACTGCTGATCACATGGACAAAGGAAAGTCCTTCTGGAGGAAAGTTCTGTGGTCAGATAAAAAATGAGCTATTTTTCCCCAATGGCCAGAAATATATTGCTGATGAAATTAAGAGTGGTTACCATGTTTACTTACAGGGATGGTGTGCATTCGGTAATCATTTTATTGAGCTTTACTGATTCCAAATTATCCTTAATACTTACCATTAACATTTCTGTTAGTCTGACACAGCCATTGCTAGATGCTATTAATCCTAATCATCAAGATAGCCTTTGTTCTACCCAGCAAATCACTGAGGCGTTCATATATTCCTGCCTTATAGAAACTCAGGTTTAAAGTGTTATTTGCAACCCAAACACATCTTAAGCTATACAAGAGTTCATCAACTATTATGTCTTCATAATGCTTCCAGCACTCTTACCAGTGCAAAACACAACTAAAACAATAGTCAGCAATATTTTTTCTGATTGTATTGACTCAGCTTTCATCTCGCTCAAGATAGGGCAGCTATAGCTCTGTGAAAACAAAGTGCACTGATTTTGCCAAACCCAAGTATTGGAATCCACACACCACAGATGTTGTCTTAGAGATACACATTACAGGCATATTTGCAAGAACAGTGTGCATATATCAAAGCACATGTGTTGTTTTCTATGTGTTGTGATATGTTACATTATGTTATGAGGGAAATGGTCAAGGCAAGTGGACTATAGAGTACGTCTGATGAGAAAGGTGACTTCTGGAAGTCATCAGGAGCTGGATCTTACTGAAAGCTAGTTGAGTCATAAGAATCAGTGTTCCTGTTTTCTGCCTAGCCCTGGACTTGCTGCTTTTGTTGGACCTAACCTGTTATTACTGGACTGTGCTTCCACCGGAGATCATTTGTCTGCCTCTTTTTGTAACCTGCAGTGAGTTTCGATTCAAGTTTGCCTTTTGTTTCTTTAATCTGCCAAAGTGGGATGCATTCGGATCCTTCTCTTGATTGAACTGGGACAAAACTGGAGGGTGTGGTCATTAGTCATTACCCTCTCGGCAAGTCAAATTACTTTTCTAGTTCAATGAACAAATCAATCAAGTTGATCAATCAACAAATGGAGAGGAAACACTTGCAATGGGTCATATTAAAGTTCTTTGGGTATCAAAATAACTGACTATTTCCTCACAGTTATTAGGGAAACGATTCTGTCAGTGTAGCTGTGTCTCTACTAAACTGATTTTTACAAGGATCTGTCATTCACTGCTACTTTTAGGCTGTGTAAAGGGCTTCTTCTTTTGTCGATTAAATCCCTTTGGGACATGTTTGCTACATCTGTCCTGTGCTTTCACCAAACATCATTTCCCACAAGGATCCTTTCTAGTTACTTTGATGAAACCATGTGCATCCAGCACCAGGCTGCAGCAGAATAACGTTCATCCTGTAACTATGTGTGATTCGGCACTGGTTGGTTAGGACTACTGTGGTTCTGACAGTATACAGCCTGAAATGCATCAAGTGGGAGATGGTGACCTCCTGGAATGCAGTAGATATACCTGTACACAAGGGAACGCTCTTGGAAAGAAAGTTTACTGTCTTTATTAGTGAATGTCCTCATGACAGCCTGTATCCTCATCAAAAAAAATACCAGCTTACTATGTGCATTGATGCCATTTGTCTGGTGTGAGCACATTACATTTTCAAGTCATTTTTAATTGCAATATAATCTGATTAAGAGTTACATGCGTAATTGGCTTAGTCAGTTTCATAGTAGTGAGGCAAAAATAAATTATCTGTGTAAAAAAAAAAAAAAAATCCACAACTAAGTGAGTTGCTGTGCAAACAAGATTGTTAAGGAATTATCTATAAAAGCAATCATGTAAACTGCTTTATCAAACTGCTTTCGGCAGCAGTGACATTCTACTGCATGTAAACATAACTAAATCGTAATGAATCCACCAGAGTCATTTAGGAGACTGATAATAAAAGGCAATTACAATTACTCACAGCAATTTATTGATGTACTTTGATTCTTGTCACTCTTCTAAAGCGTATGGGGGGTGTTTGCTTTCAGTATCTGTTGGGTAATTGTCCTCACAGTTTGTCTGACTGTGCATTACAAACAGTACAGAGAGGGTTTTGTAACCTTGTCAGCCTGGTGAGCATCAGCATTTGTTTTTTTCTGAGTGCCTCAGAAGATCAGACTTTCATAGGTCCCTCACAACTGGCCAGCCCACTGATGGAAAACCCCTGACTCTGGTTTCAAATTAAGTGCTGATTTTAGAGGTTCCCATGCTAACATACTTACAGTATTACTTATATCACAAGTAGTTAGTAATGGATCTTTTTTTAATTCAAAAATTATTATTTATATTTAAAGTTTTTGCCTCATTTGAGGAAGTGTGTTCTTTTTATTTACTGTTGTTTACTGTTTGTATGACAATCTGACGTTTAGGTCATATTAATACAGTAATAGAAGTGATACACAAACTGTCAAACACTGCTGTAAATAGAATGTCATAAAGATGACAAAATATATATATGTGAAAATTTTAAAAATGTAATAAAGTAGATTGTGTTGAGTAACTAAAGAGTTTCTCCACAATAACCGCTTACTGGAAAGGAAAATGTACTGGAAAATAGGGGTGGGACAAAATATCGATACAGTGATGTATCGCCGTCCCTCCTTGTGCGATATGAGTATGGATAGGCTGGCGGCAAATATCGATACTTTAGTTAATATAATAAGGCGCTCTAAACCCTGCCTGATGCCCCTGCCAGCTGCCATTTCCCCTGCGTCACTACTTAATGTCTCCACACGGTGGCGTTTATCACATGAATGAGGGAGACTTGAGCGGAAATGAATTGGCCCAAGAAGAGTTTGTACAGGTGTAATGGCAGACAGCAATGCTACCATAAGAGACGCAAGCGAGCTTGACAAAGACTATGCCATATGCAAGAACTGCCTCACAAACGTAAAGTACACAGGCAACACCACAAACATGCAAACCCACCTGCAACGCCACCATCCTGAACTCCTGGCCGAGAAAGCAGCTGATGCAGCTGACGTTTCAAGTCATTAATGACAGTATCCGAATGTCCGTGTTTACAATTCTGACCCCTCTTTTCTCTTATCTTTTTGGAGTATAAAACATTTGAATTAAAAAGAGAAGCATCCCATACTGTGGCTGAGGGACCTGAGGAAAGTTTAATGTGTTTTGAGATAAAATCATTAAACAATATGTATCGTTAATCTGTTTAATCAGAATCAGAATCTTCCTCACATTTTCTATTAAGGTTTAGTTGCCTTTAGGTAGCACTATCAATTTCAGCTTATTTTTCATATACAGAAGCCTGAAACCTTGTGGTACAAATTAAGGGGCACAGAATTGACCTTGACTTAAAAGTCTGCACTGTACCATTTTAGCAGTGTGAATTTTTATGGATTCCGCATCACCACAACATTAAAACCATTGCCAGGTGAAGACGGTAACATTGATTGTCCAGTGTAATGGCACCTGTCAGGGAGGATATATATGGCAGCAAGTGAACAGCAGAAGAAGAAAAAAAAAGGTAAAACACTGGGAACAAGTCTGAAAAACTTTCTTAAGGGCTGAATTGTGATGGGTGGACTACTGGGTCATCTCCAAACTGCACGCCTTGTGAGGTGTGCTTGGTATGCAGTGGTTACTACCTACTAAAAGTGGTGTACGGAAGGACAATTGGTGTGGCCTTACCGCCTTGTGGGTGCCCGATCCCGTCAGATCTCGGAAGCTAAGCGAGGTTGGGCCTGGTCAGTACCTGGATGGGAGACCTTGAGGGAACACCAGGAAGCCTGGGTGGATGCAGTGTGAGTGAGTGGTTGGTGGTGGTCGGAGGGGCCGATGGAGCAGACTGGCAGCCTGGCCTCCATCAGTCTACCGCAGGGCAGCTGTGGCTACATATGTAGCTTACCACCATGGAGTATGGAGTAAATGAATAATGCAATTGTAAAGCGTCTTTGAGTGTCTAGAAAAGTGCTACATAAAACTAGTGCATTATTATTATTATTATGGTGAACTACCGCCAGGGTCATGGACACAGATGGCTCAGTGATACAGGGAACTGAGGATGGTCCATGTGGTCCGATCCTACAGAAGAACCCCACAGAGTAGCACAGATTGCTGAAAACCTCAAAGGGGCCCATATTGTGTTGCTTTTCAGCAAATTAATCAAAGTCTCAAATGTCCTCACATTGTGTCTTTCAGTTTACAAAATAGTGCAACAGTGGTTCACGTGACCATTGTGTTGTATAACCCCTGTTGTTCAGGAATTCGTCCTCACTTGTAAAGGTGGGAGGCTGTCTACTTGTGGGGGGGGGGACTTGAGGAATGGCAGATGTATTGGTCCAAATATATTAACAGCTTTTATTTTACATCTCCAAGTTTATAGCAACCACAAAATGAAATAAAAAATTTATTTTCACTTTACGAGAACTTTAATGCTATACTGGAAAGGTGTCAGAACACACAGTAGATCAAAGATTGCCGTTTATGAGGATGTGTAGCCACAGACAGGTCACGCTGTCCCCTGTCTACTGCCAAAAGTGCCAACAGTGGGCACGTGACTGTCAGAACTGCATTATGGAGCAGTGGAAAAGCTGGCCTGGTCTGATGAATCACTCTTTCTTTTGCGTCATGTGGATGGTCGCGTTGCGTCGGTGCGTGTGCATCTGGATAGGAGATGGCAGCAGGATGTACCATGGGAAGAATGCAAGCCAGCAGGGCAATGTTCTGCTGTGAAATATTGGTTCCTGTTGTTTATGTAGATATTACTTTGACATTTACCACCTACCTAAACATTGTTGTACACCTGGTACACCTCTTCATGGCAGTGCTATTCCCTAATGGCACTGGCCTCTGTCAGCAGCAACTTGATGAACAGTCCGTGGTGTTGACTAGACCTTCAAATCCCCCAGATCTCAATCCAGTCATGCCAGAGCTTAAAGGATGTAAATGTTGTTATTATTATTATTAGGGTCTGATACCACAGGACGCCTTCAAAGGTCTTGTGGAGTTCAGGCCTCGACTGGTCAGGGCTGTTTTGGCCACATGAGTGAGGCCTACGCAACATTAGACAGGTGGCTTTAATGTTGTTGCTCATCAGTGTGTGTTTTCTCTCTGCCGTGTGTAGCCATCACAGTAAGCACGGTAAGCGGCCACCAACGAACTAACGTTTCAAACTGTCCATGAAAGGGTTTTGATAAGTACATTTTTATACATTTCTGTGTGCTATATTATCTATTTTCCATAATTCTGTTCATTATCTCCTTGCTATTACTACACAGCTGTACTGAAACATTATCTTTCTAGTTTTCCCAGAGACCAGACCTTAATTTGAAATGTACAAACACATTTCACGTACGGTTCTAATGTGAAAAGGGAAATCTCCTACCAAATGGGAAAAAAGGAACAGAAACATTTACTGTGTGCATTGCTTTTTCTATTCAACGAGGCACGGATGCAGCAGATAGTGCAGGTGGACCAAGTGAAGTGTTAGACAGCATGGATACTGTGGACAGAAGCTACAGAAAGAGAGGTGTGGAGTGCGACTTGATCCAGCTGTAATGGGGTTCAATTCGCCAGCCTAACTATGCCTTCACTTAATACCCCCGCTGGCTGATCCTCAATAGCGCAGCTTGAGGAAATTATCCGCTGGCCCAGTAACCCTGATATATGGTTTCCCCTTACTCGAGAATCCATACAATATTACTCTTCTGCCTCGATGGTGTCAGAGAAGCAAGAGTGAGATATTGGGAAACTTACTAAGGAGCTACTCAGTGCAGCATAAGCAGCATAAGAGCAGCACAGATTCAGTAAGGATCAGTGGTAGCCTTGTGCACTTAAATATTGAACAGAGGGGGAAAATGAATCTATTCACTTTCATGCATTATTAAAAGGAAGTAAAAACAGAATTGTATCCACTGAGTTTCTGTTCTATTCTCAAAAGTGAGAGGACAGAGAGCTTGGAATTATTTGGTTCCATTAGTAGTCAGGGCAGTTCGGAGAGCTGTGCATTTCCACATCCTGCACAGTGAAATTGACAGGTAGCACAGTTCATCCTTATAGCTTGTCGGGGCTGCTGCTCTAAAGGCCCTCTCAGGTTCCATTAGGTGTTGGGTAATGATGACTTCTTTGTTCTGATTTAATTATGTACACATTTCAGGGATGATGTCTTTAGAAACATGGAAAACTGTAACTGACTTATGAAAGCAATGGCCGCAGGTTCAGAGATACCACTAATAAAAGGCTTATTCATGGTGAAAACATTGCAATGGTGATGGCTGGGTGTGCTTTTATGTCTAACTGATGCACTTGCATTAGACTTTGACCAGGAGGACATAATCCCCTTGTGGTACATAAAACAGAACTTAGCAGGTGGAGCTAGCAGGAAAACAACTGAATAAAGCATTAAGACTTGCTTGACAGCACATAGTAGCAGCAGGAGTAGCATCCTGGCGGAGTGCTAAGCACTGAGGAGGCTGTGTCGTATAACTGTTTGACATTGCACGATGATTATTAGTTTGCCTGTAAATGTGCACTCTTGAGCGAGCCAGTCATTTTGTGAGGGATAGAGTTGTCGTCCTGAATGTTCTTATGTTCTTTTCTTTTCTCGCAAAATGTTTCCAACATGATGGTTAATAATGCAACCGTAATATACAGCAGTATATTACAATGGCTAGCTGCAGAACCTTCCAACCTCAAGCGAAGTTACATGAGGCTTCTGTTGAGCAGCTTTGTTGCACGCACATCTTTCTTCTGCTAGCTTTGCTACAATGCTGGGTGTTAGTGTCAGTGGAATGGATGCTGTCCTCTACATGTTCTCTTGAAGAGTCATTGAATGTTTACACCTCTTAGAGCATGCTACTGCAGCAGGCTCTACTAAACCTGAACTGAATTTCAGAATGCTGCTGTTGTCAGTGCACATGCATATGTGTTGACCAACTGGATCTGGAAGATGACTGAGTGGATGGATGAATCGCCAGATAAATGTGGTGTCAAAATCAGGTTATGCTTAAAGCTAACTCATTTGTGTGGCCTCTCAGACAACCATGTTCTAAAGCAAAGGTGTTCATAGCTGTTTGAAATAGCCAACCTTGGAACTGGGGTGAACTGCCTTGTTAGAGCCCAATATGTAACAATGACCCGAAATGTAACAGTGACCCAAATTGTTATAAAAAAACATGTAATAAAACCCGAAGTGTAATAACTGGTCAATAATGTAACAAGATGATGAGCCCAAAACATAAAAAACACTATTACAGGAAAAATATTTTTCCTGTAATAGTGTAATAATTTTATTACATCATAGAGTAAGTCAATAATTTATGAATAAAAGGGCCTATTGCTTCAATGTAGAGTGTAGTATCATACACAAATGCCCCTATCATATATGTATATATATATATATATATATGTCACAGTAGAAATCGCAATCCAGGATAATTGCTGATTGTCCTAGGATAGTTCCCAATCGCAAACTGTCCTAGGACACACGACGATTCTACCAAGACAATAACAAAAAACAATAAAAACTATATAATACAATGTAAATCTTAAAGACAGAAGTCTTTTAATTATGGTTAGGATTAGGGTGAGGGTTAGGGATGCAAGAAAAGCTGGACTACCATGTTCAACAAAGTGCCACCCACATAGTGTTGGAGTCTGTCAGAATAGACTGTAAATACTGTAAATAAGTATAGTAAACTCATAAATGGAATGTATTAATTTGATCACAAAAGGAGTGTTTTCTTGCTGTATTTGTAAGAATATTGTTGTTGTGGGCGCCCCGATAGCCTAGTGGTTATGTCGCATGACCCACATGCAGAGGCATAACGGCTGTGTTGGGTTCGAGTCTGACCTCAGCCATTTATCACATGTCTTTTCCCGCTCTCTCCTGTTTCTGACTCTATCCACTGTCCCGTCCTCTCCAATAAAGGCATAAAGGCCAAAAATAAATCTTTAAAAAAAGACTATTGTTGTTGTTTCCTTTTTTTAACATCATATCATTGGCGCCAATCATTTATCCAGTAAACTAACCCCTCGCCAGCGGCCATCCCACAAACGCGGCAGTGTCAGAGCTCGATATGTAACAACGACCTGAAATGTAACTTTTGTTACATTATTGACCAGTTATTACATTTTGGGTTTTATAACATTTTGTTTTACAACTATTTGGGTCATTGTTACATTTCAGGCCGTTGTTACATATCGGGCTCTAACATGCCTTCTGTCACGGAGAGAGGCAGGATGCAATTATTGGAATAATGAATGCTTTTGGACAGTCTTTCCTTCAATGCATTCATAGTGGTGCACTTCGTTGCACAAAAACTGACAGAAGTAGTTGTGTTGAAGACTGAAAACGGAACACCTTAGAGAGCATTTAAAATCCTCCAAACAGTCAGCTAATTGCTGCGTGAAGTGGCCATGATTGTTCAATTGTCGGATTCACAAAGTTGTAGAAACTGTTCTGTCAGCCACAGCCCCTTAGGTTTAAGCTGCTGCCTGACCATCCAGCAAATGCATCTGTTGGAATCCTGGGTTTAATGTGTGTGAACTCCCATTATGTGGGCCAATCACAGGAAATGACCGGTGTTAACTGTCAAGCACTGTGGTTTAGGTAGACCAGCTGGCTGATGGCAAGGGGAAATTATGATTGGAGTTTGAATGTCTCTGTGACATCTTGTGCTGTGTCTTTCACCACTCACAGGAATAGTAATTCATATATTGGGGTTTGTGCAGATATCTCACCTGTTTTCATTTGTCTTTCTAACCTCATGTTTTCCAAGGCAGGCAACCAGGAGTCATGATCTGCAATGTTAAAGTCTCCTTGTAGAAGCAGTTGTTTTGGGATGTTGTCCAATCAATCTTATCACTAATGAGGCTGACTTGACCATCTGCAGTGTGGAATCAGCTGGAACAACAGTCACTCTATTCAATTGATGCCATTCTGCGCTATTGCCATCGGGTTGTTTGCCACTGCAGGGCCAGAACAGTGCTCTCTGACATCCTCTGCCCCCTTTTCCACAGGAGGTCTTAAATGCTGTCTCACAGAGTTGACCACACAAGTTTCTTAAATGGTGACATCTTAGCAAGTCCCTGAAGCTTGGCATTCATTTTTGCAATTTTATAGAATATCATTGATTTTAGTGCGGTCAGAAGAGCTGTAATGGTCTGTATGTTAAAACGGTACAGTCAGGGGCATCCTTGCGACCAGTGTCTAAGATTCTACATATAAAACTGTGAATTTGTATTCAGCTATTGTCTGTCTCTCCTCATTTTTAGTGTCTTGACTGTGCTAGAAGTTTTAACATCAAGATTTGTCTCCATCTGACTTTTCCCCTTGGTAACTTTGACTCTTGTTGCTTGCTGTCAGCTGCATGGCAGTACATTTGTTAATTCACCATGTAAACATAGTGAATGTAGTGAATCAGCCCCGTGGCACTGCTGAGGCTGACATACAGTGAGACACAAATATTCTCTTTGCAATTTGAGCACTGCTGCTTTCTATGTTGTGCCAGTGCAGTGAAGTGAAGCTGGAGCGTCCCATCCAGCGTGCAGACTTTTGAGCTGATGGATGCAAAGGTACTGTTGCCCAGACGACAGAATTTTTGTGTTTCAACATCACTGACGGGCCCCCTAAAGCTGCCAGAGCCTTTTAATATATGCACTTTCGCAGCAGTGACATTCCAGAAGCAGTGGTGCCTCTAAAAATTTTGTGTGGCCAGATGGGGACACTGAAAATCTTCAAGTGGCACACCAAAACAAAGAACATAACAGAAGTTCAGGAATTCAGTAATAATGTTGTTTAATTGGCTATGCTAAAATCATATCATCATGAGAGTTAAGGAAGCACATGCTGTAATATTTTGGTTATTTCATTTTTACTAGACTACCCGTTGCCATATTTTGAGTATTATAAGTTCTGTAACACATCCAAACACAAATTAACATCACAGCTGCACATATCTTGTTGTGACGCAGAAAAATCACCCTGATAAAAAACACTTGATATGACAGAAAAATATACTGACTCTACTAATTGGGACTTTTACAGTAAACTAACATCCAGCTGGTCGGTAGCTCAGGATTTAACTGTGTAACTAATGACTTAACTGCAGCAAATAAGCTGTTACTGTGTGTGACAGTTAGACTTCTACCCTTAGATCCAGATGATCCTGTCCCCATGCCAGGAATAATTTCTAATCAATCATGATTGATGAAGTTACTGCAGTGTTACGTTGTGTGTAAATGTGCATGAGCCTCTCACTTTAGAGGCGCTCACATGAATCACGCTGCTGTCTGATGCTGCAGGTATGTAATAAACTCAGAGGATCGACTCCCACAAACCGCTGGAAGCAGCAAACTAAACCTCAGCTTCTGTCAACACTTTGAGGTTTGTGTGTGTGCCTCTGTCAAGCAAAGGCACGCAAACTGTACTTTACGCTCTCTGTGATGTTCATAGACAGGCTGCACAGTCGACTGGCTGCTGCTAGGCATAGCAGTTACAGTCATGTGATACTGCTTTCACCTGCACTTGGACAACATGGCTGCATTGACCGAAACTTGGACATCAGAGTTTTCTGTGGATGAACTGGACCTATCAGATTTGGGGTTGCCACAGGGGTGACCAATGAGATTTCAGAGGTGGCCGTGGCGCCCCCTGGCCCACCCTTGGAGGTGCCACTGCCCTGTAGATGCTGGAATGATTTTAACGCTAAACGAGACTCTGGATTTAATTAAGTGTTCACTGTCAAAAAGTGGCCACAAACTAGCAGATCAAATCTTCCTGTATTTATACATAACAAGTGTGTTATTTCTGCTGCATTTAGATTCATGAATTATGCATTTCTGAACTAAACTGACCATGTAAGTCATTTACATATTTCTTGAAAATTAAAATGAGGTGAAAAATGAAAAATTACTTAAAACTACACTCGACCAAGCAAGGTTTCATTTGTCTTTCTTTTTTTCTTTTCTTTTCAGTTTGTAGTCTAACAAGATCCCTGCTTGTAGAGCAGCATGATAAACAATACAGCTTGTCAGGTGAAAACCATATGGTATTGTGCCTCATGTGGACAAATGAGGAGGACGCGAATACAAAACTGATACGTATTTGTTTGTTTGGTTAGCAGACTTACAGCTCCAGGCTAGCCATTCCCGAATGTCCCTGTCCACTCTGACACACCCGCATGCCAAAACACAAAAGCACACACACACACACACACACACCAACATTATACCCAGCCAATTTACAGCCCAGTGGATCTCCAGATTGTGTTTGCAGCAAAGTCCAATTGGCGACTTTCCAAAGCGCTATTGAGCATATTCCCTGTCTCTGTTTTCTTTATCGTCCTATCAAGATATTTCCCCTGATGGCTCGCCTGTTGCAGGTGGGAGAAAGAGAAATTGTATCTGGATAATGAGCTCACCCCTCCTCCTTTTTCTCTGCCAGGCACTCTATAAACCCCAGCAATGCTATATCTGCTCTCCCATCCCTATGTGTGCATCATCAACAGGCTAGAAGATGATGTTTAATTTGGGGGGGTCAACAATGTTTCATAGCTGATAATCCACTAATTGAAATTGGGTTGTACAATGAGACAGACAGTGTGTGAGAGAGACAAAGACAGATAGAGAATTAAGGCTGGTAGGTTGTTAAAATTGGTGGGCAGAATAATCAATAGCAGTTAGGGGAGTGTGTGTTGTGTCAATCTTACAGCTTGTTCTTGTTCTAGGGGGACAAACCCCAGACGTGAAAACTGCTCGGTAGAGCCCGAGCCAGATTGACGTTCCACTTTATTGAGATTTAGTGAGTCTGCGTGGATTTGAATGATCCTCAGCACAGTCTGTCAGTTGTCATGATAATGAATGGAAGATGACAGGTTCAGTGCCAACCATTCTCACTTTGGGGCTCACTGTTGGAGGCGGCCAAACTTTATGACAAGGGCAGCCAAGGGATGTAAATATGACAATATCGGTGAGACAGAATCGTGATTAGAAGGAAGGAAGAATGATGTCTTCTGAGCAGATATTAGGTCACAGTGCATCAGGTCGTACTTCTGAAGAACTTAAAAGGCCCTTGTCTGTATGGACACCTCTGAAAACATCAATGTGTCGCCGAGTCCTTGTAACCACACAGGCTGCCTGCACCGCAAATGTGCCATTTGCACGTGCCAGGAAAACAAATGGCACTTAAAACACATGCTTGTTATGAAGAGAGACTGTACCAGGAGATTGTCATCATCCACACCTTTATATTACATCACTATAATTAAAGTAGTTGCTGCTGGACCTGCCCAAACACAGTAGGAAATTCTACATTGTCTAGAAATCCTGTGTTATGTCCGCCCACTGTGCTGCACATCACCATCATGGCATTACAACCCAATCTGTGACACGATGCTCGGTCTGTGTTCAATATGAGGCGCAACGCAGCCTTATGTGTAGCCAACCGATGTGTACATATTGTTGCATGAATAGGACTGAGTCTAACGTCCACTTTCAAAATCCACATCAGTCATGCAGAAACCATCAACTGGCTTTAAGTGTTATCTCAAAGTTGTTGCTGAGGTGGAAAATAATCGAACTGAACCAGTTTAAATAGACTCTTGGTTGGGCAAGAAGTGAGTGCTTCATTAACCACTCATTAACAGAAGTAACATGTTATTTAGTTGGAGGTAAATGTACCTGTTACTATTGGGATTTTAGAAATAAGGCACATTTTCTGGCATCCAACCATCCCTATCACTGTGTTAGTAAAATCATATAATCCCCACTCAGCAACCACTTGACCTAAAATATCATCAGGGACTGGATTAACTAATCCCAGACCCGGTCCTGATCTTCCTGCGTTCCGAAGCAAAATTCTATTTGCCATTGCCACAGTCACACCTGACATCCCAGTGCTCCCACTAGAGCCCATCCTCCTTTAAAACACTTTGCAGCATTTAAGAGTAACACTAGTAGTACTGTGCCCTACCTTACATCTTGCATTCGCCTTGAGTCGTAGCTGAACTTTGACTGAGACACTAGACAACAGTTGCCTTGTTTTAATTATGTGCGCTCATGAGGAGGATCATCGCATGCTTATGTTGTCTGAACTGGTCCTCACAGAAGTTGCTGCTGGAAAGCACAGGTTTCACTTTCCGACTGCACACATAAATGCATGTTCACGTGCGATGTGATTATATATTCCAACCTGCAGTTAATTTACACCGGTGCCTGTTGGAGTTTATCAAATGTAATACATAGTTGTGATTCACACTTTGGTCAGGCACAAATTCACAGTACTGTTATCTGCTGGCATCAAACTTGGACTGGAGAGAGCACAAGTTGATCTGATTAGTGTTCCTGCAATTCACTCGCATGGTGTTTTGTTTTGTGTCTCTCTCATGAGCAGAAGGACAGTTCTGGTTCATCCCCTCACTGAAGCTGTAAACACTGACACCTGTCCTCACATAATGGAGAGGTGGGGCCCTTGCATAATTTGTGGAGCATAATTTAACTTGCATAGTGAGTGTATTGTACCTGTGCGTGCTGTCGCCTCTCTTTACCGGAAGGGCCGTATATAACAAACACATCAAATAAGCCAGGGGGTTACGCCTACTGTCAGTGGAATACATCGGCGATATTTTTTAAATGTACGAACGAGTAAAAAATTTGGATTCAGTAGACGTACAGCTAGGTAACAAAACAAACTGAACATTAATGATCTTGTTAGTATTGCTCTATAAAAACACCACATATGACATAAGCTTGTGGTGAAATGTAGCTTCTGTAATTTTAATCTGATACCACCGCATCACAGTTTATTGATTACACTAATGCTCCAGCCCCACTGGACCTTTGTCAAGAGTTACACTTGTGGCCCCTGTGAGCCCTAGTCATTAGTACGATCGATAAATTGTGATGCTGAGCAAAGACAGTGTCCAGGATCTTCCTTTCCTGAGACTGTAGTGACGCCCTGCAATTCACTTGCATCTGACGTAGCTCGATGTGTAAATATCTCCTTTAAAAAAAACTATAGACAGAATAGACCTCATTATGATTCTGGTTATCCTGAGAGTGTTACTGTCCTACATTTAGTGAATAACACTCCTGGAGATACACTCACCACACTGGATGACACGTTCCTCGATTGACATGAACACGAGCACCAGATTCCAAAATACTCACTAGAGTAACATATGCATACTATTCCAGTGTTGAAAATATTCCTCAAACAGATTTTAAAAAAATGAACCCAATCTTGTGAGCTGTTTTGAAAGATTTATGTGTTCAGTAGGAACCAATGTAGTTGAAACTGGGTGCCGCAGACAGGCTAGGAATTTCAGAAAGTAATGAGATATGGACTGACATAATGTTGGGTTTTGTGTTTCCACCGATTTGTTTATCAGAAAAATGTCGGACAAGGCCGGCCCTATCTTTTAAAAGATAGCAGAACATCTGATAGACATTTTCTTTTAATCTAAAACAATTTTGTCTATAGCTGTTCTGGCAAGAAGAGAACATTTTGGAGGAACTGGTCACTTTTTGGCACTTGAATAAATGTAAAGAAGAAAAAATGAAGGTGACCTTGTGTCTTTTTTTTCTTTTAATAAATTGCTCAATGACTACCATTAATGGTTTTCTAAATGGTTTGACTGCTTTGAACATTCTGTCTTCCAAACCTCCTTGACTGTGCTGAAGCTAAGTGGTACTGTAATCATATTATTTTGCCAAATGGCAATTTAGCACAGCGAGTGCTTGAAAAATTCCAGCTTAATAGCAAGTGTGTAATTCTGTTGTTTGTTCAGTGCTTGTGCCGTCGAATGCTCATTGACTTCCTCGCTTGAATATGCGACTTCTCCAAAGACGTGATCTGCTGGAAAGATGTCCGTAACACTGACAGGCTAAGCGCTGCGATATGATTAAGCGAGCAGTTACGGAGGGGGGGGGGGGCTGCTTTATACATATTGAGTTTTATTTTAAATCCGACAAAGATACGCACAGAGACACAAAGAGATGAGAGGAAGAGATGATTCAGTCTGGTGATCACTGAGCTATTGTCACTGCCACAGTGAGGAATATTAGTCCACAGTCAGGCCTAACAGCTGACCAAATCTGTCTCTGTCTGCAGCTCCCTTTTTCCTCCCTCTGTTTGTTTTTCGCTTTGAAACCGTGTTCATGGCGATGGTTATGACAGATATGATGTTACACAGAAATATCAGTTGTTATTTTGCTATATTAATAGATTTCAAATCACCAACAGAACGAAAGAAAAGCACCATACGGAGCAAATTTACCACACAATGCAGTAAAACACACACAGGACTGCTACAGCTCGTGAGAATAATTTGTTGTGCGGATTTTATGATGATTCAAGGTTCGCAAATTGTGACTTGTTCTATTCAGTTCCTAATAAATGAGTGAAACCATGCTATCAGTCACTTGTGGCAAATTACTGACCCAGTGAGATATGAAAATCATACAAGCATACATGTTCCATTACTACTCTCTGTCTCTGGTTTATACACATTTATCTAGTATGTTTTAAAAGAGGTGGAACTGAGATAATCAGTAGGATATGATTCCAATGTGGTGAGCATGGGGACCTATTTTAAGGAAGGTAAAGCTGCTTTAAACAAGTAAAATTAATGCAGCTCACTGGTGGATTGTATGTGCTTTAAGCGGAAAAGAAAAAGAAAAGTACAAACTGCCGCCAAGGCCACAGGATGCACATTATTTTCTACTCATTTACAGCCGTTTGTTTTGCACTGAAGCACAGATTATTGAGGTGTTTCTGCCCGCTGATTCAACTGAAGATAGTGAGCCCAGCTTTCAGCCACCACTCAATCCTGCTCCGTAGCGCATTTTCCACAGGTTGAGTGTGCGTCCCTTGATATCAACAGCGGATTCATATTCACTTCTGAAAACACTGCAGAACGAATTCACCTTCACATCCTGATTTTAAATGGTATGCTAAACACCGATGGAAATGCACTCCCACACCAAACCAAACTGAGCGAATAAATGAACAGTTTTTTTTTTGGTGTAAAGCCTTAAAACTTGTGTTATTCAAGGACTGCTGATGTTCAACTTTTAAAACTGCACAGGTTGCACTGTTTTAGTGAGTAGGAGTTCAAACAGCACAACAGCACATAGAAGGCTGGTGCTTTGGATGAGATAATGACCGCGCAGCACGCCTCGGATCCACAAACAGCCTCAGATTTATTAGCAGGGATCCACACTGGGTCGTGTCGATTTGGTATCGAATTCAGCGTGCGTGTGACTAAGAGGGAATACGAGATAGAAACTTGATAGGTACAGTATGAAATTAATGCATCTGCTAGATTAAAGTCGAGACTCTTCTCACTGAGCTGAAAACCTGCCTGCAACTCTCACACACCCCTGGAGACCAAACGTTCCCAAACAAAACGCAGAGGGGTGATGTTGAAATGGGACGTTTCTCTGTGACATAAAGGCAGCCCCGGAGTCTTTTTGAGCCCCTGTCCTGAAGCTGAAAGCCTCTCCTTTCTCTCTGCGCCCCTGGAGGCGTTTTAAAATGATCGATTTCTACATTATTTTAATCCAATGGACTGACGTGTTATTGGAAAGAGGAGTGATGGATCTGGATGTGCAAGACTGGGCATTGATCAGCGGCAGAAGAAGGGGAGGTCGGGTCGTTTCCCCTGAGGATCTCCCACACACGCACAGGCAGGCAGGCACGCACACTCTTGCGCGCCCTCGGCTGTGGCACTGTGGGTGTTTACGCACGTGAGCGCGGGCACGAGTTGATTTCCACTCGCGGCTGCTATGCTGAGAAGTTCATTTCCTATGAGAGAAGCCATTACCGCCGCCTCTCTCTGTATCAGATGCGTTGTCCTGCTTGTGCGCGTAAAGCAACCTCGCGATGGCCCAAGTCTAATCGGAGCATGTGAGGCGCAAAGAAGATTTGATAATAAAAAAAGAAGTCCGATCTATCTCAAAGGGGAGGCGGTGTGAGGCTGCGCACACTTTGCAGCAACTCACTGATTAAGTGATGCCCGTGAGATATCGGTCGGAAACGCACGCAAGAGTGAGCGAGGAAGCGAACGGAGGTAAGCGCGCACTCGAGCTGTAAGAGGCATTTTTTTTCCTGGAACGCGCACAGACAGACAGCGCTGCTGGTGAGACAGCAGACAGAAGAGGAGGACAGGACAGGAGAAGGACGCGCAACACGAACGCACGGAGACAAAGTTGTCCTGCGTCGAGTTCAAGTATGGTGCCAGCGAATATCCGCGCTCCAGTTTATTGAAAGTTTCGGATCATAACGGGAGAGCGGAGAGAATATCCCCAAGGAGAGGGTGCACACATGGATCTCGGCGAGGCACGGGCGCTTTAGTGCAGTGGAGCCAAAGAGATATCCAGTCATGATTTGGGTTGCGTTTTTACCCTTCTTGGTTTCGTGCGCAGTCGGGAACAGAACAACGGAGCAGGTGCCATTCTTTCACGGCCATGTCTTTGAGAACTCGTCTCCAGGCTCCCGGGTCAACGGACTGAGCGTCCCGTTAAAACGGCTCAACTCGCAGAGGCTGTGCGGTGCTGGGGAATCCGGTTCGGCGGCAGCGCACTTCAAACTCCTGGGAGAAGGGAGTGAGAATTTCCGTGTCTTTGCGCACCACAAACGGGGTCATATTTTATTGAAGACTTCTGGGGTTTTGGACAGAGAGGAGCGGGCTGAGTACGCACTGGGTCTGGGTTTGTGTTGCGGCCAGTGCGCCGGACTTTCCGGGGAAGAGGAAGACGAGTGTCCACTAACGACCGAAGTGGCGTCTATTAAAGTGGATGTCCTGGACACCAACGACCACCAGCCCACTTTCCCCGGTGCCGATGTGAAACTGAGCCTGGATGATGCCACTGCGCTCCGCACGGCGATCTACACGGTCACCGCGCGGGACGATGACAGCGGCAAGAACGCCGAGCTCATCTACTTTGCCCTGCCCAAAAACGGGAGTTTCTACGCAGTGCCCAAAACCGGCGACATCCTCCTTGTTGACTCCATCCTGGGTCTGGATGGTCCGATCAAATTTAAAGTGTTTGCCCGGGACCGCGGGTGGCCACCTCGCACAAGCCAAAGCGTAACAGTGGAGATAAACCCACGGCAGTGGCCCGTGGCGCAATCACTGACTCCCCAAGTGGGTAAAAGGAAACCGAAATCGCTAAATAAAGTACCGACGCGAAAGTCCCGATCAGTCATGGAATCAGACAGTCCCGTTTTGATCAATGTGTCCGAGGATGCGGGCCTCGGTTCGGTGGTGATGAACCTGAACCCGGTGAGGTTTCAGACGGCCACGTTTGAGCTGGTGGAGCCCGACGTGGAGAGCTCTCCGGTCAGCGTGAGCCGGGACAGCGGGGATATAGTCATATCACGGAGGCTGGACCGAGAGACTGAGCCTCTGGTGGAGATCACCGTCAAAGTCCAAGATAAACGAGGTGAGCGAAAGACTGAGCACACGTATGTGGGAGAGCGACACGGTGTGTGTGTGTGTGTGTGTGTGTGTGTGTGTGTGTGTGTGTGTGTGTGAGAGAGAGAGAGAGAGAGAGAGAGAGAGAGAGAATGTGAGAAGGAGAGAGACTGGAGGAGAGAGTGAGTCACTGGTCGAATAAGACGGTGTGTGTGCGCATTTCATGTGTGCGTTTCCTGCTTGGCAAGTCGTGTAAAAAACACAAGTCGTACTCCATCATACGAGTAACACATTTTCCTCTCTGTAATAGACCAGTTTATCTCTTTGCGACAGTTGAATTTCACTTTCTGTGTTAATTGCGTGCGTAAATACGCATGGAGAGGGAGAGTGCCTGTACGCATTGTGGTTCACCATAGTTTTCATGACATTGTCCCAAGGAAACTGCAATTATACACGTTCTACATTATAAGAAACCTCCTAAAACCAATATTGAATTCATGTTTACTCTCAGATCACTGGATATAAAATGTTTGGTTTAATGTTGCTGCAAAGTGCTTTTTCTTTCCCACAATTTGCCCTTCTAAAGTCTCTGGAGTTAATATTTGCATTCACTGTATAAGATCCATTATATGCTTGCCACGGTAATTAAGACTTGACAGGTAAACATAAATATGCTGCAGCTGCTGTGTGGAATAATGCTTAATACTGTGTTTGAAAATAGCTGGTAACAGGGTCAGTGGGCAGATAATGTGTGTAGCATGCTGAGGTCGGGGTCTTGGCGGAAGGTAGTGGAAGGTCGTGGTTCTTGGAGGTGTTGGAGAACCCACATAATCCGTGAAAACTCACACATAAACTCCTGTAGGGTTCTACACAGCGACCCTCATGCTGTGTTAACCACTGGCTCGCTGCACCATCAGTTTCCAGAAACAGTATTCCCGGGTGGCCTCCCATCCGCCCACTAACCAGGCCCAATACTGCTTGGGCTTCAAAATCAGAAAAGTTCCAAGTGTGCCCAGGGGAGTCTGGCTGTAAGCAGTGTCAGAGTGTCCTGTGTTTACAATGGAGGTTAAACTGAGTGACATTCATCAGCGCTGATGATGATTCATGTGCTTGGGTAAATTAGTGCAGCGTGAATGTGTCTGCTGCCGCTGCCAGCAGCAACAGATGCTGGGATGCCAGGGGAGAGGCGAGACGCGCAACGGCCATCATACCAACAGGTTAATTATCACCTACGGATAAAACACACCGAGAGGGAGAGAGAAAGTTAACATCCAGCCACGTTCACAATAATAAATGCACATGTGAAGGGATGAAACAGTGCCTTAATTGGCTGTGAAACTGAGCACTGAAGGCTGGAACATAGAGCACAAAAACGTGATGTATCATGTGGATAAAGTCTAAAACTGAGTGTGCACTGGATTCTATCTGTGTTTATTTATTTATCTGTCTGTCTGCGTGTATAAGTTTACTGGAAAGACACTTGTTCCATTAAGACCAGTTAACAGCATTTGACTGAAGGAGTGACCCGATCAATGTGACCTATTGGTCTTGGTAATGTGAGCTATCCTGATGCAGAAAATAAGCTGAGCCTGCTCCTGGCACAGGGTGCTTACTTACACTCCCAGTAGCCACATGCAATGCTGGCTATTTGTCTCAACAATTTCCTTTTAAGCA
Organism: Dascyllus trimaculatus; assembly: GCA_024666655.1. Classification (NCBI taxonomy): domain Eukaryota; kingdom Metazoa; phylum Chordata; class Actinopteri; family Pomacentridae; genus Dascyllus; species Dascyllus trimaculatus. The sequence continues at coordinate 7,912,913 of CM045445.1, read as the reverse complement.
CATTAATATTGATGAAAACGAAACTGTAGTTTCCAGCGTTACATGTGACATTTTATCTTGCGGCAGGAATTCCTCATCTGCTCTGAGAGCCATATCAGACAATGTAGCTTGTGTTATTTAATTATAAAGAGACACTCATATGGAGTTTTGGCATCAGTTTTCACCCAGGGTGTCACAGGCAGGTGTCCAACTGTTTTTGGAAATAAAAAGCAGGTAGAACAAATTCTACCAGCTGATGAAAGGCGTTAGTTGATGATGTTTTTAGATTTTCCATGCACTCTGTCTAACTTGTTTCATCATTTCTGACAGACTGTGTTATTATATTTTATTTTTTAAATCAAATTACCAGAAATCAAACGCAGGAAACAGAGTGAATAATAGCCTGACAGTCTTGTCGAGAATTAATTGTCAGGATATTGGTGGAGGAGGAACAGAAAAACAAACAAACACACAGAAAAAACTATTTTATTTTCACTTTTTTAAAAAATGAAATACTGAGTGTGACAAACAGTGTCATCTGCATTTTTATGAGCGTTTACTGCACAGGAAGAGCATTTTAATGTGTCATTCAGTCAGATCCAGCAAGGATGAGTTAAACATTAAGTGTGAACAGACTTAGTGTATTTGAAGATTAGAGACGCATCACATACTGTTCTTATGTGGCCAAATCCTTCTCTGACCAGTGCTTGTTTGGGTGATTGAGTCTTGATTATGCCTCGGGTGCGTCTGTGTTTGAGTTGGGATGTGTTTTGCTCTGTCAGGCTGCATGTTAATACAAAGTTTCTAGAGGAGGATCAGCGTAAATGTTTCCTAAATGGATGGCTTTTAAAAAAGCCTAAAAGCCTAACCTTTTATGAGTTTGATTGGAGAGGACGAAGGAGGGGCTGTGGGTTGGAACAGGCCTACATTTACATGACCCGACTGTTTACGGCCTCACACTGAAAGACGGCAAGTTTTCATTTCCGGGCTTAGCAGCGGGCAGCGGGGGGCGAGCCCGATTCAGCTCGGTGTCTCAAGCGTGAGGAACACGGCATCCGTTCGGTTGTTGGTGGCTCGGTTGAAGTCTTTTAATCCGTTTGGAGTGGAGAGTCCTGCTGGAACCTCGACCTCCCTCCATCTGCTCGCATTATCCCTGTAATCCCATCTCATTCTCTCTGTCTGTCTCTCTGTCGCACTTTCTATCCCCCTCTCTTGCTCTCTTACTTTCTCGTTCTTATTTCCACTCTCAGTCCGGGGGATTTATTTTGAGTGGAGGCACAGTTTAAGGCTGTGTGTGAGAGAAAGCTCCTGACATGATTCTTCGAGGGACAGATGTGTGCGTGTGTGCGGCTGAGAGTGTTATGTGTCAGGATCTGAGATAACTTCCTCGTCTGCGGCGCTTGTGGTCCGATCCACAAGTGCTGCCGAGCTTCAGCGGCGTCGGAGTCGCTGGCGTGTGCGTGCCTGGTTGTGCTACTCATATCGTGTGAAAGCAAACAAATCGGTTCACACAAGTGCATTGTGTTTTGTTTTCCGTGGAAATGGCAGAAGGTTAAAGTAAATTTCCAGGGACTGAATAAAAGTCATTGCCGTGTCCTCCTACATGACAAAAGCGGGCTCCACACTGGATGTTCTTGAACCATTGTTTTTACCAGGGCTTCTTTTAAGTGCACAACTCCTCTTCAATTCAAACAAAATAATACTACTCCCTGCTGTTTGATTTTTAATTTTTCCAACATAAAGCTGTGTATTTGTGCACACAGGGTTTGGGTTTGATATCCCAAGACCCTCATTTTCACAAGTCGTTTAATACTGTGCCAACCCCTATAAGAGCACCAAGTGAGAGCCCCATTAATTTTCCACAAAGGTTCTTCCTCCTCCTCTAAAACAGCCAATATGAGACGGTTCCTTGACTGCAGTGACTCCTGTTGGCACGATGATTAATGAAATGATTAATTTGGTTAATTAGTTAAATGATTAATTTGGTTAGCTCCACAGAAGTCCTTTTTCAGAGCTTCCCCTTTTGCAAAAAGACACAGTTTTCCCCCATGTACTGCTTCGCCCTTGTCATATCTTATTCTCTGCTCCTGTCTCAGTTAAAAGTCGAACCACCTTCCATACGTAAACTAGTCGGCTAAGTCTGCATCACACTGACAAGAGGTTATTACATGGACCCTTTAGCTGAAGGTTATAATGGTCTTCTGTTGTGAGTACTCTCTGTTTAAGGAATGAATATGGCAGCCTAGACCGAAGACCTCTATTATACTGAACAAAAGAATTTATTATAAACTATTTCTAACCTAATCTACCTTTGTGTCTTCATTTTTATGTTCTGTTCCATTTAAAATAACTGTACCATTGTAACAGTACCTGTAAGATACACTACCTGTACCAAGAAATCAAAGCAAAGCATCTGTTATGTTCTCTGGCTGTTAATTTCTAACAACCGTGATGTTACAGAAATTCAATTAAAGAGAAAGCAGAACACTAATTTGAAATATCCTATCACTTAATTTATTGTAATAACTGTTGCTGTGCCCCTGTTTCTGCTTTGTGACCGGTTATGTTTTTGAAAGCGGCATTTGGTGTCGACTGAGCTAATTTTCAAAGTGCGAATCAAATGCATTTTTTTTAAAATTGCATTTGATTTTTTTCTGCTTTTAATAAATAACTTCATAGCCTGCACACAATAAAGTCGAAGATGTTTTAATGAGCGGTTAATAAATGGCCTGTGGATGTGTCAGGAAATCAAAACATAACCACAACATGAACGTTTTCAGCTTCCTGCAAAAAAAAAATTAGTCATTTTACTGATAGAGGGGGGAAAAAAAGTGAATACCGGGAAACTGACCGGGGCAAGCCAGTTTTGTTCGTGAGATTTTCAGGAAGTAGCTCAGCTTCACTCAGAAGTGTTTTTCAGTGAATTTTGATTGTAGTGTGTATTGTGTGTGTCTGTGTGTACATGCATGGGATTTTGGTTAATGAAGAGAAACAGCTGGCTTTAATCAAGAAATCTGTCGGTTGATCTCCCACAGATTTCTGACACTCGCGACTAAACCACACACACACACACACACACATACACACACACACACACACACATGCAAACAAATATGAACACAAAGTGTGCCGACACAACAGCCGAAATGAGCTGCGTTTTCCGGCTCCTCAGTCATGAAAGTGCACCTGGAACGCTTTGGCATCCAGTTTACTTAACGCCTCAGACACAGCACGTTGATACAAACGCACATACTGTACTTTTCCCACAAAACACAACATTGTGCTCGCTGTGTGTTCTGAGCTGCCAAAATACCATTCCATATCCAGACAGATGGCAGCGAGAGAAGCCTGTTAGCTGCATATGTTACTCGTCTTTTGTTTATTGGGATGAAACAGTCTGCATCCATTTGTTCCTTCAAAGAGCGTGAGTAGCGCATACTTGGTGCGTCCATGCACACGCGTGTGTGCATGCACGACGAGTGCGCACGCATGGTTAGCCGCATTAGCCCACACACATACCGAATGTAATGACACTTTTATTTATTTTTGGCTCATTTCATCGCTATTCTTTTTTTTTTTTTTTTTTGGTTATAGAAAAACACTCACACAGATGCACACAGTCAGCACACAATGTTCAGCTTATCATCCAGACCATGGTTTCATCAAGGCGTCCCACCCTGGTTTAACTGCATCTCACAGCAGACTTCCACTGACTCCCTAACTGCTTGCCTTGTTTCTCCGTTTGCTCTCCTCAGCGCCCAGTGATTCTTGTTTTTTTTAAAAAAAAAAAAAAAATTCCCCCGTTGTTTTTGTGTCTTTTATGTAAATGGCTCTTTTAGAAACATCAGAATCTGAAAGCCTGTGCCATGCGATCACTGCAATTATTTAGCTTCCAGAGGCGTTTCCAATCGTTCTTTTCATTTGCTCCAACAACAGGCCACATTTTTCTGCGCCTCTGATGGTCGGCGCACCGAGGAACGTACAGTCAATTTGAGTTTTTCAGCTCAGATGGGTGACTCCATGTCTTTCGCCAGTGCTTTGCCAACTGCAGTTTGTAGGCATCCCAATTCTCAGCTTCAGATACTGTCAAATGTGCTGTGGAATTGCTGGCTTTCACTGGCACTGTTCTCTGGTTGACTGACTGATAGAGAGTTGCTGCATGATCTGCTGTGAGCACGGAGGGAAATGGAAAATGCTTGGCACCATTAAGCCGGATAAACAATAGCTCGGCAAAACGGTTGTAGAGCATTTGGAGTTTGTTAAGACGGAGGGATGAAGGTGTTTGAAAGAATAACAAGTAGCTTTATAAATTTAAAACATAATTAGAGCTGGATGAATAATTGATGTGCCCTTGCTGTTCAAGATTTTGCGGTGGAAACCAAACGTTTGAAACACGTTAATTTTTCAGCATGGGCAGATATTTTGAAATGTCTCTGTATGACAATAAAAGCTGAAGTTGAATCATGAAAAGAGACAAAGCCGAACCTTTCTTCCTGAGGGTGAAGCGCTGAAACAAGTTGAAATGGCAGTTAGAACTGTGGAGTTTTGTGTTCAGTGTGTGCGCTGAATAAAGAAGTGTCAGCTTGAGTATGTGCACTAAATGAAGCTGAACACTGAGAGGAGTTTGAGGATGAGCCCTAAATGTAAAATGTCAGGTCAAATATAAGCAGTCAGAAGGCGCTGGTTTAAGTTGAAGTGCGGACAGGCGTTAGTTAGTCAGGTCAAGTTAAGTTAAAGGCATCAGTAATCACACCAAAGTGCCTGGTTGTCCTATTGTATCGACACATACTGTGGCATTCTTTGGTTATGTCCGTCGTTACAAATGTCCTCATTCCCTTTGTCTGGCTCTACAGGAAATAAACATGACAGAAGTGATTACAAAAAAAAGACTTTTCACTCCTTCCACCATCTGTCATTGCCAGAAACTCTGCAAGCTTTAGCATCAGTTGTTCTAGAAGAGCAATGTCTTCTTTCTGTTTGGTGACACAGACCAGTTCAATTAGCTTCCAAATCCAAATGCGCTGCAGATGCCAAGAAAGGTTGCCAACTTTCTCGGAGCTTGGCCTGCTTGTTAAAGGCAGTTGTAGTAAAGTTAATGTGGTAATGATAATCTGTCTTGTTCAGTAATGTACAAAGTAATGAGAACCATAATGAGAATTTATGAATTTACCTTTCACTTTCACTGTAAATCTGCTACTCAGGGAAGTATTGGCACCATCTCCCATGATAAGACAATGCTGCTTGTACTCCCGTTAAGATGAGCTATACCTGCAGTAGTGCAGCGCAGTTCAGTCGGAAAACATACAGTTGCATCACATTGAAAATGCTTTGACACAGGCTTGTACCCTGATTCAGTTCTGACCTGCAATCCATCAAGGCTTAACCTCAACTTTAAAAGCTTTTCATTGTTTAATGTCAAGTAGCTATTTTCATTTCTCACCTTTCAAAAAACTCACCTCTTAAAATTACTGCTTTTACTTTTAAGGGCTCTCTGCACTGTGACAAAAGAAACCTTTTAAGGTTTGAAAAGAAAAAGACAGTCACCTAATAACTGAAGACTGTACCTATCAGAATAATACATAACGCATCACTTCCACTTGACTTGTGCCTCTTGTATATTTCTAACATTTTAAAGAGTTACTTGCATTTTTACTTTCTTTAATGTAACATACTTAACTTTACCGCTGTAGCAGCAAATAAACACTGTTAAAGTATCAAGGGATAACCAGTGGTATTATGGTTGTTTTCCTAGGAAACACAAATGTTTGTATCTGATTTTTCGCCTATTCATCATGTGCATATAGAGATATTTCACAGAATAAGTAAAAGTTTGGATCTGCTGGCAGCAGGACATCACCAAAGTCACAAGGACATACACCGATCAGTCATAACATTATGACCACCTGCCTGATACTGTGTTGGTAAAAAAATGCTCTGAACCATTGGGCATTGACAAGAGGACCTCTCAGGGTGTCCTATGGGATCTGGAACCAGCACCAGGGCAGTGGATCCTTTGGGTACTCTGTCAATGAGACTTTGAAAAAATTGAATGATCAAATCACAAGAGCTGCAGTTTAGGATTTATGCTATGAGAGACCTCTGAACCAGGTGGTTTTACAAATTCATGCTGTCCTCCTTGCCCCGCTTTTGATGGTCTCTCATGTTTCTGATGTTCAAATGTTTCAGACGTTTCAGATCTGCTACACAATAGTGAATACTGAACTGAACTAAATTCTAAAGTCTGTCAGAAAAATTGCAATTCGATTTTGTCCCCAACCCGTTTAGTCGTCTTGCCATCCCATGAGCAGTTATGAAGTACAACACCTTCACCCCAGCAGAAGGCAAATAACATATCCTTAGCTGTGACTTCACAGTGTTACCTTCCTACGGTTTGTATAAGTGTCGGAGAGCTAATTATATCCGTGTGTCTCTCATCATTCACAGTGCAGAAATGTTTTCCCTGTATTTCCTACAGAAATAGATTACATTTGTGGCTTTGACAAGGGGTTGGTGTGTGTGTGTTTGCATGTGATGTTCTCTCCAACTCTCAGGCCCAAAAGTGAATAAACTTGACTCCCAAAATGTCAAACAGTTGTTTTAAAATGTTAATAAGTCGTAGATTACTGTGTGCCTCCATTTGAGCTGCTCAAATAACAGCATTTCCACTTCCTCGATGCCACTGTCACACAGCAACCTATTTCTATTTGCTGCTTTCACAGGTAATACATGCGATACAGGTTCCCCGCGCTAATGTGCTTGTCCATTTGCTACATCTTCCGAAAAAAAAAATCATGATGAATAATTCATTGTAGTTAGCAGCAACAATTTGTGCCAAGATCAACTTCAATTACCACGCTATAAATTAGATTTCTAGCGTAGCGCTTACCTTTTTAATGGAATTTAGACTGCTTTACAATTTCACCTCTGCTCCTTCGATGCCAGCCTTGTTCCTATGAATTACGATCCGCAATTTCTATATATTAGTGCACACGTCATCCGCTCTGCTATCATTTCATAGTCAACATGTTTCAGTGTTTCTTTACAAAGATCTTGAAAGTACAAATGAAGCCCAAACCTGATATAATCTTATCTGGTGTCTCAGGAACTTCAAAAAATGTCTCGAAAGTTCAGTGTCGCTTACTGTCTTATGTCTTATTTGTGCTAAGAAATTGATTCTGCAGCACTGGAAGAAGCAAGAAACTTCCGTCTTTTAGCCACTGGATAACAATACTAAGAGAGACCCTCCATCTAGACAAAGTCAGATATGTCTTCACAGACAGATTGGAGGAATGTTAGAAGATCTGGGGGCCAATGATCAGCTTGTTAAAGGGAAAGTAGTAGTAGTAGAACGTGTTTCAGTGTTCCAGCAGAATTCAAATCACTGTGTTTGATTAAAAGAGATTTCAGTGTCACTATTATAAATGTGAAGCACTAAGTCAGATGGTAAGAGCATTGTGCCTTTAGTGCCATAGTTCCTTTCAATTGCTTTGACTGATTTCTTGAAACGCTTTTAAAAGTCCAGACGCATTTGTCAAAACAGCTTCAGTGGTGCCGCACAAAACCATAGTTCACTCGCAAAAGGTCAGCCCAAACATGTAACTCATGCTTCAAACCAAAGTCAGTGCTCTCGAAATGAAAAGTTCCTTTGGCACTGTGCAAACAATGGTGGGATAAATGTTCAGATGATTTGTCAATATGGCAGGAGTCCCTGGAAATGTCCCTTATATCCACATTTGTCTTCAACAGTTTTTTACATCGACATTACTGCTCACTGTAGAGTGCTATTTTTTGCTCCCAACTGAATTGTTTAGTGTAAGAAACTGAATGCTATTTAGATGCCGATTCCAATAGAAATAAAGTGTTGCAGTGCACATTGCACTTACAGTTCTACAGAAATGGAACTGTATTTTTAGTTATGTTAAGTATACTGTCCTACACCTCAGTGAAGAAAAAACATATGCAGCACAATTTAAAACAATAGTTCAATTAAAAAAAATGAAAGTAGCGTACAGCCTAGCACTGGAACACAGTGAACATTAGACTCCATCCGACTGGTTTCCCTGTTGCTCTTGTCTGGTCACAGATTTTCATTAACACCACACCAGATATTTTCGCTTGCAATGAAATGTCAAAAAAAAAATTGCATTACCAAGCAGCATCAGTTCCAGCAAGCTGAGACATGTGGTCTTGAAACTAATCATCGCCTCCGTGCCTAAAAGAATTCTTCAGCTAGACTCAGGAATGGAGAATATCATAGAAGGACCACCATTGGCATCCTTTTGTGGAGAGTAATCCATGACTTTAACAAACAAGGGTTTGCAAACCTCTCTTATTCTCAGAGATAAGATCTCTGAAGACAGTGTTCAAGAACATCAGGAGTTTCTAGGTGTTGTCTGGGCCAATATTGGGAAAATGTGAACTCACACTATTCTCAGATATTGCTGTACACATCATGATATTACCCCAACACTGGCCTGGAACATCCACCTTACCTCGGTGACCTATAACATTTCGACCACATCTCCTGTCCTTGGCCAGATTAAACCCAGCCTCATGTCCAAACATGAAGGTGTGAAGGTTTTCACATCCTTTTCAGCTCCACCCTTCTCTAAAATACAAGAAATAAAACATTAAATCACTTTTACTGTAGAATCATACAGTAACAGCAAAGTAAAATAGTTTGTGTTCTTCTCTGCAACCTTAATAAATGTACACATGCGCCTATAGTAAAAGAAACCTTCAACATTGTATGATAAACTCACAGTAGAGCTGTTCACACTGGTGTTGCAGCTGCTCCACTTTATTTCAGTTACTCTCAAATGACACTTTGTAGAGTTGTTTCATGGTCATCGGGTGGCTTTTCACCACTCTATCTACTGTTGAGATGCTTACAGGGCTGATATTGTGAAAGATGGCATCGTCCTTTAAAGTTACACTCTGGATCTCTCTCAGTGTAATAGCATTATTTGCCACCACCGTGTTGCAGATCTCTTGCTGTTGTTGCTCTGCTGCCACCAGAACAAAGCAGCCATCTAGTCCTACGCTGGAATCCACAAATAGATAATGCTCCTGTATACGAGATGCACTGTGCTGTAATGCTCTGTCCTGTGCTCTACTGTGCGCCTCATGTATTTTTTACACCATTAGTTTCAGACATGCACTGACTTTTATTCTGACTTTTATTGACTTTCTACTGTGCTTTTTACTTGAATTCTGGAGGACTGGAATAGTATAACATGAATAATTCCAGTATTGACTGACACATACCTGTTTTCTTTGTGGAATTATTAGATAATTAAAGACACTGTAGTTTAACTTACATCAGGCTGTACCCAGTCACCAGCCTCATCCATTGTGAGGCCATGGTTGGTTACATGTTCCAGAGTTGTGGCTCTTATTCATCAGGGATGCTATTTGTTTGTATTATTTTGCGACTTCCTTTATTCCGCTTTCTCCCTCACTTCACAGCAGAAGATCGTTACTCCTCCTCCTTGGGCAGCCAGTTGCCCCTGTTCATTATTTACCTGGCCAGGTTTCTCCATGTTCAGAAACAGTAGTAATTCTGTTGTGGCTGAGCACTATAAATATGCCATGAATAGCAGCTGTCAGCTAACTTGACAGAAGGTGTGATTGATCGATGGGAGATGTGAGAAACTCTGCAGTCATTAGTGAAATTCAAGTCTGACCTGCCAGTCAATTTACCAACTGAGTGGACAACGCACAAGTATCTTTATCTCTATGGTGGTATTCATCCATGTCTGACATAGTTTGACAATTAAGTGGATTACTGTGCATGTGACGATGTACACGACGAAAGAATTCATACATGTTTTGAAGAGTGCATCTAGTCAGTGACAAGGCGACATAATCAGTGTCGATCAGCAAGATATATTTAATTGGTAATTGTCCAAATTGTAGGCGATTGTTCCCGTTCATTTGCATAGATGTAGTCAAGCATTTGCATTCAGTTGAAAAGAATGACAAATTCAAATCTGCTGTAAACAAGTCCCCCGTGGTTTGGAGGTTAGCACATGTTGTTTTGAAAATACTCATTATCATTTGAATATTGTGCCAAAGCAATTACGTAAAACAGTAACACCAAATATTATCATGTGGCTTCCCAAGTTCCTTTTTTTTGTCTCTTTTCTTTTTCTTTTTTTTCTCTTCTTGCTCCTTTTCTCCCATCAGCTCTCATTTAACCCTAATTTCTAATTATGTCTTATTTGAGGTTCTAAGTACACGTTCTCTATCCTTACTTTGACATGGAGAAAATAGCAGGTCAGTGCGGCTGTATGTGGCTTAGCTTATAAACACTATTGTAAAATAGGCATTAGAGAAGAACTAATCTAGGCAGGCTTTATTCCTTTGTTTACAGACTGGGTGCCTATATAATACTCCAGTGATTTGGGAAACTGGAAGATTAATCTCAATATATCATGGCCTGCCATGGTTTATGGATTAATGATTGCTTATGACTAAAGTTAGGATTGAAATCCAGAGGTGAATGGGGGCATTACTGTATGGAGCTCTGAGTGTTGTTCTCCTGGTCAGCGATTCAGCACTACAATGTGACGTAAATCTGAAAAACTTTGAATAAACATTGGCAAATGTTGGATTATAGAAACAAACCTTGATAGGTCTGCCAAGATAAAATATGTGGCAACACTGATTTATATCAGGCTTGATATTGTTATGTGCAAGATAAAGCCTTGGTTTAAGGAAATAAAGGCTCAGAACACAACAATCAAAAGGAAATTAAACAACTGAAAATGTTCTCATTAATTACTGTCACATGTTGTTATCAAGGTGTTTGGTTGGCATTAGTGTGATAACGGATTGTTTTTCATTCTTCATATCTTACAGGCATAGTGTCAGCTGTTCAATTCCCAATCAACGAGCAGCATTTGCCAGCATTGGCAATGGGAGTAAGAAAATAAATTAATAGGGAATGAGAACTGACAAATACCCAGTTGGAAGTATGGTGGATAGGAAATAAGGCTGGCCTTGGCTTCATTGCTTTCACTGAAAATGTACTTTTTAATGTAGTGATTAAAGGTGGAGTTTGTGTTTCATGAGAAGTATTGTCATTATTTAGTTTGTGAGCATATTTACATAGCTTACCCCTCTGCCTCCCTCTCCCTCCGTTCCTGTGCACGAGCTCCAACGTGCACGTGACTCGCTAGACTGTGTTGCGCGGCTTGATCCAAGCCACATTGTTTCCCATTTACGGAGCCAAGGCTGTGTACCAACACTGGAGGTTTTTTTCAAGACACACTGAACGGTCAGCTGGTGGACCGTGAGCAGATATTCACTGAATTTGACAAAAAGTTTATTAGATTAGTTTTGCATATTCCACCTGTAATTAGGATACGCTTCATTAGGCGCATTTGTAAAATCTAATGTAATCCATTACAGCAGCTTTTTCATCTAGTCTGCTTTTGCAGTTTTTGTTGATGCCAAGAAGGTGATAACTCTATCACTGTGGTCATGGTTGTTGTTGTTGTTGGTGATGTAAAGGGCTGCATTACATTTAAGCGTTCCTAATATTTTTCACTCTCATGTATGTTAATGGGGTGTATGCTGTATATTGCAGCTCTGTGCATGGATGTTGGTTTTCCAGTTATTGAAGCCATTAGCATGACACTCCTATGATTCCTCTCATGCTAATCCACATCACTCAATCCTCTGTAAAGTTGAACTGTTTACTTCAGCACATGGACAAATGCGAAGAAACAAACAACAAAACATACTTTATACAAAGTTGTTGCTTTCTTTTCAAAGTTATCCATGTTAGAATACAACAGAGGTCAAAGGACAGCTCTCTGTCTGTCGTACTAAGGACTAGGTAGGCAAGCCCACTATAACATGGGATCAAAGACAGTTAACATTGAACTGTTACTAGGAAACAACACGGCCACCTCAGATGTAACAAAAATAATACCTATGGCATTTTTAACATTTTAAATCATTCACACAAACATTAGGTGCATGTAGTAAAACAGTTAACTCCCCATGTTGCTGTCAAAATGAACTGCTTGCACGTACATTCACCTGTACATACAATTATTGTTTCGTTATGAACTTACTTTATTGCATTTCTGAACATTTTAAACATCAACCTAAATGCATTCAGGCTCCATCAGTGGACATGTACACAACCAATAATCAATTATATTGCCCTCCAGCAGCAAACTAGCTTTTGAGAGCTACCTCAGCTTTGTGATAATTGAATACTTCTGCTCTCTTGTACCACTTGTACCATCTGTTGTTTTTTTCCCCCCACAAATGGTGGGACAGTTTGGTCGTTGGCCCTCACAATTGGCTGATGAAACCTTTCCAGAAAACCTTGCTCTCCAGTGTCTAGATTCCAGATGGCATCGAGTGATATTTCCCACAATAGCTTGCGATATTGGTCGTTTCAAAACATGGCCCTAAAATTTTCCCGTGTGGCAGTACCTTACGTAGAATGCAGGGTGATTAATGAATCTGGTTAGATGTAAGATTTCCAAACCTGGCGCCTGTTTACTCTGCCGTAGAAGCGGTGAAGTGATATTGGTTTGCAGCATTTACACAAAGATTTGGCTGCACTGCACACAGCAAATCCTCTAGTGCTCCTGAATTGATCAGTGAAGCCACACAACAGCAGTCTTTCCCTCCACTGGTCAGTAATTGTGAGTGGCAAACACACACTCGGCATCAGATGAGGTAGAGCATTTATTGCTTTTACAGTCATTATATTTGGTTTATATATACTCATTCCACTGCAAACAAATCACTTCCAGGGTTCCTTTGCAAACATTCTGAGTCTGGCCAACCTCCTCAATAAAATCTGGGTCTGCTTTCTGGACTCTGATTCGTCCAAACAAATTCACCAGCAGAGAGAAATGGCCCAAGGGTTAAATTAACATTAAACCGAATGGGCATGAAAAGTCCCCGAGAGACTTTGGCAGTTTCATCTTGTCGGCACACTTTTTTATTTTTTAATATGAGTAGTTATTCCTCACCGAAGAGCGTGTGACAGATTTCAGTGTTGCAGAAAGAGTTTATCATGAGCCAGTAGCTCATTAAGCAGTATTTATGCAAAGAAAACCTCGTAATGAAAAGAAATTGGATGTTAATATGGCAATAACCTCTGTCCTCTGTGCTACCTTACTCCTCAGAGAAGGTTGTCTGCCATGCTTAAGTCATGCTGCCTCTGTTGCTGCTCCCTAATTGAAGTGTGCATTGCTTTAATGTGGCAGGAGTAGCCTATTTATTTGTGTGTGGGTAGAGGCCACAGGGTAGCTTCCTCATGTCTAGCCTTTCTGCCAGCTTCTGCTGCAACGGGATCAATTAATGTCTGCACGTATGTGTGTCTGCATGTAATTGCAAGTATGTGTGGGAGGGTCAGCGTACGTGTGTTTGGATCAAACAAAAGTGTGTGTATGTGTGTGTGATCGTGCGTGCATGTCACACCCCTCCCTTTTTAACTGTTGCCTCGCAGCACCTCCTCCAATATGCTGAGCACACAGGAGAGCTCCATTTTGCGCTTCTTCCTCCTTGTTTCTTCCATATACCGTTTTTTTTCTGTTTATCTCATATAGACACGCTTTTCCCCCCCTTGATGTGAAGAGTTTGATTCCCATCTTGTCTCAGTGTGTACTGGCACATGTTTTATGGCCCCACACTTGCTTCTGTGTATTCCGAGGCTGTCAAACGGAACATATGTACTGTCTGATTTGTTTTCCTCACCTAATCCACCAAATTTTTTCTGTCTGCTCCTTTCCACTTTCTTCTGCCTTTCTTCTCCGCTCTCCTGATTGTTTCGAGCCCCGTCTTCTATCTTTCAGGGCTATCTCTGCTGCTTTCCACACCAGCTGCTTTTTTATCTCATTCCCATTTTTCTCCCCTGGATTTTTTTTCCCTCCCTGCTCTTCCCACGCCATTACGTTTTTCCACAGTCGTGGGATATATGCCTGCTTTATTCACCTTTTCTTCATTTATTCTGTCGGCATCACATTTTTTAAGGGAGGCACATTTCTCTCTCCCCCCCCCCCACCCTTTCTCTTCCTGTGGCTCATGCTATCAATGTGAGTGATTGTGCAATCCCGCGGCGTGTTAAAGACATGAGGAGACTGTCAAACAGATCAATAGACAGTGTCTGAATATGTCTTCTAACTCCCTTCCACACACCATTGCTCAAAAACACATACACGCACACACACATACACACACACACACACATGTTGCAAAGCATCCCAACAGTTACACACAGATGAAGAGATGCTTTAATGCATCATACACAGACAAATATAGGCATGTGCAATGCATAAAACAAAACGTATACATTTATATAACAAAGACAGTTCAGTTAGATTTTTATATTAAAGATAAAGACACGCATTCAAGACATGGGTCACCCAGACAGGAGCAGTGATTGTTGTGCCTTACTGTGATTGATTTTCCATCTTAAACTGAGGAAATCGGTTCATCTGATTAAAGACAGACAAGTTGAGAATTAAAGGTCGGAAGCCGCCTCTCTCCGACTCCTTCACTCACACTTCTTCACACGCAATGACATACCACAAGTGCCTGATATCTTGTTTATTCCCCAACAGTAGTGGCCACTACAGCAAAAGGGAGCTGGCGTTATGTAGCACAGTGTTTGTCGGATCATCTATCAGCTTGAAACGCCTCCAACAAGGAGGGTAGAGTGCAGCAGCAAATCAGTTAAATTAGACCTCCGTAATGGCTGCATCTGCAAGAGCACTCTCGATTATATTTAATAAATTTAGCTGACATTCTTATCCGCTGTGGTTTTTTCGGAAGTTCCCGCTACGGCAAGAGCAACAAAACAAGCAAGCAACGGAAAAGATGCAAAGGTCAGAGCTACAGCGGTCTCCCAGTATTAGAGTGATGACAGCGAGGATGCATGTAGGGGAAAGTGTGTAGAGAGGAGGAAGAATAAAGGCTCAGAAGGGAGGTATGGGTTATGTTGTGTTGACACAATGAGCATGTAAATCATTTAATTCAAATATAATGATCAAAGGGTCCATATGCCCTCCAAACATTGTACCATCAGTGGGATTTTTACAGCAATTCAATATGCAAGCAGAGAAGGTTGAATAAAAAGAGAGTCTGGGGAGGACATTCAGAGACAACAAGCACCTGTTCTTAGTTCTACACTACGGTGTTCTATGTTTATTGTGGTTCAACTCGGTTTGCAAATATTTGTTACATATTCACTGGTTTAATTTTTCCCCGTGTGCATGCATTTTGCTGTCTCGGATGTGAACATGAAAAAGCAGGACAGTCAAAGGACGGGGAGTAACAGCAGCAGTTGAGTGGCGCAGTGTGATTTTGGTGTCGAAGATTACAGGCCTTGTGCGCGTGGAGGGTTCAGGTTCAGTGCCATTTGAAACCAATGAAAAAAGACTTCTTCTTTACTGACCACAGACTGAGAGTAGGAAATCAAATCCAGGCATGACATAAGATAACGGATCATTGCGTTTGCTGTCACCGTTTGATTCATGTATTCTCACAAAGCATTTAAAGGTTTTTTTTTGCTGTTTGACACCAACGAAAATTCCTCAAGTGGGAACTTTTTCATTGTAGGTAAATACACGTGAGCTTCAAAATTCTTTCTGCTACTAATCAGTGCCTGTGTTTCACTATCGAGCCTTTGTGGCTGTATTTGATACACTGGGAAAAGACAAAAAAGGAAGATCATCTCTGGGGTTTTTACTCCACCACAAAGCTGGTACAGTTCTGTGGTGAAGAGCAAGTGAGAAGATATGAATAAAGAAGCCTGCCATTTAAATACTCGGCCTTGTACCTGAATTATCTTTATTTTGGACCGTTTCTTTAAATCTCACATTGTCCATCTAATGCCAGAAAATAGAATGAATGAAGAAGTAGCATGTTCATTATGTCAGCAAGTAGAAGGAAGTGGAGGTATATATCCTGTCGCAGATACTCAACCTTCACCTTTTTAAAAATCTGGAGAGAACGTAGAGTGGGATTTATAGAACATTGGCACTGAAGAGCTTGCTAAGAGGGAATTGTTTGGATTCTTTGGGTTTTTCTGTAAAATATGACATTGTAAGGTCTTCACCTTGCAATGTGAAGTGTCTTGAGGTGATTTATGTTGTGAATTGGTGCAGTATAAGTTGAATTGAACTGAACTGAATTGAATTGAACTGAATGCTGTGTGGTATTTTACAGAACATTTGAATAGATGTGTTTGTCTGCCAATAGGGCTGAGCATTGGGCAATGTATGTCTTTATGTTTCTACATGTGCTCCTAATTATAAATGTCAGCCACTCACATTGCCTCTCTATGTCATTAATTTTATAATGTGCCTCACAACGTATAGCAGTGACACAAATAACATAGACTATAGTCTTTTCTATTATTACTTAAGCCATATACACCGATCAGGCATAACATTATGACCACCAGTGGCGGGTAATGTAAACAACAACGATACTCAAGGAGAAGTACCGTTACTTTATAATATAATGACTCAAGTAGAAGTAAAAGTACTCATAAAAATAAGTACTTAAGTAAGAGTAAAAAAATACCTTGTAAAAAAAAAAACTACTCAAGTAGTGAGTAACTTAAGATGCACTTCATTACTTCAAATACAAACCATCCCTCCCTGAAGGAGAGGCTGGGATACATTAACTAAAAAAATGCACTTCTACTAAATTTTGCCACAAGAAATTATTCAGTAGCTTCACAGAAGAACTGTTCTCCAGTTTTTGGCTTGTTTGTAAAACACCAACTTTTGAAACCAGTATTAAAAGTAGCAACAAGTTTTAATCTCTAAACACAGTTATCATTGATAACTTTGATAACCTTGAACATCAAATTTGTCCAATTGTGTATGTTCACATCAATCCATATGAATAATATATCATTTCATAGTCTGCATAAAAAATAGAATCATCATAATAAAGGCAAGCCTCATATTCAGACAGCTGAACCTTCCCAACCTGTATGCTTTGCTAAACTGTGCTTGAATCCACTTGTTCTGAAACATCCTCACTAACATCAGAACACAGTCACTGTTTTAGAACTTTTTTTCTAAAATTTAACCCAACTTTGAAGAGTTACTTCCTGCCCTTGCTGGTAAGCTAGCGTGATATGCTTGGTGTGTGTTTATTCCTTAGGGTCTCTAGTTTCATATGATACATGTATCCCCTGTATGTTGCATTAACAATGGACCCGCTACACCTGCTAAAAGGTGCTATATAGTTAACCCAGTGACAGGCGGACCAGCTACCACCAGAGGTGGGTTGTGCAGTAGAAAGACCCTTCCTCACTGTGTTAACCTGCTTCGTTTATACAGTAGGTTCATCTACCTAGTATTGTGTTGGTCTCCCTTATGTGATAATAAATGTTCTGAACCATTGGACATGGACAAGAGGACCTCTCAGGGTGTCCTATGAGTTCTGGAACCAGGACATTGGCACTGAATCCTTTGGGTACTCTGGCTTGTGCAGTGGGGCCTCTGTCAATCAAACTTATTCCACTGCATCCTGTTGATGCTTGATCAGAATGGGGTGTAGGAAGTTTGGAGGTCAAATCAACATGTTGGGCCATTGTCATGTTCCTCAACATGTTCCTGATTGCTTGATGTTTTCGGCCATGTGGTGGGCTGCATTTTCCTGCGGGGTGACATTTGGGATTTCCATTTGCATGAGGGAGTGTGTTTGTTCTGGGACAATGTTTATTTGGGTGTTTATTTTGATGTTAACATCCAAGGTTTTCCAGCAGAACACCACATAGTACCAAAACGATCAATGTTATTCACTTCACCTGTCATAGTCAGAATGTTGTGGCTGATCGGTGTATATTTAATAGTTTAGTATCACTTGGATCCCATGAATTTTTATATAACAACCCGAGTTGAAGGTCTGCAAGCTGGTCATCAGCTCAGTGCTATGACTCAGGGGTCTCATAAAAATCTCTCAAATGCTTCAGTGTGAGGTTGTAACAAGGCTCTTATCATTTAGGAGATACTTTAAGTGTTTAAGCTGAATCTGTTTAGTCAGTTCTCTAAAAGTTTATTGCAGCTAAAGGCAGCTGGTAGCTGCCAGATACAACAGCCTCCAGTGCAGGACTTTAATGGGTCCCCCTGACCACCCGAAGATACATGCACTCCCACGCTATAGACCACATAAAGAAGTATCAGATAAATCATGCAGTGAATTTCTACAGCCAGGGTCTGTTACCAAAGCTAACTTCACTGAAGATTCACCACTGTAGCTGAAAGTAAACTGAACTCTTCAGTAACTTTCTCAGTTTTATTGACTTTTTAAAAACTCAACAGAGAGACTAGATATGCTCAGATATCTTCAGTGGTGCCTTGTGGTTATTTTTAGAAATATTTTGTGTCTTGTGAACAAAAAAGTGGCAGGGAAAAATAAGTTTATACTGTACCTTCTTCTCCAGCACTAATATGTGCTACATGCACTCCCTAATAGACACCACACTAATCAAGAGAACAGGTAATGTCATAAAGGATTAAAGGACAAAGCACTGAAGGTAACTGAGAACTGATCTACAGTAAAACACTTTTGCAAACTGGAAGCCTGAGAACTATTTAAAGTTTTTTCTTAAAGGAATATTCCATTCATATGTCCTTTGAACCTTTAGGCTGGTAAAGGAGGGATTCTGAAAGGTTTGGAGCACTGTGGGCAATGCTGGCTTTTGTTCACCTGGATTCACCGCAGATGTATAGCTGTAGCTGAAGTGATATCAAATGACAGTCTTCTTAATACCTTCCTTTTACCCTAATTTTTAGTAAGTCACTATAACCCAAAAACAGTTATTTTTGGGTTATAGTGACAAGAACTCCAGCATCCACAGGAATTGTGATTCTTTTCTGTTGAGAGCAATAAAGAGAATAGTGTGACATTGTTGTAAAGTGCAAAGCCCACAGAAGGTCAGCAGGGTTGAATGATCCAAAGTTGACATTTTGTTGAATTAATCAACTACTACGTCCTCCCCGTTTGGAGACCTGGTGTCTCCATAACAACACCATATTATTTCTGCAGTCAGACAATACACAGCAAACTGTATTGCACTAAGGTTTCTGACACCTCTCTGTCATTTCCGGCATCAAGATTCTCAGCAGTTTTTGCTACAGTAGCACCTCCGTGAGATGGGACCACACAGACCAGCCTCTCCACACGCATCAGTGACTGTTTGGCACCCATGACCCTGCCGTTTTATCACTGGTTGCCCTTCCTCTGACCCTTTTGGTAAGGTACTTACTACTGTATTTTGGGAACACCCCGCAAGACCAACCTAGTGGTGTAGCCATCACAGTTTGACCTTTGTCAAAGGCAAGATCTTGATCTTGATCTTTTTCCTGCTTCCAGCTTCAAGAACTGACTGTTCAATTGCTGTCTAATATATCTCTCCTACTGCCAGGTGCTACTGTAAAGAGATAATCAGTGTTTTTTTTTTACTTCTCCTGCCAGTGGTTTTAATGTTGTGGCTGATGTATGAATGCTGTAACTGGGTATCTGCTGAAAGGACAGAGGCTGTCTTTTTTTCTTGGGAGGACAATCTTGAGATTTCAACGGGTCTTATCAAACAAGTATTGATTTAAGATGCCCCTCCAAGTTTTCCAGTGTCGGTGTTTAATAGTAAAAAGATTGATTTGGTTGGAGTAATCATTTAACGTGCAGTAAGACCTTTAACGTGAACGATGAGAAAAATGAGACCTCAGAATGCCTGAAGGCCCCGTGGAGCTGCAACATTACCAGCTCCACACAAACAAGTGTGTGAGCACTCAAACGCAGGAATACAACATTGTGCACAATGAACATATTCAAAAAGGTTTAGGGAACACTTGTCATCCTAAATTGCATAGTCAGGGTAATCTAATTGCAGACACAAAAACGCCTGAAGGTGTCATAGAAATAGCGGGCGCACTTTAGCACATAAACAATTAATTGTATGTGTATTTTTGGGAGCCTGCAGTTTGTGTGTGTGTGTGTGTGCACATAGGTACGATAACAAGAGCCCATGCCGTGAGCAGTAATCTGCTAACACAGTGAATTGAGTTGACTCTGCGGGATTATCAGTGGTGTGTAACACAACACACTCTTAATTACTGCTATACAGTCATGTTCAGTGTGGAGGAAGAGATGGAGAAAGAAGTAGGAGAAGGAGCACCCTTCAATAGCTCGAATACATTCTTACAAAGGCATCAGAAAATAGAAAAGATGAAAGAGGGTGAGAGGGTGTTGTTTTTATCATCTGTGTTTGGATATTAACTCAATGTACCAAGAGGGTATCAGCCGTAAAGAGATCAGAACTGTAACTAACCTGGCACACACACACACACACACACACACACACACAGTCATACATGCAGGCACACACCAACATATGTCACCAAATTATCTGTGAGCAAGTTGTTCTCCACAGTAGCCACAACTGGATGAGACTGTTCTGTCAATGTCATCACCCTGTTCCTATCAGTGTGTCACTCTGTGTGTGTGTGTGTGTGTGTGTGTGTGTGTGTGTGTGTGTGTGTGTGTGTCAGAGGCAGAGGCAGAGAGAGAGAGAGAGAGAGAGGACGAGAGAGGCTGCCAGTTGTTGCAGATCGATATCACTGACTGAGAGATCACAGGAATGCTCAGTGCCCATCAATGACTCCTTATACGCATGTGTGTGTGTGTTGCACAGTATCCAGTGACAGGAAAGGAGGAATGGGTAGTTTAATGAACGGAGGAAACAGATGAGTTGGTGAATCCTATTTTCTGCTCCAAGTTTCTTCTTTTCTCTCTCTCTCCGTCTGCCTTCCTTGTTTTCTGCCTCTAGTTAGACTGATCCAGCTCATGATGATGCAGTTACAAGAGAAGAGCACACGATAGAAAATGACAGACAGGATAGTGACAGGGAGATTTTTAAAAAATAACTCATCTTGTCTTTTTCTGTTTTCTCTCTTCTTTGCGGTCTTCATTTTATTTTTGACCCCTGTCTCCTCATCACCATCTTAATATTTGCTTTTTCACAATTCAATTTTCAGATGTCCTTTCATTGTTGATTTATACTAAGAGCTAAACTGTTTGTATATTTTACATTTTAAAAAATCTGTCATTTTGATGAACATCTAATTCGATGAAGGTCCGTTGTTACCTGAAGTAAACTGAACAAATGTATAGAAACAATGGAGCTGTATATACCCAAAAAAGACTGTCCAGAGCCACGCTAGCAATGATCGCAACTGCAATGTTAATATGTTGTTGCTCAGCAGGTTTGCAGTTCAACATCTTAGTTTAATCTGTTGTGTTTATTTTGCAGATATGTGCTAATTACCACCATAAGTAAAACAGAGGCTAATGTCACTGACTGATTCAAAATTTGACCTGCTGGTTGGATTAAAAAGAATCAAAAGTCAAAGGACCACCACAGTCTTTACAGGTGTAGGTGAAAATTTAAAACCAGTTGTAGAGTCAAGATATCATCAAAGTCATTAAGACTGACCCAGTGGGAATTAGGACTGCATGCTTTTAGGGAGAAAAAAACAACAACTGACATTGCAATACTTTGTTTGTCTTGATGAAAACAGACAGGAGTTTTCACCAGACGACAGATAACTACTTTTAATGAATTAATCATTCTCGGATGATCAGGGGGATTTTGGACGGAAGTGTATCTGCATACAAAGTAATAAATAAATAAATAAATAAAAGCTTTTCAAAGCTGAAAAATTACTTTTTACTGTGAAGACTTTCTTATACTGTGTAACGCTGGCAGAGACGACTGGCTTTTTCTCTTTGAGTGACATTCAGCTCTGTCTTTGCACTCATTATAGATAGCTCTGCAGTGTTGACTTAAATAGCCAAACAAATGAGTCATGCTGTGGTGGCAACAGATGCAGAATTCTTGTTTTTGGTCAACATCATCTTTTCTACAGTTGAAATATTTTTAAACAACTGACTAGATTGGCACCATTATGGCATTATTGAAATGACAGCTATTTATCACAATTATTCAGTGAGTTTAGAGACAAAACATTTTAATAGCACTCATGTTTAAATGAACAGAGAACTGCTTCCCCTTGCATGTTATGCTACATTCCTACCAATCCACGAAACTAAATCCGATTATGATTCATAATATTGGTCCCCCCCCAATCAGAGCATCACTTAGAGGCAAAGTATAGATTAAACTGCGCTTAAAACACCTGAGCTTCTGAACATCTTCTTATCGATTGACTTTTATGTTCCATAAAACCCTCACATGCAGGTGATGGTAGAAGCCACCTAGTCAACTGTGCACAGAGAAGCCTCTAGTCTCCACTCAGTTCCTGCAGCAGAGCAGCTCAGACGGGTGTGTGCCCAAAAAATGACTTTGCAAAGAGTCCAAGAACATTCTGTTGCCAGATTTACATTTACAGTGTGAAGCGGGTGATTTTACCTACATAGGCTGTTTTCTATGAGCAGGGCATTTTAAACCCTAATATCGCAGTCAGTCGTGGTCATGTATTTGTGGGAAACCAATATTCTGATCATATTAAATATGTCTATAATGCAATACAACTGTGCAGTCCTACAGCTGATGCCACGTTATCTTCCTTCTCGGTGTTTCTTCTGTTTCTTGCTCATTTTGCAGTGCACATGTGGAATCAATATACAATCGTCCCTCGCCGTCTCACTGTATAGTGGATTTTTAAATTGTATACAGTTACTATGTCAACCAGAGCACCGTGTTCTGTATCCTGGGTGCTGATTGGCTCAGTAACCATCAGTCTGCTCCTTCCGCGTATAGCATGCAGCCAGCATCCTTGTCCATCTCACATCAACGTCTGATCACTGCACATACTGTTGCTCTGCCGTGTTGTGTTTTTGTGAAACTTTCGTTAAAAAATGAATTTATTTCAAACCCTATGAACTTCTAAGGCTTCTGGCACCGAACCCAAGCACCAGAGGAAGCTGCTTGCCGTCGCAGAAAAGGTGGAACTCCTTGACGTGCTCAAGGAAGGGAGAAGCTACGCGGATGTGCCCAGATAGAATTTTATATGTTGATAAAGTTACGCAGGTTGAAGAGAGTAGAAAGTGTTTAAGATCATAGGAAGTGTTTCTAAGAGTGTGGGAAAGGTTAATGACAGTGTGGTGAGGGTTTATAAAGCCTTAATATATATATAAATAATAAAATAAATATAAGGTCACTACTTCGTGGATTTTGCCTATCGTTGGGGGGTGGTGGGGTGGGGGTGGTGGTTCTGGAACCTAACCCCCGTGATAGACGAGGGACCACTGTATTCAAAAAACTGAATGTATCTAAGAACTCTTAAGACTTTTTGGAGTCTGGACCGAATTTATGGAACATCCCCAACACACACTGACAGCAGCGTTGAGCAGCGTGCTTTACACTGCTCTTATCGGGTGTAATGATGTCCTGTATTTCACTTTTTAGAGTAGCCACTTTACCTCAACCTGCCTCATCTTTTAGTCGTTCAGTGACACTGAGAGGCAGAGATCAAGAGTTTCTCCTCTCCAAATCAAGTGAGACCTCCTAACTGAAATACACCACATTTTCTGCCTCTTGATTGCATTACATTCTGAGTTCCAGGCTTCTGGTTGTGGAGAAAGTGCTTTCTGTTGCTCTTATACAATAAATCTCTCCCTGCTGGCTTGTTGAACGTTGGCCTGAGCTCTTGTAAAAATCGTGGCTGATGTGTCGGATGGGCGTGCAACAAGCCAGAAGCGCAATTAAAAGCCTTGAATAAGTAAAATCTACTACGGATCTACTTTTAATAGGTCAAATTTTAAGGTTTGAGTCGTTCTTTGAGGAGGTGGCATCCATGACTGAATTTTATTTTATTCTTTTTATCAAGGAGCTGGAGATTTCTGAACTTGATCCTGACAGAATTCTTAGAAACATTTATTTTTTTTAATACAGAGGGAGTGAACAGAATATTAGCTACCTGTGGCTTCAGTCCAGATCATTCACATCAGTCAGAGCCGGAGCTCTTTGTCTCTCTGTTTTACATTCTGCTCTGTCATGTCTCTTCCTCATTTCCTTCCGTCTTGTGCCAATTTGCGTCGTCAGACTACATCCTCTCATCATTGATCTCCTGTCCAACTTCCAGGGGCCTGGGGTGCCTCACTCCACTCCTCTGTCGGTTCTCTTTTTTTTTTATTTCTCCCCCGATTTCTCTTTTCCCTTTAGTCCACTTCACTTCAAACCAGTCTCAATCAAGTCCATCTCAGCTCTAAAATGAATATTGCTAAATAATTGAAAGTTCACGTCTAACAATGTGAATGAATAGCTACTATGTAACAATACACTGCTCACATTTCTCTCCATCCAGCCTGTCTTTATCCATCTCTTCTCCAGCCCTGATTAGGTTGTTTCCCATCCACTGTGCACAGTGTAGCACTCTGGTGCTAATTGGCAAGTTCAATCAGAGAGACAAATGAAGAGAAGAGACATTGACCTTTTAGAGGTAGTCACTGCTCTCCTGTCTTTTCACTTCTCTTCTTTTCCTCTCATTTTCTGTTATATCTTTCCTCTGCTCTTTGCATCCTTGCTTCTCTTGTACTCCCCCCTTTCCTTTCTCCTCTAACCTCTCCTCAGTGTCTCGTCCCCTTCTTGTCTCCTGCCCTGCTTCTTCTCTTTTCTTCTCTTCCCACTGCGGGAAATGAGTTGCCAGTCATTCCAATTTATTTTGACAACTTATTCTCCAGCTTGTCAGAAGAAAATTACAGCGTACATACATGCTCACACACTTTTGTTGTGTGCGCTCGCACTGTATGTGTCTATTTTCACTGCCTCCCACAGCTATAAACCCACAGCTCCCCACATCCAGCTAGTCAGGGAGGGAGGAAAGCAATGGTCCAGAGCAGAACAATGGTTGCCTCCATGGTGTGGTGGAGTCGTTTATCTGTTTGGGGCCCGAGCTTGTCCCACTTATTTTCCATCTGACCCGTCAACCGTGACTGATGGTGCAACCACACCACGTTGGGGTCTACATTACATCACGACCTCTCTGTGTCAAGCACACTGGCTAATGGCTGCTGTGATGTCATTCATCACTGCAGTGGGCTGACAGATGTGAATGATCGGGTGGAGGCATGAACATACTTATGCATGTGTGCACATGCACATATGTGCCACACAGCTATAAGCACAAAGAAATGAAAATCTAACACTGGATGGTGAAATCGTGACTTTATACAGTTGTGAGTACAGCCACCGACACGTCCCCTTGAAGACAATTAAACTAACAGTGCTCCTATAGGATAAAAAAGCCTCTTTAAGCGTAAGATTTTCGTTTGTTTTCAAAGGAAAATGCAATTATATCTGAATTTTTCTAATGTAACAATTAGTGAAATGGTCCTGTCTGTTTTGTTATGGTGCGTAAGCAAGTGCTACACAATGATGCGTCAGCCTGGAGACAGCTCATTAAAGCTTCTACATTTGCTGCACGCCGCATCCGATAAGTCTAACGGGGGAAATAACCCTGTGCCGCACAGGAAAAAAAAAGAGGATGCATTTTATAGTTCAGTAAGTTAAACAGAATAAATGAAGCAGATGAGGTGATGATCAGTGGATGCAGCCAGTCACATCAGTATTTATGTGTTGCATAGAATCAACTTTGACATGTGACTTTGCAGTTTCAAACACTTGCAAACTGTCATGCCAAGTCTGAGGTTAGAGAGAACAGAGAGTTCACAGTGGAGGAAGGAGGAGGGATCATTTGTACGGTTCCATCTGATTTTTAAGACAACCCTTCACAGCTAAATGTAAAAAAACTTCACCTGGTGGTTTAGATATGCTTCAGACAAAACCCCAACACACAAAAAAGGACGATTTTTACACGCTGGAATTCAAAGACATACAAAAATGCTCTGCTTGGTGTCGGATATGATGTTTGTTGGACCTAAATCAGATTTTAGGTTAGCAAAGAGAAACTTTCCACTTTTAGCTGATGAATCTGAAAACAGCCTCTTAGTGTCAAACCCTGAACAACCATCCAAGAGAAGCAACACTAACCAAAACACATATTTCAGTGAAAGGAGACTCCGAGGAACTGAGATATGTTTTGTTTCTAGTTTTGTGTGCAGTGTTGGTTTAAAATGCGTCATCAGATACTTAGACATCCAGACAGAATTAAACTTTTATATCTTTCGTCCGCATCAGTCAAACTATGAGCCCTTTGTTTCCCTGTTTTATATTGTGCTCTGTCGTTTTTCATTTCCTTCCCCTCTTCTTCCTCTTGCCAATTTGCATCATCAGTCTGGGGTGTTGGCTGGGCTTATTTGTCATTTTTAGTGGACTCAGAAGCTCCAGTCGCAGCTGCTGGGAGCATGTTTTTTCACGCTGATCAAAGAAATATGCTGATTTAGGTGCGATTATTTCTACAAGTTGACTTCAAACAGCCTGGACAGCTGTGTTGATCACACCAGTTGTTGTCTTCCATCAATATAAGTACGTATTTAACTGTATATGAGGGTGGCAACTCCATTCTTAACCCAGGCTACAAAACAAAGGACACTTTTACTACCTAAAACCACTGAAAATATGCAATTACTCAGAAGTCTGTAATCAAGCTTCATTCAGATAATCAAGCTTCATTCAGAATAATACCTATCCAGGTTGATGAAGAAAAGAGTGCCACTTAATTCATGGTCACCCTATTAAAGGTGACTCCTTCAGAAGGTGCTCAGTGCAAATTGTTGCTGCTAAAAGGTTGTATAATACGTTGGTGTGATTATGATGTTGCATTTAATTACACGGTTCTTCAATCACCTTCAGTAGTGGGAGTGAATGTGCAGCGCTATCACTTCTTTGCCGTGCAGACACCCCCCTTAACCTGACATCCTCACCAGCCATTGGAAACAGATGATTCTTTGCTTCTCCTGCACTGTCCGCCCATGCTGAAGCGTTTCACTTTGACCTTGAGCTGACCGCTGCAGTGATTAGTAAGTGTCTTGCTGTGAAGAGTCTCCCGAGTGTAAATAGGAGTTTCACTTGTAATGGCTCCAACGCGGCTCTTTTACACGGTTTAAGAAAAAAAAAAAAATACAGTCCTTGATCCTTGATCCAGCCTCCCAGACACAGCAAGTTCAGACACTTAATGGCCTCGTACGAGGGGATAAATCCATGGTTCTCTGCGTATGTGTGTGTGATTAGTTCAAAGCCTTTAGTCGCAGAGGGATGGAGAGTCAATACAGTCAGGGGACATCGAACTGTTTGCCCTGTAGATTGCCTTGTTAAACAGCACTTGTCTACCTGTCAAAATCTCTCCAGACCTTTTATCTGTCTTCTCCAATAATATCAGCCACTAGTAGAACAGTATATTAGGAGAACAGTCGCCTCTGAACTTCAAAGTGCTGTGCTCTTTTTTTTTGCAGGGAGATGTCACATTGCTTAAGAGCCCCAGGTGCTGCCGGTTGAGTCGCGTTTTTGCTTCTTCTATTCTTTTTTTTTCCTCCCCTCATGTTGTTTGAAGTGCGTTCAGTTGGTCCCACAGCATTTTGCATCTATTGTCTGATTGTACCGAGTCTCTTGCTGCTTTCTGACGCTGGCCTTTTCTCACTGATTGCCTCCCTTCTGCCATGAGATACCTTGTGTGCGGAGCAATCAGGGGAGACAAACTCGACTGTGGATTTCACGGAAGCTCAATTTTTCAAGGCGCGTCGATTTCTCTGGCCCTATTTTTTATTTAATCCATTTTGTTTTCACACTTTCTTCCTCCGTCCAGTCACATCAGTTACATTTACATATTCCCTTTTGCTGAACAGCTCTCTGAAGTGTAGGTGGAGAGTGTGTGTGTGTATTATGAATGTGTGATATCCTGTTCCCCTAAATACATTTCTAAAGCGATTGCCCAGCTTCTTTGGAAAAAATAAGCTGGATAGAATATGATAATGAAGAAAAAGGCAAGATGACACGCTAAAATAGCTCTTACTTTATTACAGATATCGACGTGTTAGTGTCCTTTTGTAATATTGGATACCAAATGTGTGTGCGTTTGGGGAAACCAGATAGCCACATGGTTAGGGAGCATAGGACAAGGGTGTTAATGCCCTGAGCAGAATCCTTGGTTTGAATCCCAGCTGGTTGGCCTGTTTGCTGTGCATCACTCCTCTGCTTTCTGTTTCCATATCTCCTGCCTCTCTCTCTCTCTCTCTCCCCTCTTTCTATAAAAACAGCCCAAAATAAATATTAAAGAAATGTGTGTCTGTTTGATATGAGCTCTAATTAAATGATCTCTTTCATGCTTGACTGTTTGCGTCTGCATCTTGAATTCAAAGAGTCTAAAATCGTCTTTTCCTAATTTGGGGGCCATCCTTCCTTTCCTGTTTGTTTCAGCACATTCCCTCTCCGGAATCTATTGCACCTGCAAACCTGTCATTTGAGGAGATAATAATGTATGTCGAGTTCCATCTGAAAGTCTTTGATCGAGACATGGGGAGCATTGCCTTGACTACACGGTGGAGGCAGGGCTTTATTTTTAGGTTTTATGATAAGTTAATAAGCAATTTTACATGTTGGTGATTTCATGTTCTGTCCTCAGAATGATTTGTTTACAAGTTGTGGGTGCCTGCACTGCCATGTCATTTTTTCATCCAGCCAAACAGACAAGAGCCATGGAGCAAGGGGAGGTATTTTTAGAGGCAGAGAGATATGAATTTCTGGATCCTACCTTTCTGCATGTTGTTGCGAAAATGCCTGAGACAGCAAGTGACGTGCAAACACTCCTTACCCTTCACAATGCATGAAGCAACAAGAACAAATTGATTCTCAGGCGCCTCATATAGACGGTAAATCATTTCCGCCACATATGTAGCACAGCTTGTTGTTCAGCTTTCATTACAGCACAGCCCAGCGAATAATCAGCGAGAAAAAGCTGGATTCTGCAAAGCAGCTGAAATCAGAGTTTTTGCACCAGCAGCTGTCTTTGGCCAAAGCAGCTGGCACCTTCTGGCACCTGATCATTCTGCCAGAGTCCTGATTTGCGTTCCTCTGCTATATGAGATGTGACCTTGCCTGTCTGCCATAGACTGCCAACTGCATCACCTCCCTTATTTACTAAAAGCTCCGCACAGAAAAATGCATTTCTGTGATAAAGTGCTGGAGCCAATATTCATGTGCTAATCCGACCTCATTCATGCTGATATTAGCTGCTTTGCACTTCAGAGCAGTGGTGCTCCATGAGACGGAAATGAAACCTGTGCAGCTGTTTGTTATTTTTGAGTTATTATTCTTTTTAGATTTGTGTTTGTTTACTTGTTGTGCAAGTATTATTTGATTTTCCATGATTCACTTGTGGCTCTAAACACAGCTGCTGGTAGCGGGGTGTGTGTTCTTCCTGTTTTAATTATTTGAAATTAAATAATAAAAAGGGGGATGCAGAATGTGTCCTATGTGTGTGTGTTCTCTTCTTTTATGACTTTTTGGGGATTTTTTTTTTGTTTTTTTTTGCTTTTATTGGACAATGAGTAGTGAAGACTCAAACTTAACACAAAGGGAATGAGAGGGCGTGACCTGCAACACAAGTATGCTACGGTGGAGCTTTGGTTTGCATGTTCAGGTTAAAATGATTATGTTATTAAGAATAGCTGGTCTTTGTCATCATATTTTTTAAAAATATTATTTTTAGGGATGCACGATAATATCGGCGTCCAATAATTATCGGTTAATTTTGGCAATTATGACGTCATTCCGATAATTCCGATAATTAAAAAATCAGCCGATAAAACGACCCGATAATAATAAAGACTTGGAATCTTGGTTTTTGCTGTTGGTCTGTGTGTTGTTGTGTCTCATGCCTGACTCCTCAACCCCTCCCCTCCCCGATGGTACTGTCGTATGTGTGTGATGTCATAACACTGCTGGGCAGAGAAAAACAAGCAGCATGGCAGCACTGACCAGTTTAGACTTTCTTTACTGTAACAGAAGAAGTCGTTTCACTAGGACTGGTCCCGAATATTGGAATATCTTAAGTATTTGTTCGTTGTGGTGGTATTCGGATGATAATTTTGATACTCAAAAAGTGCGAACGCCACGGAGCGTTGCCGAGGCTGTAGTACGCCGCCGGGGGCAGCCGAGCGTCGCCAAGGCTCCAGTACGCTGCTGATGCTCTAGAATGTCGCGGTGGTTGCAGTAGAGGACCTGACAACTCCGGTGTCACGTTCCGGTGCGCCGCCAGGTGCAGCCGGGTGTAGCCGAGCGTCACCAGGGCTCCAGTACGCCGCTGAGGCTCTAGAACGCTGCAGTGGTTGTAGTAGCAGACTTGCCAACTCCAGTGTTATGCTCCGGTGCGTCTCCGGGCGCGGTGGAGCGTCCCAAGGCTCTAGTACGCTGCTGAGGCTCTAGAACGCCGCGGTGGTTGTAGTAGCAGACCTGACAACTCCGGTGTCACGCTCCGTTGCGCAGTCGGTTGACATTATCGGTTATCGGCTGCAAGAAGTATAAAATTATCGGTTATCGGAATCGTTTGAAATTGGCATTATCGTGCCTCCCTAATTATTTTTTTGGGGGGAGATTTTTTGAAGCTTTATTGATAGACAGAGTGAAAGGGGGTAGAGAGGAGAGAGACATGCAGCAAAGGGTCGTGAGCTGGACTCGAACTCACGACCGCTGCTGGTAACGCCTTAACTCAGTGAGCTATACGGCAGCCCTGGTTTACAGAAATGTTGACTGTCAGTAAAAAACAGAGGAAACATACAGAGGCATCCCATGTTCAAGTCTAACCTTTGCTTGTCTCACTCATCCCCTCCTCCTCCTCCCTTTGCCAGCTTTGTTTCTCTGTAATAAGGCCATAGCTTTCTCTTCTGCTTCAAAAGGACAAGTCATAATTACTATGAGCACAAAGGGGGCTTTGTCGCTTGAACGTGAATGTACTTTATTTTGAGGCATTTGCAGAAGCGAGTTAGTCTCACATGTACGTGCACATGTATTCCTCACATCCCATCTGTGTGGTAGAACATAAAACACTAAAACTGGTTTGAGACCATCTTAACGCTCCTAAAGGGGGAATAATTTAGGACTAAATATTAGACCATTCTAGTGTTATCTCTCTCTTTTGACTCATAAAACTTAATGAAAGTGCAGCATTTCATCACTGAAATATCCTTTTATGTTAAAGGAGTTCAGCCTTTTTGGAAAATACCCATTTTATTTGTCGTTGTTTTGGAGTTAGATGAGAAAATTAACGCGCCTCCAATGCCTGTGAAGCTGGAAACAGCAGGTAGTTATCTTAGCTTAAAGAGTGGAAGCAGAAACAGCTAACCTGGCTCTTTCTAAATGGCACAATGAAAATAAACCCGCATAACAGCACCTCTTGAACCTGTTAATTAACATCTTATGTCTTCTTCCTTTAATCTTTTCACAAAGTGAGGAAAGATGACAGGTCTGTGGGGTTTATGTGCTGAAAATATCTGCAGACTTGATGCAGCAACCTCCTGGAGTCTTGAAAAGACTTAAAGAAACGCAGAGGATGTTTCAAACTTCAAGCTTCGACTTGTCTCCTGTCTGTATTCGTCGTGTTCGCTGGCCTAGTTTGGCTAAGTATCAGCTTTATCAATCTTATCTATCCCTCAAAAATATATAAAGAAAAAAAAATCAGCAAATAAGAATAATTCCCAAGCTGAGCTTTCCTTCTTTACTGACTCAAGTCTTCCGTGAAATCTGTGGAAACTATCTGAAAATGCCACGTCATGTTCATGATGCTATCTACAAGCATTTATCTTTACTGCAGGCCACTAGATTCTTTGTGATATTAAAGTTCTAAACTTACTAAACTAATAAGATGATTGATGTTGTTTGAGCAGGGCTCGGATAGACAGTTCCATTTTGGATTAGGGGTTTGTAAAGTACCTGGATTAGTTAAGCTCCATGGCCGAGCAATTCCTTATCAGATCTTTTATTCATGTTAACTCAGTGACACTGTTGTAAACAAACATGGCTTAAATGCACCAAAGTAAATGAAGACGCAGCTCTTGCAGAAGCTTTTGTTGAAATATTTATCTGCAGTCCAACAAGTTTGAGTGACTGGCACTGAGGCAGACGAGTGCTCGGACAGCTGGTGTTCCGCCACATTCTGCCACCCATCAGATTCTCTGAGCTGTAGCAGTGCAACGACAGCTTCACCTTTAGGTACTGTTAATGTGGCTGGTGCACGCGAAACATCAGTGGTTTCTTTAATTGAAATTCACTGAATGAGAAATTCTAACCAAAGCCCTATTCGCATGGGATTACTATTACCTGGGGACGTCTTGATTTTTTTAAAAATAGCTCAACAGGCTGTCACATAACAGCTGTTCCGCCTGTTGAAAGACAGCAAAGTGTTCCTGCTGCATGCTGCCATGTCGTCCATCGAATCATCCTTGGAGATTTCACTCCTCTGATGGATTTGCTCTTTCCGTGAATGGGTCTGCGTGGCGAGATGAGCCTCCTGAATTAGCACCCCAAATGCTGTTCATACTTTCATTTATAATTGCCAACGCAGCCTTCGTAATTCTCAGGAGGGAAAGAGGCAGAAGAAAGGCATGGAGAAAACAAAAAACCTTGCAAAAAAAAAAAAAAAGAAAGAGAAAACGAAATCGCACGGGACTAATATTCATCACAGAACCTCTGTGTTGGGCGAAATGCTATGGGTAATTTGTGGGGGAGCTGTACAAATCATAGACGTGCCAGACTTTCACTGGATTACGATCACATACAACCTCTGAAATTACTGCAAATTACTAGAGGTCCCCAGGTAACACTGGGCCTGCGTGAATAGGTCTTGATTTTATTTTCACTGTGTTGTGTTTATCTTTAGAAGCTGCACCCCGGTGAAGATCAAGTACCTTTTTCCTTGAAGCAAAAGAAAAAATGAGAGAGGGCAGGGGAAGTGAATGCTACCAAAGAATGGCAAAATATCTGAAAAATGGATTACCACTTTTAGTACAACACAGTGGTCAGGGTTTATATTTAGTTTTGATTGTTCATTATTCACCTTAGTTTCTATTAGGGTGGCTGCTATGCTTATCTTGTAAGTGGTCCTTAAATCACACTTTCAATTATTCAAACAACATAATTAGAAGCTACGTTTTCAGTCCCTCTGTACTTACTGATTGAACGCCTAACAGCTAATTCATGTGTATTAAAATTACATATTTAGAAGTTCTTTCCATGAAAATAAGCCCCTCCTGCCTGAAAACAGCAGATATAACTCGACATCATTGCCCCTCTCTCCACCCCCAAACTAAAACGAAAGTGAGAACCTTTTGTGCCCGTGTATGAGTCTCTGTTAAACTGAAAAACAACTGTCGTTAAGGTGGAAATGCTCAGCCATGATGTTGACGACTGTTTTCCTCATGATGTATCTTGAATTTGATTTTCACCAGAGAGCGTCTTTAAATATTAAGTTGTGCATTTTGATACACAAACCTACTGAAACTTGTTTTGTTACAACACTGAGTGAAATAAAAAAAAAATAATAACAAGAACAGTACATTTATTTTTCTACTCGCGACTTTAAAAGATTCAGTGAGATTTGAAAGGTTGTGAAATTGATTTTTGTGCTTGGAACTGCAGTTGGGTTTAATAAAATGCCATCAAACACCATCACTGTCAGCGGAAAAGAAATGCTCCTTTTTATTTTTTTATATTTTTCTGACCCTGGTAAACTTTTGATTCTTGCTAAAACTTAGTTTTGGGAGACATATCGGCTTTTGAAGTTATTGGAAAATTCCCCCAGGCACCATTGTCTCTTATCTGTTGCTGCAAGCTGATCTTTGAATGGCACCACAAGGCATGTAAAAATGTTAAAATCACTTTCGGTTTCGCTCCTCTAATGGTCGCTCCATTGTGCAGAATAATTAGAGGCTTTTTAAATGTCATAGAGCCATCAGCATGATGCTGTAATTAAAAAAGAAAAACCTTTATGAGTGTCATAATGAATTGGCTAAGTCATTACCATCATCACTAAACAGGCTTTGTTCCTTCACCGACAGTGTGTGTGCGAACATGCTGTCGTTTGTTTAATGAATCACATTGGACTGTCTGTCCTTGGATGAAGTATAATGAAGGTTTGATACATCAAATTATGAATATTTGGTGACATGTTTTTGGTTGTTGTCATCCCCCGCATTTTTTGTCCTTCATTTACTGTACGGTTGACTTAATGTTTGTTAGGCACTCAACTTAACAATTAACAAACTTTTGCCAACTCACATAACTTTTTCTGACAGTGACTTACACCTCTAAATATGGTACTGCCTGTTTTACAAATATAAGGGATTGTGTCCAGCTATATAAGGGTGACTTCCATCTCATGTCCTAGTCCACACTATGACCTGCTAACCATCAATCTCCCCAGACAAAGAAGGATGTGGATGGAAGAACATACAATTAAGCCCATGATTATTTTTACCTATGATATTTTTTTAATTTAAAATCATTTCTTCTGGCTAGATCTGACATAAACAAGTAACAAATGATAGTAAGATATTGCTATATTAATTTCTTATTAAAGTCCTGTTTGCCAGCACATCGATCAAATGGTTCTTACAAGAGCTAACAAGCTTTCTGCATGTCTTCACTGGGATTTTTAGATGACTCCCCTTCACGGTGATCTCTATATCTTTGAGGTTGAAAGGCTTATTTGGCGTCACTCTGGTCTTCAGCTCCCTCCACAGATTCTCGATGGATTCTGGCTCCAGCATGGTTATATTGCTTTCTCTTAACTATTTCTTGACCGTCTTCTATGTTGAGGTTCATTGCCTCGTCGGAAGGTGCAGTGCTGCCCAAGGCCAAGTTTTTTTTCCCCTGCTGACTGCCTGATGTTTTCATCTGGAATCTTAATGTTATCCTCTTTCCTGGTGATGCAGTTTAGCTTTGACAAGGTTACCTGATCGATTGGCTGAAAAACAACCCCAAACCATTTTATTCCCATCATTCCTGACTGTGGGGATGGTTCTCTTGGGGTTCAGTGCTCCTCTTTTACCAGTGGACAGCCATGTCCTTGTATCCAGACAACTTGGACTGGATTCTCGTTGGCCTGTAGCAGCATTTCTGCCCGTGCAGGAGTCTCTTTTGACGTAATCCCGCAGCTTTCTCAATCAGAACTCCTTATACTTTTTGATTATACTGTATTACACTTGGATATGGTTTTCAATTCCTTCCCTGTCCTCTGAGCACCTACAATGTGAAAGCGTTTCTCAGTGATGGACGCCAATATCAAGCCCTCTAACCTCTTTGGTTTCAGCACAACTTGCAGTTTGATAGCAACTAACCAGAGAACTACTGAATCAGATGTTCCCAATTTATATGTGTAATGTATTTGGTTCACTGGTGGGTCAGATGCTGCAACATTGCCCTTCCTTTATATTCAGTGAAACTGGCCACACTAGACATGCAAGGGGGAACTCCATTGTGCATATGTGCCACAGAAATCCACACTGCATACGTAAAAATACACTGGTCTTCTATTCTTTTTTTTTTACAACAATGGGTCATAAATTTTGTAGATTTTTTAAATAAACTGCCCTTATACTGGAATTTAGTACTTTATATCATGCAGGGCTACAACTTCGAAGTCTAGAACATGCATCCTGCATTTAGTTGACAGCACCAGTTAATGGTTGATTAGTAACTTTATCCCTTACAGGATGAAGTCATCTGTGATGTCAAACTAGTTGAAAACCTATTCACAGCATGGGGCTTTCAACCCTACAGAGTATGTGCACTGCAAGTGTAGCATGTAACACTTCCACTGCGCTAACGGTCTACATATGCAGTGTGCTCAGTGTAGTCATGGTGTTTTAGGGTACTAGAATGCTCTTAAACATTCTAGTACTCTAAAACACTAGTTAACTAACATGACATCTTTAGTAAAAATAAATAAATGAAAATAAAATGATTAACATTCATGATTAGCACGTCTAACACAGTGTCTTACTGATTTTTGCCACTTGTGTTATTACCTAGTCAGAAACCAGATCATATAAATATTCACTATAAATTCAAGTTTGACCATGGGTATGAAAAATGTTGGGCTTCACTGTACATTGGTAAAGCATACATGGGTTAAGGACAAGGCAAATGTTTCTCCAGAGTGGATGTGAATACAGTACACGCACCACCTTGACACCACAGAGGATTTAAATTTTCATGTTATGTTTTACAGTTCCTCTTCATCATCACCCTCTTAAAGCCTCGATCTTCTCTTGCAAATGGGCTGACATTTTTTTCCATACTCTTTTTTCAAAATGGTTAACACCGATTTCATAAAAAAGATCTCAAGCTCTATTGAATTAACTGTGTAAAAAATAAATTATCTGTTCACAGCTCACAGAAGATGCATAGTGATGAACTTAGGGCACCTCTGTGAAAGTAATTTGCACAACTCCTCAATCAGTCTTTATCTGTGTATAAAAGATTCAGCCTTTGTGTTGTAAGTAAGAGTCCATGGCAGAGGGAACCAAATCTTGGCTGGGGCCATGTATAATGTTTTCTTGTTCTCCCAGCGCTTGTTTGGCTTTTTACAAGGTGCTCTGGTTCCTCCTACAGTCCAAAGACTTAGCTTAACTGGTGATTCTACATTCTCTGTCGGTGTTATGGTGAGTGTGGTTGGTTGTATGTCTCTTTATGTTGGTCCTGTGATGGACTGGCAATTTGTGCAGGCCTTTCGCATAGATCTGCTAGGCTCAGCCCCTTTAGTACTCTCTATGGGAAAAGTGATGCAGGGTTTCCCCCAGTGCTTTATAAGCCTGGCGGGCCACCAGGCTTTCCTTGTCCCCCCGCCCCCAGGCTAAGCATCACTTGTTTATTTATTTTAAATAGTTTTTTTATGCTCCAAAACAGTGATACCAAAGACAGTACACAGAGCTTTTAACCACATCTGGTGATACGTTTGAAAGTGCAATGGTGACATTTTATGGTCGATACGTGAACTTTTTCCGAAGTCGGAGGAGCACTGGAAGAGACCCACTCGTTCATCCCTGGCGAGCCGACCGAGCCGCGGCTCGATGATGAGGCAGAGCCAGTGCGAGTTAGCACGGATGTTAGCACGTCATCGGAGCAGCCTTCTGTGAGCTGCAATGTCAAACATCGAACTAACGGATTTATTCCAAAATGGTTAGCTGACGCTAAATTTAGCAGACGGCTCTACAAGACCGAGTATGGTAAGCCCAGATGGATTACTTGCACTGATCCAACCTGCACCATGTGCAGCAAAAAGTAGCCTCTCAGTTCCCTGGTTTTACCCTTTGGCCATGTTTGTACTTTTTTATTTATGTTAATTTATTTTACTTTTAAATGTGACCAGCAACAGCTTGTTTTAAGATTCACTAGGATTTAACTTAAGTGAAAACAATTGATATTATTTATTTTAATTGTGTTTTTTTGTGTTTGTTGAAACCATATTTTAATATTGTGCTTTTTTGTAAGACTACGTTTAAGTATTGTTAATAAATGGCTTATAATAACATAATATTCATAATTTTAAAATTATTGTCAACTTTAAACTTTTTTTTTCACAAAAACACGGTGGGCTTCTCTACCACCGGGCTGAGCAAGTTTTCTGGGGGAAATCCTGCGATGTGTGGAAAATGGATGTAATAGATGGATGAAACAAGGCCACCCAAGAAACATGGACATGGAAAAATCCGATGGAATATGATAACATTTTATTTTCTGAATATTTCAGAGTTTTGGTAAAATTCTTTATCGTGTTTTTCGTGGACAAAATAATTCATAAGTGTCCAGGTACACCTTACTTTAATTCTTATGGGTCAACAACAGTTCATGGGCACAGAAAGAGCTGCACACAAGAATGAATTAAATGAAGCCTTTCACCAGTAGTTTAACAGTTCATAAAAAGCATAAAAAAGTAGAGGTGCAGAGTTCAGCGGGGCTTTGTTATGGCAAGTAATATCATCCTTGGACAAAAAAATACAATTGTGATATGTTTTTCCTGTCCTTTAAGCACTATAACTATGCAAAGTATCAAAAATGGCAGTTAACAGAGTCTATTAAACTGACCATACGCTGTCTGTGATTGCCATGTTATCTTGGCAATATCAGTTTTTTGTGTGTTTTGCAAACAAAATGTGCAGTTTTTGCCGACATCTTTCAATTTAGGTCTGTGTGAACCTCTGAATGGGCAAGCGTGTTCAACAAAAAACTCCACAAATGCAGACGCACGTGAGGCTTCGGATGATGCAGAGGTAGTTTTGTATCATTCATGAATCTGACTATTCAAAAGCAGAGCCAGAGCATGAAAATAACAAGGTCGCATCAACAACAAAAATCTAAATATGCCCAAATCGTGATAATAAGGCAACTGATGAAACAGTCCTAACTGAGTTGCCACGAACCTGCTCCTGTAAACGATAAACAGGTTAAGTAAGTTAAATAAATAAGTTTTCCAGATCACACCAACGTGCACTCGCCTCGAAAAATGTTGCCATTCAGCTGCTGTGGCCATGGTGAGAGAAAAGCAAAGCGTTGCCACAGCTTTCAAACCCGATGAATGCTTTAAAAGTCTGTAATTTGCCTACCCTCAGAGCCTCTTATTCACACTTGACTACAGAGCAGTGGAGTTGTGAATACGTAAACAAATACAGTATATCCATCTGCACTGAAAAATGCTAATGGTTTTCTGAAAAACAGCCTATGACATATATAATGATGCAGTGATTTTGTAAATGATAAAATATTTTTTGTGTGTGTTACTGTTAATAGTATGCTCTGACAAGATTATAAGCAATATGATTTTTATACATGACTCTGTCACCAGTGCCACTCACTAGCAACCCGTCAATGTATAAGTGTCCGACTCATTAATTCGACCAACATATTGTGTGATCATCGTAATGAAAACCAGAATATGGTAGTCATGAGGTTTGAGAAGATGTTTTTATGAACATCATTGTGTGGTACTGCACAATATACCCCACCACCTCCAAAATGTAAGGTCTATGCATAATGCAGTCCAAGAGAAAGCATTACAACTCAACAAGTCAGTGCCTCGTCTCGTCACGTTGCCTTGCTCGTCCTCCCTTTAACGCTCTGCAATCTGAAAGGCATGATAGAGATTTCAGTCATTTAACTGAGGCTCATTGTGCCAGTCCTTTTCATCTCTGCTCTCATTCTGTCACGAGGAAACTTTGAAATCTTTATGTTCATGATCTTTTGAACCCATGAAGCTATTCACAACTATCAAGGTCTTCCTTTAATGATAAATGCCTTATTTTAACCATCAGTGGCCCAAGAGAATGTCTTTCAATTTTACCAGCCCCAGGAGAAGCAGTTTTATTTTCCTCATAAGTAAAAGAAACAGATAATTTTTATTTTGTTCTTTCTCTCCCTAGGCGAAAGGTTGGCCTTGATGATGTTAAAATTATAGGCCAACACCCCGAGCAGGAATCCAATCTTCTTCCACTTCGATGTTTAAGGTTTTACTTTTCTCGTTTCTTAAACATCAAGTTCATTCTTACAAGTGGTGCCCTGAACGTCAACTTAGTATGAAACTTTCTTCAAGTTCTAATATAGAAAGTACTGTGAGAAGGCAATGATGTCCCGCACCATAAAGTATTCTGTTTTGTTCTGTTTCAAAACAAAGTTTGCCAATTTGTTAGCCGTCCTTGAAAACCTAAAAGGAGCTTCATGTAAGTTTCTTTGTTTTGCTTCAGGGAGCAGCTGATACTTGGATAAGACTGTTTGACAAATTCACCACTACTCAGGATCTTGTTAAGTTATAGTTTTATTTTGTTTTTTTACATAGTTTATTTTTATTACCCACTTCTTGCATATCAAAGGTGAAACAATGCATAATGTTGAAGTGGCATCTACAGCATATCTGTGTGTGTGTGTGCGTCTGTGTGTGTGTGTGTGTGTGTGTGCACTGAGTGAGTTATTGGCCTGTAAGCCATAGTAAAGCTTGATAATTACAAAACAGTTTTTGAATGAATGCTAATTTGCTATAGGCGCTGGGGCTCTTAATTACCTGTAAATGCCCTATAATGAAGTATAGAACATAAGTGTTTCAGTGCCTGCCAGTGTAATGAGTGTTCTTTAAAAGTGAAATATGGCTGGAAAGGCTTGAATTGAAATGGTTGAAGCTGCAGATCTATCTCAGCACCAATCGCACTGCATTGCAGATGCTTAGCCACTGCAGTAAATGGACAATGT
Source organism: Dascyllus trimaculatus (assembly GCA_024666655.1). Lineage (NCBI taxonomy): Eukaryota > Metazoa > Chordata > Actinopteri > Pomacentridae > Dascyllus > Dascyllus trimaculatus. The sequence continues at coordinate 7,872,790 of CM045445.1, read as the reverse complement.
CACATTGTAGGTGGGATTTACCACACAGGTGCAACATTATGTTTCTGCTGCATTCAAGGTTTATTAGAAATATATTGGACACTGATACCTGCAACCTTTTTGCTGTTGTACTTGCAGTAAACGATACAATTTCAGGATGCTTCAGATTAGCGCTGTCCAAGCTTTTTTTTTTAACTTAGAGAACTAATTAAAGAAAATGGAAGTGTCTCATGCATAGTTGTGTGTGATGAGATGGTCACTCTGTCTTGTTCGCTGATTATGAAGCCATAAATCCTTGCTGTGACTTGACCGACACACATGACGGACTACAACGACCAATCATGGCTTGCCACCTTTTCAGAGCCTGCGTGATGTCATCGGGACAGAGGTGCCCGGGACCAATTACTGGAAACAAACAATGACATGAATGATACTGGCTGTCTTTTGCTTAGAGGTGCCATCCGTCATCAGCGTGAGATAAACAATCAATTGCCATATCTGCCTCTCATTTTCAGGCCCAACACCCTACGTCCTCTGGGTTGGGCTTTGATGCCAGTGCTGTGTAGCCTGAATTATATTACTAGTTCAGGTTTAGCTTATGTTCCATTCATATAATCAGGCAAAGAGGAATTGAAGTTTTTTAAATAATTGACAGTATCGATGGATCACTTCCGTCTTCTTCAGAACGTCATCCAAATGTCGGGGGATGACGTGCCTTATCAGCTGATGTTACTGAGGCGTGGTTGACCGGTCAAACTTGATGTTTTCAAATTTCCACCGCCTCCATTGTCCAGCATCGGAAGCGGTTTTCTTCGGCGCGAATGACTCTGTCTTCTTCCCAGTTAATGATGTGGTTCTCCCTCCGGAAGTGATCGGCTATTGCTGATTTCTGGTCTCCTTGTTTGGCTTTGGCCTTTTCCGTTCTGGTGTGTGGTTTTTTGGTTTCTTTTTTGCACTCATTTTTTCGTATTTTGAAGCACCTGCCCGTTTCTGCGATGTAAGTATTGTTGCATGAGTGGCACGGAATTTCATATGTGATATTGCACTTGTCGCCAGGTTGTATTTTGTCCTTAGAATGTACTAGTAGCTGTCGGAGTTTGATGTGTGGTTTTACCGGTGTGTATATGCCATTTCTTCATTGTACGTTGGATACATTCAGTGGTTCCGTTGATGTACAGAAGAGTAACGTATCCTCGGGTACTGACAGCGGTTTGTTTGGGTTTTCTGTGCGTTGACCTCCTCTTAGTATCTGTTGCTTCCCCTTGTTTATGGCCCAGAGTGGATATTGGCAGTTGATAAGTGCTTTTGTGATGTGACTTTCCTCTTCCTCCCGGTCTTCTTGTGTCGTGATATAGTTTGTGCGGTCATATAGAGTCCTGACAACTGACAGTTTGTGTGCTATGAGGTGTCCTGAGGTCCATAATAAGTACTGATCGGTGTGTGTTGGTTTCCTGTTTGTTTTTATGGTGATATCGCCTGCATCGTTGTGTTGTAATTTAATGTCAAATGTCAAGAAACGCGATTGACTGTTTCCCTTCCTCTTCGTATGTGAGTTTGATGTTACCGGTGTTGAAATTCGAAAATGTGCCCCCAGGACGAAGAACAGAGATTAGGGAGCCTACAAACTCTCCCACACCTGGAGTGCCGTTTTGGGGCGGTCTGAGAGCAGGAGGCCAAAAACAGGTCACTTTAGTAAAATGTCAAATGTATTTTCTTTATCCACATGTTTCATTGAACACATATTAAGCTCAACAAGCCTAAAATAGCATTTAATGATTACTTTTAAGACCCCTCATGGTCACTCCCCCAGCTCTTACTATCATGCACACTAGCACACACTTTGACTCTGAGGTTTTTTGTTGGTTTTAAGGGCCCAGCTGAAAACCAAGGGGGACATAACATTTGCAGTAAGGGCCCTGAGGCTCCTGAACATTCTGCCTGAGGATATCAGGTCTACTTTCATCAGAGAGCCTTTCTTGATTTTGCTTGAGTCTTAATTTTCTCTGAAGTGTCTTTTATTTCTTTTAGATTATGTTTTTACCTTTCCCCAGATTGTATTGATTTTCATACAGCATTTTGTGTTTTTATTTTTAACATCTACTGATTGTATGGCACATCTTTTTTTTTTCTTTTTTCTCTTCCTTGTGAAGCGCTTTGTAATTTAGAATTTGAAAAGTGCTCTATAAATCATCCTAATCAAGTCATAGAAAACAAAACCAAGTTTTGCAAACTCACACTTTCTCATCCTTGTTTTCTTTGTCCACTTATCATCACCTTACAACTTTGTAGTCCACACGATTTGTGCATTCGGTCTCTGCTACAGTTAACGACATGGAACCAACAAGAGAGGCGTTCGCTGGAGTGTGTCCACTTAGGTTCAGTCTTATCCTCTCATTTAACAGTCATACGTGTTCTGAATAAATATTTCATATTCACAGTTAGGTAAAATGCTAAAGGTTGCTTCACAATTAAAGCAGTGCTTTCACGGCTGCTTGGTAAAGTTTCCGACCGGTTCCTCGGTCTACAAGGTTGTGGATGCTGCTGCGATTTTATTTGGACATCACTTCAGAGGCTTATGATTTCGGATGCTTAGCAGATTGAGTGATGCATCAGTTGGTGGATGTGCTGCTTGAGCGACTCATTACGCTGGATTGAAATAAAAACCTTGCACGTGGCAAAATGTCATTTTATAACTGCTCCATTGCATCTGCAGAAAGACTCGACAGAATTCCGTGCCAAAGTATTAACACTAATTTGCACATCAGTAAAAGCTGACAGAGTTTAAGTCTTACTTTTATGGTCCTTGAATATAATTTGAGCCACAGCAGTCATAACTTTTTTCACCATTTTCCTATTGGTCATTGGCTTGATTGTTTAAATGCTGCCTCAGTTCGTTCGTTAAGTTTTTTGACTCAGAAAATACCACAGCAACAAAATCTTATTTGCAAGAGAACAAACTGCATTGATACAAGATCACAGAAATAAAACTCATTCGCTCGAAACACTGATCACACATGACCAGACTGATTAGAACATATAAGAAAATAAAGCTCTAAAGTCTCTCAGAGAAACTAGCATCTCTAAATACTCATGTGCTGCAGCTCATTCGTGTAGTAAAGGGCACAGTGCCTGAATCCAGTCTTCATTTCAGCTCAGAGCTGTGGAGGTTTTAGAGCTAATCCCGGCTGTGATCCGGGGTTGTGGTCATCGGCTCTGATTTAAACTTAATGTGTTAAATGTGTGTAGAGCGTAGATAGCAAGGCTTTATAAATGAAGACATAAGTGTTCTCATGCCATGGGTTTAGAGATTGCAGACTTGTTAGTATGGTTCTTAGCGTCTTCATTTTTTTGCCACCTCTGCCACCCTGCACTGGAAAAAATGCTCCTCCCAAAACAAGAAAAAAAACTTATTTCAAGGCACTTTTACCTCGAAATAAGTGAAATACATCTGCCAATAGAACAAGTGAAAATTTGTTTTAAAACAAGTCCCTCCATCCTTGCTGAAATGCTACTTGTAAAGTGAATTTATCTTAAATCAAGTCGGTTGAGACATTTTGACTAAAAATAAGACGAATAAACTTGGTAAGATGTTGAGTTTTTGCAATGTAAGGAAAGTCCCTGCAATGTTGCTCTGAAGTGTGGAGAAGCGGAACTCAATTTAGCATGTTATACCGGCTGAAACACCACAGGCATACACACTTTACATTTGTAGAAAAAACACTTTCCCGTTTCCTGTGAATATAAAATGTTTTTCCCTTTATTAGGCCGACTGATTTACATTTTCATAGTATCGTGTTCTTTTACATTTGTGCCATTGTGCCATGGTCTGTACTTGGGTGAGCAATTTCAAAACAGATGGCAAGCTCGTGGTACCTCACAAACAACGGGATTGGGATCATTGCCCTAAGTAAATAACTAAATTGTAAGCTGTTTCATTCTATGTATTCAAGACCTGTACCTAAGGGCCTCAAGGCCCCTGAGGCGGCTTTCTGCAGTCACTGGCACGCCTCTCTCTGCATATGTTTTATTCATGATACTTACCTCATTTATGTTCACTTGTTTCATGTCAGCTCAAGTGAGAGTCTCTATTTCACTCTGCGGTCATTTACAGTTGCATTTTTCTCACCTGTGCTCTACTCTCTGTTTCACCATGCATGTGTGTAGGGGGCAAGTGCAGAGGAGACACAGGTGAAGTGAGGTTGGCGACAGCTTCTTACATTACTGTGACTGCAATTAAAGCTTCCCAACAAGTATTAATCCATCTAAAACCAAAGAAATGCCAATCTGGCAACACTGGCAAGGACACAAGAAGGCCTCCTGCTGATGACGGTGAAGCTCGTCCTGGCCAGATGACTAGCAGTTCTCCTGCTGATAACGTTACAGCTGCACCCCCCCAACAAGCACAGGAGGACAGGCTTTGACCCATCTTGGCTATCAGAGAGGAAATAGTCTTGTAGGCTCAACAAGATCGATAAGCAGACAGGGACAAGTGCTGTTGTCGTCTTTGTCATCCTCCCCCTCGTCCCACTCACCCCCACACAGGGGAGAAACTGCTCTGCAATGGTAACATAGGTAGTGAATACTCTTAGTATATATTTTATGACTTCATTTGCAGTGAAGTAAAGTTTTTAAAAACAACAAAGAAAATAGGAAATGAGTCTAAACGTTTAAAACATACTCATCACAAATCATTTAACTTCAAACCTCATTGCACATTACGCCTCCCTGAGCTGTTTGCTAGTGAGAAGCATTGGAAGTACCTCTCTGTTGTTCTCTGTTGGACTAGATCTGTAGAGACAGCTCAGTTTTGAAATGTGTTTTTTAAAAATTGTTTGCTAATAAAATTCCGTTTATTCTAATTTACAAAACTTTGGCAAAACCCTGAGCAGTCTGGACAGATACATACCACACAGGTTAGTCAGACAGTGGAAATTTTAGCAGTGGTTTTGGTGAATTTACTTTTTAAATAGTTTGGGTCGTGAGATGCGAGTCTATTTGAGAAGAAAGAGTTCACTTTCTTGAAGCATGAAATCATACAACACAGTGTTATCCCAAACGATACTATCTAGTATGTGTTGCTGATTATTAGCTGGATGTAAATTTTTATCAACACTGAAGTTGTTGTCTGTGTGTAATGATGGACTTAAACAGTGATTTAGCACACAATGAAATGTTTTTTCCACTGTTAGGCTACATGCTATTGTTAGCACATCGCACATTTTGTTATTTACTTTAATGATGAGGCTGAATCCTGTGTGTGGGAACACATCAGGCACACAATAATGTCACTGCTGCCAAAGCTGTGACACTGTAAATTTAAGCAAACTTTTTCAGCAAAACTGAAAAATCCCTGCAGTAACTTTGTTAGATTTAGTTTTTTAACCACAACAAATTGACCTTTGAGCAAAAAAAAAAAAACAAAAAACATCTCCTGACAGCAGTGATGGAGCTCAGGACTGAGGATGTCGGATGACCATTATGTAACAGATACTTTGGAGCTTGCAAACACATTTCGGTCATATGACAATTGGCATCGTGACTGTTAACATGTTTGCATTCAAGATAACCAATGGTTTTAATATGATGTCAGTGCAGTGAGTAGTCTTTCAGAGTGGCTGTAAGGAGACCCAGTGGTACTAATATCTGGCAAGTAGACAGAATTATTCAGAAATGGGTATGGCAAGAAACCAAATCAGTGGCGTGTGAGTTTACAGATTAACAAGCTTTTTTCACCATGCCAGTGGTGCATGTGTTTCACTGTTTTTTCTCAGTCGCAGCTGTGTGTGCATGAATGCTTGTAGCATTATGTATGCACAAAAGGTGAGAAACTGTGGTTCATGTTGACAGCACATGTGGCATCTGTGTTCATGTGAGTCTGTATCTGTATATGGGTGCTGGTGCCTAAAAATCACTAGACACTGTGCAGCTTCATTTGCAATGTATTTTCGCATACCTTTGTAGTGCAGCATAGATCACAAGTAGATATACGCACCGCTGAATTGACTTAGTTATTTAATGTAGTAAATTGCATCATCTGCATAAACAGATGTATGTCTGTATCCGGGTGAGAATACCGTTTTTTTGCAAATGATTGGTGCATTGATAAAGATAGGATGAGATAGCTACTGTAGATTTTAAGTCTGCCTCCCTTGTTTCTCTCAGTCATTACATCCTTCAATCATCATCTTTCACTTTTCACTAATGCTTCGTCTCAGTCATTGAAGGCCTGCAGTTGTGCAGCAGAAAACTAGTAGAGCTGAGAGACAATGGGGCACCAGCGTTTTCCATACATGGGTCTTAATTAAATCTCCTGTTTGCACTCACCAACACAACAACAACAACCCTACTGCTGTTTTTATGACAGATACAACAACCAAAATATAAAATCGCTGACAAGCATAAGCAAAAATGCTGTTATATGTGCAGCCAAATTACCTCAGTATTTATGTTTGTGAAATGTATTTTGACCAGGGAAACAAACTGGCTGAAATGATAATCTGCAGTCTGGTTAGCAATGCCTGCTAATGGGTAGTTAGTTTGCCAGCTAGCTTGGCGAGCTTACGGCTGACTGCTCTTCAAAACAGACACGCATCAGCTCAGCCACCATACTGGTACCGCGAAGCTGCGCCTCATAATAAATGTATGTCTATCAAGATGCACGGTCCATCAGTTAAATAATCATAACACTGAATTTTTATTCAGTTTTTCAGCTACGAATGGCAATTGTGTATCAGTGATGCAGGAGGCTTTGTTATGACCTTAGAGGCTGACATTGCTGGTACAGGGACCACTCAAGCAGCACCTTTTATTTCTATAATTGCACCAATATCTTGGTCCCTTACCATTTCACACATGCCACCACTGGCCGCACTGTCATGAAAATGAAGACCCTATGATTTGTTTTTTTCAAGATGCTCTTTTTTTCCTTTGCTTTCTTTCATGTATTCTCCTCAGTCCTTTCAGAGTAGCATCAAGAAGAAACAAGCATGTGAAGTGAGAAACTATGTTTGCACATCACACATGCTTCACCAACTTGGCGACAAGCCGGTTCATGAGTTATAAAGGTAGATTATCTGCGTGCTGTGCGTGCGTGTGCATCAGTGGCTGTGTGATGGATAAGTCTCGTTAAATTTTGATTGTACGCCTGCCTGGCGGGGACACGATAAGAGTGCAGATGTGCAACTCGTTATTATTGTGCGTGATGGCGCGCAGGTATCCCCGTTTGTGTGTGGAAGACGTATAACCCTGGTGTCATATGTTGGCAGGATAACAGATGTGCGAACAAGACTCACACACATGCACGTGTACTTCAAAGGATATGTGGAAGTGAATGAATCATTCTGTATTTGTGTAGCTCCTACTTGAAAAGCATTGCTGGTTTATGAATAGAACACAATAAAATAGAGTAGAATAGGACATAATGGAATGAAAAAGAATGGAATAGAATAAGTCAATGGACACATTCGGATCTCTGAGGAAGTGAAGAATAGAGAAATTTATCCAAAGTCATCCGGTGTGACCTAAGTGTGACATAAAGCAGTACGGGGCGCTCTTTGTGTCTAACACACAGTCTAAAGACGACATCCGTGCTGTGCAAAGCTGAGCATGGCTCCACCAAGAATCGGTTTGCACATATTTGAGTTCTTGCTGCTCCGACTTTATTTGATGTGCCCTCTGACAGTGTTTGCTATGCTGTGCTAGGGTTTGTTCAGAGTCTTCACTTTTGCTTTTCCCAACCCTCAGATGTTAGAGTCTAGGTGAGAGTTGATTGCATTCTCCATCTGATGCTACTGAGAGAACTCAATTCCTTGACATATTATTTCTGCTTTGAGCTGAGATTTATTCCTTTTTATGTTTTTTTAAAATTATTTTTTAACCAGGATGAGAGGGCATGGAGTACTGTGTCTTGAAAATAGCGTCAAATTATTAATTAGAATTTTACGCGTTATCAGTAATTTTATGATGAATCCAAATATATTCATCAGTAGTCAATGCTACTAAACATATTCTCCATTTTTTTGTGGATTTCACACTGATCTCAATTCAAGTATAGAGCTTCTGAAAGTAAACCAAATGGAAGACAACTTGACCTTGTAAGCTTTTGTTTTGGCAAATCTTGAATCAAAACCTGTCGACAGCATTTAGTCATTACTCGTAATAAAGGCTGTAAATGGCTTCCGTCTGTCTTAAGCGACTCTCGAGTTTCTTTTGTTTACATATGAAAATAGCAGCCAAGTCTAAGTATAAAGAAAGGTGGGGGGAAGCTGAGATCACAGGACTCAGACCCATGAGCGTGGGTTTTGAGTTTTGTATTGGACCATTGTTTTGTGGTGCTTTGGCTCGTTGTTTGCTTTCATTTTCAGTCACTGTTTCTTTCTGTTTATGCCACAGAACTCTGGTTACGTGTAGGCACTGAAACCGATTGGTCTAGGAAAAGATCCTCGTTTGGACTCAAATACACTCGTGCATACACTACCCACAAAGTTCTGGGTTGTTCTCTACAATGCTGAAGTGGCAACTCCCACCTAAAGAGTAGCCCCTTAATAACATGAGCAGTTTACAATTTATTTATTTCATGTTGCATTGGTCAATTCAGCTTTTACACTGTTTTGTGAGAGCGGGCTGAAATATCACAGTTTTATATCTCTAAAACACTGAAAAAGAGTGCAGGGTGAATAAAATAACAAATCCACACTGCTAAAATGACATCATCCTAATAAACTGAAAAATATCCTGTTGACACCAGAATAAATATTATGTAATAACATACACTGTATTGTGTAGATACACTGTAGGAGAAAATGGTCGAATAGAAGCTCGGTTGAAAGTTGACTAAATTCTTTGACATATTGTTGTAGCTGTTAAATAGATACTACTGTAATGTAGACTGAGTAACTACCTGAAAGGTTTTAAATCACAGCCTTTATTAAATGTAACAGACACAAAATCAAATAGCAAAATTATTACATAAATTATCTAAGTTTAAGTTTTTGAAACAGCTTCCTGGTTTGCTTTTTACCCATTATACATACCATAGTGGTACAAGTTGTACATTTTCCCTGTGTAATGAACAGTGCTTTACTACATAGAACACTACAGTGATTCGATTACTTTTGCTGAGTACTGCAGTGGATTATAATTTGGATTTTAGTAATTACATGAGTGTTACTAATCCCAGTAATGCTGATACTTTGGCACTCGGGGATCAACATGTTCATCGTCTTAGCAACAGAGTCGATAGCAGCTTGACCTCGGTTCATCCAGCAGAGCAGAATCTGCTCAGCGCAGGAGCCGGAGGTGTGTGGAGTCAGTTAAGGTCGGCTGCTACCAAAAGAGAAGTGCATCTCGTGGGAACTTCGAAGCCGTCTACTTCACTTGGTGTGTCTTCTATATTCGCTTGCTAATGTAAGTCACTGATAATGCATTCAGGAATCAGCTGCTTTTGTTCTCAGTTGAAGGATGTGCAAACCCTGCGGGTTCACTGTGAGGACCCTGCAGTGCTGCAGTCAGCAGGCTGAGCGCTGAAGGCACAGCACACAGTCGGCCTGATTGCTGCTACTTTTGCTGCTGAGTAATCAGTCAAGTAATGTAATTGTTTATTAAGTTTTCAGACGTATAGAATGATGAATTGATTGCATTTTTTAAGTAATTCGCCCAAGACTGATTATGATGGATTGTTCCAAATATGTAGGGTGCACTCCCTTTCAGCTTTGTATCCACAACAATGGTTTGGATAATCTGACTAAACGTTTGACCTCTTTACAAACTGTCTGATGTGACTCTTCGGGTTTTCTGCTTCATCAGACTTTTTATAATGAGTTTGCTGAGTACATTGTTAAAATGTACTAATTTAATAAGATGTAACTATCCTTTGAATATGGTTTTGCACCAGTAATGCTGGAAATACTGTAGATAAAGCTTACACCTGCTTGTTAACATGGCAGCACTTTAAATTCAATTTTCAGTTCTATTTCATGTATATGGTGGCAGTTACCGATGTCGTGACCCTTCATATAGTAAGGTGACAGGTAGCAGAGGACCCAGCAAATCCAAAGTTCCCCTTGGATTCCCTTTGAGAAAGCACTTGGCGACAGTAGGAAGGAACCCAAAAACCTCCGCTTAAAGCCACTTCATGGTTTCCACATCCCTGTGCGCTGACCAGTGTGCACTTTGAAAGCGGACAGCGAACACATACTTGGCTCTAATCACACTATAATAGAGACGCCTGCTGTGACCGATGGACGGACGGTCGCATTGCCCCTCGCGCTGAACACAGAAAAAAAGTCGCAAGGCTCCTGTGGATGTTTCTGAACAGCTGTTACTTGGCACTTTTTACAGGATACAGCAGCTACAGATTGGACTGTAGCACCGTGGCAGTGTGATTATTCCTGAGGAGTACCGAGCACAGTGGACGGACACAGCACGGGTTTTTCTGGAGAATATGAAACTTCCCACTGTGTTTGGACACCCTGGATGGGAAGCATGTGCAAATCAAAACACCTCCAAAGTCTGTCAGTGACGAAACTGCAACCTTATTAATGAACTGATGAAGTGTGAAGGTACTGAGGTGCTAAAAGACAAATACTGCATTTTCACTTCTTTATATTTCCTTGATTTTCAGGTTCATATTGTTAATACAAAATATAGTCAGCAAATAAATTATGGTGTGTTATAATATAAGAATTTTGTGATTCCCAGAGATAATGACCTCGAATTTTAATAATAGAATATTGCATTAATTAATTATCATCCCACAATGAACTGTGTTATCAAACAGGCTAGTCTGAGTACTTTTTCATAATATATACACAACAGAATATTTTTGCATTGTTGTAGTGTTGTGTTTACTTCGACATTCTGAGTACTTCTTCCACTACTAGAAAAAAAGCCACGAAAACTACACTAAGATATATTATATAATGTATAAAACACTAGATTTTACTGGATGCATTGAAGGATTTTTGTAAGACAGTGAATGTCCTCCCCTAAAGCTTAATTTCCTACTCTCTTCAGTGCAAAGCGTCAGAACGGAGCTGGTCTATGAGGACCGAACAAAAAGCACATAATGATGAAAAATAGACAGAAGAAAACTAGATGACTAAAGTGCTGAGCAGGATGAGACAGAGCCAGGAGAAGAGGTTTGCCGAGCACGGGTCATGGGTCAGGACGGGTGTAGGAAAGAATGGTGTGGAGAAGTGGAAGGAAACAGCGAGGAACCAGGATGGGAGAGAGGATAAAATGGATAAAATGCTGTGCTGCATCAATTAGGCTGCTGCCGAAGTACAAAGAGCACTCAGAGTGAGAGCGAGCAAAACACAAACATTTTCTCTGAGTGTGTTTTGGCGTGTGTTGTTATAGTTTAGTTTGTAATGTGTGTTCATATTTCCTCATACGCTTTAAAAAAGAATGATGTGAAATGACCTTTCAACAGACCTTTGGCAGTTCTTTTCTCGTTTGTAGAAGTAACCAAACCAGGTATCATATTTTTAAACATAGTGTATCAGCTTGTTGTCATTCTCATCTGCATCCACTCATCATAAGATATATACTATAAAAAGCACAAACACATACATCATGCCTGAGAACAACAACATTTAATTGAAATGTATTTTTTCTCACTCTCTCTATTTCCTTTAATGAAATGACAGACCCAACACTGACGGTACAATAATATGAAACAGAATTCTGCATGTACGTTGCAAACAATGCCTTTTCCAACTTACCGTCATAATGAACTTGTTTTCACTGAGCTGATTAACTGTGATGAATCCGCACACAGCGGAAACGCAGACACACAAATGAAATGCCAAATTTGTGTCACACATGGACACGTAGCGAGCTGCCCACATGTCTTGTCAAAAGTTTACCAAGTTTCTGTGGTCATGGCCAGTCATCCTGTCAGGTTCTCCTAAAGCAGACACAAATAGAACAAAAAGAGAGGTGGTGGAAGATTCAGCTTAATGCCAAGCTCCATCTGTTGTCGCTGTTATGTAATAGTGAGCAAGATAGTGCTATAGCTGAGCAATACACAACTGTGTGGCTGCTGTTGTCTTTATCAGGCCCCACCACTCCTAGAAAGTAAACATGAGTTTGACACACATCACTTTGAATTAAACAGAGCTGTCACACCAGCAAGCCGTGTTTCAAAGGATTGTTACAACAACTGTTCTTTAAGGCTTTCTGAAATTCTGATTCAGATTTACTTTATTTGTAGTTGGAGTCATTTATATCACATAGACTTGGCGTAATGAAAAGGAATGTCTCATAGCGTTGCCATAACATTTATACATACGTAACACCGTTCAGCTAAGAAGATGATATTGATTTGAAAAAGTGCATTAAAACAAGGCAGAATGCAGTCTGTCATGGACCCACCGAAAATTACAATAGTAGAGGAGAGGAGTGGAGAACTGGGCTGATTTTTGGATCATTATAACTGAGCTTTGAGCAAATTACACTGGAGCCCTGCACACGCACACACGCACACACACGCACACGCACACACACACACACAGATGCATGTACACATGGTGAAAGACAGTTCCATCTACAGTTTCTTCCAACTCATTTCAACTTTGTAACAAGCAAAGAGTCAGCTTGTCCTCTTCTGTGCCACAGTTACAATTACAGCCTCCACCCAATACTACCGCACACACAGAGCTGTGTACTCTTACTTTAACCATAACCTCAGTCTAATCTTAACTTAACTATATGAGTTTTTATTGTGTGTTTTACTACAGAGTGGACAAGAATTCACACAAAAAGTCAAACCTGTTTTGATTACAATAAATAATAATAATGCATTGGTTTTATATAGCGCTTTCCTAGACACTCAAAGACACTTTACATTGCATTATTCATTCACTCCATACTCCATGGTGGTTAGCTACGTATGTTGCCACAGCTGCCCTGGGTAGACTGACAGAGGCCAGCTCCTCCAACCACTCACTCTCACACTGCATTCACCCAGGCTTCCTGGTGTTCCCTCACGGTCTCCCATCCAGGTACTGACCAGGCCCAGCCTCACTTAGCTTCCGAGATCTGACGGGATCGGGCATCCAGAAGGCGGTATGGCCACAATAATTAACAAGAATCTTGCGACCGGTTACCAAAGCAGTTCTGCCTGCTGAATGTCAATAATGTTTGTATAGAATATTAACCTTTACATACTATGAACGCATTCACGCATGCACACTCTATAGCAGGGATGCCCAATCCTGGTCCTCGAGAGCCCCTATCCAGCATGTTTTAGATGTTTCCCTCTTCCAACACACCTGATTCAAATGATCAGGATCGTTATCAGGCTTCTGCAGAGCTTGATGATGAGCTGATCATTTGAATAAGGTGTGTTGGAAGAGGGAGACATCTAAAACATGCAGGATAGTGGCCCTTGAGGACCAGGATTTCCCACCCCTGCTATACAGCATACATACTTTGGTAATGTTTTGCACCCTAAGCAAGTTTTTGCTTTCAGTAGTGACAAACAGGTCACTAAAGACTGTATCCACATCCAGTTCTATCGAAACCCAGTCTTTTTGATGGATCAGAAAGCTCAGGAGGTAACCACAATAATTAGGAATCATCCTTCCTGGACCTCAAGAGAATCCAGTTAGTTGTGAAGATATATGTCTTTTGCCGAACGGACTGATGAATGCCAACTGACTGCCCAGGGACACAGCAGATTTAACAGAATGACTTATTTTGCCGTGTGTTTGAATTTCTGGGTGCCGATAATAATCAGAAAATAACATCTGTAATCCTGCTTTTGATATAAGAAAAAAAAGACACGAGGTTATCAGCAAATAAAGCAGGAATAACAAGCCCACTCATAATTACCCAGCCAGTTTGATAAATCTGATGAAGCATCTTGAGGAAATTACCATGTTTACCACATGGTAATTATCAAGTGTCTGTTTTGATGGTTATGTAAATCAGTTTATTAAAAACTGCTTATCAATACTGATTAAACAAGTAGACAAGAGCTTACATCCTTTAATCATACCCTTGATGAACTTGATGAACATCACATAACATCACAGATTCAGAGGACAGAGCTGATGAAACTCCCTCATGAGCACGCTCTTGTGCTATTTCAGTCAGCAAGCTGTGGCATTTAAAGAGTCACTCAAAAATCAACTGAAAAGTAATTGGCATGCAAAAACTTTCAAAAAAAACCCAAAAACTTTGGTTCATGCAGGTGTTTTCCCTTCGGATACTTAATTAGACCTCTTTTAAAACTGTGTGGGTACAGGCACGCCGTTTAACTGACATCCTCCTCGCTGTCCTTCAGTCTCTATCATTCTCATTAGATTTTGTAGTTTGGTGGCACCACTTAATTCTCATCATGGCTCCAGCCAGCGCTCACTTAATCAGAGGTCTAACTAGCTGTAATTGAAAACACCTGTGTGGGAGTGCAGCCTGCTCACATAATGTGAACCTTGTTGGACATTTAGTCTCTAACCAAGACAAATAACGTCTTCTTGATTTAATGTTTTCAATTTGGTTTGCTGCATTTCATTATAACTAGTGCAAGTTATTGGTAGTGCGATTACTGTATTTGATTTAATTGGATTGGCAGTGTTGACTATATGACCCTTAAAGCTGGGGTAGGCAGTATTGTTTTATCCTAACCTTTCAGCATGCTGTAATTCAAGTGGTGTGAAAGGGAAGTACACTTGTGCACCTTTTCCAGGATCTTTTTCCAGGCTTTAGACAGGGACAGTATAAAGACTTTCACCCAGATGACCAGGTATTGTGTCCAGTGTGAGGACTCATTATCTGTTTTTGGTTTTCACGTGCTGTTTGGTTACCGTATTTTCCGCACTATAAGGCGCACTTAAAAGCCTTTAATTTTCTCAAAAATTGACGGTGCGCCCTTTAATCTGGTGCGCCTTATGTGTGCGCTGAGTTCCAAGCGCTCCGCTTCATTGACTGTCGGACCATTTTCCGCCGACATCGTTACGTAAAGTACGTTCACTAAGTACGCCGGCAGCGTTGAACCAATTGGAGAACATTACGTAAAGGTACGTAACGTACGTACGGTACGCTGACCTCTGCTACGCCTCCGGTAGGTAGGTATATACTGCACTACCTGTATGCTGAAACCATGCCTGTGCTAAGGTATCTGCTTTGACTGTTGCACGAGCTTTCGCGAAAGCCGGCATCATTACTGAACAGCCACTCGGCAACGAGACCGACTCTGACAATGACGAGAGGGAACCTGTCATGCTAGACGGCGAAATTGCCCAGCTGTTCAATTCGGATACAGAGGATGAAGACTTTGAAGGGTTTGAGACAGAAGATTAATCAAAAAATAATGTGAGTGTATTTGTAAATACGGTACGTTGTAAAATAAAGTTCAGAAAATTCACTGTTTTACTTCCGTTTCCTTACTTTAGCATGCGCCTTTTAACCCGGTGCGCCTTATATATGGCGTAAATCCAGAAATAGACCCCGTAATTGAGACTGCGCCTTATAATCCGGTGCGCCTTAAGGTGTGAAAAATACGGTAGATTTAAGCACCAAACCTATGTGGCTGGGTTTTGAAAAGTAGAATGCTTTGTGTGAAAATACAACCCTTTAATAACATGTTTGAAGCTTTTCCTCTATTTTATGGGTTACCAAGGTGACGAATCCCACACCATCTAATATATGATTGGTGCCTTCATGCAGTTTGGTTGCGTAGGAACTTTTTTTCTGAGTCGGCATTGCAGAGTGAGGAGAGGGGATAGTTGCAGGAGTTGGGCTGTATTTTTTTTAAATTTTGTATTATTTTCTTTTTGTTGTTTAACTTTTCCAGATTTACTGTCGCTTTTATTTCCCAAGATTTTAATTTTCCTTCATTTTCTAAGACTCCTTAAACCTTAGTGAGAGGCAGTGGTTTCTGCTTGAGGGGTAAAGGGAAAAGAGTTGATTCAGAAGAGTGGCAAAATGCGAGTTGCACATTTTCTTATGGGGTGCTATTTGTCGCGTTAACTGTGATATTAAACTCAATGTGTAATTGAAAGAAAAGATAAGTCAAAGTCTAAACTTTCAGAAGAAGAAGCCAAGCATTTCAAATCTAGGCCTCGTTAAGATATTTGCTGCATTGCCATGAGTCAGACGTACTTTTGGTGGCGAACACACAATTAAAATACCGCTGATGGAGGATCGTAAACAAGCCTTGATGCCGTATCTTCATGAATTTAAGAAGGCCTCTTGTGTTTATTTAGACTTGCGCTTCTTTTTTAGTTTTTGAAAGGGAGAGAGTGTGTGTGTGGGAGTTTGTCAGTAATTTTTTTGGATTAGAATCCAATTTGTTCCTGTCCACAAGCCCAAGGGCTGATGGGAAGTCCTTGTTGCTGAGCTAAGAACAATGATTGCCCAAGAAGATGAGATGGCATGCTCCTGCTGATAGAGTCCTAAAAAACACCCTCTCTGTCTGTCACCAAGCCCACTCTCTGGAGATTCAGAGGGGTGAAACAGATCATTTCCCCACTGCATTCTTATGTTACTCACTCATTTCACTGTGTGATACTAATGGTTAGGTAACATGACAAGAAAATTAGACATAGTTAGAGCTGCGTGGTCTCTGAAGGTGACCACTTTTATTCATGGTACAGAGAAGACGTTAATGTGGGTGTGATTATATTTTGAAGTTTGTGTGGAAGTTTGCGCCCCGTCCCTCTCATCTTTATCATCGTCACCAATGACACTGTCATCATTAACGCAACATCTGCATTTGCTATCGTCCTCGCAACCACTGGCTAAATAATCGTCATCCTAACTGTCATTGTAATTATAATAATTTGCATCATTATTATGTGAAACATCGGATCACTGTAAGCACCAGCAGCGCCATCAGTATTGTAACTGCAGTCATCATCATCCTCATCATCTTAGCTCCATCCCATTTGTTTTGCCACTTCCTCCTTCGCCTTTTTTCCCCTCCTTCCTCCCGCCCTCTTCCCATTCCCGGCTCGCAAATCCCTTTATTAAATCAAATCCCTCGGCTCCTGGAAGCTGCAATACAACCAAGGAGTGGCTAAACCCCCGAAGGTCGCATAAGCTCTGTCCATCCCTGTTCACTGCCTGCCTGATTGTTTGTAAGTGTGAGCGAGAGAGTGCGCGTGTGTGTGTGTGTGTGTGTGTGTGTGTGTGTGTGTGTGTTAGCTGCACGCAATCCATCTGAATTTCCCATGGCACCTACATACTACTTAGCCGGAGGGAAATGTAGTGTGCGTTTATGCTTGTGCGGGAAGAGGTTATAAGCTGGGGCCTATAACAGATTAAGGCTGCATGGTGCAATGGTTAGAGAAATGGGAGATACACAATCCTGCAACACTAAGATGCCAAATGCCTAGAAGCCATTCTAAGTGGTGTGTTTGTGTGTGTGTTCAAGAGTGCACTGTGAGTGTGTAAACATAATGTTTTTAAGGTGCTCCATTTCACATTTTACCACCATTCTTCTTCTACCATCCACCCAGACTTTTTTAATGTGTGCATCTTCCCCTTCTATGTCCCTCTTTTTCATCCCCTGGCTCCTCTTTCTTCCCCTCTCCCTTCCTTTCCTTCCCTCACTTCCTTTGCTTTTTTGTCTGTTTCTTGCTTCTTCTTCTTTTTTTCTTTTCATCTTTTTTTCCCTCAGCTCTCTGGCCCCAGGATGGTGGTGGGGCTGTCTTATTACTCTCTCTTAGACACTAGTAGGTCCAGCAGCACACACGCATGCACACACTGTCCTGAGGCCCGAAGGCTGGTCGTACTTGATTGAGACTAATGGTGAAATTACACAGGCTGCTGTTCTAAACAATAGTCTTCACTCACACTTATCTGGGTCGATGGTACGAAAATGGGAGGCTGGTGGGGGGCTGCTGGGATCAGTGTGCCGGGGGCGGGCAACATTTGCTGGAGGATGAAGGGAGGAAGGGGGATGGGATGCGGAACATGCTTCGTCCAAATGAAGCTCATCGCAAACATATGAAGTTCTACATACTTTTTAATTGTTACATTAACATCAGTTCATCAGCATAAATGCAGTCTGTTAAAGGCTAATCAAAAACAGTTTGGTTCAACTGTGCATAATGAAGCCTCTTGAGTTTAAAGCCGTTTGGAAGGTATATTATTGTCTTTACAAATTCCTCTGTAACGTTATGTGGAAACATGATGGCATGACAGTGCAGTGGTTAGCGCTGTTACCTCTGGTGACCTGTCCAGGGTCCATCCCACCTGCACCCACCTCATCCTCCTCTGACAGCATAATCAGTCATCACATTTCAGATCAAATATTACGGTGGTCTAGTTGGTCTTCCAATTACATGATATCGCTTTTTTCCCCAGCATCACCCCTCTCACTTCAAACAAGCTGGAGCAGAGACAAAATACAAATACAAAAACCTCTCATTTGAAATACCCACAAATAACTTTGGCAGGGTTGCGGGACCCCATCACTCATGGTAAGAAGTTGAATGAGAAAGTAGGTCTTTCTAGGCCTTTAAAGCGCTTGGCTCCTGGCCATATTGCTGATTTGCCGGACCCCCATGAGCCAGAGTTCAACCTCAGATCCTCACTGATCTGACTGTTCAGTAAATCCTGATTCAAGAAGAGGGGTAACTAGATTTTTGCAGTCAGGGGGCTCTGAGCTTTGCAGCTCCCTGCCAGAAGATCTGAAGCTTGCAGAACCAGTAACAAGTTTTAAATGACCTTTCAAAAACCCTTCTTTAAAAAAATAAAAACCTGATTGTCTGGCTGTCAGACTGTGTTTACTGCAAAACTGGCACAATTGGTTTCTTCTTTAAATGCCAAAAAGCAAATATAATAAATCTAATATGTTTAGGATGGAACAGAAATGTCTCTTGCTGTGCAAATAATGACTGTCAGCAGCAAACAAGGGCAGAGTATGATGCTGTTATGGTACTGCAAAACGAATTTGAATGGCTGACATCAGAGATTTCTGTTTGCATTTTGTGTCCAACCAGCAGTCAGCCTTCATTTTAGTAAGTCTCAATCCTCAAACTTAAAAAAAAGAGTTTTGCATTTTTCAAGTTTATGTTGGAACAATACTCAGGTACCTGTTTTAACTTTAACTCTCCAATTGACTGAAGAGCGGTAGTACAAAATCTGCACTTCTGTTCTGTGCACGGTCTTTCCTATGTGTGTTCATAGCTAATTTGAAGCTTCACTGGGCTAGCTCAGTCAATATGATTGAGCCTTTTGAAAAAATGTGAATTCATCATTTAACCAGGTACCTTTTCTGCCTCTATTGAACTGAACGTTAACCACAGAGCTGACATATCAGAAAGCAGACGTGTAATTTCTGAAACAGAATAGGTCTCGGGAGTCCGTGATGAGCAGGTCTGTCAGTAGGGGTTCCAGATCAGCTTGTATTTTTAAGGCAATGACAAGCAACTCATTTTGCCATTTAGTTTGGATGACTTGTTGGTTTATTTTACTGTGTTGTTATTGTTATTGCTAAGCAGACAACAAAGACAAAGATGCGAGAGGGATGGAGAGAGAGGAAGACGAGGACAGGTATTCTGGCGTTTGCACCTGGCTCACTGCCTCCATGCACATATGTGTGTGTGTGAGTTACAGCAGCAGGGGATGTGATGCATCCCATAGATGCTCTCAGACATTTTTAGATTCCTGCAAAGACTCAATTTCTTCCTCTTCTTCTTCCTCTCGGCCCTTGTTTTGCTGTCGTGATTTCACTGTGTTGCATGTTTACTTTTCTAGCAGGCACACATGCACACACACACACACACACACACACATAGAGACATCGTGTTGTGTGTGTTTACTCCCTGCCCTTCTCTCAGAGGGGAGGGAGAAGTGCAGACAGGGGCTTGTGTGTGTGTATATGTGTGTGTGTGTGTGTGTATCAGGTATATATGAGTGTGTTTGCGTGCGCATGTGTGTGTGTGTGTGCAGTGGGTGGGCGATAGACAGATGAAAAAGAGAGGTGACAGTGAAAGAGAGAAAAAGAGAGAGAGAGAAGTGTCAGGGAAAAGAAAGCCTCATGGAGTGTGAAGAAGGCAAGAACAATGATGTGGTTTGTGGCTATGTTTATCTACTGTATGTGTGTGTGTGTGTGTGTGTGTGTGTGTCGAGGAGACAGTTTTTTGTTCCCGAGTAAATGCTTTTCTGCACTTTTGCCTGAGAGTCTCTCTATCTCTGTCTTCCTCTCTCTGTTATAGTTTGATCATTTTTTGACTTTATAAATTATTTTACATCTGAAATAACAATAAACACAATTTAACAACGAGCTACATTAGAGTCCACTTTTTTTTCATTGCACAGTACAGTCGATGCATCTAAAAGTAATATTTCATCAGTGAGAGCTGTGCAAAAATGAATATGCATTTAAAGTGTGGATAATATATATTAGCTATATACCATGTTTAATATGTGCATTGGAGTAAAAAACTACTATAAGCCAAAACGTTTTTATATCAGCGTAAATGACACCATTATGTTTGACCATGACATGCTAAGTACAGTTATTAAGCCTTAGTATATTCAACAACCCCACATATTTATAATACACAGTACTTAAGCTTTGTATAGTAGTGACAGTAATAAAATATGCAGCAGCCAACTTCAAATGGCTCTAGATGGTAAAAGTTTGCACTTTAAAGCTGGGTAGAGAAAAGTAGCCTGGTGCTGTGAAATGCTTTGAAATGAAAATGCACTGGGAGACCTGATAGACCCATCACTGTTGTGTTATTGGTTACTTTTGATGCACATTTACATGCATTAGTCAACTGTAACTGACCACATGATCAAATATCAGACTGACCTTATGAATTGTTTCAACATGATCAGCTAAACATCCAGCGAAGTTGCAGCAACAATACCATGTATGTAGTAAGTTGTAAATAGTGTGGCAGCAATGTGGCAGGTGAATGAACACAAGTAGTTTATGTTTTGAGTGAGTTTTACTTGGGTCTGCTGAACTCATGAAGCTGCTCTGGAAAAGTTCCATCACAGCCCGAGGTCAAGTTCATGTAAAAGACTATGAAAGCACAGCTATGCTAGTTTTCATTTCCAGCAGGCACTGAGAATGCAGCAAGAACTGTCAAGGTGTACAGGGTTGACTGTGAAGTTTCTTCGCAAGTGAAGAAACCATCTTGGACCACTTCTGATGAGAAACCATTGTAAGAGTGATGTAAGGTCAACTCAACCCTATTCAAGGGTTCTTGGATACACTGACTTTTTAAAAACTTTATTCCCGAGACAGAGTTTGTTGACTTTTTTGTTTGTTTGTTGAAGATTCAACTGGGAGATGAAACACAGTGTAAGCTGTATGGAAATGTTTCAGCTACAGAGAGAGTGATATTGACCAGAAATAAGCACTCTGTCAGCAGTATGGTATAAAGGGAAATGGTCTGCACTTATATAGCGCCTTTTTCTACCTTAGCGGTATCCAAAGTGCTTTACATTTCTCATTCACCCATTCACACACTAATGGCGACAGAGCTGCCATGCAAGGCACTAGCCTAGGGAGCAACTTTTGGGTTTGGTGTCTTGCCCAAGGACACTTCGGCAGGTGGAGGGGCCGGGGATCGAAACACCAACCTTGCGATCAGTGGACAACCCGCTCTACCACCACAGCTGCCCAGCCTCTTGCAGTTGGTGCCACTACACAGGGTAACACAACACATTTGTTAGATCATTTAAATTGACACAAAAAAGCCTCCACAAATATAGTAATTCAAGTTATCTGGTGTAAGTTGTAATATATGCAAGTACTTCCAAAAGTTCTTCGCCCTTACCTGGAAACAAGCTGCCCGTTTTTGGGCGTAACTGTATTTGTGACCTTCTCCCGTGAAGGGATCATGAAGCTTGAACATCGGTGGTCCAAGTGCAATGAAGTTAAAGGAGACTATGGGGAAAAATAGTGCATGAACAATCCTTCTCCTGGTGAGTCTGAGAACTTTTTGAAGTACCCTCGCACATGGTAGAAAAGCGAAATATTGCAATGTCAGTTGTGCTGATCAGAGGCTATCAGCAGCTTTTAAAGTTTGACAGCTTTGACTATTTGATTTATTTCTGTTTTCTATTCTATTTCTATTACTCTGTCGCCATTGGAGTGTGAATGTGTGTGTGAATGGGTGAATGCGAAACACATTGTAAAGCGCTTTGGATACCACGAAGGTAGAGAAAAGCGCTATATAAGTGCAGTCCATTTACCATTTACCTTTTATTTCTATTCTATAATGATGATTAAACCTTCAAGCACTGAAAAAATGTACATGAATTTCAACCAGACTGCCCAGTGGAGCACTGCATTCTGGCAGCACGACAGCTATGGTTAGGGTGCATACCTAATGGATGCAAATGCTGTCAGACAGAGTCCCCAGTTCGATTCATGGCCAGGTAAACTTCTTCAGTATATTTCTTGATTTCCTGTCTATCTTTACTGCTCCTATCTTATAAAGCTATCAAAGAAATAAACAAAAGAGACTGTTTCAGAAAACAAGTGAGGCTTATCAGTGGGCAGGAATGTCTCAGTAACTGCACACGTTCAAACCAAGCCGCTCTTCAGACAGTTCCAAAAACCAAAAGATAAGCAACAGATCTCACAGCGGTGAATCCTCATTTCTCTGGATGGAGATACCGGCAGTTTGGGTTTGTGACAGAGCTATCAGACACTAGATATCTGTTTGTGCAAATACAGTGAATTGTCAGAGTTTGTGCTTCGTGCGTGGCTGGCTGCTGTTGTGATTCAGGTCCTTATGATGGCTTTATCATCGCAGGAAATCTTGCTCTAGTGCAGTTTTAATGGAAGTGTGTTTAAGCAGGTCTTTATTGTCAGTGTCCAGAGCTGATGGGGATGCACTATTGTCACAATTGAATTGAAAATATATTAAAGTGCCTCCGGTGTCTTGCACTGCACTCTGCTAAACAGAGATATGCCACACATCTCCCTGGGAAGATTGGATGGTAGACTGTGTGTGTGTGTGTCTGTGTGTGTGTGTGTGTGTAAGTACATGTACATCCTTATATCTTTGTTTAAAGGATATGTGTGCCCGTGTGCTTGTGTCTCTGTCTGTGAGTTTTAAACCGTCCTAAGTCTCTGTGGAATTGTAATGGGCTGTCAGTGTCTCAGTATCCCATGAGGTTTTGCTGTTCATAATATGTGTGTCTCATTTTTTTTCTGTTTGTGTATGAGAGTGACAGAGAAAAGGGGAAGCAAGAGAGGGAGAGAGGGGGCGGGTGTAATGGTTTCCTGTAGTAAAGTACATTGTCCACTGTGCACAATGATCCTAATTGACAGAGATGGCCGTTTCCTTGGGGAGACATAGCGAAGGACTCAGTGTGTGTGTGTGTGTGTGAGTGATAGCAGTGTGTGCTGATTTGTGAGTGCTTGCACTTTGCACTGACTCTGCCCTTTAAAGTTGTGGTGGTGCATGCTGTTCATGTCTTACTGAGTATATTAAGCTGCCCAAAAACTTAATTAGAGTTTTGTAAGCTGAATCAGGTTTGGATGGTGACTGTAAACATTCTGTCTTTTTAATATTTTATTTTCAGGGGAGGCTTTTCAAGTTTTATTGATAGACAGGTTGAAAGGGGGAAGAGAGGAGAGAGACATGCAGCAAAGGGTCATGAGCCGGACTCGAACTCACGACCACTGCTGCGCCCATGTGGTAACGCCTTAACTCAGCAAGCTATGCGGCAGCCCACTGTAAACATTCTTTAAAATTTTTTTTTCTTAAACATGTAAACCTTACTTCCTGAGCCAACTTTAAAGTGACGAGTGGGAGGCAGTAAAAGACACTGTTGTAATGTTGGACTGAGCAACAGTATTATCTTCTTTCTAGGGCAACAGCATGGTTAAAAAGATGTGTATGACTGTTACTCTGAATCTTGGGCCTGTCTAGACACTTTGTGGCTGATTGCAGCATCATAATCACCCCTGTAGACGTGCACTTCACAGTAGCCGCTGCTACATGCTGGTGACATTACGTCTTAGTTAGTTAAACTGCTTACTGATGCTCTGTCACATGCAGGTCACCCAATAGGTCAGCCTATCTTAATGGTAAACGATCGTCTTATAAGAACAGCATTACTCCAGGTTTTAGCCTCTGTCATCAGTTAACCACGAGGGCAACACATGTGGTCACGTACATAAATGAAAGCTCAATTTAAAGAAAGAGTCCAATCAGGGACCTTTAACCGCATCAACTTTCAGGGGGCAACTCTATGGGTATGTGCTTAATTGCTGAAACAGTATTTACAGTGTACAGCAGCATTTTATATTAAAGCTGAATGATTTGGGGAAAACATCTAAGTGCATTTCTTCCTGACAGATATTGCAATTTGATTTAAAATGTAATGGGACGTAATCTGCATGAGATGCCATCAAAAACGTGACTGTCGCACCAGGAGGACGGCATGAATTAGTAAGATTCATTGATGCATTAGCTTAAACCCTGAGTCAGACATGTTGCATTACTTATATCTTAAACTGCAGCCTTTGTGATTCGCTAAATGCAGTGTTTTGAATTGCGATTTTGCTTTGAAATCAGCCCTTTTTTTATACACATCATTATCCATCAAGTGCTACTGCAAAATGGATTTAAATTGGAGTCCTTGTATGCTTGAAGACACCAGTAGCTGTATGTGATGAAGCTGATTTAAAAGTTTATTATGTGTGTCTGTAAAGGATTAAATGACTGGGGAAAAAAATAAATCAAATGTATCAAATTACATAGTTTTGTGTGTCTGTTCTTGTTAATACTGTGCCGGGAATGTTTGTGAAATATGCGTAGAACAACGTTATGACTACTAAGTAAATAAAAAGCTTGGTTTGTCAGTTTTTGCAGTAGAATACCATCCATCCATCCATCCATCCATCCATCCATCCATTATCTTCCGCTTATCCGGGGCCGGGTCGTGGGGTCAGCAGTCTAAGCAGAGAAGCCCAGACTTCCCTCGCCCCAGACACCTCCTCCAGCCCTTCCAGTGGGACACCGAGGCATTCCCAGGCCAGCCAAGAGACGTAGTCCCTAGGTCTAGCCCAAGGCTTCCTCCCTGTGGGAAATGCCCGGAACACCTCCCGGGGAGGCGTCCCAAAGGCATCCGGAACAGATGTCCAAGCCACCTCAGCTGACCCCTCTCGATGTGGAGGAGTAGCGGCTCTACTCCGAGCTCCTCCCTGGTGACCGAGGTCCTCACCCGATCTCGAAGGGTGCGCCCAGCCACCCTGCGGAGGAAACTCATTTCAGCCGCTTGTATCCGGGACCTTGTTCTTTCGGTCATGACCCAAAGCTCATGATCATAGGTGAGAGTCGTAACGTAGATTGACTGGTAAATACAGAGCCTCGCCTTTTGGCTTAGCTCATTCTTCACCACGACGGACCAGTACAGCGACTGCATGAGTGCAGACGCTGCACCGATCCGCCTGTCAATCTCACGCTCCATCCTCCCCTCACTCATGAACAAGACCCCGAGATACTTAAACTCCTCCATTTGGGGCGGGGACTCTCCACCAACCCGGAGAGGGTCAAGCCACCTCAGTTGTAAATTCATCAGCATGGGGGCATCATGACCAATATTTTACTTTATTTTTTGTGTTGTTATAGCCATTTTTGGGGGACATGTGATTGGACTTTCGCATTACACAATAAGGGATTACAGCAAACAATCAGGATTATTGATATGCACATCAACAGCAACATAGACAGTACTTTAGCTTTCGGTTCATTATTGGGACTTACTTAGGGAGTGGTCAGAATGCCATTTCTCTGGTGGCATTACCATGGTTCACCTAAACTTCATTCTTTCCTCAAACTAGGACTAAATCTTAACTACGAGTTAACAAAAGCATAAACATGTGTCCAACCAAGCCTCAGCCTGCTTTGCCTGCCTGCAAAGCTCCAGGGTTACTTTTTGAGACACCGCGAGGTGAAGAAACCCAGTGAGGAGTCAGAGGGAGAGAACGAGAGGAGAGAGAGAGAGAGACCACTGAGGTTAGAGAGGAATGAGTGAGAGTAGATTACAAGCCACAGGAGGTGAAATGCTGTTCACACCAGTGCCTTCTTTCATCATTAATTTGGTTTAGGTTTAGGTGAAATCAATGCTGGTGTTTGTTTTCACCTGTGTAGCTCTCTTTGTGCCTCTGGAGCGGCTCTAAAGAGTGCGGGGTGCTCGCACACGTCCCAGGACAAAATGAGAAAAGTGTGTTGTGACGGCTCAATAAGCAGCGCCTATAAATGTCTCGGCTTTAAGTCTTAGCCCTGCAGCTTGTTTCATATATGCATCAGACGAAGAATATCGAGCACAACTGGACTCCACAAAAGGCACAGAGAAGTCAATTAACACCGCTGCATGGGCAAACCTTTGATACCGCATCAGGGAAACCCACTAGGGGAGAACTGTTTTTGTTTTCAGAAACTCTTTCAGAGAATTGTTGATCTGCTGCAGACTGGCCCTGTATTATGTGTCTGTCAGCAGATTTACATCTGCCAATCTCTTTCACCATCCTCCTACTCGCTCCTTATTCCCCCCTCAGTCATGTGGGATGTCGTCACCCAGACATCAGTGATGTGCTCCACAGCCGTCTCAGTGATGACTGCTAAGCCGTTTGATGAAGTGTGGGGTGCTATTACTTTTACTGCCAGTGTCATCCCGTGTTTAATTTTATGCTTATTTGTCTGAGTGCTCTTGACTCGACAAACATTTTCTGATTATCTGTTTTCATATTTTCTGTACTAGTCATTTTTCCTGTTTGACAGAGAATTTGTGGTTGCTGCTAGGGGTCTGATATGAGAATGTGAAGTTGTTGACGGAGTAAAAACACCTGCATGAGCTGTAAATGTCCCTCCGATTGCAGAAGCTAATGAGAACTGACACAATGTGATTTGAGGCCTGTTCTGAATTTGTACTTAAGGGTTTAATGTCTGTGCTTCATGTTGCCCTCCAAACAGGCAAATCAGTCAGAACAAATACTTTCTTTATACCTACTTTCACTGAATAATGTGTGTCTTATCAAATTATGCATGGCACAAGCTGTTGACTGTACATTAGGCTGCAATTTTGTCGTGCGCTGTACTTGCTGGGATTATTATCTGCAGATGAAGTGCTTCAGTTGTGTTGTTTGTGCCATTAATGTTTAGCATTTTATATATGATTTTTTCTGAAAATACAACATGACACATAGACAGTTACTGAAGCTGCTCTGGTATGAAATCATCAGCTTTTTCAGCACCATGGACAGAGACACTCAGTCTTCTGAAGCTACTCTGTGGGGCTTCCACTAAAATGGGTGTTTACATCGAGTGTCACATTGATCCTCGAGCTCCAACAAAGATCCCTCCTCATGAAACGCTTGGGGAGCCGGTTTAGCAAGTTATCCATATCCAGTGTTGTTTACATTCATGTGACCTTGTAGTTGTATTCTGTCCTGCCTTTGTGTGCGTCTTGTTATTGCCACCTAGATCATTGAAGTAGTGTGGGATGTTATTAATAAGGCTATGTGTCTTATTATCCATGCGCACAAATAATCATGTTGTAGATTGTACAAACACCGGAAACAAATGTGGCCAAACGTGCTGGACATACCTAATTATTTACATTCATACAACCTCTACAGACTCTGTTTTTCACACTAATCGGCACAGCTCTAGAAATGTATTTCACCATGCTAAATGCATCGTCCAACAACTTCCTGACAGCTGACTCGTCTGTGTACCTCTATTATGTCCTCTCTGCTTTGTGTAAACACAGCCTGCAGTTCATCTGAATGGTCACAGCTGAGGATTGCAAATTTTTCCTTCTCCTTCCTCTGTCCGTAAAATCTGCTCACTGACAGGCTCATATAAGACAATATGTGAATATGACACTATTAGTGGTTAAAACCTGAGTCCTAGGTTGAGTATAACTTCAAAGTTCCTTTGGCAGCACAGAAATCAATTGTAAAACATAGCTCATGCTTCTTACAGTCATACATCCAGAAGAACTGAAATGGAGGAAACTTTGTAGTTTAAAGACTACAAAGATCACACAATGAGCCAGTAAAATGAGATGAACTTTATCTTCAGTTCATCTAAATTACCAGTTTTCTATGTTCATACTGATTACAAACACTGACTAATAACACTAACCTGTCATGTAATGGTACATAGAACTCATGTTTTAAGCACTCAGCCAGCCACAAAAAGTTAAAACTTCAGTCACAGCCTGCATGGGCACATGTTTTTACTGACAGGCAGTTCTTTGGGATTGCGTTGTTGAACTTCAACAGCAAAGAGCCCTAAAGGAAATAGATTCTAAATCATTCATTGTGGGGAAAAAATGCTAAGCAACTGCGATTTGGCAAGTAATTTAAGAATAGTGACAAGTTCTAACCCAAGCCAAAATGAATCATAAAGGACAGCCACATAGAAATTGTGCTTTTTTCATCTTTAAATAAGTGCACACAGCTATTTACACCGTGGGTTTAGTTCGCACTGTGACTGAGCATAGCAGTTTTGATAATCTAACCTGCACCAAGCTGATTGCAGTTATGCAGATAGTGAACAAGCAAGCTGGATTTTATTCCTTAAAAAAGCTGATGGCATTGTTTTTAACCTGCAGTTTGAGGGTGTTTTGGGGTGTTTTTTGTGGCAGCCATATTTTTGCTCACCGTAGGCTCATTTTCCACTGCAGTATAAAAACATGTACCTTTATGGAAACAGTGCAACCATGGTCAGAAATAGAGATACCCTAAAAAAACGTATTTTGTGCACTTTGACAGAGTTATAATGCCAGGAATCATGGAAGATTAAACAGAAAGGTAATTTTTTTTCATTGCTTTTTTCACAAAAATAGAAAAATAATAACTCCACTTAGTGCATAGAGCACTTTTTCATGTTCCCACATGTACGGATACTTTTCCAACAGACTCTGCAGTTCAGTTAAGTCGCTCATGACTTTTTGGTTGTGGCAAGGAGCGCAGAATATGCTTGTCTTTGACTGAATCTAGTCGGAGCAAGTGCTTTATTTTTGGCAATTTTTTAAAAATAAGTCATGGGAAATAAAATGATTTCAAAGAAAAATAACACAATTTTATTCTTGCATTTAGTTTCCTGACTAAACGAGTTGAATGAGAATAAGTTGTTCAAGGACTGTCGGAAAGCTTAAGATCACATAAGACTCTGTTTTTCAGCTTCTGGATGACGAATAAAGACGTTGTGGGGATTTTGTGAAGACATATGCCTTTCATATCCGCTGTTGGTTTTGGGGTTTACAGGGTCAAATGTATTGCGTTGTAGGAGTCATAAATGCAGATGAACAAGTGAAAAACTGCGCCCGTGTACACCAGCTGCATCAGTAGACTTTTCTCTGTGTGCGTGTGTATGTGTGTGTGTGTGTGTGTGTGTGCCCGAGTGTGTTGGGGACGCCAGCTGTGCCAGTATTTATAGTTTGCACTTGAGCTTTGTTGGGTAAAACTAAACCGTGATGTCCTCACATTGACTTAAATGTACACAAACACATATATGCACACACACAAACAAGCAGTCCTTGTCCCGCAGCACAGCAAGACGCACACACACACACACACACACACACACACACACACACACTGAGGGTTCCTCCATAATGACAGCCCACAGCAGATTGTCAGTCTGACGACTTGCCATTTCACATCACTCTGCGGAGATGAGTGGGACACAAACATAAAATTGCTCCGAACCATACAGATGGAGAGGCAGATAGACCCACTGACATGGATGTAGATGTTTATAATAAAACAAGTCTCATGATTTGAGTGATGCTGATGCTGTGACACAGCACATCTATTCCAGGCAGAGACTGGGAACAGAGACATAGATCCCTGTAGCCTCTGTGAGCATCTCAAAGCTGGAGGCAGGAGTTGGAGCACTCCCATGCTGGAGATGGGAGTCAGCATCGGTAAAAAAGAAAAAAAAGCATACTATATTTTGCGAGGGGTTTTACCATGTCAGCACCAGTCACGTTGTAAATTTGCGGCACATTCTTTCTGGGTGGCTAAAGGCTGCTTCTTCGCTGCCGGTTAGCCTAGGGTTAAGTGAGTTAAATTCCAAAACAGTCTTAACTCTGCAAGGTGGCTAATCTTGGATCACAGCAGGGTGAGCTAAGCTGAAGCAGAGTTGAGTCTCAGTTATCCACTTTCAGATGTGCCAGGTTGACACAATAGTCAAGTGCTTTAATCTGTGTCAGCAGTGGACTGAACATTTCAGAATGCAGCTCAGTGAGGGGGGTTTAGATGGTGTCTGTGTGCTACATTCGTGCAACGAGCAAGAAAATCAACTCTGGTTCATTTTAGGTCAGAACTGAATAATCAATGCAATGAAAAATGAAAATAATGAAAATAATGATAACATAGTGAGTTGATAAGAAACTTAACCTGCATCTAACATAACTGTCCTTACATCTAGAAATAAAAGTATTTTTTCATATATAAAAAAGTAATTTTCAAAATAATATTACTAGTTTTTGTTGAGGAAAATGTTTTATACCTGAAATTATTGTTTTGACTTCATTAACATTTCTCTCCAGACTTAATATCCAAGTCAGCAAATAAGTCAAGCGAGGCCTGCATGTATTATTTAATGTTCAAAGTCCTGGAAAACTTAATTTAAAACCTTCAAAGTATTTCTTTTTAACTCTGACTTTGGTTGTTGCTTATTTAGTCATAAATATTTAACTTTGGCAAAAAAGAGAACAATATTACAAAATGCAGCAAACTCATATAAAACTGTAAAAGCTGTTTTAGCTTTGGGTGGAAATTTTGGAGTTGAGTTTGAAAAAAGTACATTTTTACTGGCTGAAGACAATAAATATTTGATGTGCATTTTAGTGGATGGGCTTACACACTTTATTGGTTGTTTTTAATATATACAGCATGATATTTATATCACTATGTACTGCAGACAGATTATAAAGCCTTCAGAGGCACTGATAAACTCATTGTTATATAATCAGACACACTTGGAAGTATTAACATTAATCTGAATGGAGTTCATTAGCGATGCAGGTGCCTCATAAAATATTCCCTAAGCTCATTCTTGGCCTGTATAGCTCATAATAAATCCTGCCTGGTGATTAATGAGGGCCAATTTAAACAAACCATTCTCAAGTATTTGGTTGATTTGCTGGTCCACACACGTCGCTGGTGCGTGTGCGGCCATTTGTGGGTGTTTACTTGTGCCTTCAGTTATTTTAAAGTTCAGTGAAACGTTGAACGGCACGCAGTGACCCTGCTGACCTTGTAGGCATCGGCTTTCTGGGTGATGTGCTCCTCTCGGACTGATATGGGCACCACCGGGGCACAGGAGGAGGTGATTACGACGACCTACAAACGCTGGAACACACAAACACGCACACACTCACATACGCGGCAAACACACACTCAGAAAACATCAGAGCGCTGATTAGCGTCAATGTTGGAGTAATGAGAACAGAGCCTTGTAAGAATTAATTAAATAAAGAAAATCACAATGCTAATTAGTGACATGGATATACTGTAAACGTACTGCGATGGTTAGGGAGGATTATGCTCTCATATGCCTTCAGAACACAAAGCAAGAAAAGGAAATGTGATAATGAGTTCGAGCTACTTGTGATATACGCTGACCTCGTAACTCATCAGCTGTATCAGTATTGATGGGGGGAAAAAAATCACATAAATGCTCTGAATATGGAATAGTCGGAGTAATTACTTACAGTTATTGTGGGAAGCATTTGGGGGCCCCAGAGACATACAACCCCCTCATCCCTCCCACTGAGATGCTGCTGAGTGACCTGATTTGAGCGGATGAAGTCGTGGTGTCTGCTATGGCCACCTCTCTGTCTGCCCTAAGAGGACTAGAAACCCAACAGAGCATCGCCAACATCGTGCTTTCTGCTCTTAATGTGTTTCTGTAATCGAGTCGTTCTTCCGCTGCTACACATTCAGATTACAAATACAGGTCAGGCTCCTGCTGATAGACGACAGAGGAGAGGCAGATCACTTGAAAGGATGTTCAGACGGCGTTTGTTGTTGGATTATTTTTGCAACAGCTGACCCCAAAATGCAGACTAGATGAAACACTTGTAAAACTGAAGGCGTCATTAGAGAAATACTGATAATACTGAACAGATAAAACACATCTTCTTGTTTGTTTTTCGTTGTTGAAAAGATAACCACCGGCTGGTTGACCAAAAGTAGATACAGTCTGAGGTAGATATGTTGCTTTAAGGGCTGCATGGTGGCTCAGTGGTTAGTAGCGTCGCCTCACAGCTAGAAGATCCCTGGTTCACGTCCCGGTTAGGATGATCTTTTTATGTGGAGTTTGCATGTTCTCCCTGTGCAGCGTGGGTTTTCACCAGGTACTCCAGCTTCCTCCCACAATCCAAAAACATGAAGAGGTTAATTGATTATTCTAAATTGGTAGGTGCGAATGTGAGTGTGCTTGTTTGTCTGTCTCTATGTGTAACCCTGTGATAGACTGGAGACCTGTCCAGGGTGTCCCCTGCCTTTGCTTGAGTCGGCTGGGATAGGCTCCAGCCCCCCTGCAACCCTACAGAGGATTAAGCGGTGTATAGATAATGGATGGATGGATGGATGTTGATTTGAAACATATTTATGATACATCATGTGATCTGGCAGAACTTGTGTTTTCCTCAGAATGTAATTGAGAATGCAGTTTAGCTGTATAGGGATCTAGTTTCTGGGAGACAGGTCGGCTTCATGGTACTTTCACATCTAAAACTTCTGACAGAGCGTCTTTTTTTCTCAACAAATGGATCAATAAATGAACGTGTCATACAGTCTGAACTGTGCTCAGTGTGCGAGGATAGTGTCATGATTTGAATCGTCTTGCCGTCTAACTACAGCAGCGTGATCGGTAGAAGTGAAACCACGCAGCAAGTGTTGATTTTTCTACACAGCTCAAGCATATAGATCTGCTGCCAAGGTGTGGGTTTGCTCAATAAAAAAAAAAAAATCACAGTGACTTTTTTTTTTTTACAACATTTTTTCATTTACTCAAAATAGAAAAAGGATAGAAAGCAAAGAGGTAAGGTGTGGGTGAGAATAAGAGAAAAGAGAGGTGGCGTGTTCCAAGTCAATTTCTCTTTCCTCAGATTGACTTCAAAGCAACACGGCTAATCCTCTCATGCTCGCTCGTTAATAATCCGGTTAATAATCCGTTTAGCTGCTTTCGTGCCGCGCTGTTTGTTGGCATTATGGCGCCGCAGAAAAGTGAAGAGAGGAGTCGTGGTTTTTTCACTCGAAGGTTCCTCCGACTCCCCCACCCCTCGCTTGATGACACAGGCATTCACTTGTGGGCTTCTTCAGTCCAGCCAAGTCAGTCAGTTAGTCAGCTTATCAAGACCTCACCAACACAGATGCAGGTTTTTATAGCATAAAACATCATGTGCATTGATCTTCATGTGGTATTTTCTCACTAGCAGGCAAGTGTTGGTTATAATTAGGGTAAATCTTCAAGAAATACATGCAAGTCAATACAATATTCTCTGAAGTGATGCTTAAAGGACTGAAAGTGACTGAGGAACTGGTTCATATTGTGGAAGCAAACGTCATTGTGCAAACTATACCCTGAACAACATTTACAAAGCACTGGATTGAGCTTAATTCATCATTATTCCTGTTAATGCAAATACGCATAATAAAAATAAATGCAAAGTAGCTGCCTCTGCCTGCTGTCAGGACTGCAGAGGGTTCGGTTTGTTCCTTTGTTTTTGTTTAGTTGGCTTTTCTGATCTTTGAGTGAAAGTGAATGGCGCTTATGATGTTGCGTAGCTTCCATGGCGACGTCAAGAGCAGCGTGCTGGTGAATCACACGAATCATACATCATAATGTTGCAAACCATGATGATGAAAAAACAGGAATGCATGGTGAAAATAGCATATTGTCAGTATTTATTCCCAAAAAAATTCACAAATCAGGTTTTCAAGGCAGCTTCTGGTGGAGTAAGAGGAGCCCTGGCTCCCCTGTAATTCACACCACGGTCAATCTGTTTTCACACTCACATTGTGGGAGTTCACCTTTTCTGGGCAAACAGCAAGTCCCCATGAGGACTTGTTTTAAGGTTAGAGTAACCCTGAACACGTAATATAGGCAAACTGTTCAAAAAGCAGATGCTGCGCCTCTGTGATTCCACTACAGTCAATAAAATTGGCCACACTGAGCATGGGTTGTTTTGCCACAGCCCTATGCTGTATGAGCCAGTAAAAACATACCTTCACTCTGCAAATGGTGGAGATGCATTGCATTTTCATTGTAGCCACGGTGTAAGGATCAGGCAAATAGTTGTACTGGCTGGAGCAAGTCACTAGGAAATGCATGTACAGTGGTGTGAAGGAAGCACAACTGCATGTGTATGCATGTATACAAAGTGTTTCAGTATCTGTCCCGAACATGTTTAATAGAAACACAGCGAACGCCGAGAGGGAAAGTTGCTGTATTGACTGTTTCAGCATGTACACACACATCAACTCACACTCATTTGCTCCCCCTCTCCGTCTCTCTCATGTTTTCTCTCTCGAGCTCTCTCCCAGTTTCTCCTTCCTTTGCTGTTTTTCTTTCCTTTGCTCTCTCTCGTTCCATTTATTTTTCCTCACAGATGGAACTAAGCCAGCCTCAAGGTTTTGGACTGGAGTCTATATTTTCATAGAGTACGCTTTCAACTGCCATTCCCAGCGAGCCTGAACAAGCGGGTTGCCAGATCCATCATGGTTTTATCTCTCATTATCTGTGAGACTCCCGGCCCCCTCTACTAGCCTTCTGCAACTGCTGGAACAGAGTGTAGATGAGAGATGAAACAATTAGCTCCCATTTTCTATAATCAGCAGAGAGAACTTGACAGGAGAGCCAGTTAAAGAGAGTGAATACGGAAATAATATTTAACTCCTTCTCCCTGTTTCTGTTATCTCTCTGTTCCTAAAGACCGAAAACAAAAAGTGTAAAAGCTACACAAGGTTGGATTAGACCTTCTCTAAACTGCTGACTTATTCATCATTCATTATTCAGGCAAAAATGACAAACTTCACCCTCTGAAAGGATTTGGTGATTTTGTTCATTGTATAGTTAATTAAACATCTTCCAGCTTTGGACCGCTCTCTGGACTTTCCTTGGAACTATAAAGAGTACCGTCATAATTTTCTGACATTTTAGTAGCCGAGCAATTAAATTAATCATTTAATTGCTCGGCTGATTAAACCAGCAGGTAGTACAGCAGTGAAAATAATAGATATTTGTACCCACAACAAAGAAAATTATTATATGGCTCTGAAGGCCTTGGGGGAAATAAATAAATAAATGATGAGGCCTGGCTTTGAAACCTAACAAACTAATTACATAGTTGAATTGCATACATTAATCCAGTATGATTGTAGATGTACATCATGTTGGAATGTGAATAGAAACCAGCATTTTCTCACGCTGCACAAATCCATCTAAAGCCAAGTAAGATCTTCCTTCTCCCTTATGAAAATTACATGTTAGAGGCTTTTCTTTCTGCACACAGGACAATATTTCCATATGTGCCAAAGATTCTGTGCATCATTTGACAGAATGGTTTGCAAAACGTAGCTCTTTCAATTTGTCAGGTTTGACTAACAAGACTCCCCAGCAATGACTCTGATCTGGGTTTGGACTAAAACATCGACAGGAGCTGAAATGTTGCCAGCTGCTTCCAGCTGTTAGTTGTAGTCTTTCCTCTGAGTTTATTACATAGCTGCATTGACAGCAGTAGGATCTGAGTTGGCATCTTGTTACGACCCGGCTCGGGGGGAAAAGGAAGCAACATAAACCCAGATGTAATTGGTAAAAATAAAGTTGTTTATTACTGAAAGTCCAAAAAGAAAAGTATAAAGTTCACAAACTGAGGCGGATACTAAGGAAGATGGGCCGGTGGGTGCTGCTCAGAAAAAAAAGGAAAGTAATAAAACACAAAGAGAATTCTCATAAGGAGAACTTAACAACTTTAAACTTATCACTTAAACAAAATGTAACAAAACAACCCTTTTCTATGTTGTCAGTGTTAACAAAAACCCGAAATACACCAGAGGCAGCACCCCTTTAACCTATTATGTCTGGTACAACAACAAAAAAGAAACTACCTGTATGTTATCAGTTTTTAAAAACTCTTCCGTGGCCCAAGTCCTTTACACACACTACACACACAGCCTCAGCAACCACACAGAAGCAGTGGCATGCTGCACTCAGCTGCCACTTTGGATGGTTGAGCCAGGGTTTAAAGGCAGACGATGATTGCAGAACCTGGCCGATGCCGGACCAATCACTGAACCCAACAAGGACCACGCCTCCGTCGTCATCTTCCACTCCGGGTCAGGCAACCACACAGCCTATTTACATGTTCGCACAGCTGAACTCACACAGAATACCAGGAGCAGGCGCTGGCGAAGTTTGCACATATTTATGCATGGTGCACAACAGCAGTAACGCCATTAATTACTTAAAAGTGAAGCTCCTTCAGACAGGTGAGCTGTCAGAGCTACTTTAAAAATGTTTTCACCACAAGCTACAGAATATATTTCTACATAATTAATTCAAAATGTGCTGCTTTAGATTAGTCAAAGTGAGTAAACTTAAAGTTTTAAATGATTTGAAATACTGCAACATTATCTGACGTATTACTGAATATAAGAAGAGGTTTGCTGTTTCCTGCACAGGCTATCAAGTGTCTATCTAGGCAAAGAGATTGGTCAGGATTAATGCTTTTATTTAGCAGGTGCTGCATTAAATTCAGAGTGCTGGGCAGCTTGATTTACTTTAATTGCACGACGTTCAATCATCTGTGCTTGATTTGAGTCTTCAATTAACCTAAATAAGTCCATCATGTGGGAAAACAAAGCACTGAAGGCTAATGTCCTCAAATACATGTCAAGATGACCCAAGATAATAATGAAATCTAGCAAAGTCAATGTGTTGTACAGAAACATATATGCTTATACACTCCATTTCCTCATTGCACTGTAATTCAGAAAAAGAAAAAAAAAACAGGGCAGACCAGTTATTAGTGATTTGAGCGTTTCACGTTTGTTTCCTCCACCGCCTCTGTGCATTTATCAAAGAGCAGCCTGTGTGTCTTCACCATGATGGAGCTCCGTTTAATGAAATGGTTGATTTAGTGACAAATTGGAAGCCGGTTTGTGTTGATTGATGGGAAGCGGAGGACGCGAGGTCCTCTTAACTGAAGGTGTGCTATAGGGCCTGGCTATATTAAAACCGCGTGTGCTGAAATGGCAGGACTTGATATATAAATTAAGTCGCTTAGGGGCATAAAAACTCATTTTGCTGACTTTATTGTGTGTCTTCAAGGGAAACAATAGATTAGGTTGATGACAGCAGTGGAGATGCTCCCATGATTCAATCACTCAGTAAATGGTCTTATTTGGGACCATGATGTGTAGTAAACATGGTTTAAAAAATACATTTAAAAAACCAGACTTAATAGAATACACCGTTTTTCAAATACAGAAATTTAGGGATGCCATTTTTGTATTGATGAAAACATCTGATTATCTTACCAGCAAATGTTGACAACATGGTGCTGGAATTAAACAATATTTGATGTTTTGCTTGAAAAATGATTGAAAGAATTCTAAAAAACTTGTCAAAATAGTCAGTGAGAATGTTTTTGTTGACTCACTCATCGAGCGACTGTTTAGCTCTTTCTGAAAGATAAGTGGCTCACAATTAGGAATCCTGCATGCTTTTTATTATAAGGGATCTTTATTTTTAATTTTTGGCAGGTTCATGTGAATTTGTTGTGGTGTGCAGTTTTCAGGTAAGAGCTTTTCTTTCTAAATCAGCTCTGCTTGCATGGACTACTAGTATACTCTGGTGTATCAGTAGCTGAAACCGCTGGGTGCTGTACGTGTATTTTGTGCTCGTCACAGTTCAGTTACTGTACACTCATTTGAAATGCAGTGTATTAGGTGAGAGCAAAGTAATAAAGGAAAGGCAAAGGATTGGGCTTTATGTACACAGATTGACGTACAATATACCCAGACAGCCTCGAATTCTACAAATATCCAAGTGAAAATGCCACTTTTGGTTTGGTTTCCAGTGTCATTTCCTACCCTCTGTTGTGCAATTGAGCTTCTATTTAAAATAATAATAATAAAAAATAAATAAAACTATTACAACCAACTTTGTTTCTGACAAAGCATTGCTCCAGAGCAACTGTAAACAAACTTTTTATAAGCTTATCACCCAAAACTTTATGGCAAACGTTTTGTTTGCCAAGATAAGCGCTAGCGCAATTATGAGCATGTGTTTGAGCCCAAACAGAAAAAGAAATCCGTTTTCAGGAACTATGTAAATAAAAAAGTAAAAGGTTTGGGGTAAGGGAAAAAAAGACTGCTTTGGTTCGAGGCTGGGGTTAGGATTTTCCCCGTCAGATGACATTTCGCTGTCAGCAAAGTGACTGGGATAACATGCGTTGGAGACCAATGGCAACTGCATTAGCCAGCTTCCCTCCGAGCACTTGGCGCTGTCTGAACAGCTGCTGCTTAAACTTTTGCTGAAAAATGCTTTGACTTTCATGTTAATCTGTGCCATGTTCTGAATGGTCAGGCAGAGGCAAAGTGTGCCAGAGATAGGAGACAGAAGGTTGTAATCCCTGCTGAATCCCAGTGCACCTTAATAGGACTTAGTAAAGCCAGAGATCATAGAGATTACCTCAGCTGAACTGTAAAGTGAACTCACAGACGGAGACACACAGGCACATAAACACACACATATGTTGACCTGAACTGGGCCATCCCAGGTTAATTAAAGGATTCAGTACTCAGTAGGTTGTTAAATAAGGGACATTATCTTCCTATTGTGCTCTGATTGGATCACCTGAGGTACCAGGACAAATACCTTCTAACTGGAGCAATGGAGTGTAGGTTGTAAACAATAGCTGGTATCACAGTTAACAAGGCAGTCTTAGACCCAAATGGCAAGCAGGGTAATCTCAGGAACAGATTGACCAATTATTGGGCTTGGAAGGGTAATGTTAGTTTGGCACGATTAACGGAAATTTCATCAGAACAGCTATTTTGAATCTCTAACTGACTTCAACCGCAGAACCTTCTTCTGGTTTAAATGACTCTCCAAGCGTTCATTGCAGTATGGTGTTGCACACATCAGCTGCAACTGCATGACTTGACCTTTCCAGTGATGCTGCTTGCATGTCTGTTTGACTAGGTGTTGGCGAGAAAAACTATTCTGAAGCATAGTTACAATCTGCACCCAGCTGTGCTTCCACCTCCACATCCATGAATCTCGTTTGAATTACTTATTAACTCATCATGGCATAGAGGCAGAACACATATCACAAGAATTAAAGCTTTGCAATGATGCCTGTCAATTATGTACGCATACTTTAATCATCCTGGTATGAAGATAATTAGAATGTCTGTATAGTAATGTGTTTACTGATTTCTTCACAAATTCCTGCTGCTCAGTTAAATACACCGATCAGGCACAACATCATGACCACCTGTCTAATATTGTGTTGGTCCCATCATGTGGTCAAAAATGCTCTGAACCATTGGGAATGGACAAGAGGACCTCTCAGGGTGTCCTATGGGGTCTGGAACCAGGACGCTGGCAGTGGATCCTTTGGCTTGTCCAGTGGAGTCTCTGTCAATCAAACTTGTTCCACTGCATCCTGTTGATGCTTGATCAGAATGAGGTGTAGGAAGTCTGGAGGTCAAATCAACATGTTGGGCCATTGTCATGTTCCTCAACATGTTCCTGATTGTTTGATGTTTTTCCCATGTGGTGGGGTGAATGTTCCTGCAGGGGTAGGCCAGTGACATTTGGGATTTCCATTTGCATGAGGGAGTGTGCTTGTTGTGGGACAATGTTTATCTGAGTGTCTAAGTCTCATCAACACAGATGTTAAAATCCAAGGTTTTCCATCAGAACACCACATAGTACCAATATGATCAATGTTATTCACTTCACCTGGCAGGGGTCATAATGTTGTGGCTGATTGGCGTAAGTCACAAAGTTCATTTCACACACAACAACGATCAAGAACAGTTTAAAAGTGACAATAGTAAAATCACCCTAAAAATAACCAGTGGTTCATCGGGTTAACTGAGTTGTGTTGAGTGATGTTAGGGTATTTGATATGTTCCTTCATCTGCCTTTTGATACTGCTGTCTGCACAAATGTGTGTGTTTTTGCTGTGTTTGCACAAAGAAATGAGACTGAGGAAAAAACAATCCCCATCTTTTGTGAGGGTACACAGTGAATGTGCAACAGAACAAAACAAAGACAAATGTAAGCTCTGTCAGGAATGAGCTGCAGGTTTGATAATAATCACAAACTTTTTTTTTTGTTCAATCACATGAAATGCAGCTATGTCATAAAACTTGATGAGTGCCTGGTGAAGGAAACTAACCCAGAGCACATTTCAAACACAACTCTCTGCTAGAAAAGCAGTAGCTTATGTCACATTCTACCTTCAGACACCCCACACATACAATGTAATAAGCCACAAGGCTGTAAACATGTCCGTAAAATCAATACATAATATTGTTCTTTTTGGAAGAGGTGGACATAGATTTTACTTTTGCTTTAGTTCTCTGTTTGAGCAACTACTTAAATAATGGCTGTTTGTTATCCATTTTTCTTTTTCTTTTTGTTAGAAAGTATTGCCCTTTAACTTTCCTCTCAGCTCCATCTCCACCAGTTCCACCAGCTTAATGTTTCAGTTTGTTCAGTATTTAGCAGCTATTATTTCTGTCAGCGTTTTGTTGCCGACTAGATTCATCAGAGCATTTTTGCAATTGCTGTCAGCTGTGTATGGAAACATAACTGATTAAAGCAATGAGACTAAACCGAAACAGGAAAGTTGTTAGTCATCTTTAAAAAAAAAAAAAAAAAAGGAGTAGAAAGATGCTAAATAAATTTGCTGCTGCACCTTTAGAAATGTGTCTTGTCTATAAGTGTCCATGCAAACTTGTGTGTGTGTGTGTTTGTTTGAGCATAGTATTGGCAGTGTGAAGATCTTCAATTATGAGTAGCTATGCTGGAAGATTAAGCAGCGAAACTATTGGCTAACCATTTGTATCATTTGCAATTAGTGTAAGAACTAAAGCTTGATTCTCTCTGTGTTGCTGTGTCTGTCGCTCCATTTCTCGTCCCGTGGTTTAATTGGCATTTCTATGTAAAAAATATGAAAAAGTCCCTAAGACTGCAACAGCTTTTCCATTCAAACAGATTATGGATGGCACAGTTACCAGTGAGAGCCAAATAGCCCTTTGTAATCCTCATGGAGGACATTTAATTAACTGGCCTTCTATTCTATTTTCTCTTTCTCTGTCTTGCTCTCGTATTCTTTTCTTAATCTGTTTCTTTCTTCCTTATTGCCTCTCCGTCTGCTTCTGCGGCGGCGACAGCTGTGGCCGGAGGCAGCATGTTTTCAGGTTGTTCGCCCGCCCCTCTCTCATGAGCACAATGTCTCAGGCGTGCCTCGAGGACACGTCTTCAGATCCGCAGAAGTGGAGATTGTGATCACATCCCACGTTTGGTCAGACATTGATTTGGTGACACTAAACTTGGGTGGCCACCTTGAAACTGTGGTGACTGTAGATTGTAGAGATCAGAATGTGTCGCTTCTTTGCAGCAACTTCCACATTTGACATGGACGCAAACTGTGACAAGAATAGTTGGTGATGGAATAAATTCACAACACAGTAATTATTCCTGCCTACTATTTGTCTCGCTGCATTTCTCTCTTTTTCAAGGATGTGAGTGTGTGCTGAGGACACGCATCCAAACACTGGCACACTCACAGTGCAAGTGTTGTCAGGTGTACTGAAACTCTTTTCTTCAGAGGCTAAATGACTAGAATGGTTAGTTGTGCATGTTAATGCTAAATGAGAGACGGAGAGAGAGAGAGAGAGAGAGAGAGAGAGAGTCTGGTGTACTGAAATGAGGAGTTCCACATTATGCCATCAGTCCTGTCAGCATAATGTAGAACAGGAAGGGGAGAGGGATCCAGACAAAATGAGGTTGCAGAGTTAGAAAGGTGCTGATTGGGGTCATCGGAGGAGAGCAGAGGAGTAAGGTGATGCCTGTGTTTGATTCATCAGCTGTTAACTGGGTGCTTGCCAGTTTGACATCTTCAGGCTCCATCTATTACGAAATGACGTATCGTGTTAACATAGAGACAGCACAGACAAACGGATAAATACTGGTATTCAGGGGCTATACTTTTATTTACTTATTTATTTTTTACTCTCTGTGATGCTGAGTCATAAACTGTATACCACTTACATCTGCCTGAAAAAGCCCATCTGGCTGCTGCTGTGTCTTGGCACTCCACTTAAGGAATCGAATACCTCATAACTCTGCTCTTGTTTCACAGAGAAGCAGGAAGATTTTGGACACACATTTTTCAATCTCAAAGCTCGCTTGTGTCTGTCTATGTGGTGTTTATCGTGAGGTTCCGATGATGCACTGTGCATCCTTGATAAGTAGATGTGCCGAGGTGTACTTTACAGTGAATTGGTGTGTATTTTTTTTTCTAATTGGCTTCATAATGCACCCTGCTGCAGAGCAATTTCCCAGCTGAGATTATAGAATGGAGAGGTCCCATGCTGATTCTAAGAATGTGCACTGGGGCCGATCCGGGCACATTTTAATGGATCGGTTCCATCCAAATTAAAACAGATCTTAATCCAGTCCCTTCTTTATTATATCCTGCCTTGTGTTGTCCACCTCAGCCTGCTAGTGTTGCTGCACAGCTCTGTAAATGACAGCAATCGATTTACTGCACACAAGAGTGGAAATTACAGTGTGTGAATCATTTGGTCACATTGGTGATTGACTCATTTTCAGTGAGCTTAGCGAATCTGTTATTTCTCCTGTCTTTTCCTTATTACAAAAGATCAGTGTACAAAACATTTAGTAAGCAGCTTCTCATTTTGGCAGGTGCTGATCGCTACTTTCACAGTTTAAAATGACAAATGTTGCCGTTGGCAGGTCACATCAGCTGTCGCTAACTGATGGCAGTTTTATGAGGAGCTAGATGACAGAGCGAGATTGGTATTGGCTGATATATATGTTTATTAATATCAGTGCCAGCTTTGCAGTAGTGGTTGGTTTATACAGCATAGGACCAGTGAAGAAAAAAAATGTGAAATGAAGCTAAAGACATCTCGACTTGTCAGGTACAGACATAACCTACCATTTATCTGTTGCTGCATTAAATTGCAGTAATTTCTCAGTCACCCCTAAAGTTATTATTTCCACCTCCTTTTTTTATGTGGTGACAATTCAATATCTGCTGTGAAAAGGTTTCAGGAAATATGAAGCTCGTTTGCTTCCGAAGACAAACAAACCAGATCTGTGGAGAATGCAGCAGAAAATTGCAGCTTTTATCGAACCCTGACCACAAGCTACGGCGTGTTTTTTTCAGTTCCTGTTAATTGATTCTTGTTAGGATCACTTCACAAACATAACCTCCACCTTTCATTAGGACTCCGTGCATACGTTATGCGGTCTAAGAAGGGAAGAGTAATAGAAGGAGAATGCGCTGTGAGAAAATATTTAGAGATGTTTGGACTTCCATCCTGTTGGAGCAAATGAGGCCGTGGAAAAGCCTTCTACGGCGCTATTAGTAATTGCAGGATCCACTGTTTCTAGGGATAGCAACATATCATTAGATCCAGTAAGATGCATTAGTGTGAGGGATGGCAATAGCACCAAGCTGTATCTCCCTGTGGTCCTTCATTAGCTGCTAATCCACTGATGATCGTTATTAGAGAGACAGGCGTTTGTGTGTGTGTGCATGCGTGTGTGTGTGTGTGTGTATGTGTGTGTGATACATTTTGGCGTAGTGCTCTGTATATTAGCCTAGTGATTTATTATCTGACTAATGCTGTCCCTTCTTCCCCAAAGCTGCATTGTCCTTTTGCCAATTAATTCTGAATCTGTTACGACCACAGAGACAGAGGGAGAGAGAGCGAGAGAGAGATTATCAACAAATACATTCGTTGAACCGCAGAGTCAAGTGCAGTGCTATATTTTTTTTCCGTAAGATATGGCCGGTTAATTCCACTCTTCTGTCTTCTTTTGATGTCCGCTTATGTTTTCCCTTGTAACGTTCCCTCGTTACCTCCCTCCTCTAATGCCATTGATTTATGCAATTGCTTGCTCGTGCCTTTCTTTTCCCTTTCTCTTCTTAATTCTTCCGTCTCCCACTTTTCGTTGTTCTGTTTCTATAACAACCGCAGGGTCATTTTTCAGCCTCTGAGCTTCGGTCTTAATCCCGTTCATGTGACACTCAATTCTGATTTCTTTCGCCGGTTTTTTCCTGCTGTGCTCTGTATTGCTTGAGTGTACATTCTCAGTCTGAGGATACTTCTTTCTCTGTACCTCCTTTTCCTGTCCCCTTTGCGCTACTTAGTGTGCAGCCGTACACACAGTGTCTTCTTTCACCTCACTACTTGTATTTGTTGCCACAGTCAGTCAATGTAAAACAGACTCCAAATAAGCATCACCTTTTTTTCTTTCCATTCAAAAGGTACCAAAA
The DNA here is from genome assembly GCA_024666655.1 of Dascyllus trimaculatus. Lineage (NCBI taxonomy): Eukaryota > Metazoa > Chordata > Actinopteri > Pomacentridae > Dascyllus > Dascyllus trimaculatus. Next base: position 7,828,297 of record CM045445.1, on the reverse strand, counting down.
TTGACTAAATTAAGAGTAAACCTCTGGCTTCCGTCGTGAAATGACTCCTCTGCTCCCCTGCAGCGACTGGTGAACACTGCTTTGTGGTGTGTGTGTGTGGGCGGGTGGAAGGGTGGGTGCACTGACGATGACGGTGTGGAACGTTATTTTATATTACCAGTGTCACTATGATTGCTGCTCTCTTTGGGTGCATTTAGTGCAGCGCTGATTATAATTGCCAGTTGAAGAATACAGGGACGACCTCCTTATTTCCCTGTGGATTACATTTCTGCTGTCTGGTGTTCACATGGCACACTGAAGAAGGGAAAGAGGTGTAACTGAATTATTTTCGGAATAAAATAAATACCTGACAAAACAAAACTGAATCACACTTTAAAAAAAAAAAAAATCATGCTGTCCTTATTTGTATCTGACTGAACCTCACTTTTGCCGTGCTTCTTGTTTGATTAATAATGTCTGCTGCACAAACCTGACATCTTCATCTTCTCAAGTTTGTGAGAGTTTGCATGGACACCTCTGTGAACATCAGCGTGGAGTCAAAAATGTGTGTTGACTGCACTATGAGGGTAATAGTGCACGCGATTGGCAATAGTGTGTAGGCACTGAATATATATGTACTATTTAATCATAGTAGCAGGCAGCTGAGACTTCTGTTTGATCCTTTAAGATGTTTCACCTCTCATTCAAGAGGCTCTCACAGTTCAGAAGTGAAGCGCAGAATTGCGTTGACCTGGGTGACTGGGAATCTAAACAGACACAAACACAACCTCCTGAGAATGCATGAAAGTGAGTAGTCCAAGTACTCCATTAGACCAGACAAGGAGTGTAATAGCAATGGTGACTATGACACCCGTAGCTGTCCATGTGCACATCCAAAGGGAGTCTAATAGGCATATATGACTGCTTTCCACCTTACTGCCATGTCTGTAACAGCAGGAGTAATCTTGAACAGGATATGATGTAAAATGCGCCAGTGCTCGGCTTTGTCTAGTCAGCAACTAATCCACCGTACCAATGTGAAAGACCAGTCATTATTTTCATATCATTCTCTCTAAATCTGTGAGTTATGTTAATAAAGAATTAAGTAGACGTCATTTAGTGCATTCAGTGTCAGAAATGTTGAGAAGGCCCGCCATATAGCTGGCTGAGTTAAGGCGTTACCATGTGGGCGCAGGTCGCCAGCGGTGGTCATGAGTTCGAGTCCGGCTCTCGACCCTTTGCTGCATGTCACTCTCCTCTATAGCCCCTTTCACCCTGTCTCTTTCTCTATCAGTAAAATGAGAAAATTTAAATAATACTTAAAAAAAGAAATGCTGAGAAAACATCACAGTTACAATTTCCAGTAAATTCAAATAGTTTTTTTGTCTGACCAATCATTAATATTATGTGTGCCATAGATTGGTGGACTCGAATATATTGCAAAGACAGAGAATCCTCACATTAAAGCTGTTACCAGCAGATAATTGGTTAAAAATATTTAACAAGGGCAGTTTTTGACTAATTGTTTCTTCTTTTTTTCCATCAAGTATCATGGGTTGTTTAACAGCGTAGTAATGATTTTTACATTTACAGCATTATTGAAGCTACCATACACACCAGTAAGCTTTAGACCTGCTTAAACTGCTGTCTTTCCTTTGTTACTGGCACAGCTCTGTTTGCATTTATGATTTAATATTGAACATGCAGCACTGCTACCTTAATCAGCTAGTCCATAATGCTAAAGCTAAAGCTGAAATGATGCTGAGTTCAGCTGGTTGTAGGGAAACATCAGGCTATACCTGGCAGTATCCTATGATTTGCTCTCACAGCTGACAGAGAAGAGCAGACTGTTCTACACTGACTCAAACATCTCTTAAAGACACAACAAAACAGAAAGAAGGAGAGAAGACTCATAGCATATAGTAAATACTTAATTACTAATGTAGAAACTGTGGCTCCAGTGACTTTTTCTCTAAATTGGTCACCCAGCCATTCGTTGCATGTGTGGGTCAAGGATGCCTGAAACATTAAGATAAACCAAAACAAACAAACAATATTAAGAGGAAAATAGCATTTGTATATTAGGTTAGCAGAGCAATGTGGAAATATTAGCATTAAAGATAAAATTAAGGCTTGCTATAACAAAAATACTAAAATGGTGTTTTATAGATCAAGCTGGCATAGCAAGAAACACAAACTATTATATAATAACTATTATGCAGAAACTACCATATATATGTATACACACACACACACACACTCATACACACACCAATCAGGCATAACATTATGAACACCTGCCTAATATTGTGTTGATCCGCCTTATGTTATTAAAAATGCTCTGAACCATTGGGCATGGACTAGAGGACCTCTCAGGGTGTCCTATGAGGTCTGGAACCAGGACGTTGGCACTGGATCCTTTGGGTGCTCTGGCTTGTGCAGTGGGGCCTCTGTCCATCAAACTTGTTCCACTGCATCCTGTTGATGCTTGATCAGAATGGGATGTAGGAAGTTTGGAGGTCAAATCAACATGTTGGGCCATTGTCATGTTCCTCAACATGTTCCTGATGGGTTGATGTTTTTTCCATGTGGTGGGGTGCATTTTCCCGCAGGGGTAGACCAGTGACATTTGGGATTTCCATTTGCATGAGGTAGTGTGCTTGTTGTGGGACAATGTTTATTTGGGTCTCATCAACACGGATGTTAAAATTCAAGGTTTTCCATCAGAACACCACATAGTACCAATAATATCAATGTTCAGAATGTTGTGGCTGATCACATACTAATATTCTATTCTATTCTATTCTGTTCTATTCTATTCTGTTCTATTCTATTCTATTCTCTCCACTGTTTAACAGCCCTATCAAATATGGCATCTACCAGCTACCATAAACAACTGTCTTTAATCTACCTTTGTCTGTTATCTCTTGTTCTTCAGGTCCAGAGTGGTACTTGGTCAGAGTGGAGTTGACTGTGACGGATGTAAATGACAACATCCCAGAATGGAGCATGGTTCCTGCTCCCTACCTGGCTGTGGTTTCCCCTGATGCCCCTGCAGGTTCACTGGTGTATAAGCTCTACGCTCAGGATGGAGATGAAGGCAACAATGGTGAAGTGGAGTACTTTCTGTCTGACGGTAGGTGATTTGTTCCTTTTTTTCTCCTCTCTGCCCCGTAAATGGAGCAGGATGACCCGGTATACCTCTGCACTTTCTGCTACGACAAATCAAAGTGTTTGTAGTAGTCAGTGGCAAGTGATATTTAACCATGGGATCCAACACTAGGTTTTCAATCTAAAGTCTTAATACCTTTATAGATACATACACACACACACACTTATATATCAGGCTTTTCAGTGATCCCATGGAATGAAATTAACTAAATTAAATTAAAAAAAAAAAAAAAAATCAGACATTCTCTGTAGGTGTTGTGATCTCTACGTGAGTCTGAATTACGTCAATAATTTTTGCGTAGTTAAAGTGTTTTTATGATAGCAGTAATCTCAAATCTTTCCACGACGCAGCGTCAAATCTATTTCTTTTCCTCCCTGAATTCTGAGCGTCTACCATGCCAACTTTTTATGCACACACAATTTCCCAGTGTAATGGCATTCATTTCTCCGCTACGCAAAATAATTGCTTTTCTTATTGTCTTCCGTGTAATGATTTCTTGCGCCCATTTTGGAATCTGTTGCTGAGACCATCTTCCCATTTTCCTCATGAGAAAAAACTGACAGAAGAAATCACGTTAAAAACACAAACACTGCTGTTTGTGTCTAGACTGAACCTTTTGGTCATTTGGTTTGATCGATGCTTCATGCATCAAAGGCTTAATGTGTATCAATTTTGAGAATTTGTTTTGCATTTGATTACCACAGGACAATAGAAAATAAACCACTATCATAGTTGATTTTTTATCTTTTTGCTATGCAGTGTAGTTTGGGTCAGACTATCCAGTAATTTTTGTAACTGTATTGGTGCATAACAACATACATATTTCCGATAGCTATCAAAATGAAAGTTTTGTACACAGCTTCTTGCCTTGTAATCCTTTAAACTGATTGTTCTTTAATGGTTCTTCTTTATCTTGTCCAACAAATCCTGTGCAGGTGGCGACGGTCGCTTCGAAGTAGACAGAAAGAATGGCCAGGTACGGACTACAGGCCTTCCTCTGCAGCGGGACAGGGAGTACCTGCTGACGGTTGTCGCCGCCGACCGGCTGGGCAGCCGCAGCGCCCCTGCCGTCGTCTCCGTGGTTGCAGGAGCTCGGCCACCACAGTTTACCAACGCTTCCTTCACCATCGCCATACCAGAAAACACCCCTGAAGGACAACCGTGAGTTTACTCATACAGTGAATTTCTTTGCTAGACATCCACATGAAGTGGTATGTCCACTTTAGGGACTCACACACAAGTGCACTCACACACTTGCCCCCAGGGCTGTCTTTCTACCTCTGCTAAAGATTACCTTTACCCTGCTTGTGTGTTTGAAAAGATGAATTTATCATAAGTATTTAATGTGCACACATATTTCTTTCTTCCCGTGGTAGCAATCATGAATCGTATTATTTCACAAAATGTTAAATAGACTTCAGTTGTGTGACACATTTAGCCTCGAGCGCGTGAAGTGTAGCTAGAAAATTGCCTTCAAGTATGTATTTACAATAACAACAAGGCTGTCCGTATCTGTACAGTTATATCCAGTGTTGTGCCAGTTCTTGCTTGAACAGAACTAGCTCAACTTCAGTTCACACATATGAAAATGAACTAGTTCATGTTCATAGTTCACTTTTAAAAAATCTGAATAAAGTTCACAGTCCTAAAAATGAACTAGTTCACGTTCGTTTGTTACATTTTTTAAATAGATAAGACACTATGTTGCTCAATAGAACCAAATGCAAATGTCAGTCTGACGTTCACACTTGTTTTTTCAGACCAGGTGGACACGGTTTGCATAAAATTGTGAGGTTCTTGCTGTCTGCGTCTTCATTTGTTAATTCATAAAGCTCAGCTAAGTCTGCTAAACTGGCTGCGGCACTAGCCATGCCGAACTGTCACCAGTGTTTGCCATAAACTGTCGTAAAACCTGAAAACTGCTTTGTCTCGCGACAGTTTTCAAATGAACGTGAACGGTGCGTGTCGCTCATTCTCGCGAGAGTGAGCACGTTCGCGTTCACGTTCATTATTTGAAAACGGATCCGTTCAGTTCAGCGTTCACCAAAAATATGAACGTGTTCAGTGAACGCGTTCATGCACAACACTTGTTATATCATCATTACCCTTGTGAACAAGATAACCCAGGCACATGGGTGCTGGATGGGGCTCAAACTTTCCCTGTGATCTGTCATTTTAAGTGTCAGTATAGACAATTTTACAGCAACTATGAGCTGTCATTAATCTTATTTAGTTCACTTGTTCAGACAATGTAGAGATGATAAAAATAAGTGTTTTCCATTCAGTGCAACAGATTGATGTCGACAGCAGAAAAAACTGAGTCATAGAATATTAGTTAATACAGGAAATAAACAATTAAAGATGCATAATTCAGCAGTCCAAAATTACAGGCATTTGTATACATTCACAAGGAATTGCAGCTTTGGCAACACATGCCCAATCCAGCTTAAAATATCAGTGCAGGATTGATGTGGAACTCATGCATCTGGCAGACACAGACGGGCTAGAGTGGCAGCAGATTGTGTAGAGTAGCCACGATGGAGTCGGAACACGTCGCAGCCAGATGTTATGGACATTGGTCCTCTGAGCAGAGCTTTGGTGAGCAGGCATATGGAGATGCAGAATTTTGTCAGATTGCACCGCAGACTTGTCTCGATTGGCAGATGGAAAAGGGATTATTCTTTCCTATTCATATCGTCTTAAGAGTCCTCTTCTAAAGCCAGATATATAGAAAACTAATTCCAAAACTGTGTTGTGAATGGCTTTAGTGGGCTCCTATTATTAGGCTGATGAGTGCAAACCAGGACTCAACTAATGCAGTGTCCTTTTCTTTTCCATTAACACTCTCCCAATGCAGTATACAACACTATTTGTTTAAAAAATAAATAAATAAATCAAAAAAAGTCATTTTAACACATGGAAAATTGCAGTCACTTACTGGACTGTCGAATGTAAGTTGTGCTGGAATTGAAATCTTTTGGCTCATATTGTTGCACTTGGACTAGATTTACTATATAATACTGGCATGGTCATACAAAATGACCAGACCAAATTGTACTTAGTCTTCAAAAATATACATACAATACACAAGTATAAACCATCTTATAAGTACTAAGTTGTGGTTTGGTTTAGTACACAGTCAGGAATTCTGTGTGCCAGATACATAATGTAACTTGTGCACTTAACCCCCTCCCTCCCACCCACCCTACTCTTGAGTCATTTTTGAGAAAATGACATACTGAAGATACACGTTCACCATTAATCACGGCATTAGAGAGTCCTCATCACCGAGGCCTTTTCTCTCATAAATGAAACATGTAATATGATGGTACGTAAAAGCCACATGTGTATCAGTCACAGACTCCCATCTCTCCTGTCGGCGTGTTGCAGTGGTGGGGCCCATTTTCTCTGACAGACAGCATTTTTCAGACTGTCGTTTTGAGTTCATCATCCATGACAGCCATAATTCGCGGTTGTTCGGCAGATTTACTTCCAGGTTCATTTCGACAGCAAAGATGTTATTTCCTACATGTCAACACAACACATTGCACAAGCTTTCAGGGACTCCTCCAGGTCACGCTAGGCTACCAAAGCACTTTTAGGGCTGACTGCCTCTGAAAGACTCACTGGAAAGGCATTTGAAACAATGGCTAGGTACACAACATTAAGGCCACACACTACCCATAATGCAACACCCTGGAGAAGACTAACATTCTCCATTCAAAGACAATATCTGATGTTATATTCACTGTGGATTAATTTCTAAACAAAAAGTGTTGGGGTTGCTTTTTTTTGCAATTTTTGCAAGGGTATTAAATATCTAAAACTGCATTCTGTTTTTTGCAACACTGGTCAGACCCTTGGCTGACTGTGGTGAGATTCATTCTGTTTGCTTCATTGATTTTTGAGATGTGTCTGGAACACACAATTCACACTGTATGTCCATGAAGTCCAAAGAACTCCCTGTAGGCTGTCATTAGGTTGAGGCTGAAGGGTTCCCAGGAGCACAGTGGAGTTTGTCCAGTGGTATTTGAAGGACTCTGAGAACATGAGGGAAAAAAAAAATCCACATTCAGTGAATCATGGTGGGAGTGGCATCAGTGTTAATTTTGTCAAAGAAAATTATGATGACTAATTACTGTTGATGTCCTAGTTGTCACTACAAAAAAAAGACCTTAAACATTAAAAAGTCATATTTCAAGATTAGAGCTATGGCAGAATGCTTTACATTTTTATCAATGAATAAAGACTCAAAGATAATGTGAAAGCTAGAGAAATGGACAAATAAACAAATTAGTACTTTATTGCCTCAGTGACCTGTAGCATCTGTGGAATCACACATTGTAGCTCCGAGCAAAAATGATGAAGACCTGATTTTTACCTGCTTATTCTTACTTATTATTGAAAGCACTGAATTTGAGCCAAACCAATAAACAAATATAAAAATGAACTAAATTCCTTTGCGGTTCCCACTTTATTTCGAAAGTGCATTTGCTTTTCTTACAGTGTCTTGTTTTCACTTGGTGGTTTGCCTGCTTTATAGCTAAACCTGCTTATCATATAAGCTACTAGGCCAACAACTGTTAACAGGCAGCAGCCAGTTGAACAGGTAGCCGTTTAACAGCAGCAGTTTAAAAATAAAATTTACCTTCCAAAATTTCTTTAAGTTAGAAGAGGAGACTTTTGGAACATAGACTGCATATAAAAGATTGACATGTAAAGTGAAGCCAACACAGAAGCACCTTAAACTTGCATTCTTTCCAGCAGCCACTAGGGGGTGACTCGTCAGGTTGTAAAGAGGAGTTTGATTGTATAGAAATCCATGAGAAAATGACCCTAGTTCTCTTTTGAGTTGTTACCCCAGGAAAAAAAACATTAATTTAATTTATGGACCTAAGTACAGGTTTTAAGAATTTTTGATTCCACCATAATGTTCATTTTGCTAATTTTTGCCTAATTTAGTGCAGAATAGATGATAAAGCAGAGTATGGTTTCGGTCAGGGCTACCTTGTGATTGACAGGTTGCCAGTGTCCATGGGTTCTTGAGTCAGATTCACTCCTCGCTCGTCATATCTGGTTCAGAAAGAACAAGATGGCCACAGCCACATGCCAAGCTCAAGTCTTCAAAGCGGTAGTTCACAAACCAATGGATGACGTCACGGCTGCTACATCAATCTGTCAAATACAGCCTATGCTTTGGACACGGGAAGCAGCTTTTTGTCTGGCAAGCAGAGGTTGCACTGCACAATAATATGCTGGTCTCCTCTTTGAATGTGTGATTATCCTTGAATTTCCAGGACAGAAATGCATTCCAGCTCTGACTGTGTGTCAACTGCACCCTCAGTGTGGACAGGCACACTGCAAACTTTGTCTGCTATGGTGCAGATGTGCCTGTTGCTTCATTTTAAGCAAGGGGTTTATAAGAAATTTGTTCTGCCTGTTAAATTTCAGAGCAAAATCCAGACCATTAAATCATTATTAGTTTTCGGAATGTAAGAGTATTCTGATCACCACAATTTAAAGTTTAACTGTAATTAAATGCAGTTAATCATATTTTGTAATCTATAGTAAATATGTAATGCTGTAACAAGTATCTCAGTACCCTTCCTCTGTCTGACAGTAATGTTATCTGATGCTAACAGTTCTTAGAGGAAACAGATTTATAAACTAATCATCTACAAATTGTAAAGAGAAACTACAAACATGCAAGCAGAACCTGACCTGACATTAATTACAAGGTAATCTAACCTACTACTGCTGCTGTAACACACAGGTGATGTGGATGTAACCTCAGCATGACTTTCAAATGATTGTCCTTCATTTTGCCATTACAAAGAAAGAGCAGTTTCCCGGATTAATGCAAACCACTCTCTACATCTTCACTGAAGAAGTATCACTTTCTCACTGTTATGATGTTGTCTTCTCAAGACAGTAAACACTGTTTCCATGAACAAATGTGTGAATCATCTTCTGAATAAGCGGTTGCTCTTAAGTGGAGGGAACAGGTAGCTGCGGTGGTGATGGTAATGCTAATGATAATGGTGAGCAGGACTGACAGAGAGAGAACAGTTCCGTACACACAGCCAGACTTTGGAAATGATGACAAATTTTAAATTGGACTTCCTGAGGAGAGTCACTGCAGAGCACAGCGACTGAAACATGTGTGAGTGGGTATAAACAGATAACAATATATTTTCCACTAACCTTGCGATAGACTGGAATAACAATTGTGACTATGGGAGCCAGGGATTAAGGTGAAGATGTAAGAAATAATAATAAAAGAAAAGAATGTCACTAAGACGTGACTGATGAAAATATGACCAAAGTTACTTTAATAATGACTAGACCCAGCAAAAATCAGGCATTAAAATAAAAGAACATCAGGTGCCAAATTTAACAATAGGTAGGCTTCTTAGCTAAAGAGAGCTATAGAGGCTGGTCAGAATCCAAAGAAGAATGAATGCAGCAAAATGTAGAAAGGTGGCGGCTGTGGTTCAGGTGGTAGTGCGGGTTGTCCTCTAATTGCAAGGTTGGCAGTTTGAGTGCTGGCTCTTCTGCCTTCCAAAGTGCCCTTGGGCAAGATATCGAACCCCAAGCTGCTATCAATGTCAGGTGAATTCCATGTGTGTGTGTATGAGTGTGTGTGTGAAAGGCACTCTGAATGCCGGTGAGGTGAAAAGACACTGGATAAGTGCAGACCATTTACCATTTTAAGAAAAACTTGCATTCACATGACTGTAGACTGAGACAACGGTGCACCTTTCAGCGCAACGGAGAAAACAAAGCATACAGCCAAGACAATGCTTGTGTGCCCCTGCCAAAGCCCAGATCTGAACTACATGTAACAGCTGTGGAGAGACCTGAAGATAGCAGTTCAGATGCTTCCCACACAAACAGACGAAGTTTGACAGGATCTGTCAGGAAGAATTAGATAAACTGCCTAACTCCAGGTGTGCAAAGCCTGTAGAGACTTACCCAAGAAGACTTGGAGCTCTAATGGCTGCAAAAAGGGTTTTCTACAAAGCATTGTTTTAAGGTTATGAATGCTTCTGTAAGAGATTTGCGTTTAGTGTCTTGAATTTTAAAACATTTGCAAAAATTTCTAAAAGCATGTTTTCACTCTGCTGCTGTTGGTTAATGAATGTAGAATAATGAGGAAAATGCTAATTTTAGTCATTTAAAATTAAATTTACAATGCTACGAATTGTGCAAACAGTGAAGCTGTCTGAATACATTCTAAAAGGACTGTGTGTCTACGCAACATGAGTAACATAAGTCAGCACAGACACAAGCATGTGTGCACAAAAGCAAACACACACACACACATAGCTTCAGCTCTGACTAAAGTGGTACAATTATGACTTGTGTCCTTGGATTGGTTTCATTATTTCCCTCCAGCAAACTAATAAAATGAATATTGCAGCCTGTTTGGCTTCATCAGGGAAATTGTGTAAGGGTGGGGATAGTACATTTAATACATAATAACTAAATTCAACATGTTATGGTTGTATGCCCCCACCCCTCTTGTTCCTCTCAATTGTCTGTAATAAAGAATTCTTCTCCACACCGCTCTTACATACAAGTTTATTTGTTAGACACCTATTTTGTACTCTGCACTCATCTAAACCAGCCTTATTACAGATATTGCACATTCAGTCAACGATGTACTTTTTTCTCCATGTCTCTCCAGCTTCTTGGTCACACCTGCTGTGTCCTTCCAGAGGAAACCAATCAGCTACAGCCTTCTCATCAATCCCAGCAGCCTCTTCTCCATCTCAGCAGAGACGGGCGAAATCAGCCTAACTCGCCCTATCGACTACGAGAGCGACCAACATCGCTACTTGCTATTGGTGCGAGCCAGCGAGGGCCTGGAGAGCATGAGCAGTGCAGCCGAGGTTTGTGAGATGAGAATTCCTAGTCACATTTCCACTGCCGCATTCGGTGACTGACAATGATGACAGTCCTCAGTAGAATACATTTTTGACGTTGCAAATTTGCCTTGTCAGATCTTACATGGTCTGTACACAATACTGCAAACAATTTTTGACAAGACTTCAAAATAAAACTACAGTTTTTCGAGTGGCATGATGTCATTTGACTTGTTTTTCATGCAGCCTGGTTGTCTTTCATCTGCTGTATTCCAAGCTACTGTCACTTACCTCTTGGTCAAGTTGAGGTTCCAGTGCATTGATAGTTGTCTGACGGTTAAATTGCAGTGAACAGTGGGAATGACATTATATTTTACAGAGAATAAAATGTCTTAAAAGTTGGTCATGAAATCTCTACTACTCTGAAGCATCTTTGGGTTGGACACGCATTTAGGTTGCTAAAACATGCTTAGATGTAATTTAATTGATTTATTTTAGCTACATGGATGGTAATAGTTGTGATTTTTGCAGATAAAATAACTTTTTGTAAAGATCTGTGCTACATTGCTTGCTATGGAAAGGTTCCAACCTGAATTAATAGAAAAAGAGCATTAAAATCAATTTTAAAGACAACCGCACACATGCGTTGCTAAATTCATGAACACTGCCTTCAGTCAAGCCCAAATAGACTTGTCTGAGTGGAATGACTGCTCTGGGATTCCCAATGACTTCCTCATGCTATCAGGAAGTGAGACAGAGTAGCAACTGACCGCTGCAGGCATTGATGCATCTGGTCTGGTTTCCATCATTACTCTGGCCTCAGGCTAAAACATGTCCTGCTGAACCGATCTGTCCTCAACTGCTCCACTCGGAGCCTCTCTGTGGTCCACAGAGCACCAAGAGCAAGTGTGGAAAAAGAGAGGGAGAGGGGAGAAGTGGGTGACTGAGAAGAGGATTATTGAATTGAGTGGTGAGAAGAGAAGGAAGGAACGATTAGAAGAATGAAAGAAAGAAACTGCAGGAATTTTGTATGTGCCCTTGTCTTTCCGCATTCCTGTCCTAGCTAGCCAAGTTCCTTGGCCCCATGCCTGCCCTCTAAAGCCTTCCACTTATATAGTCTGATCGCACTTATAAGTCCACTGTTAATCCTTAATTACACTCTAGTGATTCACCCATAGATGTGTAGTCGTTGTTATAAAAATACCTAATTTACCTCTAGTTTATGGGAGTTTGCTTGGAAGATGCTGTTCCATACATACTGAAGGATGCACACTATTGCCCTTGTAGTGTACTTGATATGCAGACACAAACTTTGCACTACATGCAAACGTCTTCAGGGGGAGATGATGAAACACAGGCCTTTGCGAATGCAGCAAATATAACACTGGCCAGTTCAAAGTCAATTCAAAGTTTTGGTAACACTGATGCGGACAACATACGGTACATGGTTGTGTTCACACTGCAGCAGGTACACACTGGTTTGGTACACAGCGGTTGCAAGTGAGCACAGTAGGTGGAAGTACCACGGGATTACTGGCGAGTTTAGAGCTTCGGCTGATGGAAAAGCATGGACAAATCAAGACTGTCTGAAGTACGGCAGCGAATACTTTAATTGCATCTCTTTAATGATGATTTAGAAGAGTGTGGATGACTCAGAATTGCTTCACACAGCCTGTCTTCATATCAAGCTCTATTTTGACCTACCCTACAGGGCCAGTAGGGTGCATGCACAGTAGATGTTGACCTACTACACATGGATTGCTTCCAGCAAGCTCCGAGCAGACTATGTAGAACAATAACAGCAACTACCTGTCCATGGTGTGTGCAGCCGTGTGTGTGCAGCATAATTAATGCTTAAAGCCAGCATTTTGTACACACTGCAACCCCTGCCTCAAAAGACATCTCTGCCTCTGTTACCACCACCTCGTAGAAGCTGCTGTAAGTCTCAAACAGCGAATATAATGCCCATGATGCAACAATATTTGATACATTTTTTACATTAGGATGGTTCTGGTTGTTGTTTTGCATTTAATGTTTTAGCAGAACAAAAACATTTTGCACTGCTCTGAATTCAGTCTCATATATTTTTGTCAAAAATCTTTTATATGGTAGTAATGGAAGTCAATGGATCCTCAGTGGAACGGTGGAAATCATGGTGTTGTTTAGACTGATCTTGTTAACAGGGTAAAGCTTTAACAGATGTTCTCTGTGCTTTAATTCCTTCATTCTATTACCTACATTACATCACAGTCAGATGATGGATAAGTATAAGTAGTCATTTCTGATGCAATTTAAGAAAACAATAAATAATATGATAAACACAATGCCCTGTGATAGACTGGTGACCTGTCCAGGGTGTCCTGGGTGTCCCCTGCCTTTGCCCGAGTTGTCTGGGATAGACTCCAGCCCCCCCGCGACCCTACAGAGGATTAAGTGGTGTATAGATACCGGATGGATGGATAAACAAAATGTAATGTACATGGTACTTTAAAAATGTTTTTTACAGACCCCATGCTAACACTTTATTGAGCACTATGCTAATGATAGATTCCACACGAACATTTTAGCAAAGCAGTTGCTAATTAGAATATACAGTGCCATTCAAAAGTACATTAAGAAGAGACTGAAATTATGTTTTTTGAGATCAAAACATGTCAGGTACTTTTGGTGGGCATTGTATTTGGAGTTTATCTTGTCATTATCACTTTGTCATTTTTAACAAGATCTGGCTCTCATAATTCCATGACATGTTTCCTTTTTTGTCTCTGTTTGAATACATTTTGGATAATGAAATATGCCGCATTAACTTTTAACAATGGCCTTTTGCTGTCCACCATTAAACATGCTGACAGCTGTAACTGAATAGCTCTGATGCTGAAGTATTCAAGAAAAACCCTGATGAGAACCTCATGCACATTCCGAAGCTGTGCAGGGAAAATAGTGCAAAAAAAATTGTGATTTTGAAGATCTACATGTGTCAATACGATGCAGTGTTAAATACGTGTCTCACAGTTTATGCACAACAAACTAGATTCAAATTTATACATTTCTGCGTACAAATTCACACTTTTAGAAGCAAAACAGGTTTTGTGAGTCCTCACTTGGGGCTTTGTGGGTAGTTATTTACACATTTGTCAGTTTCATCTTCGTCGATACAAATCCTCTCAAACATGGATATCTTTTTTGTACAGGGACAAAAAAATCAAACTTTCTAAGAAATCCAATGATAGCTGTTAGTACATTTGTGTGTCACTGACAAACATGAACTACTAATTGCTAATTTACCATAATTTTAATGGCACCAATTTGATATAAAGCATATGAATGCAGTCTAAAAACAGGGCTCAAAAGAGAAGAGCTTGTAGCTGAGCTCATCTAAATAGGCTTACATGTTAATGTTAACATGTTTACATCAGATTGGCTAAAACAGGTTCGACTTCTGCTTATCCACCGATGTGTCAGCGAGGGACACTTGTTCCCAGCGCTGTTGTTAATCTGGCAGCATGTTTGAACCACGCCTACTCTGGTCCTCGCTGTTCTCCAACAAGCATGCGCTGAACTTGCATTCATTTAGTCTAACAAGAAGACAAAAGGTAAAGCAAAATACCTGGTGAGGGTTACCATGCAGTCTCCATCAGGGTGTCAGTGAAAAGTAGCCCTTTGCATTCATCTGCTGCATGCCACTTTTGATATCCATATGTCTAATCTTGCTCTCTCTCCCTGGCAGCTGCCCTCAGAAAGATAGCATATTCTGATGGCATTTTAGTTGTATGCATTGTGTTTAGACAAGAATGCAGCTGTCCTGAGATTGTAGACATTTACCTGTACATGCAATGATGGTGACAGACAGCTCAGCTGCTCATTTTACCCACATCCTGGAGATGGCATCTGCTTTTCAATATATTATATATTTAAATCATTTTATAAATAGTTCATACTAATCCCGTTAGCAAGCAGCTCATGACTGAAGACGCTCTATTTCCCCCCGCTCCCTTATTAAACTTGACTGTGCTGGTGGTTCTAATAGCAAGAAAAATCACACTGCTCAATTGTTTTTCCACAGAGGAGTTCAGAAACAATGCAACTCAATGTCTTTCTCTATCCCTTTTTCCTTATGATTTTACTCTGCTTTTCAGAAATCTGTCACCCTCTGTCAAAATGGCAAACAGAGGTGGTGTATTTGTGTGCACTAGACTCACTGAGCGTGACTTTAATTTGCAGGTAGTTTCCAAGTTTCTCCCTCCAGGAGTGATAGCTCATCGACACCATTAGTTACCTAACCAGCCTGAGACCTGCCTGCAGCTTCCCAAGTGTATGTGTGTGTGTGTGTGTGTGTGTGTGTACATTTCTGTGTGAGTATTTGAGCTCATCTTGCTTTATTATGGCTGACTTCCTCTCTCTTCTCATTAGATCTTGCTCTTCCTCTGCCTTACACACACACACGTAGCTTACCTTCATATATCTTGCCACATTCTCACCATTTCCTGTCATACGTGCGCATAGATTTGTTCACATACAAGCGCGTGCACACACAGACAAACAGATTGAGTGTCACAGGCAAACACACAAATCACCTCAGGGAGTTGACATGGTCAGATTTTATTTCGTTGTCCGTCGCTTCGAAGCTGATCTTTGCAGAAGGATTAACTGATATTACAGAATTTCATCTTACCTACCAGGACTTAATACCAGTGGTATTTACAAACCACTCTGTGTGTGTGTGTGTGTGTGCATCAGAGTGGTCGGTAGTGTTTGTGTGTATAGCATTGTGTTTATATGGAAGACAAGAAGTAGGGCTGAGGGTCAGAGAGGCTCTCTTGCCAGCCCATGTCTATATTTATTGCTCCTGAATGCTCCAAGCAGGCAGTCAACATCTGGTAGAAGATGCTTTGTTTGCCTTCATGTCCCTAATTAAATGAACAGCATAACAGCATAACAGTGTCTCAGCAAGTCACACACCTTAGATAGTTCAGGACTTCTGAGAGACTGCACGAGATTGCGTTCTCCACTGACCTACTGGAGGGACCACAGTGCTCAACAGGAGACTCAGCAGCAGCTCCCCTCCTGAGGAGGGGCAAATAACCCAGAGGGATCAGGGTCAGGGCCTTCCTGTGGAGAAGGCTGGGATGGAGCTTGGTTTTGGTTAGGGACAGGGTTAATTTGGGTTACTCGCAGATGAAAACGACTCTGGATGCAAAGAAAACCAATTTTGGACTGTGCCTGAAGTAGTAATCCCAGATTTAAAAATTTCATAACAGCATCCCAGTGTGACTTTTAATCTGCAGCATTTCACTTGTGATTGCCTGACAGTTTCTGCACATGTAGATCCAGTAGCAGCATCAGGAGAACATGTGTGAGATCATTATTGCAGAAACTAATCTATTCTTTTGTTCTTTTGTGGTAAAATGATCAAAATGTGTCCAGTCATAAACTCCTTTTTTCCAAGGCAGTTTTGTGCACAGACATGAGCCTTGAGTGGAACAAAGGTGTTGGGCTCCTTTGTGCAACTTTCAGAATGTTTCATATTGTTCGAAGGATCCTTAAAGCAAGCTGAATTACTGTGAAAACAGGTGTGATATTCACACCTTTCCAGTCACTTTTTAAAAGACTTCATACCACCGGATTTGATGACTTCATACAAGAGGATTTATTACTTTTTAAAACCATATTGATTTAAAAAGTATGTGATGAAGGTTAGAATTGATGTAATTTGCTCTCATTCTTCCTCCCTCTTTTCTTTGGCTTCCTCCCTGTCCCTTAACTCCCTCTTAGGTACGAGTTATTATTGTCGATGAAAATGACTGCGTTCCAGAGTTCCTCCAGTCGATTTACAGCAAGGATGGTGTACCAGAGACTGTTACAACTGCAACCTCACTGCTGCAAGGTGAGGCACCCAGACAAATGTCAAGACCTATTTTGTGTCCCATCAGTAACATCACTGAGTGCATTCCTTATTTCTGTCTTCACAACATATATTTGCAGCAACACAGCATAACACGTGGTCTTCCTAGAAAAGGCAAAGCATTTTCATTCTGCAATAGGGAAATTGAGATGCCTTTAGCTGTTTTCTTTGCCTTTTGTGTTCTCAAACAGTCCGAAAGGATTTCACTATTTAACTTCACAAATGGAAAACTCCCACACAATTTTGAAAATGTTCTCGGGCATTCTTGATTAAGATTATGCCTGTGCACACACCTGATGGACGTTACATAGAATGCAAAAATCATTAAGCTACTAATGGAAAAATGCTGCCTTGGTGTGTTTTTTTCCAAACTGGGTGAACTAATAACCCTACCTCTACCCACCCCCGAAAATTCATGTGAATCACAAGAGGAGTTGCAGTTTTTCTATGCTTCTATGAGATGTTTTTTTTTTTAAATCACATTTTACTTGATGTGGAAGATAAAACTGGAAACAAAACTAAGCAAGATGCAACTCAGCTGGCAAATGTGTGACCCTGTGGGGTCTGTGTGTTATGCAAATGTTTGAGAAGCCCTGCTGTAGTGGCTCTCAGAACAAAATAAGAGCGGCTGAGGTTTTTTAGCATTCATGTGTTTTGACTGGTCAGGAAACGGAGTAGGTACTTGTCAGAACTGGCATCCGTGAAATCACCGGCGCTTCCATCAGTGCTGCTGCTCTAGCCTCTCCTTTCCTGTAACAACCCAATTTCCACACCGGGATTGCTTAAGTTTCATCTAACGTGAAGAAATGGTAATGATAACTGTTGTGGGTATGACTTATCACAATTTGATCTGTCACAGTGTGACTTACCACTGAGAAGCCCAATCTTTTTTTTTTTTTTCATTTTTTTAGGTTTTGACAGTCTGTCAACACAACTGACAGTAAAGTATTTCATGCTTCTCTTTTCCTCTACACTCATGAAGACTACTAGTAGCCATGCAGTTTAATATCCTGAAGTGTAATTATCGGTCTAAATGGTGTGACTAATAAAGCAATACTTAGTTTTAAAGCAGTTCAGGATCATTCTGTTTACAGCTTAAAACAAAGTGATACCTAAAATTTAATAACTGGTAGCATTACAGCTTTACAGGTTGACTTACTGCAGGCTACAAATGGTAATGCCAGCAGAGCTGCAAATGAGTATTGACAAGAACAAAATGCATGAAAATAAAACATCGCATCCAGCATGTAAATTATTAATGACTGCAGTTATGACACCTCACTGGAAATGCTCATTAGCTTTGACTGCAGGGAGAATAAAAAAGAATTTTGGACTCACGTTATATGACAATGCCTTGCTTTTCTCACACTTCTGTGGTGTTCTTGCTGAAATGTTTTATCATCATTGCCGTCCTACTCACTGCTATCATTACCATCATTAGTCAAGTATGCTGTTTGATAATAGGAACTAATATATAAATGCGCTAAGCTTACAAACATACAAACAATAGAGAAGCTGTTGCCTGTAAAAACATCTAAAATTGACTCTACATGTGAATTTGCACATAGTAAAGATAATTATTTAAAACTCAATGAGGTTGTGCAAAAGACATGTATTGATTTTTAGTGTCTGTTATTGCCATTGCTTCATGGTCACACTTTTAGAGAATCTGACGCAAACTTTTGAATTGTGATTTTTTTAAGTAAGACATGTAGAAAAAGTAATTTTGATAAAATACCACTATTTCAGGCTTAGATTACGTAAATTTTCCCAACAAAACCAACGGTTGTGGAGATATCTCCAACAGCACTTGATGTAAAAGATAGAATTAAAGGTGGGTATATATATAACCACAAAACTTACAATAGCACAGAGTTATATAACAACTAAAACAACAATATAACATTTTGTTTGTCACTCCAGCTAACATACTATTCAGTAGTGTCAGCCTTACCTAATTTTTTTATGAGGAAGTAGTTAAAATTGGACAAAATGTCAGTTGGGACAAAACCCGGCTGTCTGATATATGTGTGCCTGTGCTGCCCATGTTTGCAGTAGTGGTTATAGTTTTTTTGGGTTTTTTTGCCCTGTTGTGTTCTTTAAGTTGTTCCATGGCAATTCATATTTGGCTGTGTTCATCAAAAATGACTGAGAACCCTGGAGCAAGTTTTCATTAAGGATACCACTTTAGATTGCTCATTCAGCTTTCCCTCAAACACCCCCAGAGCATGATGCTGCCACCACCATGCCTCGCTGTTGGGATAATGTTGGGCAGGTGGTGAGCTGTGCTTGGCTTCCAGCAGACATGATGCTTAGAGCTGAGGCCAACTAGTTTAATCTTGGCTGCAAGAATCTTATTCTCACAGTCCTTCAGTGATTTTTTTTTCTAAACTCCAAGTGGTCTTTTATGTGTCTTACCTTCAGTGTAAGATACATAAAAGAACACTCGCTTCTGGCCACTTTGCCACATTTGCAGTGCAGTGCAGATATATGGAGTGCTGCGCTGATGGTTATCCTTCTTAAAGTTTCTACTATCGCCACACAGGATCTGTGGAGGTCAGCCAGAGTGACTATAGGGTTCTTGGTCACTTCCCTTACCAAGGCTCTTCTCCCCTGTTTGCACTGTTTGGTTGGGTGGCCAGCTAAAGGAAGACACCTGGTATATACAGTATAAATATTTTTTACTCCATTGTTGTTGGCCATAGGTTTGTGCTTTTCCAATATGGTAATTGTGAGAGAGTAAGAAAAGTTGAGTGTTTTGCATTATACCACATAACGGTACACAGTAGCATTTCAGTACATAACAAAGACGTACTATATGTGAATTAAATACTGGAAAACCTCTCTGCCAACTGAAACAATTATCAGACAGCTCTCACCAGGCTCACAACATGCATACAGTGGAGAGATATGTTGCACTGCATGACAAACACTTCATCAACCGAGATTTTGCGCACATTGGCGCCTGGTTATGTTTGAAAATTGGCGAGCAAACTCAGAACGGTAGATAATTGGAGGAGGCTCTGGGGAGCTTCCCTCAGAAAACAATGTTAAAGCAATGCTCTTGAATTTTCACACCACCTAACCTCTTGGATTAAGTCAAGAACGGCCACCTGGGAATACTGAGAAAGCATCCGAACAACAGAGAGACACTGTAACCATAGTAAGTCACTCTAGCTACTTTCTCATTGAGTGTGAGAGGGAGAGATGTTTGCTGCTGCCAGAGGACCTGCTGACTGAGATTACTCTGAGCAGCATGCATGGGAAAAAAATCGCAATATTTGTGGATATTCTTGCTTTCCCGCTGATTGATTTGAATACCTCGGTGTTGCACGGGCCTGCTGCTGCGCTGTGCTGCCTACTCTGTCATAGCTGTACGTGCACTGTCAGAGTCCTCTTTTTGTGCTGCGACATTATCAGTCCTGAATTTGTTTTCCACTGCGTGAGACAGTGGACGCGTAGCACGAGAACAGTATTTATTGCAAGACCTGGCAGCTCTCTTAATCGCCACATTACTCTTAAAAAGCTACCTCTGATTTGGTTTTTTCGTGAACGTTCCATCTCCACAGCCAAATCCTGTCTGATCAGCGGGCTAACTTTGGGAAAGCAACGTTAGCTAATGACGACTGGCAGATCAGTTTGGCACTTTGTCGAGAGTACTGTCCTACCTTGAGCTGACTTAAAGGTTTGGTAAAGTCAATGGGCCAAGCAGGTTTATTCAACATATGCTGATGGCTAACACAGTTTAATTCACAGCCAAAACATGGTGTGGCAAACAATCAGCAACAGGTTTCGACTGAACAACCTCAAAAGGCTTTCCAAGAATGTGAGATTTTTTTTTAACACTTGTTATTGTTGCTTACTGAAAGCAGCAAGAAAATCATTGGTAGTAGCTGCTTAAATTTAAGCACCTAATTGCAGGGACTGTATGATGATGAGTTTATTTTTAAAAATACATTATTGGGGGAATCAGTCTTAGGCTTTTGGTCATGTTCCTCAAGCCATTTCTGAGAGTTGTTGCAAGGTTCATTGCCCTGCAAGGAGATACTGCTGCTGTTAGGGAATGTTCCATAGGGATTGGGTTGGGCTTGGTCTAAAACAATGTTTAACTGTGTGGTGTGTGTTAATGTACCATCCATGTGAATGCCAGGAGCCAAGGTGTGTTTCATGTGTGTGTGTGTGTGTGAGAAATCTATTCATTACTAACGCAAAATATGTGATCTTTCAGTTCAGTGTAAGTAGCACAAGTCAGTCTAACAACACTAGATGAGTAGAACTACAGTAACTAGATTCTTTACAGTACCTTGGAATATCTAATTCTATGCAAGAATCTCCGGAATAAACAATAGAAACGCTAATAAATGCTAGCATGTGAGTGAATGAATGTGGAGAAAAGTAAGAGTGAAGGTGCATAGTGTGGGAGGCACAGCAGGCCCTCTGCTCGCTGCCATCAACAGGTGCACCAAGGGAGGCGAGAAGTTCCCCCGCTGTGCTGCTGCGTGAGTGTGCCCACCCATGTGCACGTGTGTTTGTGCATTTTGAGAGGGTGGGATGGGGGTTGTCAGTGAATGTTTGTGTTTCTTGAACAGGATGCACGTGCTAATTACGATCCAGAAAACGGTATATGTATCCCTAGAACCATTTGAGAGTTTTCAAATTTAAACTTGGACTGTTTGCTCGTAGATTTAGTGATTTAAAAAATGGTTCAAGCCAGGTGTATCCTTGCCAAAAAATACCTCGGTTTTTCCCATAGCAAAACTCCTGCACAAAAATGCCTAAATGCATGTTACAGATAATTGTACCCATGAGTACATCTAAAACAGCCCAACCCCCTGAAATAAAAACATTTTTTTTCCCATCACTTAATTAAGCGGGTTAAAAGGAACAGTATTAAATTAAATGAGCAGGGAAATACAGGCATCCAGCATCGTTTTTGCTAAATCATGTACTAGTAATCCCATAATCAGTTCCATCGTGAGAGTGGACAAATGTGTACTCCGCCAAGTTAGGAAAAAAAAAAACTGCAATACCAAGCAAGCCAATTATCTTGCTTTCCATGGAGTTCTGAGGATCCTGCAGTTTCCATCTTCAGTACAAAATCATTATATGCCAGAAAGACGTGGGGGATGCAGCCAGAAATGTATAGTTCCCCGCTACCCCCTCCACATGTAGCGATGCCAGCACAACAATGCTGATTCAAGACTACAGAAGGACTTACTGATAAATAAATGCACAAATGGTACTCTGAAGAGTAGAAATCTGTACTTAGTAAATTAAATATTGACTCATATGTGACATGTGTTTGGCTACGGCATGCAGCTGGACTCTGGAATGTCACTAGTATTGTTATAGTTCATTTTCTACCCATCATCATCGGATCAGAGGTTGTTCATCACTTCCCAAGCTGCATTTCAGCTGCAGTTCAGAAAAATGTCAGTCCTTGTAACCGGGGCTGTAGTGCAGGATAAACAAACATGAATTCATCTTATCCAACTTGCAAGGCTGACTCAAATCTAAATAACAGGCTTTACACACACCATAGTAAATAATATAAAAAGAGTGGCCAATTCTGGACAAAAATAGCAATTTCCACACCTGATTTGACGCATTTTCGGCTGTAGATCACAGCATTTCCCGCCAGAAAAGTAGGTAGAAAGGTAAAATGACATAATACAAAGTGAGAAGATATTTTTACAGGTGTAAACCAAAGCTTGGGACAATTTAATGATGAAATATGAAACATCCATCCTACTTGCACTGACGGCAATACAGTATATAACAGTATTCTTTTCTTCTGTCCTTCAGGTAAATTGTAACACATCCATTAGCATATGAAAACCTCTGACTGAATAGCACAGTTTGGGAAATTTAGTGCCATATTAAAAGCTTTCACATTCACCATACATGCATCTTTCAGATTTTGCAATTCAGTCAGTCTCGGTTAGCTTGAATCAATCAGTGAAGCTGAGGGATGAGTAACCGCTGTGCTTTTTCAAGAATCGGTAGATGTGACTTTGTAATGTAATGCCATTGAACTGCATGCAAGATGATCATGCTTACCAGCCTATCCCCTGGGCCAGTTTATATGAAATAGATGTCAACAGAAGAAACAAAACTATAATAAAGCAAAGGAATCAATACCTGTAAGTATGAAGTGATCTGGATTAAATGTTACCTTTCTATAGAGAGTTCTGGTGACTGTTCTGCACCGTCCAGTCAACCCATTGGTCAAATCAGATTCTAGAGGCTGGCAGCAGACCACATTACACTTCACAACAACTTATATATTAATAGATTTTATCTGCTCTTGTGTCACAAAGAGCTTATGAGGAAAGAACTGATTAATGCTGTTATTATTTGATACTGCAACAGGACCCTGAAATTCATGAAAGTGATAGAAGAGCTGCAATATTATTTATAGTTTATGATGTATCAAGAAAAATCCCTGCAGTCAATTGGTGATATGCATTTGTGTTGCCATGGTTTCCGAACAATCTTGGCAACGTTTTGACTATGCATCGTTATAGCCTACAGACTGGGAGGCCACATTTTATGATAATCATGTGGATTATTTTTGGTCTGAAGTGGAGGTTATTAGACATCAGACTAGACGACATGTTTAGCAGGCACCACAGCACATCACAACTAACCCATCATCCCCATTTGTAAAGCATGGTGGTGGCAGCATCATGATGTTGGGATGCTTCTTGGCAGTAGACTCTGGAAGGCTTGTAAGGGTAGAGGGTTATATAAATGCTGGAAATTATAGCGAAATCCCTATGAACAACCTGATGCAATCTGCAGAACTGCGGTTTGGGAGAAGATTTGTTTTCCAGCAAGACAAAGGCCTGAAGGACACAGCCAAAGCTACACAGAAATGGTTTAAAGGCAACAAGGGGAACGTTCTGGAGAGGCCAAGACTAAGCCGAGACCTTAATCCAATTGGGAAGTTGTGGCTGGACTTGAAAAGAGCTGTTCATTTATGATCCCTGTGCATCCTGACAGAGCTTGAGCAGTTTTGCAAACGAGAATGGGGTAAAATTTCAGTGTCCAGATGTGCAAGGCTGATTGTACCCAGTGCTGTTACTGCAGCGCAAAGGTGCATCTACTAAATACTGACTTGAACGGGTTGAATACTTAGGCAATCCCTTGTTTTACATTTTAGATTTTTAGTTAGTTGACCTTACCTAATAGAAATCTGTTCCACTTTGACTAAAAAGAGTCTCTTTTTTTTAAATAAACTTTTGTTAAACAAGCCAATTATAGTGACCATAATTCAATGTTGGCCTGCAATAAATAGGGTAAAATTTCCAAGGAGGGTGAATACTGTTTATAGGCTCTGCAGTTTTACTTTACCATTGCTATTAAGGACAAAGCAAACAATGTTTGTTGTTAATTTATTTTAGTGGAGTTTAGTCTTTGTTCAGGATGATGAAACACGGTCCACAAACATTTTAGTTATTGCTGCTACCAATGGAAAAATCAATTAACCTAATATATTCCAAATAAAATAGGACTGATGTAATGACTCATGTGAATAAACACTGACAAAGTTTATAAAAGTTCTTTTAATAAACTGTGATATTTCATTTCACAGGCATTTTGCTAATTTAACTTGCTTCAAACTATTAATTTGAAGCTTGTTATAGTCCCCCAAGGCTTTATGGCTATGAAGAATTATCATTTGGTAGTTGAAGCAAACAGTGGTGTATTTATACGTGCGTGTGTGTGCACATGCATCTATTATTCATGTGTGTGCGTACTTGTGTGTGTGTGTGTGTGTGTATGGGCACATGAGCCAAATGCAATGTAAGGTGTATTAGGGAATCGAGCTTTTGATGGTAAAATGTTCTTGTTAGTGTAAAATATGCTTATTCAAATCCCTGGTGGTCTTTTCAGTTTTAGCAAGGCAATCAATTTGTGGCCAAGTGAGTCCAGGCTCCATGGATTCCCAATGTATGATGCAGAAGCAAAAAATGTTGCAGAATGACAGTCCTTTCAAGGCATGCTGAGCAAATAACACTTACTCTGCTTGTGTTACACAGCTGAACATTTATGGCAGTGGGAGCATCACTTCCTTTTCCATCATCACTGTGGCTACATGGCATGGGAACTGAATCGATGTCCTGTGCTCATGTTGAGTTTCTTTGCTCAAATACAAGAAACGAGAGCAACACATGGCTCTGCTGTAATTAGGCATCCGATTAGACATTGTAAATGCACTATTTTCTCTCCAACCTCATCTCCAAAGAACTGTGCTCCAATACAACCAAGCTGCATTCTCAATTACATTTCAGAATTGAGTATTTTCTCCCAGTAAGTAAGAACACTACAGAGACTTCCACTTTTAAAGAGCCACAGAGTCAGCATTAGGAGGTTGGAGGAACTGGAGATTGGAGCAGCAAATCCAACTCAGACCTTAAATCTTACAACGCTTGGAGTCCACTCCCATGTGGGACCGTTACTTTTATAAATATATAAATAAACATTTCTTTTTCACTCACTCTTTACTTTTGTTTTAACTCAATTTTTGATTAAGAAAATATCTCTCTTTGCATTAAAACACCTTTTCACAACATGATTAAGGCTTCTCCATTTTCTCGGTTACCAGGGCGACAAATTCAAGTAGAATAAATGGCAAAGTTATGTTGATTAGAAACATGTGATCCAGGAAGACATGCAAAAATGTAGCGTAATTGTATAAATACATCAAATATAAAGGATATACAATTGTGCTTATTACCAGTAATTTCTGATATCTTCATTTTATATTTTCAAAAGAAAGTTGGACAGAAAGAGATGTTAAAATTAATACATGGTGATTTAGCGTTGTGTTATTATCAGTGTTTTATCACAGTTCGGCTCAGTTAATACAAGAATCTGTGTTCATTGGATGGCAGCCCTTTCCGCCATCTGTTTTTGATTTAATATACACTAATTTAGGGAAATTTTTAAAAGTATAGTAGCCACAGTTGCTCCTGCAGAATTGTACTTGTAAAGCTGTCTTGCAGCAGTGTTGGTGAAACACTGTCGTTTTGACATACTTTTGTACAGTGTTTATTTATGAAATATCTCTCTCAAGGTCATTTTCCTTTTAATCCCAACTCCTCATGCTCCATCTGAAAAAATATCTCTTACAATTTCATTTAGTCATGATTTTTATTTACTTGTATGGTGCAGGTGTATTTCATGTGAGCATAATACAAGCAATGATCGATGGCAAGCTTGTTGACTGATGAGGCTCCCTTGCATTCCTTCTTGTAGAGGTTGAACAAAGCACGCAACATTTCATTGTTGCTGTTGTGTTAAATACCCGTTTTACAGACAGTGTGGTCAGTTTGACCATATCACCAGAGTAATGGTGGTCAGAGAGCATCACACATAAATCAGTCTCAGTCTACACTTCATTATAAAAAGGATCTTTGGTGCTCCATTGATGTTTCTGTTTACTACAGACCTTCTAACTTCTCTTTTCTACCCTCCCTCTCTATTTTGTCTTCCTTAGTGTCAGCCAATGACTGTGACTCAGAAGAGAATGCAGAGTTAACCTATTACACCCTGAGCCCAGACTTCACTATTTCCCCTCATGGGACCATCTTCCCCGCGGGACCTCTGGACTACGAGAGACCTAATCATCTGTACGAGTTTGTTGTGATGGCTATTGACAAGGGCGAGGTGCCTCGTACGGGCACAACTACAGTACGGATTAGAATGGCCAACGTCAATGACGAGGCACCTGAGTTCTCCCAGCATACGTAAGTAAGAGTGGTGCTTCTTCGC
The DNA here is from genome assembly GCA_024666655.1 of Dascyllus trimaculatus. Taxonomy (NCBI): domain Eukaryota; kingdom Metazoa; phylum Chordata; class Actinopteri; family Pomacentridae; genus Dascyllus; species Dascyllus trimaculatus. The sequence continues at coordinate 7,801,596 of CM045445.1, read as the reverse complement.
TCCTGATTCCTGAGCAGTTGTTCAGTGTCTAAGAGATAATACACAAATAGGTTTTGATAGAATGCAACAAAACATAGGGTACACTTTAACTTTGACTATATCTTTTACTATAAAAACTGCTGTGAACCCTCCCTACCCTGTGTCTAATTATTCTCTGCCACTGACAGTGAGAGGCTGACAGGTATTCTGGTGATATGCAGATATGAAGCAGCAGCATCACCATGTACTGTTTATCTGCATTGCAGTGTGCTTCAGTGTCTCCAGGTTAAGATGTTCCGAGTGTCAGTGCGATCCAGCTTTGTTGAGGTTCTCATGCTCTTTCTCTCTGTCATGCTTGTTCTCCTTTTGATTAAACTACTGTGTTCCATCTATTTTATACAAGATTTATACAAGACGCCACATGTGGTCACAATAGAAAAAAAGCTCAAATAGAATAAAGACCTTTGGATTCAGGCCTTTGCACACTGCCTTTCCACCTGAGTGATGGTCGGACAAAAAAATCAGCTAGAATTCAACATTTTCCTCCTACAGTAACTCTTCTTTAATGCTTAGGTGTCTTGATTCAGTTCCTCAGTTGCTTACATCATTCTGTGGTGGTTTTGTTTTAAATGGAAAATGTTTGATATAATTCTGTGGAAAATGTCTATTGAGCATTCTTTAAAAATGCGTCTGTGATGAAGCCATCGGACATAAAATCAGTCAGTGACATTTCCATCTCTGTGTACCAGTTTGTAAGTGAGGCATATAAAGTATATAAAACACATAAAATACAGGCAAACAACACTGCTTCACTTCAAACTTGAGAGAGAGAGAGAGAGAGAGAGAGAGAGAGAGAGAGAGAGAGAGAGAGAGAGAGCTTGACTGTCCTGCCTTGTCAGGTTAGCGCCCCACAGCTGCTTCCCAATTCAGCATCGCAGCTGCCGTCAACACCCTCCCCTCTCGCCTCCCCCTTTGCTGCTGTGGTGCCTGCATCTTTTAATTGGTTGATTTTCTGGCAGAGAGCAGGGCAGATTGGTGAGGCAGGGTCAATCAACCATGCCCACCAGCACCCTCAGGAGGCCCTGAGTCCGATCTCTGTGCGTATGCTTGTGCCTGTGCGAGAGTGCATGCGTATTCTGTAATTGAGAAGGTCCCAGCAAAGGGGTGTGTTGGTATGGACAGAGTGATGCAGTTATAAAGTGCATTCGTGCGTTCTGCATCTGATATGCATGTGTTTACGTTGTTTATAGAGGAGGGGGATTAGTGTGTGCGCGTGTTTGTGTGTGTGTGTTGGCATGTATTGATTTACTGTCAGCGACAGCAGAATAATCAGTCAGTAGTTCTTCTATCCCTCTACTGCAGCTGCCCCCAAAACAGTGCTTGACAATCTATGATGTATCATTCAAGCACACGTACACACACAGTTCCAGAGTCATCCATGCAGGGATACACAGTCATACATTAAAATACGCACACACAAGGGCCGGAATGAGCAAACACATCTGCAATGTCTTTGACGGGACAAATGCAGTTTCAGAAAATAACATTTCTAAAGATAAAATTCACTGACGTATGTTAGCCTGTTTGTTTGTAAGAAAGATTGTGCATGTGAATTGAGTCCGTGCACATGAGAGCGGAAAAAGAGAGCGAGGAAAAGAGAGCAAAGGAGAGAGAGGTCATTAAATATATCATTATCCAGGCAGAAAATGTGGCCTATTTGTATCGATTCTTGGAGTTGGAAGCATGCGGTAATGAGTGTCCATGTGTGCGATTGTGTGTTTTGCCAGTGCAGGGCATCTGGGAACTTCAAGTTTAAAAAATTATGCTGTCATACTGTTATTTTAATCTTTTGGAAATTGTCCATGGTGTTGATTTTTGGTATCGACTGTCATTGCAAAAATAAAAACAAGGAGATAGAGCGTGTAACTCTTGGAAACATAAAAAAACGAATAACTCTCTTTCCTAACTCTCATATATTCCTCTTCCCTGCATGACTCTCACTTCCTGGTGAGTGACAGGCCGGCCACCTTTCATTTATGTCCTGTCACTTGACCACAAGAACCCTGTTATTGTACCTACCATTACCTGCCTGTTGCTACGGAAACCACCCTGGGTGGGCTTCTGCACTGTTATTGCATGTGTGTCTATATTTGTGTGTGACTCTAGTGATTTCAAAGATAAAGTGTATAACAATAATGAGCACTTAAATGAAATGGAGGCATGCTCTCCAGCAGACTTGAACCAGTGGCAGCAGTAGAGAGTTGCTGCTGGACACACTGTGGGGAGATTAATTAGTAACAGTATGTGCAAAACATTTTGCCCTGAAAAACAAATGATTGAAAAAAATAAAAGTCAGTTTCATCACTGCAGCATTATGTCTATGCCAGGGCTTCAACGAGCTAAACACTGTGATAATGTCTTAGATTATAGTAGAAACCATATAACACAAAGCACACTATGCATCTATGCACAGTTACCAACTGCACAACAGAACTCAGCATGGCAGCTGAGGCTTACACCATTAATATCAACAAGGTGTCTTTGAGCTTTAAAGATCTGATATCTTGTAGGCAGCACATAGAGCCCACAACATTTAATTGAACCACTCTGTTTAGAACAGGACTGTGCTGACCCATAGCTGCAAGACCAAATTCAATTGCGTAAAGCAGTAACCTGACTTATTATCATCACCAGTGGCCAAAAAGAAAACACACGGGACGTGTTAACGCACACCGTTGATGAGACAATACACAGATTGCCCAAACAGTAACCATTCCCTCATTTTTATGGACAGCTAATAGTCATTTAAACAAATATTTACTCACCGGTCACAGAAAAACAAGCTGCATGTTTTTGTGATTATTTGCAAATGGGGTCAGTCATGACCGTGATGTCCAGGTCTTCAGTTTGCTCTCATTTGCAGGTTGTAACACACCGGTCTCTGATTGCCACTTTTCCCCAGCTGCTGCCACTACCCGCTCACCTCTTTCCTCCTCAAATCTACTAATGAATTTCTTCACCTTGCCATCATCACAGTCAGCTTCCATCCCCATTCATTTTAACAGAACAAGAAACGCATGCATGGCACGGCACACCAAAGAGCCATAATACTAAAAACGCTTTCAAAACATGAATTTGTGTTTTCAGGTAGCATACCATAGCAAAGGTAGAAGTGATTTGAGGTGTGTGTTGGTGACAGGAGAGGGACAAGTTGTGGTTGCTCTGATTGTCAGGTTAACTGGCAGTTAACAATCTTAAGGATGGCATTGCTGGAAATTAGCACTAATTAGTAGAAATAAATAGTAGTGGAAACACGAGCTTCTTGGGTATCCTGATGGATTAATTGTTAAGGCCCATGCCACATGATATATACCATTTATACAGCGCTGTGAAAAAGTACCTCCAGACATGCTGATATCTTATATTTTTGCATGTTTACCCCCATTAGACAGAGATAACCCACAAAACTCAAACTGCAGTTTTGAAATAATGATTTATTAAAGATTTATTGAAAACCAATATCACCCCTGTGAAAAATTAATTGCCCCCCTGAACCCAATAACTGGTTGAGCCACCTTTAGCAGCTTCAACTGCAGTTAAACGTTTGTTCCAGCTTGTGATCAGTCTTTTACATGACCATGGAAGAATTCTGGTCCACTCTTTTCTGCAGAATAGTTTTAATTTAGCCACATTAGATGATTTTCGAGCATGAACTGCCCTTTAAAGGTCTTTCCACAGCATTTCAGTTGGATTGAAGTCCGGACTTTGACTCGGCCTATTTGAGCCACTCAGAGGTGGACTTGATTCTATGCTTTGGGTCTTTGTCTTGCTGCAGAATCCATTTGTGTTTAAGTCATGAACTGATGGGTGGATATTCTCCAGGAAGATTTTCTGATAGAGAGCAGAATTCATGGCTCCATCAATTATGACAAGTCATCCAGGTCCTGTGGAAGCAAAGTAGCCTCAAACTGTCATACTTCCGCCATGTTTTACTGGTATGAAGTTCTTCTTGTGGAATACAGTATTAGCTTTACGCCAGATTTAACAGGACCCATGTCATCCAAAAAGTTCCACCTTTGACTCATCAGTCCACAGGATGTTTGTTATCCCAAATGTCTCGGGACTCATCCAGATATTTTTTTGTAAATGCGAGATGAGTCCTTATGTTCTTTTTGGTCAGTAGTGGTTTGCACCTTGCAACTCTCCCATGATGCCATTTTCACCATTTTCTTCCATATTTGGGAATCATGTAGATCAGGGGTGCTCAATCCTGGTCCTCGAGAGCCCCTATCCAGCATGTTTTAGATGTTTCCCTCTTCCAACACACCTGATTCAAATGATGAGCTTATCATCAAGCTCTGCAGAAGCCTGATAACGATCCTGATAATTTGAATCAGGTGTGTTGGAAGAGGGAAACATCTAAAACATGCTGGATAGGGGCTCTCGAGGACCAGGATTGAGCACCCCTGATGTAGATGGACCTTAACTGGGGCCAGTGAGGCCTGCAGATGTCTGTCTGGGTTCTTTCGTGACCTCCTGGATTAGATATTGATGAGCTCTTGGAGAAATGTTGGTAGGCCGGCCACTCCTGGGAAGGTTTTCCACTGTTCCATGTTTTCTCCATTTGTGGATCATGTCTCTCACTGTGGTTCTCTGGAGTTCCAGAGCCTCAGCAATGGTTTTGTAACTCTTTCCAGACTGATGAATGTCAATGACTGTATTTCACATCTGTTCTTGAGCCTCTTTAGAACATGGCATCATGTGCTGCTTTTTGAGACCCTTTAGCTACTTCACACTGCCAGACAGGTTCTATTTAGTGATGTTTAGATTCAACAAGCCTGTCAGTAATCATACGTGAGTGTAACTGGTGAGATTGAACCCAACTGCCAAATGAATTTAGTCATTTGGTAGACTTGTAGCTAAGGAGGCCATTGTTTTTTTCAAATAAGGAAAGGTGGGACTGGACAGCATTTTTCCTTCAGTAAATGAAATCATCATTTAAAAACTGCATTTTTTGTTTCCTTGGGTTATCTTTGTCTTACATTAAAATTTGTTTGATGATCTGAAACATTTAAGTGTGACAAATAGCAAAAAAAGATGATGTCTGGGCAAATACTTTTTTAAACAGCACTGTATTTCTAAACAAGATTCTGCATTCTTGGTGTTAAAAGCTTCACCTTCTCACCTCCAAACATATTTCTAGTCATTGTGGCCAAATAGCTCTGACTATATCATATCACATAACTTTCCTCCAGAAAGCTTTTTGTGATCAGGAGCAAAAGTTACTTGAGTTTTAATGTACCACTTCTTGCCATGATAGATGTAAAACAAACTTGACTGTAGACACCAACACATGTGTTCCCACAGCTTCTAGTTCATTGCAGACCTGCTTTTTGGTGGTTCTTGGTTGACTCTTGGTTATTTTGACCACTTGCCTCTCAGCAGCAGATGATAGCTTGTGTTTTCTTTTTGATCGGGGCAAAGACACAACTGTGCCAAACACTTTGTACCTACAAAAAATTGTTTGCACATTTGAGTTTGGGATCTGTATCTGCTTTGAAATAGCTCCAAGTGACTTTCCTGACTTGAACAAGTCAAAGCTTTTAAAGATCTTGACAAATGGCAATCTCTATCGCTATCTCTCTTTGAATGAATGAACTATATTAAAATAAATGGCTTACCCAGATTCCTTTATCTCCAACACCACCCTTGTAATCCTTTGTTTTTAATGTCGGGATCAACTGACCTCAGAATAATTTTTTACATTGTATAAAGACATAGAACACCTTCTGGCATAAAAAAGAACAATCTTAGACAGTAGAAAGGCTGGCAAATCTACCATTTATTTATTCTTATTACAAGAAGAATATAACTTAAGCCCGACCTGCAAAACCGAAATCCCAAATATGGCATGAAATTAAAGTCTCAGAGTTTCCACACAATATACAGATATATCTCATTCCATTGTAATGCTATTTTGCCAAAGACATTAGTACAATAGAGGTATATGTACGTTTGGGCATCTATATAAGCACCATGATCTGAAATTAGTTGAAGAAGATTGTCTTTTGGGCTTCCCACTGAACATTTTTTAATTATTACCAGGTTAGCGATTTTATTAGATTACAGAGGGTGATGAACTTATCCCTTTATAGGATTTCTTGACAGGACTATGGTTTTTGTGCTTCATAATGTCTAATGTTTTTCATCCTTAGTTTACACCAAACTCATGAGCCTCACAGTAAATTAAGCTCTTCATGCTATGGCGAAATAGGAACCAGATATGGACTATGCTTTTGAAGAATAATGGGAACTATTTTACACTAGCTCATAAATGGTTTCTTATTACAGTTAACACAGGTTACTGTGGAGTCCGCAGGTGAATATGAGGTGTATTCACTCCATCAGAGTAGTCCTAATTGTAGCTGATAAATGTGTAACCATTTGCTGGAAAAGTAAAGACCCAACCATTGTATCTTTGTGGTTTGAATAACTTTCATCATATTTAGAAATTTTAAAAAAATCTAAAGAAAAGAGTATATAATAGTCACAAACTGATATTATGACCACTTGACTCTTTGTCATGATGTGAAACACACTGAATGTAAAGCTAAATGTTCAGGACAAGTCAGCCTTCTCACCAGATGAGAATCTACACCAATCATTATGACCTCCGACATCTGTGTTGATGATACTTAGACACCCAAATAAATATTTTCCCACAACAAGCACACTCCCTCACTGGCCTACCCCCACAGGAAAATGCACCCCACCACATGGCAAAAACATCAGGAACATGACAATGGTCCAACATGTTGATTTGACCTCCAAACTTCCTAGACCCCATCCTGATCAAGCATTAACAGGATGCAGTGGAACAAGTTGGATTGACAGAGGCCCCACTGCACAAGCCAGAGTACCCAAAGGATCCACTGCCAACGTCCTGGTTCCAGACCCCATAGGACACCCTGAGAGGTCCTCTTGTCCATACCCAATGGTTCAGAGCATCTTTGAGCACATAAGGGGACCAACACAATATTAGGAAAGTGGTCATAATGTTATGCCTGATCAGTGTATATGGAAGACATTGAAATTAAGAAGCAGGAATGTGCTTCAATTGCAGAATAGAGCAGGATAGCATTTATCCCCCTGTATTTTTAAGACAATTATGAAAAATAGGAATACAGTATAAAAGAACTCTTGAATACTGGTATCACACTTACATATAACTCCATGCCTATTTTGGTCGGTCATATTTTGAGCAATCTAAAGCTTGTGTAGTTACTGTGTGCTAAGTCATAAGTGGGAATTAGCTGTCAAAGGCAGGGGTTTAGTTTGTGCCCCATCTGTGATATTACAGTAGGTGATTATATAAATGTCAAAGGGCATGGGAGTTAGTGAAGGAGGTGTGAAAAGTGAGTGTGCACTGACTGATGTTTTTCTTTAATATGTAAAATCACTGATACCATTCCAGTTTGTGTAATTTTCATTTTTTTCTTATTTAAATTTTTCCTCGTTTTATCTTTGTAATGACATATTGATTTATTTGGTGCCATCTCTTTATTACTTTTTGCTCAGGCATCACCTGTTATTGTTCTGGGAGACTTCTTCTTCCAAATTAGATTTCTCTTTTACAAACTTGTATCTTCTCATTCTGTCTTTTGATTCCCTGTCTTGAAATGGTACGACAAATGATACAATCTGCACAGAGAGAGAATAGAGGTCTTCTGATCCATAGCCCAAAGCTCTAGCCACTGAGCCACCACTACCCCTAATATTTCTGGCAGCATAGTCTTGCAACATTTCGTTTATGTCTGTTTTTGTGGACACTAGTTGTTGTAGTATTTGCAATCCCTGTTTACACATTTAACCCACACCTGATTCTGGTTTAAGAAAGCAGGACCAGGCATTTTAAGGTCTTGAGGTAACCAAAGATACTATTTACAGAGCACCTAAAGCAACTGGGTTACTCAGGCATTGAAAACACTCAACCAAAACCATGAACCCAAACACATGCCTTCTCCAGCACAGACATGTGGGTAATATTGGAACTGTATATTTACACATACAAATAACCAGGTGTCTCTGTGTTTCATGAGCACTGTTTCCTAAATATAGTTGCGAGCAGCGATTTGTGGATCCAAATTATTTAAAGCAGTTCAATCACCCAAAAAATAAAGCTGTGAGCAGCTGGCAGTGAGTGGATGAGTGGGATATGTGTGCACATGTTGTAAGTGACCAACAAATGAAAAAGCAAACCAAGGTCAAGAGATGTGGATCTCAGGAGAGAGAAAGAGAGAGAGAGAGAGAGAGAGAGAGAGAGAGAATGGTTAGAGCTTATGTAAACTGTGAAGAATCCTACACAGATGCCCCCAGATCAGTCTAACAGCACTGCCTGCAGGCTCCTGCAGGACGAACCAGCTGAGAAAGTAGGAAGGGGAGGGGTCATAACACAGTGCCGGAGAAACTTAGAGAAGAACAGTCCTCTCTGAGGCATATCTGATCACCAAGCTCTTCTTTGTTAGATTTAATGGGAAAGTCTAAATATCAAAGTGAAGTCAGTGCTCACAGCCAAAACTGGTGAAGTAAAATTTTACTTATGAACAAATATCTAACAGGCCATGCACACACATGCATTAATAATAACACACTAAAAATGCTGCTACTTTTTCCATCCTATACTGGATCATAAATACTTGGTGCCTGTTTACAGAAGGATGTCTCAACTGAGTTTAATAAGGATTGCTCTAAGTCAGCCTGAGTTATGGGCAATTTCCTGCTAAGCCCTGACCTTTGCAAAGATTTTTGATTGATTGTGGCCATGTTTTGGGACTGATGAAGCCCATTTTTGGTAAGTAGAGATGTGAAGCTCAGTCCTTCAAGGCTGTATACCAGATTTGATATTGATACAGTCAAAATACAAATGTAAACGTCACATTACTGTATTTCACATGATGCAAATTAAATGAAACTCCACCATGGTGGCCTTTTTAGTCAGGAGGTTCTCTGTAGAGTAAAAAAAAAAGCATTTTAAATTTGAGTCAGATTTATGTCAACAGGCATGGCATTGTGGGGGAAATGGCCTTTCAATTTTTTCACTTTGTTGACTGTAAGTTTTAGTACCACCATCAGGGTGATTAGAATCTCATTGTTTTGGACAAATCTTGCCCATATATCGTAGAAATTACATAGCAGAGTGCTGGAATGCTGTTTACGAAATCTGGTTCTATTCCCTCATGGCTTGGATCAAGCATATCACCTGGATACTAATGGATAATGCTATTAGCCTTTTCTCACTTTCGTGTATATAACTTCCTGGCTGATGTTTTGAGATATTGCTTCAATATAACCACATCATTTCCCTTTTGTATGACGCCATTTATTTTGTGAAGTCAATCTTGCAGCAAAGCTCCAGCACAACATGATACTGCCACCACCATGCTTCATGGCTGCGATGGTGTTCTTCAGCTTCCAAGCATCACATGTTTTCCTCCAAATATAACAACAGCCATTTTGGCCAGACAGTGAAATTTGTATTTTATCAGACCAGAGGACACTTCTCGCAAAAGTAAGGTCTTTGTATAGAAGTGTAGTTTAAACTGAAGTGTGGCTCTTTATGACAGTTTTGGAGCAGTGCCTTCATCCTTGCTGAGCGACCTCTAAAGTTATGTTGATATAGGACTCATTTTACTGTGGGTATAGATACGGTTGAGCATGTTTCCTCCAGCATCTTCACAAAGTCCTTGGTTGTTGTTCTGGGATTGATTTGCACTATTTGTACCAAGTTACATTTGTTTCTAGGAGACAGAACACATCTCCTTTCTGTTTAGGATAGGTACGTAGTCTCATAGTGTTTATACTTGTGTACTTTTTTGGTGCAGGTAACCATGGTACATTCAGCTGCTTGAAAATTGCACAGAAGAATTAGAAAGACTTGTATATGTCTTGTGAATTCTAGGTTTATTTATTTTGATTATCCTATGATGCCAATAAGCAAGAGGCACTGAGTTTGAAAGTAGGCCTCAATACACTTCTTATTTAAATGATGTCAGTTAACCTATTAGAAGCTTCTGAAGCTACGTCATTTCATGAAATTTTCCAAGTCAACTCGGTGTAGCCTATGTGAACTTTAACTGTGATATAGTGAATTAAAAGTAAAGCTGTCGGAGTCCTTTCTTTTTTGGTTATAACAAACACTACTGCTTTAATACTTGTATTACAACCATGTCTACTACATATCATCTTTAACTGTATATTTATTATGGGTGTTGCAATTTAACATTTGCAATAAGCTGAATAGTACTTACATTTGAAAGTATATGATTTTCAGTTTGAACCAAGCAGATTTGGATTGACTACAGAGAGATATTTCCACATCATGTATCCACATGTCTGGTCAGCCTAGGTCATGCCCAAGTCTCTCTTCTAGGCTTGCTTCACAGCTTTGGAAGTTAGAAATGAGTTGGAATTTAGGTCTCTGCAAAATACACAAAAATGTTTCTTGGACACAACATGCGCTGCTTTGTTTTTGCATGTGAGGTGGAGCTAAATGTTGTTAAAGTAACATTTGTAGTAATTAAATGTTGGGTTTTGCAATATCTTAAAAAAAACACCTTTCTCTGTTCCATGTTGCTGCAGCAGCTGCTGTAAATGTAGTGAAGTCTGTCCATTTAATCGATCTCCTTCTGCTTCTGGCCGTGCAATGCTTTAAAGTCCAAGTCTTAACAGCCTGGCAGAAAATCTGGGCCATCCAGAATAAAAGTAAGAAGGGATGTTAACTGAACACAGCCCTCTGTCGTACGGATGGACCTTCAGGCTCTGACTGTGCTTACAGTGATATAGTACAAAGGTCCTTGACAGACTCAGAGTTATTCACACAAAGCAAATTCCACAAAGGGCAATTGGACTGAGAGGACTCAATGTCGAGCCAAATTGAGGTTGGGTCATATTTGAGCCAATCTGCTATCACCCAGAGGTGTGCTGCCAACTGATAGAGTCTCACATTTGGTACATCTAAGCCCCCATCAGAGCCAGCCATTTGGACTTTTGCCATCTTCAGTCAAGGTTTCCATTTGCTCCAGATAAAGGAACTCAGTCAGCCTTCAAGCACTTTGATAACCTTATTAGATAACAAAATAGGCATAATTTGCAGTTGGTAGAGTAGTCTTGGAAGGATGTTAGTTTTATTGAGAGCAATTCCTCCCAACCAGGAAAACGGAAAAGCAACGGGCTAAGAGATCTACCCTGTTATTCCTATTGTGAAAGGGAATTTTGCCTCATCACATCCAATCAGTCCTCCTGTTAGAATATTGTAATGAACCTTGACCTAGTTGTCTTAGTTATTCCAAAGCATTAAAAACAATAATCACTTGGGTAGGGTTTTAGCAGCCCTGAGATAACTGAATGATATTCAGGAACCTTCTCATATTTTCACGGAAATTTTTACCAGTAAAAGAATTGGCCTGATAATATAAGGTTGAACACATTGCTAGTATTTTAGAAAGCAATTTCTGGTCATGATTAGGTAGGGCTACTGGCTTTTTTTTAAAGCATAAGATACTGGTCTCGCTGGGAAATTGGGATGGGATCCCATTTTGAAAAGAATGTTTAGACATACCCAGCCTTTGTTCTGAGAGAATATTATACTAGTATTGTGTTAAAATAATAAAAACTATGAGTTTTGGGATGAAATTGGTTGACACCTTTGGGGCTTGTAATTAAAACAAGCCTTCTTTATACAGCAACTGGCAAGATGTCTGCTATATTTTTTTCCCCCAAATTTTACAGATTCCGTCTGGTGAATTTGAGAGAGGGCTCAGAGTCTTGCATCAGCAGACCATTTAGTGTAGCACACATGGCTGTGTATTTCCTAAGTGATTTAGATCCAAGTGGCTTATGCTGTTCATTCTTTCAAAGTCTCTTAGATGCCACCAAAAGGCATGAACACTCCCCAGACATATGCTTTAAACGTTTCACAAAGGATAGAATGATTGCCATCAGGTAACTGAATACAACCTATTGGATTCTGAATTAACAGGAAGCAAAATTAAATTTTTTAAGAAGAGATAACTAATGTGTTCAGTGCCTTGACAGTGCCCTTTTTCTCAGAAAGAGAATAAACCCTATGCAGTGAATAAAAAGTACTCACCCCTCTTAGTAGTTACCTCCTTATGTTGCTTTTCAACAGTGGATCAAGGTCAATATAATTTGGCTTTGTTGGTAAGAACTTACAAAAAAAACTCTTTCATGTCAAAGTGAAAACTGATTTCTACAAAGTAATGTCAGTTAATCAAAAACATAAAGTGTAAAATTAAATTTCAAGTGGCTCACCTAATTCAATAAAACTGCAGACAATATCTGCTAGAAATCAAACAGTTACATAAAATAAAATTTATCTGAGTGCAGGGAATGTGTCTTAATTGATTGTAGTTGTTACGTCCACTGGTGATAGTGTGCCATTTCATCTCTATGGTGGACTTTTGAAGCCATGGTGTGGGGAGATGGCCTGTGTGAGCCTACTTGTGGCGAGCCTGCTCCAGAACCCGGGCTACTAGTCATCTAAAACTGATTAGCCAGGAGCTGAAGATCTCCACTCCAGCCTTTGTTCTCCTTGCCTCCTGACAACTCTGATTGGGCCACCACTCGGTTCCCAACACCATCAACCAATCCACTGCAGCTGTCATCACACCTGGTCGTATAAAACCCACAAATACACTCTGAGTCGAGAGCGGCTGGGATTTAATGTGACCAGTTCACCCTGGTGCCTCTTGTCTCTGTGGTTCTATGTGTGTTACTCGGGAATGTAGCTTTATGTGGCATCTACTAGTTCGTTGAGAGGTGTCTTGTGTCTTGGTGAAGACTTTCGACCTCTGTTGGCAACTGCATATTTCGGTGATTAGACATTAGAGTCTTCTGTGTGTTTAAGATGCTGATATCTTCTGTCTGTTTAGTAGCCTCTAAGCAGTGGTGATTCCTGTCCTGTGTTCCTTTTGTAATGTGTATGTTGAGGCACCAGTTTTGGTTTACTTAGTTCTGTGCACTCCTTTGTTACTTCTGTTTGGTGTGGTGTTGCTATTGCGGTTAAGTTTGGCTAGCGAGTTTAATTGCTTTGTTATTTTTGCCTTAGTAAGTTTTCGTAACGCTGTTAGCCTTCATTTGGTTTTATTCGGTTCGTTGATTTTAGCAACATCCACCAACTCTTTTACTTTGTTTATCACCTGTTTTGTGTTAATTTTGTCACTAAGCAATAAATTGCTTCACCAAACCAATAACATCTGGCTTTGTTTTGTTGCACCTAGCTACCCCTAGAGGCTGGGTCGTAACACTAGTGTAAGGCCACCTGTATCTGGAAGGTCACTGGTGAATTAGCACTCCTGGCTATAACTATACCATGAGGATGAAATACTTGAAGCAACTTTGTGAAAAGTTTATTGTAAAGCATATGTCAGAGGACTGCAAGAAAATGTCCAAGTCATTTCATATCGTCTGGTCAATTCAATTATTAGGAAAAGGGAAGAAGATGGCCCATGCTGAAAGTTGCCTCAAGAAGCCATCTTCAAAAAGTGGGTGACAGTACAAGAAAGACAGTCTTGGTGTCTTGGTGTCACCAAGTCTTGGTGTCTTGGTTAAGGAGTCCACCAAGACACCTGTGACTCCTCTGAAGCGGCTGAGATGGGAGCGACTGTTCATACAACTGTTGCCCATGTTCGCCAAATCTTTATGTTAGATTGTCAAAGAGAAAGCCACTGTTGAAAAAAGGTCATATTAAATCTACATTGCTTGTCCAGAAGGCATGTGGTAAACTCTGAAGTCAACTGGCAGAAGGTTCATTGATCTGATGAGACCAAACATTCAGCTATCAGACTTAACACTGTGTTTGGCATATACCAGACACTGTATATCACCACAACCACACGATCGTGAAGCAAGTCGAAGTCTTAAACACCTTTAAGAAGGTTAATACTTTTATAGGCACTGTTTTTAAGGACATTGTTAGATAACATATTGCTACATGTGATATACGAATGAAGATGTTCAAATTAGTAAATCAATTCTAATGTAACCTGTATGGGGGCAAAAAAGTAAACTCTGGATATTCAGATCTATGGAAGGAGCTCCATCCATACATCTGATTCAGTGTTTTTCATGAGCACCCTAGTGTGCTTTGAAAGAGCAGAGATGCCAGGTAGAAATTTGTCAAAAAAGGGATAAAGATGGCAATTGAAATCTCCTCCCACAAAGACATTTTGAAGTGACAGTTTAGGAAACTCTGCAAAGGCCTTCAAGAGAAAATCAGGAGAATAGGTCAGAGAACTATAGAGATTCATAAGTGTAACAGCCCTATTTGGAATGCTTCTCTGATAATCACAGTGGACTCGACTATCCTTAATATTGTTAAGAAATCTAAATCCAAGATTTTTATTTTTATTTTTACTGACTACAATAGACATGTTTTTACTTAAAGAAGAATATAATATTGCAAAAAACCTTTCTAACCATAATTCCTTTGCAGTTTGACATTGTCCTTAATCTAAGTGAGTGAGGAAGCAATGGAAACATTCTTTTTTCTTAGAAATGACAATACTGTCATTGTCTTGACAGTTTTTTGAACATGTCCCTAGAACAGAGCTTAATAATGAATTAGGCATGGCCATGAGATATTGTAGTAGCTATATTTATATAGTATGTGTACACTGATCAGCCACAACATTATGACACACTGACAGGTGAAGTGAATAACACTGATCATATTTGTATTACAGTATGTGTTGTTCTGCTGGAAAATTTTGGATTTTGGCATTCGTGTTGATCAGACTTAGACACCCAAATAAACATTGTCCCAGTACAAACACACTCCCTCATGCAAATGGAAATCCCAAATGTCACTGGTCTATCCCTACAGGAAAATGCACCCCACCACATGGAAAAATCATCAAACAATCAGGGACATGTTGAGGAACATGACAATGGCCCAACATGTTGATTTGACCTCCAAACTTCCTACACTCCACTCTGATCAAGCATCAACAGAATGCAGTGGAACAAGTTTGATTGACAGAGGCCCCACTGCACAAGCCAGAGTACCCAAAGGAGAGTGCCAGCGTCCTGGTTCCAGACCCCATAGGACACCCTGAGAGGTCCTCTGGTCCATTCCCAATGGTTCAGAGCATCTTTGACCACATAAGGGGGACCAACACAATATTAGGCGGGTAGTCATAATGTTATGCCTGATAGGTGTATAACAGCCAAGGGCCACGGCACAATCTCAACCTCTTTGGAAAAAAGAAAAAAAAAGCTATTTGAGGCCTCCTTGGTCCTTGAGCTGTGGCATCGCTTTCAACCCTGCTTCCAACTCTACTTCATCTTGCTTGCGAGCAGTCCAGAGCTCCGTGGAGTGTTTATATTTGTAATCCTCACTAGGGGACCGAGTTATCTGTCAGTTAGTTTTCTTATATTAGTACTTATCAACTTAAGGACTTTGGGGAGGGCTGGCTCAAGTTCATTGGAGATGTCAGATTTGGTCTGATCGCTAGCTTGTCAGCCCTTGCCAGGCACAGACAGGATGTCCTGTTTTTTTTCTGTGTCTCAATCATCTCAATCATCTCTGTCCATCGACACTTGCATATACATGAATAATACATACAGGCTAAATGGTGATTCATACCATTGTAAATACTGATTAATAGGGAAATCAGGCAGTAGGCATTCCACCAGATAAACACACAGTCAGTAAGCGACAGTTGCATTGATCAACAGATACACACACACACACACACACACACACACACACACACACACACACACGCACACACAGACACCATTATCCCCCTTGTTTCCTCCATTCTCCATTTATGTCTTATCTGGATAAACTAAATGAACTCAATAATTAAATTCTGTAATTCATTTTCATAACTGACATCAGGCATCAACCTAAGGGACACATATTTCTCGTCCCCGGCTTAACACAGTGAAAACAAACTAAAATAAAAAGTCAAGCAAAAAGGTTAAAAAGTAATTGGAGAGTGCTGTTGTATGTCTGAGGCAGGTTTTCAATTGATTGCAGAATTTATTTGGCCAAAGTAGAGTTGTGGTAGAGTCCCAGTGTGTTTGCAGATGGCATCTTGCTTTTGAATGACTGCTGAGCTTCAGCTTCTTCTCAGTGATGTATCCTCTCTCTCTCCCCTCCCCCATAGACACTCACATAGACAGATTCTCATGCAGTGGCACCTGCATTTAAGTTCACTATTTGTTGAAATTAGGTTGATTTAAGGGTCAAGAAGGATCAGCCTTAAAATATGTTATGAAAAATATACCCTGACTGTGGAACATTATCTCCTTGGTGTGTATCCATGGAATTCCGGTAAGTAAGCAAGCACAGTTTATTTCTATACCACATTTCAACTCGGGTAAAGCCGACCACAGTGGTGCACGAAAAGAAATCATCAAAGTGTTTCACAAAGTGAATCAATAAACAAGTAGGAGCAAATGTGGAATAATGTACATGACAACCTATTGAAGAATTGCTGACCCAAGAGGCCAGGAAAATAAAATGTGTCGATTTTAGCCGAGATTTGAAGGCATCGATGGCGGGAGCAACTAGTATCTACCAGCAACTTGTTCTACAGCTGTGGAGCAGTAATTGCAAAGGCTCTGCCACCTTTTAGTTTCAGTCATAACTGTGACAAGGAGCTGAATACTGTTGAGTAAGTTCTGTGGTACTAGATGGAGCCTGGCCAGCATGAGTCATGAAACCATTCAGCAAGGTCTTCAACTGAATTCTGAAAAAAATTCATAAAGACTGGAGAAATAACGAAAGCATGAATTATTTTTGTCCACGTCTTGAAAAGAAAGAATTGACTTGAGTTTGGATGTAGTTCTTAACTGATAAAAACCATCTTTAATAACAGAACTGTTTTATTTGTCAAGCCAGAGCTCAGAATCAAAGATGACTCTCAGGGTTTCGGCATGTGATTTCACATTTGGAATGAGGAGGCCTAACTTGGTAGCTAGATAACTTTTGGACTTAGAGGGACCAAAGAATTTTAGTTTAATTTTGATAAAGTTTAGCTGAAGAAAATCATTTGTCATACAGCCCTTTAATGTTCTCAACAGTTCAGGAGAGGCTATGAGGAATCCCTAGATTTTAGTGGGAGTTACAGCTGTGCATCATCAGCATAGAAGTAACTGCAAAAGTTAAATCTCCTGAAAAGTGTTTCCAAGTAGAAGCATACAGACAGAATACAACTGGGCCTATAATAAATCCCTGAGGGACCCTGAAGGTGACAGAGGTAGTGGTAGAGGTAGACGAAAACTGACTTATAGCCACTGAGAATTTCCTTTGTTTAAGATTAAAATCAGTGTAGTCTTGTACCCTTAATATCAACCCACTGCCTGAGATTTGTCAAGAGAATGTCCTCAGTGTCAAACGAAGCACTGAGATAATAATGTGAGGTACCATTTTTGGGATCTAGAATAAAATAGTGGTTTAAAATATCAGAAACCAATAAAATACCTCTCTCCAGGATCTTAAATTGTGTCTTCAAATCTCTTGTTTTCTCCCACCACAAGTCTTATCCCTCCAGATATTCAATTCACAACATGAAAAATAAATAGAAATCTGCTAGATGTACGCAACAAATTAAAAGACCAATCAGTTATCAGTTATTTAGAATGTCCATATAATTCATTTCCTGTTCTTTGTATAACTGATAAGTCATCTAATTGTTTTATCACTGCTGCAGATGGTGGAAGTTTTAAAAAGTTTACGTGCTGCACAGACAGTTACAAGCCGACATTAGCTATTGTTGCCATTTCAGGCTTGTTGTAATCATAAGCCTAATTGTAAGCCGACTCCATTTGAATCTATAATGATTACTCTGTCTGCATCCGTAATGCAGAACGAGAGTCAATTTGGAGAGTCAGACAAAAGAGGCTTAGTAGCCCTTGTGAAAGAGCCATGCATAAATTCAGCTGCACAGACAGCATATGTAATTTTGCCATCAAATTGCAGACAGAAATGCACAAGGAGGCCTTAGTTCTTTCTGACTTTCAGGTGAGATAAATACAAGTAATTATCTAATGATCTTTCAAATAGCTTCCTTAGACCACAAGTGGAAGCCATTTGATCAATGCTCCCTATGTACTGTTAGAGAAACTACATAATAAAGAAACACAGCACAGCGTCTTGCCTTACTGACTTACGTATTGATCTGAAGGGAAGTGCACAGTTTGCAGAGTATGAGCTGAAATTACTCAAATGCGGCAACACAAATGAGCGGCACATCAGTGATATTCTAAAGAAGAACTAGTCTAACAGTTGTTGGTGCAGAAAGACTGCAGCGACAGAATATGATCAGTGTTCAGCACCTAACAAGAGCACCTTGTTTTCAGTGAAAAATGAATAGTGGTTATTGCTAAAGTGACATGTGGATATATTTTTAACTCAGGCTGTCAGACTTACTAGACCTGCATTTTCAATGTGCACGCACATGTGGGCAGGCAATGAGTCATTGATAAATGACAGCAAAAAGAGCAGATCTTTTCGTTGCAGCTTGAAGCCCGCAGTGGTTGAGGAGACTGTTGATCAGTCTGTCAGGATAAAGCTTGTCTATTCTCTACATGTATACTTCGACCTCTCTCTCTCCAGACTTTAATTAAACCCGTAAAAAACACTTTTCTATGACCTAAGAAGTTTTATTTTTCATTTTGACCTTAACATGGCTTAGATGTAACTCTAAACCGTTGCTTCCTAACCAGTGTGCTTATCTATGAAGTGCCCACCTCTCTCTCCACCCATCACTCCTCTGTTTGTTGCAGCTCAAGCACATGAGTTGGTCTACAACTTTGCTCAAACACTGTTAAACTACTCTACATTACAACGTAGCACATTGTAATATTTTAGTAGGTCAGCTATACATTTTTCAGCTGGAACCCAATTCTAAAGAAGAAATCAAAGTATGTAATGGAGAACAACTTTGGTGGTGCCTGTTGCTGTTTGGAGTTCTGCCCAAAAAGAAAGCATCAAATCAGAGATTTATTTATGCTGTACTGCTGGAGTCCTTTAAATGAGTTAAATCCAATGATAGCCTGCATGGAGTTTACCAGAGTGACTCCATCTAGTTGCTCTACCACAAAGGTCTGAATAATTTCGTGCTGCTGAGATTTTTGTCTGTTCGACAGGTCTCCAGACAACTTCTAAGGTTCTTTTAGCATGACTGTTGGGCCTCTGGCCGCCACCCTGACCATGGACCTACTTTTTAGAGTAGCACCAGACGACCAGCTCTATGAAGAGTCTTGGTGCTTTTTAAAATTCTCAATTATTGAGGCCACTGTGCTCCTGGGAACACTCATAGCCTTAGAAATGATTTTGTAGCGTTGTCCTCGTCTGTGCCTCACTGATATTTATTCACAGAAGTGCACACAGAGCTCCTTGGACTTCATGTCTTGGCTTTTGTCCTCATATGCAATGTGGATTGTGGGATCTCAGGGATTATCAAAGCAAACAGGGCGCACCTGACCACAATCTGGAGTAACACAGCAAATAGTTCAAATGCACTTGTAAATGTCTGATCTGACTGTAAATAAATGTATACATTTAATCATATCTCTATGTTTCAGTAACTGATAGATTGCAGGAGGCTGCATATTTGATGTTACCATTAGATGTTTTTGTAGTTTAAAGATGAGCTCCTCTTATAGTTGTTTCTATTGCACATTTCTCAAGAAAGCATCACTTAAACATTTGTGATTTTCTCTCTATTCTTTAATGATGCATTCCCTCCTCTGTTCCTTGTCCACTGATTTAGGAACAAGCAACAGACACACGCACCCTTAAAATTTGAGTAGTATTTAACAATTAATAGCCACTGGTCCTCCTCACCATGCCAGAGGACAACACAACCAAGAAAGTGAGTGCTGTTTGAAGAATTTACTCCTGTCTGCTGTGTCTTGTTTTACTGTAGAACTATCACAGGAAATGGAAGCTAGTTTGCACCACTGCCACCCTGGCCCATGTTAACACCCTATCAGTTCAAAAGTTGTTAGACTGCAGGTCCTCCATGAAGGTGTGATGATATAGGAGGCTGTGTTGTAGGGGGCCACAAGTCTGTGTGCCTCTCTCTGCTTTATGTTTGCTATATGATGGTAATTAAAATTGTACATAAAGGTGAACTTTGGATTATTATTATTTTTTCTGTCTGCCCTGCAGTAGCCGTGCATGTTGCCCCTGGGGACTGTGCTGCTTTACATTCTATGCATCTGTTCAGGGACTGATTAACACCAGGCGCTGACAGGGAACGCACTTAACTAGCTGGTTTAACATGAAATAGGGGAAATAGAAAACATATTTCTCACAATAAACACATGGTACACAGAGTATATTTCTGGTGCATGCTTTTGATTCAGTATGCTGGAGACCACCACTGAGAACCACTTACACAGGGCTCAAATGTAGACCTCTTGTGTCTGTAGATTGAAACATTGATAGCCTTCTCTTCTTTTCCTTTTTACACTTTCTATGAGACACACTGAACTCCTGGTCGATCAGAAATTGGATGGAGTCCATTTGGAAAAAAAAAGCCAAACATTGAATTTGTACCATTTTCATCTTTACATGTATGTGTCAGGATATGTCCTCCTGTAGAGAGGCGTGGGGAAGGTGGTAATGTTGTTGCTTTTATGTGTTTTATCAGATATCGGACATTCGTCTCAGAGGATGCAGGCCCCAACACACTTGTTGCCACAGTGCTGGCAAAGGACCCTGATGGGGATGGGATCACGTATAGGATCACCACAGGAAACGAGGAGGGCAACTTTGTCATCGACAGCCAAAAAGGTTTGAGATCCTGGATTTATTTATTTTTTAAGCGGAAAGTGTGTCCTTGTCTGTTGTTTTATTACACCTAAATATAGCTTTCATTTAACTCAATTCAGGTGTTAAAGTTTACAGCTTTCAGAGCTCATACACACAACACTCTCTTCCTTTAAAACGTCCGAACCCCAAGCAGTTTCTTGGAGTCACACTTTTCCTCACTGTGGACTCATTATTCACTCAGCTGCAAAGTGCTGCTTCTCAATGGAAACAGCATAACCGTGGCTAGAAGCAAAAACAACTCAAAGAGGCCTTTTGTGCAGTATGGCACAGTTATAATGCCAGTTATAATATCAATCATAAAAAAAGAAATATGCCTTGTACAGATAAAAAAAAAAGAAAAAGAAACTTGAATGAAAACGTAAAAGGTGTTTCTAAGTGCCCATAGGTGTTACTAATACCGAAACAAATGGTTGCTCTACACACTATAGATGTTTTACTGCTGTTTTTTATTTGTACTATCTCTTCTCTGTGTTAACACAGCCTGCAGTTCAACCGAGTTTAGTCTAGACTCCAATAATTTTTTTTCATTTCATCCGTTCATCCAATCATCTGTCTTGGTTGTGCTCAGGAGCAAAGAATTTTTAGTTGTTTGTTTTTCTTTGTACATATTGTGGTTACTGCACATGGTGAATCTTTGGCTATTGTTTCAATGAGACATGTAAAGTCAAGTGATCATATTTTTAAGCTGAGATAATTCTCCAGACAAAAATGAAAGCCAAACTTGATAAATTCAAGAACGGTTGCGAAGTGGAAAATCGCAATATTATTCCTGTTTTTATGGCTTCTATCTATAATAAACATGCCTTTTAAACCCATTGGCGGGTTTGGGGGTTAAGAAGGTAAATATTGGTATAACTTGTTGTTCTGGCCCTGCACAGTGACACGCAATACAGCATACCAGACAATAAACAAGATAATTATTGTTGCACTTTGCTTGCTTGAGAGTTGATCATTTGCCTCGGTAATAAATGAAAGGCACTAATATACATGTACCATCTACATCGTAGTGCTGAGTGATTATTTTTACCTTGCTGATGAAAATTTTAGGTGACAAATCCTAGAACCTGCTCAGAGGCCTGTTGTTATTGCGCAGTTCACCTACATAGATTTAGCACTATCCTGAAATACCCACAAAGGTAGTTTTTTTTCCCCACAGTTATTTTCATCCTCCTTTGCTGTGTGTCTTTCCTGCTATATTTACATACACCGTATAAATCTGAAAGCTCTGCAGTTTGTCAAGTGTGCCCTAGAGGGTCTTGAAAATGTGCTTCATAGTGTGTTTATTTCATAGTTTTATATCCTTCACTATAGCCACTATTCTGTGGATGAGGGATGCCTCACCAGCTTTCCGTTTACTGCGAGAAGCTTTCTGAAGGATTTCTAAATCCTGACAGGTCATGTCATGAAGACGTTAGAATAATCAGCTGAAGTGTGAAGACTGTTTCCACGGTGACTTTGTAACAAAATACCATCTAAGGTTTATAGTCACACATCTCAGCTTCCTCAGAGGCAGCAGCGGCAACGCCAGAGGCAATGTGAAATAGGAAGCCGGGTTAATGATGTAGCCTGTGTTTGTGTGTGTCTGTGTGCCGTAATGGTGCCAATTTCATAGTAGTTCGACCCTTTTGTAAATTGCAACTCCCTCTGAATCTGCATATCACATTATAGGGTAATCCGATGACTTTTACAAATTCAATTACTTAAAACTTCAAGGCACAATTTCCTCTTTTACCAGCAATGACATTCACTGTCAGCCGATAGCAGCGGTCATTTCATTGAGCAGAGAGAGGACTTGTTGCTTTAACTCGATTCCATCGGGCTGTCACATTAGGAGTGCAGACTTCTCTCTGCCATTTATGTTGTCTGGCCTTACACGCATTTTGTCATGCTGACCAAATTTTTGCCCATCAATATCATAAAAGGTTAACTGTTTATTTCACATTCCTCAGACTGATGAGTATTGCTGGGAAGTTCATTGTAAGGATGTTTAGATGGTGGACATTTTCGATCCACATGACAAATTTGTATTTATTACATCATGTGTACACTGCTTGCCTGCAAATTGGATGCCACTGTGATCTGTTGACATTGGTGGTATTTGATACACAATGATCAATTTTGCCATTTATCTGTCATCCTATAGAATCACTATAATTGGTATTCATCAGTAGAATAAAACATCTTCTTGAAAGATAATCCTGAGCAGCTGCTGCTCAAGCAACTAATAGGCCTTTTTTTTTTGCAGCAGACAGTTGTACTTGTCACGGCTTCTTAATAAGACAGCATGAGGAGTACCACAACCTTTAACTTATAACTGAAGCAGCTAAATGAATATCTGATATTAAATTGTATTATTTTATCATTTAAATTAGCAAATCAAACAGGATATGTCAATCTAACAGACACTTGAAGAAGTCTGATCAGTAAAAATAAGGCTTGGCTTGGGGTACTATCGGTGTATGGAGCCTTACAAAGATAGAGTCCACAAATCTAATGGCAAGACCAAAACCAACAATTATTTTATCCTGCTAAAAATGTGTTTCCTGGGTGTCCATGTAAATATCATGATAGTATCAGCTAGCAATTTAAATGGAAAAGGTTTCTCGATCAGTTTTCTCAGTATTCAAGTACCCACAAAAACGTTCGGTATGGTTGAGGTTAGATGACTGAAGGAAAGTCAGCACTCCTTGTTATCTCTTGGTCTTCAAGTAGTTCTTGCAAAGTTTTGAAATGTGTTTTGAGGTTATTATCCTGCTGCCGTATGAATCCTTTAATCCGTTAAGATGTAAACCAGAGGAGGAAACATGTTTCTGAATCATGGAGTGCACATGGGTTAAATTGATTTGCAGATGCAGACGTCAAGCTCTAGAGCAGTAAAAGCAACCCTAGAGCTGAGCATTCCTAGCACCATCTTGCAGTATAGGTTTGATACACTGTTGTGTCATTCTCTGTCCTGTTCATCTTCTTGCATTAAAACCATGCATTATTGCCAGAGAACTGGATTCAGCAGGAAACACAACTTTTTTTTTACCATCATCAACTGTTTAATGCTGGTATCTTAAACTTCCCTAAGTGGTCTAGGACATAGACGTCTCATGTTTTTGAGGCAGAGGCATGTTTATAACAGGTGAACATTGACTCCATATGTAGTTATTTGAACAAACCTCTGAACAAGCATACTGCCTGTCCTCTTGCAGAAAGAATTACCATGATCAGAGTCACAAAATTGCAAAAATGATTGTTGACCTAGAAATAGCTCAGAGTCCTAAGTTTTGTGTTTTACCCTTGAATCTTCTGAGGTTTCCATTAAAATGTGACAGAATTTATCTGTGGTCTGATATATGAATTTATATTATGTCCGACTGATTAAAAAACACTCCTAAATGTTTCAGATCATTCAACACAAATGCAGTATTAGGATGATGATTTTATCTTTTGAAAGAAAAATGCTGTTTGGCCCATTCGGCCTTTTGTTAAAAAGCAATCGCCCCCTTAGCTGCCAATCTACTAAATGACCAATTTCATCTGGCAGTTGGCTTTAATCTCACCAACCAAACTCACATATGTGGTTAGAGCCAGGCTTGTTGAATCTAAACATCACTTAAATAGAACCGGTCTGGCATTGTGAAGTAGGTAAGGGGCTCAAAAAGCAGCACATGATGCCACATTCTAAAGAGACTCAAGAACAGAGGCAAAACAAAGTCAGTGATATTTATCAGTCTGGAAAGAGTTACAAAACCATTGCTGAGGCTCTGGAACTCCAGAGAACCACAGTGAGAGACATTATCAACAATGGAGAAAACATGGAACAGTGGAGAACCTTCCCAGGAGTGGACCAACGACCAACATTTCTCCAAGAGCACATCAATATCTAATCCAGGAGTCACAAAAGAACCCAGATGGACTAGAAAGGTCTCACTGGCCTCAGTTAAGGTCCGTGTACATGATTCCACAATAAGGAAGACACTGGACCAAAATGACATCAATGGGAGAGTTGCAAGGATCAAACCACTACTGACCAAAAAGAACATAAAGACTCATCCAGCATTTGCAAATCAATATATATCTACATGAGTCCCAAGACTTTTGGGATAACAAACATTATGTGGACTGATGAGTCAAAGGTGGAACTTTTTGGAAGACATGGGTCCCATTATATCTGGCATAAAGTTAATACTGTATTCCACAAGAAGAACATCATACCAACAGTGAAACATGGTGGTGGTAGTGTGATGGTTTGGGGCTGCTTTGCTTCCACAGGACCTGGACCACTTGTCATAACTGATGGAGCCATGAATTCTGCTCTCTATCAGAAAATCCTCCTGGAGAATATCCACCCATCAGTTCATGACTTAAACACAAATGGATTCTGCAGCAAGACAAAGACCCAAAGCACACAAGCAAGTCCACCTCTGAGTGGCTCAAATAGGCCGAGTCAAAGTCCGGACTTCAATCCAACTGAAATGCTGTGGCAAGACCTTTAAAGGGCAGTTCATGCTCGAAGACCACATAATGTGGCCAAATTAAAACTATTCTGCAGAGAAGAGTGGACCAGAATTCCTCCATGTCGATGTAAAAGACTGATCACAAGCTGGAACAAACGTTTAACTGCAGTTGAAGCTGCCAAAAGTGTCTCAACCAGTTATTAGGTTCAGGGGGGCAATTAATTTTTTCATAGGAGTGATATAGGTTTTCAATAATTCTTCAATAAACCATCATTTAAAAATGACATTTTGTGTTTTGTGGGTTATTTCTGTATACTATTTAATAAATATAAAAATTAGTTTAATGGTCTGTAACATTTAAGTGTTAGAAATATACAAAAATAGAAGATTTCTGTAGGGGCGGCGAAGAAGGGTGGAGCAGTCAGTATGTACAGTATGTAACACATTCTTTTACTGTAGCACTAATCTGACTTTCTTTACAGTGTGCTGCAGTCTCTGTCCTCTATGTCACTATTACAGTACATGTCTTTATTAGCCGCCCTTTTTGTAGTGATGGATTTGCAGTAAATCAACTGAAAACCAGTCACACGTATAGAGGGAACGCAGCCTAATACAGACGCACACAAAAGCAGTCTGTCTGCACCAAAGTGTGTGAGCCAAAGTGTGACACCATAATGCTTGTAATATGATCCAATATCTTGTTTCAAAGAGCCCAATATTTGGTCATTAAAAATATTTTATGATTCTTATAATGGAAGGCGAGCACATTGGATTCCACCCGCCCTCTCCAACCCATCTCATTCTCCCTCTGCTACTGATGAAAATCGTTTATTGCCTCTTCTCCCCTCTTGTTGCCAGCTCCCCCTCTCCCTACCCATCCTAAATGTCCGACAATCATTCAAGTGATTGTTTTCCTCCCTTCCGGCAGGAGCAGCCTTGTCGGCCTCCCTCTCCATGTTAATTTGCCTCTAACTCACCCCAGAATACAGTGTGTTTCTCTGAGATTTAAGACGCCCATTAGGACCGGAGCAGGCCGGTCAATATGATGATCACGCTCTTCTATTAAAACCCATAAATACAGAAACACCCGCTCTGTTGGATGGGAGGAACTATTTACTGACAGCTAAAGGGGGATGCTGGTGCCAATAAACACAGTTCTATCATTTCCTTTTTTCCTCAGCTAAGTTTTATGGCATTTTAGAAAATGGTATTTCTCTGACAGGGAAACAGTAGGTGAGTTTGTTTGCTGTGAAGATCCTTGGTAACCAGGGACGGGCTAGCTTTTCTCCCCCTGTTGTCTTGTTTTATTTCTGTTATTTAGTCTTTCCTCCTGAACTGCTCGTCTTTTATCTTGTGTGTTGGGTCTGATATGCTGACCTGTATCTGATCCCAGCTTTATGTAACAAACCCACATTGTTTTGCCCTCATTCTCCTCCCCGATTCCCTTTGGCAAATATAGTGCTATTTTCCCTTTCCCTCTTTCACTATTCCACATCCTACTGTGTTTTTAAAGCACTTTCTTTCCTTCTTTCACCCCTTCTCTTCACTTCCCCCTGCTTCTCTCCCCAGCTTCAGTCCACAATTGCTTTTTTGCATGATGCTGACCGGAGGAAGCCCCTCCTTTGTCCCTGTGCTCCTACCCCCACCCCGCTTTGTCCTCTGTTTACTGCGTTGTCTCTCACCCATCCCTTGTTTCGTCCTTCCTCTTCCTCCCTCCTGGCTGCCATCATGTGAAGTGACGGCTGCTCGCTGACCCCCGAGGAAACATCTTCTCCATTTCCAATAAGCGATGATATGTGCTGGCCCTGTTAGCAGCAACAGATACACACTCAGATACACAGTGTCAAACCCACTCTGCTTTTAGTGAATAATAAACATTTCCATGTACATGAAATAGAATTTTCATGTCTACAACAACATGCCAATATGCGGGTACACACAAGACGACTTAAACTTATACACACAAAGCAAACACACAGGCGGCGCAACACAAGCTCGCCTCGTAAGCAGAGAAACACACTGACATAACACATGGAGAAAGATGCACAGGATATGCACTCCCTCACACTTGCTGTATACAGAAATGCACCACAAACACGACACAAACATCCAGTGCATAAAGTCTCACAGATGACAGGGGAAGACAAAGCAAAAACCAACTCGAGGGGTTGAAGGGTTGAAGAGTGCCTGCAGAGCTCAGGGACGGGATCGTGTCGAGGCACAGATATGAGGATGGCTACAAAAACAATTCTGTCAGATTAAAGGTTCCCAAAAGCACAGTGGCCTCTGCAGATCCTAAATGAAAGATGTTTGGAACCTCCTGTAGTCTTCCTAGAGCTGGTAGCCTGGCCACATCAAGGGAGAAGGGCCTTGGTTAGAGAGGGGAACAAGACCTCAATTTTTTACTTTGGCTGAGCTCAATAGATTCTTCATGAAGATGGTAGAAACTTCCAGAGGGACGACTGTCAACTATAGCTCTTTACTAACTTGGACTTTATGGCAGAGTGGCCAGAAGGAAGCCTCTCCTTAGTGAAAGACACACAAAAGGCAGCTAGGAGTCCACTGAAAAACTCTCAGATTGTGAGAAACCAAATTCTCTGTTCTGATGAAGCCAAGACTGAACTGTGTGGCCTCAGTTTTAAGCATCATGTCTGGAGGAAACCAGGCAGAGCTCGTCACCTGCCCAACACCAAACCATCAGTGAAGCATGGTGGTGACAGCATCATGCTGTATGGGAGTTTTTAAACAGCTGGGACAGGAAGACTGGTTTGATTGAGGGACAGCTGAGCAGAGCAAAGTGCAGAAATATTCTTAATGAAAACCTGTTCTGTAAAATTCAACATCTTCTAAGTCAAAAGGTCCCCTTCTAACAGGACTGTGACCCTCAGCATACAGCTAAGACAGTGCTATAGTGGCTCAGGGACAACTACGTGAATGTCACTGAGTGGCCCAGCCAGAACCCTGACTGATCAAACATTATTGGATAGACCTAAAAATGGCTGTCAGCAAACGTTCCTCATTCAATCTGACAGGGCTTGAGAGGATCTGCTGAGAAGAATTGCAGAAAATCTCCAAATCCAGATGTGCAAAGCATATCATGCCATACCCTAGAAGACTTTGCTGTAATTACTGCCGAAGGTGTTTGAACAAAGTTCTGACTGAAGGATCTGAATACTTGTGTCAGTGTGATATTTCAGGTTTTCCCGTCAAATAAATTTGCACAGGTTTTTTAAAATTAAAGAAATGAAGATAAATGATTTCAGCATAAGGCTGCAACATAACAAGATCGGTGAGTGAAACAAGTGAGAAGTGAGAGGGTCACAGTACTTTTTGAATGCACTATATATATATATATATGTGTGTGTATATATAGATAGATCAACACACATAAGGGCCAATGTATACACCACATGAACACTTATGCACACGCAGCCATAACCCATGCTATGGGGACACTTATCTCATAGATTCAAACAGACACTCACTGTATGTTTTCTTCTTGGAATGTCCTGAAACCTTTTCCATGTCCCATTTTCAACCACTTACACAGCATGTGTTGCTCTCATCTAAGGCTTTTAGGCCCTATTAGATGTTTATGCCAACCAGGGGCAGAGTAAAGCAGGGATCAGACTGCAGGGCGCCTCCGGTGTTCCCTATATATGTAACATAGTGAGCAGGCCATAGCCTCTCTCTGTGTCTGCCTGCTGCCTTTACTGAACTGGTCACATTTATCTGGCCTTCTGTCTCAATTCATTAAGCATGAGTGCACTCCACAGCACTGTTGGAACAGTGTGGGTGGAGAGAGAGAGAGGGAGAGAAGGGTGGACTATTGCTTACACTCTTAATGCATCTTTGGTATGAGTATACCTTTTTTTTTCAGAAACTCCACTGACTACTGCTAACATTCCTGTTAATCACCACTGCTGTGCCTACTTTCTTTGACTGATGTTGCTGCTGCTGTTTTACTACTGCAGTATAACTGCTCCCATTTTAAAGAAATCACCGAAATTAGTACTATAACAAACAAAACAAACTTATAAACAAACATATTTTCTCACTTATTGTGTACTGTATAGCTTTAAAAGCCCAGCGTTTGAGACAGAAAGTTGTCTGACTCCATCGAAACACAGCACAGGTCAATGCATTTTCACAGGAATGTCTTTTAAATACATTCAGTTTCTTACCTTGCTAGCAATGGAGCTCTAAGAAATGTAATAATGACTGATTATACCAGTCACTTTGGTCCAGAGTGAAATACTTTGATAACCTCTGGATGGAATGCAAAACAATTTACCCAGATATTTAGGATTCCCAGAGGATGAATCCTGATAACTTTGGAGATTCCCCACTGCTCACATGATACTTAGCCAGTGAAATATGTCATCATCTGTCAGATAAATTGGAACCTTTAATTCTAGCATTGAAAGAATTTGCATTTAAATTGATAGTTATTTTATTTATCTTTTGTGACCAGTTTTTATCAACCCCAGTTGGTAGCTCTTTTCATAGGAAACAATTGTTCTAATTTTAGTCTCATTGTACCTCCTTTTTTTATGACAATCTGTCGTAAGCCCATTCTACAATGCAACCCCTATCAGCCCCAGCCACGCACCATACAATGGCCTATTTTGGTTTGAATAATGAGAAATTCAGAGCAAACCATCTAGGCTACTGTCATTTTGGAGTATGAGCAAATTGCTTTTTTTTTATCACAGTAAAGGTGTTCATGTGGGAAGGTGGGAGGTTTGGCTTGAATACATCCAGCTGCTGAAATAGCCAAACTTAAACTGAAAGTCAGCAACACTGGCATGCAGTAATTGGCCATATAGTAGGACGACATGAAAGAAGGTGCAGAGTGAATTGCATATTCAGAGTTTGTAGCTTGTACTGAAGGAGGAGTACAACAAAAGCCAGGGTTAAAATGCAAAGAGGCAGCCTTGCTAATGGATTATGAGTTGGTTCATGTAATGGTTATGCTAAATACACTTTGACTTAAATATTAGAATTTGGCATTGGTCAGTTTTTACTGTGAAGTTTTTCTGTTGTTGCATCTGATTTCTACCAAGTAATATATGACCCTGTATTATATAGACAGCCAGTGAGCTTCCTAATACCTAAACAGTAATTAATGGTTTGAATATAAAACTTTAGCATAATGGAAAGCATAGACATGGTTTTACAGTAGATATCAAAGACAATGAAATACTTTTATATCATAATGAGGTCATACCGCCTTGTGGATGCCCGATCCCATCAGATCTCGGAAGTTAAGCGAGATTGGGCCTGGTCAGTACCTGGATGGGAGACCGTGAGGGAACAACAGGAAGCCTGGGTGGATGCAGTGTGAGAGTGAGTGGTTGGTGGTGGTCGGAGGGGCCGATGGAGCAGACTGGCAGCCTTCATCAGTCTAACCCAGGACAGCTGTGGCTACATACATAGCTTACCACCATTTAGTATGGAGTGAATGAATAATGTAATGTAAAGCATCTTTGAGTGCCTAGAAAAGCGCTATATAAAACCAATGCATTATCATTGTTAATCCATCACTCAGTCTACCCCAGGGCAGCTGTGACTACACACGTAGGTTACCACCATGGTAATGGTGAATGAATAATGCAATGTAAAGCATCTTTGAGTGTCTAGAAAAGCACTATATAAAACCAATGAATTATAATTAATGGAAAATACTGGCATAAAGATCTGCCTTGTTTAAAAGAGTTCCTCTGCCCAAAAAAGCCATCTCTTTTGACGGTGCTGCATTAAAGGTCACATATTAGACAGCAGTAGTGGGAGACCTGTCACACACATCATCTGAAATTTCCAGTTAATCAACACACCTAAATCAAATACCGTTACAGGGAAGTGTGGAGAGGTGGAGACTCCACAATGAAGAACCCTTTAAGCAGAGCCGGCCCTCCGCAATGTGGCACCCTAGGCGAGATTTTATATGGTGCCCCCCTCCATCAGCGATTTACATACACTTAAAAACAAAATCGAATAGCATTGTTTTGTTGTAATATTAATTGGGCATTGCTTTGTATTTGAGTCAATGTGAGCTTTTCCATTGTAAGAGTTAATAGTAATAACTAGTTTTAATTTAATTATATTGAAGGCAAATTTTTCCCGATTTTGTGGCGCCCCCTGGAGGCCACGTCACCCTTAGCATTTGTCTATATTGCCTAATGGGCCAGCCAGCTCTGTCTTTGAGTAACAACTAAATGCATAAATGTGTGTCAGTGACTGTCATATGTTATTATTATTTATTTATAATTTTGATCTTTTTATATGTGCAATTCTTGTTCTTATACAGAGACATTAGGTGCATAAAATTCAACACTGAAACATTTGGGAAAAGGATGGGTTTTGTTCCACAAAACAAGGATTGTGTTCTCTAATCTGGTGGATTAGTCCATTTAGGGGCTCCTTCCATATAATTGCAGCAATGTTGATGCGATCGTAACTTTGCTGCATGTGCCTTTCCTGCATGTTAAGGCATCTTGTCTCTGCTGTCAGAAAAGGTCAAATACAGGTAAAGAAATAAATAAACTCTCAACAGAATAATTCTTTTGTCCAAATATATACTCATGGTCCTCCAAAGTTGCATATCTAATACAAAATTTGTATCAAAATTGAGGTATTATATCGGCACTGGTAAGATTCTCAGTACATACGTGTCATGGCCAATCAGCAATTAGCAGCCAGAGGTAGCAGTCTGATGTAGTTTGTCTGACTTTGTGGCACTATGGGACGTTTTTCTTCAGTTTAATTTAACTGGTTATGGTGACACGTTTGACCTGATGAGTTTTATCTCATGGACCATTATGGAAGCGATACTGTCCTACATAGTAGCAAATGCAGATTTGTATTATGCATTCTCTTTTATTAACTCCAAGGGAATAGTTTCAGTTGGTATATTATTTAGTACACCAGCAGCCACCTCCCATGTGAGAAAAAACAAAACAACAGCAAGAAGTTAGGACCTGGATTTGAATCTTTTCAGCCAGGTTTTCTGTGAAAGTCTCAGTGTGTACAAACTTGGGTGCAGGGGAAACACACAAGAGCGAGGTATGGTGATACTGTGTGTTTATTTATATAACAGTGACTGAATGCCCACATTATTCAATGCGAATTATTCATCTGAGGAGTGTATGAATCCCTTTCCATCTGTTTGCTTTGTGAGTCAAAGCTGTATGGTTACAAGGATCACTGTGACAGTAGTGTTACACCTAGTTAAAATATGCTGTCCTTAACATTTGTTGAAGATTGAAGGTTAAAAAAAAAATCACTATTGCAAAATTGCAGGGCTTCTAGGGCTGATCCTGGAAATGTCAAACTTTAGGCACTTCAGCAGGAGACATTTAAGAATTATGGCAGGTGTTTCTACATTATTACACCTATTTGTGTTTCACAGTGGTAAGAATATTAAAATTTGGAGCCAGCAGACCATGTCAACACTGTGCTGTGTGCAGAATGTGGTAAGAATTGGGTCAGCTTTGCAAGACAAACAACTAATAAAACTAAAAGCAGTGTAAAGTTGCATGCATGTGGTTGATTT
Source organism: Dascyllus trimaculatus (assembly GCA_024666655.1). Lineage (NCBI taxonomy): Eukaryota > Metazoa > Chordata > Actinopteri > Pomacentridae > Dascyllus > Dascyllus trimaculatus. Next base: position 7,768,745 of record CM045445.1, on the reverse strand, counting down.
GTGTTAAACTGCAGAATCTGGACTTCCTTAATGAACGACGGTACATGAAATTCCTTTTTAGGAAAAAATAGGCTCTTCAGCATGGTGATAATTATATGCTTTTGCAAGGCATCTCCCTAGTTTTTTTTCTGCAGGCAGAGTGCTGGTTAGCTGTAGTCTGGTCTGGAAAACCTTACTGCTGGACTTTTTTGTACTCTGCATAAACCTCTGCAGCGACGTTTGCCGAATAGTCTGTGTGTGTCTGTGTTTTTTCTTTACTGCGTAGGTGTGTGAGTATATTTATGCATTCATATCTATCTGACAATGTATGTTACACGTCTTTCGTTAGGCTAAGCTTCCTCCTCTTACGCTTCTATGGCTGTAAAATGCAATCATCTTTCTCCCTCTCTCTTTCTTTCTTTCTCTGTCTATTTTTATCTCTTTCCCTTACACACACACACACACACGCACGCACCTACACATACCCTTAACCATGAGCAGCAGTGCCAGGGAACCAGCCATTGTGACAAACACCTCGAGGCAGACACCCCCTCCATGGCAATCCTCCATCTCTTGTGTCGCAACACACACATAGGCACATGCACACACACACTCAAAGACAAACAGAGGGGACCCTACTGTACATGTGCAGTTAAAAAATTAATAACTTACATAGAATGAACTTAATCAGAACAGAACATTCTGCTCTTTTGTTCATCTTGTTTCCTTTGTCGTTCATTTCCTTCACAAATCATTCAGTGAAAATGTTCATTTCTCCTGTGTTGCACAAGTGATGAACACACACGCACTAGCTAAAAAATAAAAATCATGCGTCTTCAGACTGTAATCTGTCTCATCATTCCCCTCGGCCTGGTAAACATAGATAGAAGGATGAATAGCGCACGTGCATACATATCTATGATAACAGAACATATGATTCCAATTCCAGGGTCTCTTGTGAAACAGCAGTCAAATGAACATATGACAGCGATAGCACCTGCCCCTGCCTCTGAAGATAAGGAGGATGTAATAAGTGTGTCCACACTTTGAGCCCACACACACTTGTGCATAAACGCATGCACACAAAGTAAACAGAGCACCAAAGGGTGAGCTGAATACAGAGTGGAGGAGAGTCATTCAAAGCAGAGAGTGGGATGCAGATGAGACGCCTACACCAGACTGAAAGAGAGAGTAGGAGAAAGAGAGACAGAGGATGAAAAAGAATGCCAGAACGACGGGGCTAAAAGGGAATACCAATTTAAGTATTCATATGTTGTGTAGCCATAATTAATGAAAAATCTCCCACAGCTAAAAACTTAGATTAGAAAGTCTTAGTCCACCGGAAACTTCTTTCCTCCTCTTCATTTGGCTTTTTTCTTTCGTATTTACAAAAGAAACAATTGTTCCTTTTTCGACAGCACAGAGATTTTGAAGAATGCCGCAGGTTTTTTTTTTCCAGGTTTGTATACTACACACATAGTTAAATCTCAGTTGAATCCAAAACCTTTATTTAGATTTCAATTAACCTTAAAGCCATTTGTAAGGAGCAATTTATATCTGACAATAATGTCGACTGTAGTGAGTGTTTATGGTAAAACAAAGCATGAGGCACTTTATGCCATGATTATGAAAGCTAGGTTTTCATCTGTAAAACATTAAATGGTCTTACTGCCATTACAATATCTGTAATACAGCTTTCACGGGTTATTAGTTTTTTTATCGTCAAACCATGTAGGTGTGGTTGATAAACTACAGATTTCTACGCTTCACAGATGATTATTAAAAAGATGTTCACATAGTGACACATGTTTTCATTATGTTTTTCCTGACAAACTGCTCCATTTTACATGTCAAAGCTGCATTAACATACTGTAGGTAGAGAGCAGACAGGCATCTGTAGTTGGTGAGTTGTCATTTTTAACAGGGGGGATTATATATATATATATATATATATATATATATATATATATATATATATATATGTATATATTTCATCAAGTTGATATCGTCTTGACTCCAAGAAAACATATGAGGTATTAGTTGCTCTTGAAATTAGTCACTACTACTACTTTTGAGAGATTTTTTTTACTGTTCTTTTATTTCTATTACCATTTTTCAGTATACTTTTTGGCTATTCTGCTACATCCTCTGATATATTACGTGTCAAATGAACCATTTTTTCGTGCTCAAAGGTTTACAAATATGATGTAGAAATCCCAAATATTACGATCATTGGGATACTATTATCCAATTGCTGTCTCTTTTACATGAGGCAACAACCTTCTGATTGGTTATTATGACTATAAACAGGGAAACAACAGTTTCTTCTCCATCTGCTTGTTGGGGTTTCCACAGCGACAACCCCCCAAGCCAGTGCCAGTGCTCTCCTTTGACTAATCAACACTTCAGACCCTCGTTATCTCTGTTATCAGGATAAAGATCCCTATTTCAAAGCTCAAATAGCAACAAAAATCACAACTATCTAAACATTGGGATTGGTGCCTCAAAGTGACCTAGATTTCAGACCTTTCAAAGAACACAGGCTCTGTACTGGGATAAGAAGATTGCACCAAGACTGGCTCTTGACCTTCCGTCAGCACTACAGACACTCCAAATGAAGTGGCGTTCATAATCTTTATAGTCACACTAAAAGGAACGAAAATCTGTTTTAGTTCTGGACTCCTTAAGCTGGAGCTGGCTCCCAAACACAACCCCAGACTCACTACTCACATCATCAAATTGACAAACAAGCCATGATCAAGAATAAAGAGCATTTACACAAAAAGAAAACTTTTCTCCTTTCTTGGAATTACCCTTTCATCATGGACCCAGCCAACAATCTTCTTCGATCAGCTACCTGTATAATACCGTGAAGGTCCCCCTTGCCACAAAACCTCTGGAGATGTCCCGTGGAGTCCGGCACTAAGATGGTAACAACAGATGCTGGAGTCCTGCGGGGTAGGGCCTTAATTGATTTGACCTGTTTTTCCAGCACATCTCACAGATGGTCAACGGGATTGAGATCATTTCAGAGCCAAGTCTACAGTTTGAACTCTTTATCGTGTTACCTGAATTATTTTTGTGGTCACTGCCATTAATGAACACCGTTTCCATGAAGGGGCGTACATGGTCTGCAACAATGTTCAGCTGTGTGGTTTGTGTCAAAGTAACAGCCACATGAATATTAAAACCCAAGGATACTCACCAAAACATTGCCCAGAGCATTCCACTGCCTCTGTTGGCTTGCCTTCTTCCTATCACGCATCCACACACACACACACCTGAAGTAGAAGAAAAGATGATTCATCAATCCAGGCCACCTTTATCCATTACCCCGTGGTTCAGTTCTGACACCCACATACGCATTGTGGGTGTTTTTGGTGCACAGGGGTCAATGTGAACAGTGAACATTCTGCAGCTATCCAGCCTCAAAACACAGCAAACTACAATAGACTGTGTTGTCTGACACTTTCTTTTATAGCCAGTATTAAGGTTTTCAGCAGTCTGTGTTGCATTAGCTCATCTATAGGATCAGACCTTAAGGGCCAACCCACACTCCCCATGAGCAGGAATGGCTCTTGGGCATCCATGACCCTGTAGCTGTCCTTCTTTGGACTACTATTGGTAGGTAGTAACTACTGCATACCAGGAACATCTCACAAGACCTGCTGTTTTGGAGATGCCCTGGCCGAGTTGTCTAGCCATAGCAGTTTCCCCTCATTAAAGTCATGACATGATCAGTGTTATTCAGTTTACCTACCAGTGATTTGAATATTGTAGCTGATCGGTGTGTCTCATTGACTGGTGTTTCAGCAACCTGCTGTAAGATCGTTCATACAATACTGTCTTTACTGATCCATAGTTGACATGTCACACAATCACTCAGAATAACTTTCTCTCTGATTTTGTCCAACATCCTTCAGAGAATTAATTTTGCCTTCTATTAAGTGTATATGTTTATAGTCTTACATGCATCGTGTAGTTCTCAGGAGTTTAAATGTGTATACAGTATAATCCAGTTTAGATTTATCGTTCTCTCCTTGCTATGAAGCAAGCTAAAAGTTTAGATTTTCGGCATCTGTCTGGGATCACTGAATTTGAATTTTCTTTTTCACTGGTACAAAGGTCCATACTGTTCATGCATTATTCTGACCTGTTTTATGGCTGCTTATACTGTTTATTGTTCACATTTTAGACCCTTATTTGTATAAATTTCTTCTCCCTAGCTTTTTTTTATTATTAACTTTTCCGCTGAACTCAGGTCTGAAAGTCTCCTTGCCCTGCAGTAAGAGCTTCACACAGCTCTAAGTTTATTTAAAGAACATTTTTCCTATGTATTTTTCTCTCACACTTAATGATTCATCATATAGACAGCAAGTATTTACTAAAGTTATATCAACAGCTAACAGTGTGTTTTGACCACTGTCGTCGTTATATTTGGTTGCAGGTTTGATCCGGCTGCGCTCCAGTCCACCACCTCGCCTCCAGGGTGTTGAATACGTCCTTAACGTTACAGCTACGGATGACAACGCCTCGGGCGGACCTCAGGCACTGTCATCTACAGCCCAGGTCATAGTTGGAGTGGACGACGTGAATAACAACAAGCCTGTCTTTGAGAAGGTAAGAAGAGCAATCATGGGCATGCATCCTTAAATGTTATTTAGTTTTGCTCATTTTCTGCTTCTACTTGCAAAGGTGTTTGACGAAACGTCTGGTCACCGTGCAAAATTTGGGTCTTCTTTTACGTCTCTTTAACATACTTCACTCTCACGCTGTCTTTTTCTTTGCCAGTTTACTTTTTTCTGCCTTGTCTATAGCATGTAACTCTCCTCCATCACTCCTCTTTATTTCTGTCTTTGTCCTTCTATCTGTTCTATTCATTAGCCTCTATCTTTCCTCTCTGGAGAAGCGATTAGTGAGCTTGACCCTCGTCTCTGGTCTCTCATCTCTCTCCTACATCATCTTGGTCTTTTAATTAAAGCTTTAAGGGATGTAGGAGAAATCCCGACCGACCAGCTCCAGAAGAGCTACGTCTCCACCTGCTTTTTTCTACCCATGTCTCAATTTTAAATGAGGTGACTTTTCAGGCTCCCCGAGGTATCACGAGCCAAGATTAGGACTGGAGGCTTGCTGAGTAAACCTTGCTCATGCTCTCATGGGGGAAAGCGAACGCCAAGTGTTTCTCTTTCTGCTGCACTTCCTAGCAGGAAGAAACAGAGGGACAGGCGACAAGATGAGAGCCAAGAGAAAAGAGAGAGGAGCAGAAGAGAGGGATTCCTGGTTCACAGTATTTCATGTGCTCGGTATGCTCAATTGTCTCTCTCAGGAATGTTCCGCTGGCATCGTATTCCAAGACTATGATTCACTCTTTTCTCTCTGCTGGCGGGATACTGATTGCAGTGGACAAACAATACCCAAACCCCCCCCGCATGCCTTATCTAAGTCAAAAAGACAAAACAATGAAAAGACAGACAACTGAAGGTAAGTAGAAATCAACAAATCCAGTAACTGAAAATGTCTGAATAAAGAAAAACATAATGATAGATGGAAGAGATAACACAGGGGGAACAGAGCTATTTATTTGCATGCCAAATGGCAAAAAAAAGAATAAAAGGAATTCCGGGGACTTAAAAGTAAAGCGATACCGAGTGTTAGTAAAGACATCCGAGGTTAGTCGGCGTGGCCTCTGTCGCCAGAAGCCAGTAGCAGACACTGAAGCAGAAAGGCCCCTTTATCTTGTCTTGATGCCCAATCTTATAACATACTGTAGGAACTCAGGGCTTGATCAGTGAACCAAGACAGAAGGAACAAGAGGCACACACACACAGAGGTAGTGATACAGAGAGGCAAGATCTCTTAGATACAGCAGGATCCTGCATTTCCCAATAACATAAACTTAATACCACAGACAAACACCACATTACATTACATTTATTTATTAATCTTTAATACACCTGTCACCTGCTCTCATATAAGCTTTATTGACTTACATTTTTATATTTCTAGTCGTCATGAAATAAAATAAGAACAGGGTGGACATTTGTGTCATGCTGTGTAGGTGAAGCTCAGGAGAAACCACAGAACAGTCAATGGCTAGACAAAATGCACTGGAACGTCATGAACCAAAAATATGCGTTAAACACACCAACTTTGGTGAGTGTCCTGAATTCAACACTTGTTCATGCCTAATCCTATCCCTGTGTCCATCCATCCATTCACCCATTCTACTCTGCTTCTGGGCCTTGGTGGCAGCAGGCTGAGTACGTGAGCCAAGATGTCCTGCCCACATCCTCCAGCTCCTCCTGAGGGATCCCAAGGTGTTCTCTGCCCACTTTCCACTCCTCAGCTGCCTCCTTTTAATGTAAAGGAGCAGCAGCTGTAGGAAAGAACTCCCTTCTTTCTTAATGCCATTGCAGAATTCCGAGCTAAAGCAGTCCCTTACATTCATTCAACCATGCACTACTGATGGCTTACCCTAGTACCTTAACCTAACTTTGAGATAAGAATTAAGATATTGGTATTTGATTAGTACTCTTTTATCAGTTGGTATCAGTAGTGGAAAAGAAGAAGTGTTTTATCCCAAAGTCACAAGAAATGCCCATAGCATTGCAGACTTAGCCACCTACCAATGTCACTTGCCATCTTTCCCTTATCTTACCGCAATATACTCAAACTTGAGTCCCATGTTGCCGACTGTCATCCCAACTATTCCATGCGCCTCTTTGTGTTAAGATGTTTTTAACCCCATGTGAAATGTTTTGTCCTATAACCTGCTTCACATTTACTAAACATCCGTTACACATTGCACTCCCTTTGACCCTTTTGACTTTTACCTGTATGTCTTCACCAAGCAAAAGCAACATGAGAGGCACTGGAGAGAAAAAAAAAAGCTTCTGGTCCCTAAAAATGGAAAGGTTCAAAGAGTAGATAAAGATTTTTTAAAAATGCATGACAGCAGAATGGAGGGCAAAGAAGAAGAACTAGAAAGAATAAGAAGAGGCAGGAAGTAAAGGGAACATGAGAGGAAAAGAAAAGAAAAAAGCTCCCCTGTCATTAATTAGATGTCAAAAGAAGGCATCAACCAGCAGTACTGAGGGATTTTTTCCCCTTCTTCTGTGTCTCTAGCACATCAGCATGGAAGCCCCTGTGAGACAAGAAAAAAAAAAGAAAAAGAGTTGATGGAGAGTAAGTGAAAGAGATGAGAGACCAGAGAGAAACACTGAACTAGATACAGTAGAGATAGTGACTGAAATAGAGGTGGCATTGAAATAAGGATAATAAAGCTCTTTACATGTTTACAATTCTTTGAAACCCAGCAAGGAGCATCTACCCTGCATCGCAACATAACTAAAAGCACCGAAGAAGTCTTTATGATGACTCCAAGATTGCATGTGGTGTTAAATGGAAACTAAAGTTTATGTTTTTTAGAACTGAATTGTAACATTTTCACTTCCTGGGTATACACACCAATCAGCCACAACACCGAAATCACAGACAGGTGAAGGGAATCATCTCATTACAATGGCACCTGTCAAGGGGTGAGATATTTTAAGCAGCAAGTGAAAAGTCAGAAGCAGGAAAAATGAGCAAGTGTAAGGATCTGATTGATTTTTGACAAGGGCCAAGATGTTCTGACGACTCGGTCAGAACATCTCCAAAATGTCAAGTCTTGTGGGGTATGCCTAGTATGCAGTAGTTAACACCTACAAAAAGTGGTCCAAGGAAGGACAACTGGTAACTCAGCTGCCCAAGGCTCATTGACACATGTGGACAGCAAAAGCTGGCATGCGTGGTCCGATCCTAGAGAAGTGCTAGTGTAGCACAAATTAGTAAGTAAGTACCAAAAGCGGCTACAATGGGAATGGGGTGTCAGACCTGGACTATGGGGGCAGTGGTGGCCTAGTGGTTTGTGAAGCGAGCTTGTAACCGGTAGGTTGCTAGTTCGAGTCCCTAGACTAGCAAGAGGTTGAGGTGGGAAAGTGAGCGTGACTGCTTGTCCCAGTCACCACCACTGTGGGCCCCTGAGCTAGGCCCTTAACCCCTGACTGCTCCCCAGGCGCTGTACTGTGGCAGTCCACTGCTCCTAGTATGTATAGTTAAGGTTAACTACGAATAGAATCAGTCAAATGCAGAGAAGGGTGAGAGAGAGAAGGGTGGAACGAATCAGGCTCCTTTCTACGTCATTTGGACGCTGGCTAGCAGAAGCAATGTGATGCACAGAGCAATGTTCTGCTGGAAAACCTTGGGTTCTGCATCCATGTGGATATTTTGTGACAAGCCACCTATTTTAACAAGGCTGCAGATCACATACATCCCTTTATTGCAACAGTATTCCCTTGATGGCAGTGGCCTCTTTCAGCAGGATTCCTCCAAATTTTGAGAAGAAGACAGAAGATAATGCATATTTAAAAGGTATTATTTGTTATCCTTTAATTTTCATTGGATTATGCTAATCTTATAGCAAAACAACATTCCTCCAAGAAGTTCACAGTCTTTCGAGATGGAAAAATCTCAACACCTTGCTGTTCAGAATCTGTTCTCCAGCATATCATCTTTCCTGTTTCATCTTCGTGATTATGAGGGAGTGATCCCTTTTACCGTGCTGACATGATGTCATTACTGCCTTCACAGATCGAAAAGGAAAAACCTCCATATGCAGTGTTTTTGTTTGTTTGTTGTGGTTTTAAGGCAAGGAAGCATTGTTCTTGAATCTTTTAATTGCTATGCACCATACCATTGTTCGGAAGCGCTTACTCCCTCCCCGAGTACATTTTGTGTAGAAAGGCGGACATTAATCACACACCATTTTGTTTTTGCTTACTTTAATTATATGATACCAGTGGCTACAGACAAAATTGCGCTCATTAAAGTTGCATTTACTTGTTTGATTAAAACAAACAACAAATTAAAATGACAGTTAGTTAAAAGCTATCGTCTGTCAAAGTTTGTCCCTTGTGGAAGCCGGCTTGTGCTGTAGCTTTAACAGGAGGCAAGAAGCTCCTTAATGTGGTAGTTGAGTAGTTGGGGTGTCGAATTTGATTGGACAATAGATGTGCAATGCAATTCAAAGTAATTAAGATCAATTTTAAAAGAAGTGCAACTGTTTTGTCCATTTTGAATGTTCAGTATTGATGACTGATTATGTATCTATAAATCGAGGCATTTTGGTAGGAAGAATCTTAAAGAAACTGTGTATTTGGCCCCCTGCTCTGTATGTACTGGTATACTGAGAGACAAGTGGGGGAATGATCTGCGCTGAAGGCAGCACAACTCAGCTCTCTACTAACTGATATTGCTGTAGTGTTCGAAGTAATTGAAAGTTGCTTCTTTAAGTTTTCCACTGTTGTTTTCGGTTTTTCATTTTGGAGACTGCTATTTGTTTGGAGACCGCAAATAAATAGTTTCCCAATTTTTCCAGCACATTTTTTTTTGTTTTGCCAGAGTAATGTTTCGTCCTCCACATGCCTCGCCATGCTACCTTCAACTCTCCTTGCAACAACCATGATAATATTTTTAGGTGAGACTTTAGTTTTTATCTCGAACTGCTGCCGTAGTTGGCTGGGGTTACAAGAGAAAAGAGAAAGAGTTCTTGTATCACACAACCACACAGGGACATATACTGTGCTGCCACATCTGTTTATTATTTTCTAGTTAAAAGTAATCGAAACCCAGGTAGATTTCTGGATCCCATCAACACCAAATGTGTGCTTGTTTGATGCAAATGTGTCTAATTCATCTTCAATTGTTGTGTTATTGTGTTTAACATGCCATTCGAGTTATGCCTTTTTGAAACACAACTGTGCTATTTATTGGTACGCTGATGAAAGCTCTCAGCGCCAAGCACACACACCGGGTGCCAAAACCGAAGCACAGCCAACACGTCACCAAGCAACTTCTGAGCACGTTCACCCAACAGGTGTTGCAACAGGTTCAGTGACCCCTGAATCGACTAGTAGCACTTTATAGAGTTTAAGCAAAAGTAGAAAAACAAATAAATGCAGGAGATGCTATTCTTTTCTATATTTGCTCATTATTTTCCATGCTACACTATTTGTCACACTAGCAAATGATACCTATAGTGATCTTTGATCTGTCCCTTCAACATAAATAACATTCCACCCCCCACACACTTGTGCTGTCTGTTTCGATAGAATGGTGTATTGATCTGATTTTCTCCGTACTTACCCTGCCGTGGCCTTCTCTTCCTCCCATCTGTCCTCTTTGCCGCTCTCACTCTCCTCAGTGTCAGCAGTACCGAGAGAGCACATCAGTTCTGGAGAACCAGCCAGCAGGGACGTTTGTTCTGCAAGTTCATGCTGTGGATGCTGACGAGGGCTCCAATGGCAGGGTCACATATGGCTTCATGCACAAAGACTCCACTGTGCCTGCATTCAGCATACACCCAGATACTGGTACTGAAACACACTAATAGTCATTGTTAAAAACATACAAAAATACAAACAAGTGCTCAAACTTTCTTCCCAGTGGAGGTTCTCGGGTACTATGACAAAGTACCAAACAACATATATTTCAGTTTAGTCGCAACAGTATTTTCAGTGGAGCAGGAAATATTGTAAATGTCTTCACCAAAAAGGTAATTCTCCTTGGATTTGATGACAACTACTTTTAAGAAACTCTCATTTTCTTCACTGCTCTGCTCCTCATCTGCTTTGCCGTGTTTAAAGTTTAGCTTCAAGGCAAGCAGAGAAATCATTTCAGTGTTAAATTGCAAATACTCTGGGGACGGCAGACACGGGAGTGTTGTGGTGTGATGTGGCTGTTCGATCAAACTTCTTATCTCGGTCTCTCTAGGAGTAATTGTGACGGCCAGGAAATTTGACCGTGAACGCCAGCGGGAGTATGCGGTGACCGTGACTGCCACTGACCAGGCTGCTGACCCTCTGATTGGCATTTGTCAGCTCAACATCCTCATCTTGGACCAGAATGACAACAGTCCCAAGTTTGAAAACATCCGATATGAGTGTAAGTGGATGCATAAATTATAGCCATAGGTAATGGAAACTTGCTGTATTACAAAAGGAAATTCATGCAGATACAGAAAATAAACCCACTATTTCGACAGCGAAAACTGTTGCAGATGAAAATGAGCAAACACTGTGATGGCATTCCAGTAATCCAGCCTATACCTAAAGTTAAACACTAACTGATTACTACTGTGTTCACTTTTTAATGAATATCTTCTGTTATTGTAGCAAAGTTTGATTTGTTTGTGCATGACTTGACGTGCCTTGTGTTTTCTGCATTTGGTTGTTTTCTTTGCATATACTGTATGTTGTCAAGTCAGTGAATGCGTTTCTTCATTAGCTTCTGCTCTGTTTGTTTGCAGCAGTTTTCCTAAATGTGACACATGGTGGGCAAATTGGCGTAGATACCTCTTAATTAGCTTTTGTTTTCTGAAGTCGCAGTACAGTGAGCTCACTTGCCCATTGTAGTGTATAAAAAGACTGCAAATGAAGGCCTCACAGAGCCACTGAGGTGTAAAGCACACTACTTTTTCTGCTCCCATAGACTTCCTTCGTGAGGACACCATGATTGGAACTAGTTTCTTGCGTGTAGCAGCTCATGATGATGACTTTGGCACCAACGCAGCCATCACGTACTCCATGTCCAGTGAACAGCCGGAGTACCTCAGGGTCAACCCAATGACAGGATGGGTGTATGTCAACCAGCCCATCTCACAGGTACACACACTCTGTATGCGGACGGATAATGAGAAACCACATTAGGCACATTTTCCACTTGCTATTTAAAAAGCCTCCGCCATAGAAAATATATGAATAACCTGCATAATCCTTCTTATTTTGGGATTTTTGTACAAAGATGATTGGATGTTCTTAGAGCTAATCAGGCTTATAAGCTTCACTGGCACAAAAGCTTTTCAAGGAAATTGTGTAATTTCATAATTCCACTCAAGAACTCATGACAGGTTAGCAATGAACTTTAGATTGAAATTCCAGTATATATCCAGAAGAACCATGTATAAGTACCATATATGCATCCAATTATCACCAGTGAAGGGCCAGGAGTCCAGTAGCAGACAGGCAGCAAACATATGTGATAACATCTTTACTGAAGCCTTTTCTTTGTCTGATGAAGAATTTTGCATATTCCCCTCACTTCACTGCTTCTGAGCTCGTACTTCACTAACAAGAGACAAATAATCTTGGCGTGGGCAAGAACAAGCGATTGACAAAATTGCCACGTAGTGTGTGCAAAACAAGTCTGCAGCTCAGATGAGTACCATAGTGATAAAAGCCCAACAATCAGCAACGTACCATCTTTCCAGAGCCAAGAGGAAAGAGTGTTTGTGTGCTCGGCACTTTGAATCGCAGACTAACACTACCTGGCACCCTGCCAGCATTTTTGACTGAGATAATTGTTTACTAGAACATTTCCATGTTTGAAGATACCAACTTTTTCCACTAATGAGTACAACTGCATAAAATGTAGTACACAAGCAGGCACTGCTACTCATTTACTTCAGACTTTGCCAATGTGTCAGTAGCAGTGCATTAAATACTAAGAGCAAAGACTGAAATTTAGAACATTTATGCAACACAAAAAAAAATCTTGAAAATGGATCTCAGGCCTGGTGAAACACGGAATTTGTGGAAAGCTCTTCTATCATGCATGGATTTGAAACACCTTTGAAGGGCAGAATGTATTGTCCATAACTGAGTGCATAAAGCAAAGGATCGTAAACAAAATCACAAAAACGGAAACTTCAGATTGCTCTGTCTTGCTTCATTCTTCTCCAGCACATGTAAGTTAACTCACACTTGGAGTAGAGACACTTGGTTATTTTTTTTTGTTTTTCCACTTTAGTTACTAGGACAGATCATTGCTCCTGATTGCAGTGGATAAAGCCACTTGCTCTTGTTAGGGTTTCAAAACTCTGCTGCTCCACAGTGAGCCATGTCCTTCAATCAATACACTTATCTTTAAGTATGTTTATGTTTACCCGGATGCAGCCTACAGTCAATTTCTTACTGCACACAAGTGCAGAAAATGGATTATTTTCTCAAATCTGTGTGATCTACATTCACAATGTTCATTAGTCTTTCAGGAAGCTACAATTACCACTGTGTCACCCTAATTGCCATCATAGGAACACACAATCAAGCGGTCTTCTCTCTTTGACATTTTGCCACAGAGGACTTACATCACCAGGGAAATTGTGGCCACAGACGGGGGCAACAGGAGCAGTTCGGTGGAGCTGGCTGTCACCATCACCAATGTGAAGAACCAGCCTCCGCAGTGGGAAAAAGACAGCTACAGCGTGGTCATCCCAGAAAACACTGTCCGCGACACACCCATCGTGGTAGGTCGGTCTGGTAGTTGGCACACAGAGGAGGCAACACATATGGGTGCATTTCCAGCACATAAGAAGAATATCTGTCCATTTGAATGAGTATAAATAGGCAAGGCATGTTTATAAGTTTCTAAATACAATAAAATTAAAGCGAATGAAAAGAGACTGTCCAGTTGGCAGTGGGGAAACCTGTGCGTTTAACTTTTTGGCAACAAATTGCAAATAAATAATCTCAGTGTTTTTAAGTTTTTTAATTAAAGGAAAATTCTTTTTTGTCAGGGACCTTTTAACAATAGGTAAATCACTGCAGCGGCTAGTTTTTAATAAGAAACAAAACATAAAAAATGAAAAAAACAAGCAGATTTTTTTCACTTAGGTTTATCTTAATTCAGGAGTTGTGGGCAAAGACTGTTTTTAACAGTAATGTGAACATGGTTTAAGGGTAAGTGTTAACAGATAAATATTCCAAAGAATAGATTTCGTCTCATGAATTTAATATTAAAAATTACATTTAGATTACATCAGCGTAAGCCGAACAGTGTTTGACATTGTGGCACCAAGATAAAACACATACTATGGCACTGCAAAATCCCCAGCTCATTTCTGGCCAGAGATGCTTGTTGCATGTTAATCCCTTATGTTGTCCCTTATCTCTAACCCCTTGTTTCCAAACATGTCTTAGGGGAGGACTAGCAGTCTGCTTTGTGTAGTTTCTTATCACAGCTTTGGTGCTTTTTTTTAGAAAGTTCAGACAATCCTAATCAATGGTGAGAACATAAAGAGTGTAAATGAGTTCGTGTTATGGCAGGAGAGCGACAACTTCAGCAACCACGGCGACAGAAAAATGCAGACGTTCGTAAACACCCTTGAATCCATTGATTCATTACTTGTGTCGTTCGTATGTATCCTGTTAACCGCACTTCAGTATTCAGAAACGCTGCCTTTTCATGCCACTGACACATTTTCAACTAATCAGCAGTGATTTCTGAGGCTCTCTCCTAAGCAATTAAGTCCTTTTAAGTTACTGATGAACATTGCAACTCAAAAGATGGAAGGCAAAAAAACAGAAGAGAGTACTTTATATGGGAAAGTCAGCGTTTGTGAGAGATGTTGATAAAGGAAGGGGAAAAGAGCACGGTCTCTGTTGTACAGTGTATTCATCCGGATGGCAGCCGGGCATTGATTTGGCTGTTATGCAAAGATGCAACGACTCTCAGTGGGTTGTAATATCTCTGAACATGCAGCAGTCAGACATGTTTGCCAGTTTAGCATGCCTCACATGGTGTCTCATTATTGTAGTTGCTATGCTCTGAAGGTTGAATAGATACAGCTGGGTCACCATAGGTAAGCCACGTCACGCCCGAGATGGCACTTTTGATTTTAATTGGGGTGTATATGGCATCAGCTTCCAATAGTCTCTCCGTAATTAGCTTAGGGAGAATGCAGAATGAAGAGCAGAGTGTGTTTCCCTTTGATCCCGCAGGATTCCAGTCAGTTATTGTCTAGTCTAACAGTTTCAGACTTACTAATATTTTAGTGTTCATTATTATGGACTATGAAGCACTTTTATTCCATTTGGGTAGATCATTTCTCACTACTTGGAATGCACACTTCAATTGAAGCTCAGCAGCAGCTGTCTACATTTTCGTTTCTGTCCTGAGGGTCACTGCTGGCATGCAGCATTTTTCCAGCCTCAAAACTGGTAATTAGAAATACATGAAAACTCCGTGCAACACAAATTACTGTCTCTTTTTAAGATTTTGTTCTGTTGGTCAACCCTAACTCAGATCACCAAGTGATTATCGGTGATTTCCAGGAGTGCACTGCACCGTGGTGACCGACGGCAAAGTTTGTCTGAGTCGTGTTAGTTTTTAAAAATATAATGGTTATTGTTTCTACAAATTATCGTTAGTTGTGCTGGTTTATACACAAAACTACAAGTCAACATGACAAGTGCATGGGGTGAGTCCCTTGCTTTTGCATTTGCTGTTTACGTTGCAAGTGAACCATTTGGCAGATCGAATTCAGACGTCCACTGCAGCAGAGATTGCGACACAACATAATTTGTTGAACTCTCCTTATATGTGCCCAAGTTTACAATGGGTGATTTTAATAACTGCAGTCAGTATATCACCTGTAAGAAAAAATAAAACCACTGACTGGCCGTAAGCCAGTTCGCACACAGTGACAGTGTACCCTGACTGAGGTTAATGCTAGGGCTGCATCTCCGCCCTGATGAGAGCGTGTACCTCTCTCTCCAATAAGCCGAATGGATTTCTTACCTGCTGTGAGACATGGTATGGTGACAACGTTCCTGCTTGAAAAGACATGGGTGACGCTGGGATGGTGATCACACACATTACACAGGTCACAGAGGAGGAGGTTTTTCAGATTACTAATACATGATAGAGCTCAGGGCCTGATAACCTCGGTGACGGGGTTTTGAAACACTGCTCATCTCAACCGAGCGGGATTTTGTGCTCCTCATTTAATGCTCACTAGATACTCAGGTGGTCCTGTCAATGTGGAAAACATCAATCAAGGTCCCCCTCCCCAAAGTCCCTCATCCATCCTCTCGTAATGACTGCAGGCCCATTTGCCATTCTGATTTCACGTGATGTAAGCAGGTCCTGGATTCTCTACAGCCTGCTTTTGGCAGGAGGGACAGGTGATGCCATTGTAACACTTTGAAACTTTCTGTATCTGCACCTGGAGGGTAGTGAAACATTCACGACTCCTCTTTCCAGATTTCTCCTCTACACCCACTAATCCTGTCTGACAGACTGAAGGAGCACTTTCAACTGAACTTAAAACTAATCACATGGATTCTGAATTTTGTCATAGGTGCATTTCACCTGTACTGGCTAACCACAGGGCACGGAACTGTCACTTTTGTCATTTATTTAATACACTGACTTTTGTCATGGCAGATACTCTGGCCAGCATATAATTATTTTTGCATGTGGCACCGCCTTGGTCGGCCTGTTGGAGCAGGATGTGGCTGAATACAGTCCAGTTCCAGAAGTCAACTGTTGTGAGGCCTCACACTTGAATCTGAATGCGTGAAATACCAAAGAGTTGATTTTTGACTGTAGATGTGATGCTCCACTGGTCAATATCTATCTAGGACCAGATGAAAGAAGACTGAGGTGGTGACGTCGTATCGATATCTTGGTCTAATTTAAAATCACAAATTGTAACATTGGGGTGTTTCCGTAATCACATGATTGGGTTGACTATGCGTGGTCAAAAATCCAGGTTGTTTAGGGCACTGTGGACATACTGTTAGGTTGTTCATGCTGGACCACAGGTGGTGTTAGGGCTAGTTCCTTCTCCTGTAGTCAGAGATTAACACAACACAGTGGATAGAATTTTGTGGTAGCTGAATATGACTATTGCGTTTTATGTTTTAGCGTTTTAGTGATGTGGTGGTTGCGAATGGAACGGCTCTTAGAGCCGGCTCTTTCAAGTGAATGATCAGAGCCAGCTCCTCTCTGGGAGCCGGAACCCCTTTTTTTCTCTATTTTTTTTTCTGTTCAAGAAACAATGTGATTGGTCAACTATATGATGTGTGGTGACCTCTGTGTGTCACACTGAGAGAGAGAGAGAGAAAGAGAGAGAGAGTGAGTGTGAGTGTGAGTGTGAGAGAGATGGAGGTCTCTACAGAGACAACGGCCTGGAAAGGTGAAAAAATGAGTGACCGAAGGAAACGCAGTAAAATTTGGTTGCCTTTCAATTATATTATTAATATAAAGGCAGAGTGTAGAGTATGCAAGGTGAAAATGTCATTTTGAGCAGGCTCTACAAATAACCTGCACAGGCACATTAGATCTCTGCATCCATCAGTGCAGTTACAAGAAAAAAAGACAAGCAAGTGAACCTGCCACTGAGGAAAGTGCAACTGTTGCTGCTGCTGCAGTGTCCACAGCATCATCCAGTCCACCACCACCACCACCACCACCACCACCCAGAGCTCTAGGAGACAGTGTGCTGCTTTTTACTTTTTCTTTCACACATTTTCGTTTATATTTTGTTGTGTTATTCTCAAAGGTTCTCTATGTTGTTTCTGTTGCTGTAAATAGTTAAACGTTTATAAATTTTATACACGCAATCCGAGATTGGGTCTTTTGTCGAATTGAGATGGGTATTTGTTTTTACATTTTTGTAGTATAATAAGCTTTATAAATAATAAGCATTTGATATATGTTTTGTACATTTGTAATTCATTTTACACATAATTTGACATTGTTTTTGTTAATAAATTAATTTAAGCAACAAAAAATTCGAGGAGTCATTTGGCAGCCAAAAGAGCCGGCTATTTCTAATGAGCCGAGCCATAAGAACTGGCTCCCTTAAAAAAACTGGAATTCCCATCACTAATAAGTTATGTACTAGCAATATTTTAAGCTCAGTGCACTGTAAAATACTATCTGGGATCATAGTGGTAGGGTAAGTGTTTTTAATCTTTCAGTATTTATTATTATTATTCCAAGATGCTCGCTAGCTAACCCTAGCTTCAACAGTGGGTGTAATGTTATCTGATAACCACTAAAATTGTAGCTTTGTAAACACTTATTGTGAGGCAGTATACTGTTATTATTGTTCACTTGACATTAGTTGTCCCACTGCACATTTTTATTTTAGTATTGTTATTTAGCTAGCTAGACTAGTGAATGTTTTACTACCCTCCAGGGCAGATACAGAAAGTTTAAAATGATGCTAGCTAATTAACATTATGATATTGTTATCTATCTAGCATATTACTAAGTAGTTAACATTATGTAACATAATTTTATCTAGCTAACATATTGCTAAATGGTTACCATTATATGACATATTGTTATCTAGCTAACATATTGCTAAGTAGTTAACATTATGTACCATATTGTTATCTAGCTCATATTGCTAAATAGTTAGCATTATGTAACATAATATCATCTAGCTAACATAATGCTAGCTAGCTAAGAGTGAATACTTGTATGCAGTAACCTCTTATAGAGTAATGTAGTGAAGGTATGTGGGGGTGGCATTTTTACTGATCTGTAAAAAATAATTTAGTGAAGAAAAAAAAAGCAGTGTGTAAAAAAAAATTAAAACCAGACTGTCATATGTGAATGTGACATGTGAGCTACAGTATATCGATGGATGATGCTGAATTACGATAGGAAAGCATCAGAACTGGTAGCTAAAATGAAAACAAACAAACACAAATCTTTGATAAAAACTGCACAGTTTTGTCACATTTCCTCCCAGATAGAAGTTTGCGACTGATGCTGGTGTTTAGTAAAAGGAGAATTAACTGCATGTAAGATGAAAAGGATTCACTGCCCACCTGCTGCTTTCACGGTTTACAAATGAAATCTTTTCATCTTCCTTGGGAGACTGATCATTATTTTTAATTTGTGTAACCTTAATTAAGCAATGTGATAACTGAAATGAAATACTGATTGTGTGTGACTGAGTCAGTTATAGAAAATCTACTGCTGCCTTTTTGAAGACTGTTTATAACTTTACGGTAAATGTATTTTTAGATTATTTCTTTTGTAAACAGACTGATTTCACCATCAGGTGGTTGCATTGCTTACAGATCACACTTTGGATTTCCTGTAGAGTCAAGTCAGTTAAAGTCAGTTTTATGATCTTAGCCCAGAGTTCTAAATTTTCACTTGGCTTACATTGATAAATTTGCCTTCATGCAGAGCAATGCACATAATATTATTATAATGAATGTTATTGTTGTTGTTATAAACAAGGGAGCAGTGGCGGGCCGTGCATTTTACGCCTCGGCCTTCAGTGACGTCCCACTTAATCCTACCCAAATTAATACACCTCATTATACCATCAATATGACACCACGGCTCAAGAATCCACACAGAATCATACTTACACATTACATCACCTTAATATAGGCTAGTCGAGCAGCATTTAATTTCCGGAGCATTTAAAATCAATAACCTCACATTCACAGTTAAGAGTCGGAAACTAAGATCACGGACACTGTCAAAACTCAAAGATAAAAAAATATTTTTAAGAGATTAGTCAACAAAAGTAGCTATGTGAGCTTAAACAAGTTTGTCCAATAAATTGCGCATTGTCGTCGTTTAATATAAGACACCAACGAGACGATAATGACACAAACTATTCATTGAAAATAAAAGTAAACAGCTTATTTGCATTTACAAACCCTTTTCCCTTCTGGGACAGGCTAGCTAGCGTAGGGGTTGGCCGACCTCTTCTCACAAGATCCAGCTTTTCACGAAAGGTCTGTCTTGAAAATGGCGTGGCTAGTATATCCACAACCAAATCTGTCTCTTCTCCTCCTTTAGATATCTTGGGTTAAAAAATACAGCGATAACTGTTGGCAGCTGGATCTCCTAGTTTAGCTCAGAGTGCAAAGTAGTTCAAAGTGCCGCCTTTTAGGCTCTCACAAGTGTGCTTATCCAATCACAGGAGGCATACATGTCCAGTTCAGTGTAAGACCTTCTAGCTGTCCTTCTAGCTGGACTCGAGATCTGATTGGCTGTCGCAACTGACTGTGTCCGTTCACTTACAGTGCACAGGAGCCCGCTCTGTTGATTCTGAAAGCCTTAGGTAGATTTCATAGAACCTGACAACACAAGCTCGGTGAAATATGATTGGATAAAAACTCTACCATAATATACAACACTGGAAGCAGCACAACCAAGTGGATATAATATGACATGAACAGAGCAGACTATGAAGAATAATTTTATTTACATATTTCAAAAAAAAAAAAAAACTTTTCTGAGTATGTTTAGGCCAGCAGAAAAGGCCTTGACGGCCCGCCACTGCAAGGGAGACAATATGACAGGACTTATTTTACTCTGCAAGAGAGCAAGTTTACTCACTGGGTTGGGCTTAATAGCACTTAGGTAGAACTAGTTCACAACATGTTCTGTCCCATAGTTGCCCAATAGTAGAATTAAAGTTGGGTTATTTTTTCACCAAGAAGTTTTTTGACAGTGGGACCAATGTGCAGATAACAGCCCCTGTGTGTTCTTATGAAAATTAACATTTTTTTAACATCAATTTTTATTTTTTTCTGGTAAATGTAGTTTGTTATTGAATTGTATGCTTGTATGGGCATTCCAAAATCTTTATTTTTTTTTTAAAGGGAAAACATTGTTTAAGCCTGTGGAAAATGATGGGTGAGCAGTAGGCTGACCTGTACCACCTATAACAGACCAGACTGACTGAGAAGGCTGCAAAGGCTTGCATGGATATAACCCATCTCCACCGTTTGCATCTTGGCAAACTTTAAAGTTTCTCCTTTCGTTTAAAGTCAATTCTAAATTACAGCCATGTTGAGATGAGTAATTACCCATGTATGTATGGACACAGGACAAATCTGTATTTGGAGTTATCATGTTTTGTCATTTGTTTGGTAAGATGACAGATGGACAACTTTTAGGAAGTCAGTCTTATCTTACATAATGGAAACTACAATAAATTACAATGAAATAATTTATAGCCACTATGAGTTTGGGGTTTGGCAGGCCAGCTAAAACAACTGAGTTGTCCTATGATGTTGAAATTTTATCTTTACTGTTGCCCCCTTTTGTCTCTGTTCATAAAAGACCATCAAAGCCACATCACCTCTTGGAGATCCCAGGGTAACCTACAACTTGGAGGATGGGATGGTCCCAGAGACCAACATGCCAGTCCGCTTCTACTTGACTCCCAACCGAGAGGACGGTTCAGCCTCCATCTTGGTTGCAGAGCCCCTGGACTATGAGACCACCAGGAATTTCATGCTGCGGGTTCGGGCTCAGAATGTTGCTGCTGTACCACTGGCTGCCTTCACCACAGTCTACGTCAATGTCACTGGTAAGCTTTCTGTAAATCTTCCCCATTATGTTTTATTTAATTTGTTTTAGCAATCCCAAAATGTCATGTTTTCATTCCTCCATTCTAATCTACATTGTCACCATTGTGTTATTGTGTAAAATAGCTTTTCGTTCCATGTGAGTCATTTGCATGCACTGCATTTTCTAACAGTTAGTTCTTTGGCATGATAACATTATTTGTATTATAGTTGGGTTATTATAACAGCTATTTAATTAGCAAATGCAAAATTGATTCTCAGACTAAGAGTACGTCCTACACACCCTAATTAGGCAGATGTTGTTGAAAGGGAATTGGAAAAATGCATGAGGACAGTGTTGTAAAGACACACAAAAGTTATACCAAAACAGACAATGCATGTGCGTCAACACAGACAACAAAAATGTTTATTCTTTACTGTATAGGTGTGTGGAATGAGCAAGAAGCTAGTAGAGGAATAGAACAGATTGCACTTAATTTGTACTTGATTAATTTGCAAGATACAGATAAAAAATAAAAGACTTCCCATTGATAGAGCTGCATCAGACACCATTAATTGAAAGTTCAGGACCCATAAATTACTCAGGGAAATTAGTTCTGGGGCAAAAATGTCAAATATGTGCCATTTCTGGCTCGTAAATTATCAAGGTTTGTCTTTATCACACATGATAGATAACTGGATATCTTTGGATTTTGGACCGCTGGTAAGACAAAACATAACCACTGACATTTGAAGCTGTCGCCTTCATCCGTGGCAAATTTTAACTATTTGCTTCCACATCATATACAAAGCAATGAATCAATAACTCAAAAAGGCCACATTTATTGATAGTGAAGAGAATAGTTGCAGCCCTACATGTATGCATATACTTGTTACTATCACGTATTATTAATTTTGAGCATTTTCACCTACTGTACTGTAGATACTGTCTGCTATATCTCTTCTTTGCCTGGGAATATAACTGGTCACCTTTCATCATATCTGTCATTATTTCTTCTAAATATGATTACTTAAGTTAATTCTTTCCTAAGTCACTGCTTATTATGGTGGTGTTTGCTTGCACCTTTCCTAAATGACGGCCCTGCATGTAATTCCCCTGCAACATGCACACATGCACGCATGCCCCATTCCATCAAATTCGTCCTAATCCAGTGAGAAATAATTAATTCTCTCAGACCCTCTCTTGCCTCTCTGTCCCTCTTCTAACGCTCCCTTCTCCCCTGTTCACTCACCCCTCCTATCCCTTATCTGTCTTAATAAGAAAGCTCTTTGACTTCTCCAGAGGCAGTGAGGCTGAGGGAGGGAGGGAGGTCTGTAATGGATTTAAGGCCCCATTTTTAATTCATAGATTAAGACATTTGCTCCGAAGAAAGGGTAGGGGAAAAAAAGGCACATACAGCAGCACTGAGATAATGTGTTGCTCTTTCAAAGTAATTCCTGTGTTACTTTTGGCTCTAGAATTTGACTTTTGTTATTCAGGAAAACTTAAGAGTTCATGTCCTATATCGATTGTTCTTGGTACTATACCTGCTTGATCTGTCCACAGCATCTAACATTGCTTCTTTTCTCTTCTTGTTATGGTTAAAGTAGCTGATGTAAAAAAGGAACATTTTGTGTTAATTATCAATTGGCATGAAGCCTGCTTTGATCCTCATCCTGATGCCAGTATGACTTGCAAAAAAAAAAAAAAAAACTACAAAACTGAAAATGGCATAATTACATAAGTTGTCAGAGCCACAGTAAATGTGCGGATGAACATGAATAGGCTGCCAAGTGAGCCATGGGTGATAACACTGATCCCTCCTGTTATTGCCATTTCCAAGATTTCAACACAAACATCTTTGGCATAAAAGCTGCTAAAGAGGCTCAATGAAACTTGCATGAACTCTTTTTATGTCACTACCAGCAGCTAGATAGCCTAATATTATATGTATGGTGAGAAATAACTGCAGGCTTCCTTCTTGATGAAAGTCCAGGATCAACAGCCCAGGACATTACATGGCAACATCATAAAGAGAACCGAAGCTGCACTGAGGGCAAGTGGTGCATCAACAGCATAGTGCTGTGATATTTATTGCCAAATGCATTTTGTTAAATTAAGAATCTTGTTAAATGTATCCACAAAGTACAATGTCACCTTTAGGAAGGCTTTAGAAAAAAGAAATTAATTGATTATGCATATACAACAGGGGGTTTTAGGTACTTTAGATATTTAATTAAATGTCACACATTACCATCACAAATATACAGGCAGGGAGCAGAGTCATTATGAGTTATCTTCTGTGAAATGAAAAATAGGCGCCCTGTAACAGATGGAACGGTCCCCGCACAGCTCTGAATTCAGAATCATGGCGCAGAGACGGCTAAAGTTCACAGAAGAAAGGAAAAGTGGTGATGTTTTAAAAGCACAAGTCACACCAAATGTTTATAGATGTGTCTTTTTACTGCACTTTGTGTGAAGTGGGGCTCTATTGTTGAAAGCGTCCTTCCTTCAGTTGCAGTGCCTAAAATGTTTGCACAGTTCTTTAACACAGCTGATGTAGTTAAAGTTCGTAGAAATACAGAGTGCAAACCACACAACAGCACAACACGGCAAAGGACCGCATTGGTGAGGCTGCATTCCTTCCAGGACCAGAGACAAATATGATGCATTAAGTCCAGTTTCAGTAACAGACCAAACTGCACTACACTGCATTGATTTCTACTAATATATGTTAGATATGAGATTTTGAAACTCTGTTTTTCATGTTGCTAGGACATCTAGGAATGAGCACTTTAACATATTTGATTAGCTATCATATAAGCTATGGATGATGCTTCATAGCTCCCTTTGTTTAGAACTGAACTGCAGAGTTCTAAAAGATTTCTGCTGGCACATCTGCATTACAGAATATAGGGTTTACAGGTCAGTACCACATAAGAGATGTTAGTGCACTGTCACCAGGACTGCTCCGTGCATTTGGCGTTGCCCAGAAACCATGCTGGTGCATTCTGTGCCCCGTGCTTTTACAGAAACACTTAAGTACATACTACAAAGTAAGCAATCTAAGATTTGATCAGTTTTATTTCCAGACAACAAGCCAGTAATAGAAACTGTTTTTTTGCTTGTTTATTTTTCAGAAGTAAACCATTTAGATTAGATGAAAATGGATGCACACAATGAGAAGTGATTTGTATAAAGAAACGGAACCATTTCTCCAAGGCTGCTCAGGTACGAAAAATAATGACAATACCTGGCAACAAAAGATGCCAGGTGAAAAGCAGTAACTCTTACATGGTGTTAATAAGCTGGCAAACATAGCTGAAACTTTTCTGATGGAGAATCCACTCTCCTTGAGTATTCTTAAAGGTTATGACATGACTTTTGTGATATGTCAATGCAGAATGTACGAATGAAAGGAAACGCTGCTCTTGCTAGATGGGACCATGGGCGCGTCGAGGTATAGCATCTCTGGCTATGCCCTTCAATATGTGAATGCCTTTCTTCTCAAGTAAAGAAGAAACTTTATTTGTTGTAAGAAAAAGAAGGTATGGAGAATAACTGCTGGATGTTATCAGCCAGTGCAAAAGCTAAGCACTGCCCGTCTTCCTATTCCCTTCCTTCTCCAGATGTAAATGACAACGTCCCATTCTTTACCTCCTCCATCTATGAGGCCTCGGTCACTGAAGGAGCAGAATCAGGAACTTTGGTTTTCCAGGTATCAGCCAATGACCTTGATTTGGGTCTAAATGGCAAGGTGAGAACTAATTGACACACGCACACATTTACACACTAATAATTATACAGTGAACAGTGATAATGTTGCTCTTACAGTGCGACCAGTTGAAAGGAATATTTTAGAATCCAGTTTATTTTGAATAACTGCACACTATTATGTTCAGTCTACCTCCGTTTTTAATTATCCAAAATGTGTTCTTCCTCGCTGTGTAAATTTGCAGTAATTATCTGAGTTTTAGCATCTGGCCCTCTGAATAATTGTGTCTGCTCCAACCCCCCACCTTCCAGATCGCTTACTCACTGCTGGAGGATCGCAGTGGGGACCATCAGTATTTCCGCATCGACCCAGAGCTGGGGTTCATCTACTCACAGGCTGTGTTTGACCGAGAGACCAAAAGCTCCTACCTGTTGGAGGTTCAGTCTGTTGATGGCTGGGAGTCAGCGCGGCCCGGCAAGCACGGACAACCCAACTCTGGTAAATAAGCCTCAAGCTGCACACAACATCCTGTAACTGACTGTAAATTACAGTGGTGTTTCTCAGTGTGTTGAGACCAACAGTTGTGAAAGTTTACCTTGCAAGACAGCGGGATACTCGAGAGATTTGCAAGATCCTGATCACAGAACAATCCATCTTGCCAGGCTTCAAACTGTTTGTGGCAGATCTACTTTTGGCCAGACCAGTGAGTGTATATGAAAAACCACTGTCAGCTATGATATTTTAGGTGTGAGCTCGCCCGTGATAGGCAGCGATAGACAGAAGGTTCATCCAATCGCCTGCCAGATATTTTTTTAATAAAGTTCCTGAACTTTTCCAGACTGTTTCCAAGGACAAATTCTCAGATGGTTCTATGTAATGAACCATCTGACGTGTCGGGTTACTGAAAGCTGCTATGTGGTCCTTAGTTTGAATTGCTTTTGCATTTTATCAGTCAGCAATAAAGAGTAGATGCAGCACACAGAAAGGAAACACTGAATATTTAAATTATCCCCAGAGGTTTTGCCCGATGAATATATGTATATAAATATATGACAATATCTTACAAATAGCTGAGTCATTTTTGCAGTACACAAAGTATCTGGACACTTGAACTTCATACCCGTATATGCGATTGTCTCATTAAACTGCTGGTATAAAAGTTCCCACTTCTTGAAGAAGACTTTCCAACTTACTTGGATGCTTTTCTTACAGGATTTGCTCCCAGTCAACCCAGCTGACCTAAACAGGGTTAACGTCAAGTGACCGTAACCCAATTCAATCTCTGAATTAGGTTAAGGTCAAGGGTCTGTGCTGGCCATAAATTTCTTACAAATTATGTCTACATGGACCCCATTGGAACAGTCTGCCCCAAAATGGACACTTTTGCCTAAAATATACTCTTGTACTGCGGCATTAAGATTTACTTACCTTAAACTAAGTGTTCCAAACTATGAAAAAACTGTAATCCTGATAATTCTGTACTGAACAGTCTGCACTATGCACTCAAAAATAATTAGGCCAAACCTAGTTTGCCCATAAGAGTGGAGTGATGAGTCACCACTCTAAATGTATCCACTGCTCCAACATCTAATCACTGTGTGCTTAATGGCTATCCAATCAAGGCTTGGAAATGCATATGGTCATCTATCCTTGCATGCCACTTGGCACATGCCTTAAAATACCCCACCAAGCGCTTGTGTGCAACTGTTGCTTCTGGAGGCAGTTTGGTGTGTCACTCCTGTTCTGTGAGTTTGTGCTGTGCTGTACTGTTATTACACCTAAGCTGGGCAAATCCTAGTGGGAAGAAATCTGATGAATAGACTTATTGAAAACTCGTTATCATTTGACAGTACCACATTAAAAGTCAATGAGCTCTTCAGTACAACCCGTTCTGCTGCAGATGTTTTTAAATTCAGATTGCATGGCTATGTGCTTGATTTTGCACCTGTTAGCACTGGCTGAGGCAGCTCAGCCCACTAATGAGACAGGCTGTCCGCGTTCTTTTTGGACATAAAACGTAACAAGTAACACCGTTAAGTTAAAAAAAAAACACACATTGTTGCGTTTAATGCTCTGTAGTTGCAACCAAGGGGAAAAGCTTGTCAAATTCTAGTCAGTGTTGTCTGAGACTGAACTGTAAAAATGAGGGCAGATTGATGTAATAGCAGTAAATATTCAGAATCTGTTGATATTAGCGTCATAATCCAGTTAATGTAGTGATGGTGGTTGCTGTTATAGCGACTAGAAATGAGGACAAGCACAAAGAGGGAGAGTGCGGTAGACAGCTGCTCTGAAGGCTTCATTTAAGGGTTCAAATCTGCATTGAAGGCAGCAATAATCTCTGTTTTCCTCTTTCTGTCTCCTTCCCACATCTGCTCATCTCCCTCCACTGAAGGACCAAAGGCCATATTTCTCTTTCAGTCTGTCTCTCTTGCACCCTCTCTTCCTCCATCTCTCCATTTCCCTCTCATTTGGTGCCAGATGAAATGCATACATGCTCTGCTAGAATAGAGCGCACGAAGAAATGAACAGATGTTGAGACAGATGGGAGGATGGAGAGAGGTGTTGGGAATACAGCAAAACGGACAGACCAGGATATATTTTTAATAAATATGATCATAGATTATTAACAGATCTGCTTTCTAGGTTTGACTCACTGTGACATTTTGTGGCAATGTAAACACAAGTTAAATATTAAGTAGAGCAGAGACTGCAGTGAGGCTTTGGGAGTTATTTTATTTTATTAATTTTTTTCTGTGTTATGAATATTAAATGAGGTTGCATGAAGGAGGATGGGTGACAGGCAAATTAACAGATACTTAACATGGATCCACAGACACACACACACACACACACACTTACAAGTGAGCATGATAGAGTTGCAAAGTAGGGGGAGATATTTTGGGTTCCCTGGTTCCCTCGATGTGAAAGTTCCAATCATTTTTCCTGTAGAAAGTGTTACGTGACTCACAGTAGCTGCACCTCTATGGCTTGGATCGGCATGGAACTCCTCCAGCTCAGTCCAAATGGCTAACAGTTATGTTCAAAAACAGTTTAATCTTGTGTACATTAAATGTTTAGATGAAAAAATTAACTCTGAATGCCAATGTGCATGTTGATGACACATCCAGCCACTGAGGCTGAAATTCTGTCACATGAGCTGCATACAGATGGAAACTAAATTATGGTTGTGTAAACTGAGTCAATACATAAAATGAAAGGCAACCTGCAGCATACCTTGGATTGGAAGCCCTTTTTTCCAGCATTCAATCTTCCTTACTTACTTTCTGAAGCCCAAGCAGTAGACATTTTTTCCCTTTGTGAGTGCTACTGCAGTATATATGCAGGTGTTTTGTGCAGTGTGGCACAGTTACAATGCCATAAATCATAAACAAGAAGGGAAAAAAAACAAAAGCTGAATTTCTTTGGTCATTTGCTTTATAAAAACGAAGAAGACCTGGAATCAAATGTACAATATTTTACGGAATGGAATAAAAGAATGGGGACTCCACATGCTATCGATATTTTATAGGGATGCACGATAATATCGGCTTCCGATAATTATCGGTTAATTTTGGCAATTATGACGTCATTCCGATAATTCTGATAATTAAAAAATCAGCAGATAAAATGACCAAGCAGCATGGTGTGGCACTCACCAGTGTGGACTTTCCTTGCCTTGTCAGAAGAAGACGTTTGACTAGGGCTTGTCTTGAATATTCGAATATTCGTTCGTTGTGGTGGTATTCGGATAATAGTCGTGCGCACCGGGCGCCGCTGCCTGGGGGCGTTGCTGAGCTTTGCTGAGTGTTGCTGAGCTTTGCCGGGCGTTGCCGAGGCTGTAGTACGCCGCCAAGGCTCTAGAACGTCGCTGTGATTGTAGTACGTGGACCTGCCAACTCTGGTGTCACGCTCCCTCATGCTACACCACCCGTGACACTGCAGCACAAACCCAATTGGTTGACATTATCGGTTATCGGCTGCAAGTAGTATAAAATTATCGATTATTGTATCAGTTGAAATTGGCATTATCATGCATTCCCAATATTTTGCTACTTATATTTTTAGTTCGTTTTCATGCTTGTCTCCTATCTACACTGTAAACACAACCTGCAGCTCAGCCCAGTTCAGTAGAATAGTTATGAAATTTTTGAAATGTGACTGTTGGTCGCAGCTGATTCACCAATGGCTTCTTGGTGACACTGAGGAGCACAGATATTTTTCATTTTATAGAATGTGCCTTGTACAAATAGG